>CM063169.1:18672500-19272500 GCA_031835075.1 Saguinus oedipus
ATATTGAGTCTGGTGAAAATCTAAGTGATTAAGCCGAGTGATTCTGCTGTATATTGAAATTTCAAAAGGCAAATTTTTTTATAATTTAGTGCATGCTACCAAATCTCATTAGAAAATGAGATTTTATTAATGGAGACAAATAATTTTGGAAAGACTATCATTCTAGCTGTTCAGTTTATTATATGAGTAGGACAAACTTAATCCCATAGTTGATTTACCCAGTTGTTCTTTTAGCACTTGTTATACCTTCAAATTTATATGTCTTGAGATATGCTATTCAGATTATTCTTTAGAAATCGATCCCATCTGGAAGGGGTGGAGCTAGTATGCAAATTCCCTATTCCTGTAAAGAGTCATTGTTCACAAAAAACATATTACTTAAATTTGTAAGTTTTTTATATAAAAGAATTTAGAAATAAGAAATATGTAATCAGTCACCCCCAGACAGGTCCCAGTGTGTGATGTTACCCTCCCTGTGTCCATGTGTTCTCAGTGTTCAACTCCCACTTATGAGTGAGAACATGTGGTGTTTGGAGGGATAGCATTAGGAAAAATACCTGACCTAGATGATGAGTTGATGGGTGCAGCAAACCACCATGGCACGTGTATACCTATGTAACAAACCTGCATGTTCTGCACATGTACCCTAGAACTTAAAGTATGATTTTAAAAAAACACTGTCTCACTCTGTTGCCCAGGCTAGCATGCAGTGGCGCAATCATAATCATAGCTCACTGCAGCCTGAAACTCCTGAGCCCAGTGAGCCTCCTGCCTCAGCCTCCTGAGTAGTTGAGATTCCAGGAGCAAGCCACTGTGCCTGGCGAGGGAGAACTTTTTTAGGATGGGAAGTATTTGAGCAGGTTTTGATACAGGAAAAGGAACGCAGATACACTAAGGGAAAGGGAGATAAGAGTTGGAGGCCAACTCGGGAGGAGGTGGGGAGCGGGGAGTGGGAGCAGTGGAGGGCTCTCTGGGAGGAGGGATGGGGGGACTTGAACAGGAGAACAGAGGCCCATCCTCTATCCTCTGCTTGCTTCTGAAAAGGCTGCAGAACAGCCTAAAGCCAGGGAGTGGTCGGAAAGGATAGTGTCTCTCTGCAAGGACCAGGGCAAGGGTCCAAAACAGACACACAGCCCAGCCCAGTCCTGAGTGGTGGCTGGGGGACATGGGGGCCATAAAGAGAGACCCCCCCCCATAGTCAGAAGAAAAAAAAAAGAAATATGGAATTGGCCAAAGCAGGAAGATCACTTGAGAAATTCAGCCTGGGCAACATAGCAAGACCTTGTCTGTACAAACAAACAAACAAACAAACATGGTGTTGCATACCTGTAGTCATAGTTACTACTCAGAAGGTTGAGGCAGGAAAATTGTTTGAGCCCAGGAATTTTAAGTTAACAGTGACCCATGATCACACCACTACATTCTGACCTGGGCAACAGAGCAAGACCATCTATCTTAAAAAAAAAAAAAAAAATGGAATTATGCAGCGATATAAAATATGGAATTGCATTCTGGTTTCCATCATTGGTAATAATCGCACACTTTATTTCTGAGTCACTTTGTTTCTTACTTTATAAAAGGATAATTTATTGGAAGAAATGGATAGTTTTTCATTAATACTTGAGAAAAACAGTGGTTCAGTGACCTCCAGAGTAACAAATATGACGAGTGATAGAATAGGAATTGAAACTCAAACCTCCTTAATTCTTAGTCTTTATGTTCTAATTGCTCATCAAGCGTGTATCCTTTCTGTTACATATATCTGTTTTTTCACTTGTCCCCTTACCTATATCTTTTGTTGTCTAATAGCTTTTGAATCTTCCCTTTCATGTTGCCTATGTAGAGATGAGGACCGTCAAAATTAGTAATTCTTCCTCTACGTCTTTTGATCCAGGAAAATGAAAAGAAAGTATTTATTTGTAGGTAGCCAAGAACTTCTAAGTTCCAAAAGAATCAGGATACTGCCCATGTTGTTATAAGATCACCACTTTGTATTTGCAGATCAAGATTCTAGTAATTATTTTCCTTGTTCTTCAATACTAAGGAAATTTAGATACTAGGAAAAAAAGTCATTTTAGGCAGAAGGCAAGCAGCATAACCCTGGGACGTTGAAATCAACTGTTTGGATTAAAATCTTGCCTCTGCTGTGAGTTACTGTGTGACCTTGAGCGAATTAATATCTGCGTACCTAAAATGCAAAAGTACTGTTTCAGCAGGGCATTGTAAGGATCAAGTGAGATGATGAACATAATGTTTTAATATAGTACCTGATACATAGTAAGTGCATAATAAATACTAGCTATTAATATAATTTAATATCAAATATGGGAATTTCTTTCCAATAGGTACTTCGCAAGATTATCAACATGAAGATAAAGTTGTTCATGAACTGCAGGGGTAAGCTTTCAGAAGTCCCTTTAGAGAGGTGAGTCTGAGTGAACAAAATTTCATTTTGAAAAAATTGCAAATGCTGAGAAGAAAAAAAGAATAATTGTTGCTGGACCTATTTTTTTTCTTTACAAGATGCTTCACAGAAATAAGTCAAAAGATCAGGCTGTTTATTAACCTAACTGACATAAAATTGATATAAAAATTAAAATAACAGAACTCAATAAAGTGACCTAATTACAGAATTTACATGGACTTATATTTATTCATAGTTATTTTTAGAAATATTATTTAGACATGTCCCTTTGATAGCTCAGCTGGTAGAGTGGAGGACTGTAGCTACTTCCTCAGCGGGAGACGTCCTTAGAAATATGATTTAGGAATACCTATTTAGAAATATTTCAATGGGAAATAAGGTGGAATTAAACCATTTTTAGTTTAGCAGAATTATCAAAATGATCTTTAATATATCATCACATTTACTATTTGGGGGCATTAGGATACAATTAGTTTAGAATAATTTGCCAGGGATACAAAAAATGTTGTTTATCATTATATAGAAATATTCCTCATAATGCTGTCCTGTTGAAATAACATTCCCTTTCAAGAGGGGACAAAACTATACCCTTACTTTTCTTTGTGGATCAGAATCACTGTAATTGTGAGCCATTCTTATTGATGGGAATATTCAATTATCCTTCATGTGTCATTGGGTAGAAAACAGGGTATGTACCATTGTACTAGTATTGCTTTTTAAGACTTGTTAATGTGCTCCTCGCTAAACAAAAGATAAATGCTTACACAAGACAGAAAGGTGGCTTTCTGTTAATTCCTTATTTGCTTTTCAAATTGTATTTGTTGACATACTGTAGATTGTCGCTTTGGGCAGAACTTTTTTGCTTTGTTTTGAGACAGGTCTCACTCTCATTGCCCAGGCTGGAGCGCAATGGCGCCATCACGGCTCACTGCAGGCTCGACTTCTTGAGCTCAGGGATTCTCCCACCTCAGACTCCTGAGTAGCTGGGACCAAAGATGCATGCGACCACGCACAGTTAATTTTTTGTATTTTTGTAGAGACGGGGTCTTGGCATGTTCTCCAGGCTGGGCTTGAACTCCTGGACTCAAGAAATCCACCTGCTTTGCCCTCCCAAAGTGCTAGGATTGTAGGCATGAGCCACTGTGCCCAGCCAGCGCAGACTTTTTAAACATAAGTATTTTTAATAGCAAGAAAGCAATACAATGGAAAATGTGGGAAATTTAAATGAAAGTTTAGGACTTACTCATTGTCCCTCAAGACTCTGGTCCTTATATTTCATTCAGTTTTTATGCTTCTCATTTATCTTTTGTGTTTTAAATTTTATCACATGCCTTTTTACATCTGAACAAAAACTTTAAAATTTTTGGCTACTAATTGAAAGGTTTGTTAGTTCCATGAGTGCAGAATTTTTATTCACAGGAGTAGGGATCCTCTCCATAGTATCTCTGTAAAACATCACAATATATAATGAAGAGTGGGATCATTGAACATGTAAGCAAGCATAATCTACTGGGAGGGAAAGAATTGACTTTTCTAGATGAAATAATGTACTCGATAGAGTATATACAGTTATTATTTTTTAAACTAGTAGTTCAACATAATCTTATTTACTCAGTAGCATGTATCAAAGCAATCTAGCTTACATATTATTCCCAGCCCTTTCCTTTTAGTAAATATATTCTCCTCAGAGATGAGACAGGTTAACAGCAGGAATTCCCTCAACTCCTTATTCTAACTGCTATACTTCCTCAGCCTTACAAAGAATGGGGGATCTTTCTTCTTTTTTATGTGAACATTCCCTGTCTGATTTGATCTCTTGCTTTCCTGTTCTGGGTGCTTGCTATATCACGTATTCTCTCTTTTGGATCTTTAATCTCTATACTAGCTTTTCTCCTTCAGTCCTTAAAGTTATTCAGTTTTTTAAAAAGTTGCTCCCTTAACTTCCTCTCCTCTAGAGTCCTTTTTCCCCCGTCTTCTTTACTCCTTCTCATCTAAATACCTTCAAAGAGTGGTCAGACTCCAAATTCATCTCGCATTCACTTACCTTCCACTGCAGTTTGTCTTTAACTTCCTCTTTGCCAGTGAAAAATTGTATTTACTAAATCATAAAGAAATTGCTACTTTCAGCATTCACAGAGTACTTTTTCTTTGATATTTCCATTTCAGCAAGAACTTGTTTTGTACATTTACTTCATGACTGTGTTCTCTCCAGTTTCTCCTCTTTTTATTTTCTTTGCCTACCTGCGTAACATGACTCCCAGTGATCCCTACCCCCGGTACTCATACTCTGTAAGTTCTCCTGGAGCGAGGGCTGGACCTAGTGATTTGCCTCTCATAAAACAAAGTATGGCCAAAGTGATGGAATTTCCCTTCTGTAATTAGGTTATGAAAGACTGTGAACGATGACTTTTGTCTTGCCGACATTCTCTCTCTCTGGCTCTTCTCTGTGCTTCTCTTTTGAAGCATGTTGGAGATGCCCTTTTGGGAAGTAACTGAGAGCAGTTTGCAAACAACTACTAGCAAGGAACTACCACCCTCATTCAGACAGCCCTTGAGGGAAAAGATGAAACTGGCAGTAGATCCTACCCCTTGTTGAACTTTGAGAGAACTACAGCACAGCTGACACCTTGACTGCAGTCTCAACTAGCCTTGATAGCATAATGTAATAATTCTGATGCACAATATTAAAGGATGAAGTTAAAATACAGCAAAACTGAAGCCTAAAAGTGCTATTAAGCAGTTGCTTTCAGCTTAATCCTGTTTGGTTTTAGTTGAGCTTTTAAAAATGGTACTAGAATTTCAGCTTGAATTTTACTTGTTTCTTAAAAGTTAATAAAATAGCTGAAAAATAGACCATGGTCAGATTTGAAGGAGGATGTGTACAAATCATAATACAATAACAGACCATAAACTACTAGAACCTACATGAGTCAGGTGTATCTTAAAGGGATGCCAATCATGCTTATTAAGGAATAACAATGGAATTATAAGTTAACAGTGGTAGATAATATACATAGCCTTATAATAGCTCGTAGTGTCAACAAAATAATGATTGTCTATTTCTTATAAGCACTAACTCTTCTGGAGTATAGTGTGTTTTAGTCTTTTTGATTGAAGACTTCTGGTCAGATCATTAAGCCATTTTCAGTTTTAAAATATTTAAGAAGAAAAATCTCAGTTTGGGTCATAGTATGTCTTTTTATGTTTTATTAACAGCTTTTACCGATTTGTTCTGGAACCAGAACTGATGTCAGGGGCTAATGACGTTTCTTCTCTTGGACCAGTGGCAAAATTCCTGGATATTCCTGAATCACCCCTCCTAACCCTCAACATGATTACTCCAGAAGGCTGGTTGGTTGAAACAGTACACAGCAACTGTGACCTTGATAATATTCACTTAAAGGATGTAAGTTATATATAGTCACATAAAGATAGAGAAACAGAATAATTCTTATCAGTTATGACTCATGTAGGAAGTGAGCAGTCATAATATAGAGGCTTACTAGAATCTTCTTTTTTATAATTCTAGGTCCTGATCCAATCTTTCCTCTGATTTTTAAGTTTTTCTAATTTCCAAATTCAGCTTCTCTAGTCTTCCAAATTCCTAGATGTCTTTACCTTTTTTTTCCCCTTTTGCCTCAGATTTCTAGCTTACAAAGGCAATTCTCTAAGATGAGCAATGTAAACAAATATGGAGAGGGACACTTCACAACTTAGTACAACACCATTAAGTATTGCTTTGCTCTTCAAGTTTAGTTTTTAAGTCGGAGAGCAAGTTTCATCCAAAACTGTTTCGCTGTTGTTGGGTTGTTGGGTTTTTTTTTTTTTTTTTTTTGACCTCACAGCACATAGCCAGAGAAAATAGTCCTAACTAGATTAGAATAGAAAGTAGGAAACAAAATTTGCTGGTATACTGCAGGCCGGGTTACCTGCTTCTCATCATCCCCCATACAACCCTTGTCTAGTGAGTAGTCAGGTTTCTCTTCCTCATCTATAGTAATTCACAGCACAAAAAGAGAGTGTTTTAAAATAAACTGAGTCTTTCAAACATTGAATTTAGAATGAGAGAAGGAATTCAGAAACCACAGTAAATAGGGAATCATTTTAGAAGAATTTACCTAAGATGTGTGTTAGTCTGGTTTCATACTGCTGTAAAGTACTGAGACTGGGTAATTTATAAAGAAAAGAGGTTTAATTAACCTACAGTTTCACATGGCTAGGGAGGCCTCCAGAAACTCACAATCATGGCATCATGGCAGAAGGGGAAGCAAGGCACATCTTACATGGCAACAGAAGTGTGAGGGAGTGTCCCACACTTTTATACCATCTTACCTCATAAGCACTCACTATCATGAGAACAGCAGGGGGTATCTGCCCCCATGATCCAGTCACCTCCCACTAGGCCCCTCCCCTAACACATGAGGATTACAATTAGACGTGAGATTTGGGTAAGTACACAGAGCCAAAACATATCACTTGGTATCCAGAAAATGAGGAAAAAGTACTTCCTTCTCCTCATTGTCCTCCCTCTGACCTTTTTCCAGCTCTGGGTGTCTGATACCTCCTGTAGAATATAACCATTGCCTTGACTAAACCATAAACATTTACTTGTAATAATTTGGTTAAGATTGTTTATTACGTTTGTTTCTCATGCATCTTATGCATTACCTTTTGCCTAAAGATTTTTCTTCTAGGAAAATTTATTTTGATCCACTCATATGTGGATTCTGTGGGATCCTAAATAACTTTTCTGTAGCATATTCCCCATCACTCCCAACTGGAGCTACCTAAAAAAGAATCTAAAACTCAGTCATAGCCATCATCTTATGTCAGTCCTTTAAATCCAGAGAAAAGGCAGCAAACTAATAGCATTAATCAGAAAAATTAACAAATAAATGTTACAAGAAGTGGTAATAAAATTACTGTTTTTTCCATGATTAGTCAGATCTCTTAACAGAGTCTAGAATTCTTCATGAAAAGAATATACCAATATACTCAATAATGTAACTTTTAAATAACTTATCCAAAAGTGTGAAGTGTTTGTAGTAGGAGAAATTAGTACAGTTTAGAAAATTTTTGAAATCAGTCTGCTGGTGCAAATTTCAGCAGCTATTCAAAAGCTGATGGAAATTAAAACATTTTTTGTGTGTGTGGTGAGTGTCAAATCTAATAGCGTCTTTTTAGAAGCTGTTTGGGTGAACACTAGCTCTAACTCTGAAGTTAGAAGACTAAGATGAAGGAAAATTTTCTGTGTCTTTATAATTTAGGAGAATAAACAGAAGGAGATTATAAATCCTAGCATCTGCAAAAGTTAACCACCCCTCAGCCTCATCTTTTTCATTGTGTGCTATACAGTCTTATAATATTCTGCAACCACCCTGGAAAAATAACAAAGGCATTTGCTACAGTAGAAAAGATTTTTAGGTAAAGGGGAAAAGTATGTACATCCTGGAAAAAATGAGACTAATAATGAGAGATTTACCATCATACACTAACCTGTGCAAACATTCCTGGGTACACCTAATTCCCAAACACTGTACAAATACCTGGAAGAAACTTGATCTGGACAAATTCCCCCTTAGCAGGACCTTGTTCACATGATTGTCCATACAATGACTTTACTGCACAACCAGCATTAATTTCATAATTAAAGGCGACAAAAGTGATTAAGAAAGCTAAAAGTGAGAGAGTTACTTTTACCTGGAGTTCAGGTATTGCTCTTCTCAGCACTTATTATTAGAACTGCAACCAAAGACTCTCTAATTATATTTTATCACAGCATATATCTGAAAGATATAAAAATACCTAGAACACAATAGTGGTTGACCAAGGAAACAGAAAGTGCAATAAATAAAAGATTGCTGACGGGAAATAGGATGTGGCTATGTTAAAAAGAATGCACAGAAAAATGCATTAACCCTTCTGAAATAAATAATTTTGATATCACTTTTATTGATATTTATTGATATATTCATTATCAATATAATTGTGAAAGAATTTGTTTCTTTTCAGAGATATGGTATAGATCCTAAATAATACTATATTATGAATTAGATTAACACACAGTTCATCTTAGGCTCAGTTTACTCTCTCAGTGCATAACATACAAATTTTTTATCTCAAACCATCAAATACTTATAAAATTTGGAGGAAGTTCACATTTGTAGTGAAGAGTTCTGTCCCCTCTGTAAAACTTAGCAATTTAAAACAAACCTTAACAAACTTGGAAATTTGTATATCGAAGACTTGTACCTTTATTCACAAGGAAATGTTCTGAGATTGCCCCTACTCAATCAGTGGGTACCTGAAACCATACATAGTACTTAACCTTATATATACTGTTTTGTTTTTTTATATACGTACCTACCTATGATAAGATTTAATTCATAAATTGGGCACAGTAGAGATTAACCTTAGTAACTAATAATAAATAGAACAATTATAAATTTTATTATATACTGTTTTGTTTTTTTATATACGTACCTACCTATGATAAGATTTAATTCATAAATTGGGCACAGTAGAGATTAACCTTAGTAACTAATAATAAATAGAACAATTATAAAAGTAGGCCATCATCCTCTACTCTTGTGCTTTTGGGTCACTAAGTGAAATAAGGGTTCCTTAAACACAAGCACTATCATGCAAGATTGTATTGCAGTACTCAGAACAGTGCACAGTTTAAAATGTATGGATTGTTTATTTCTGGAATTTTTCACTTAATATTTTTGTATCATGGTTGACTGAGGGTAACTGAAAATGCACAAAGAAAAAACACAGATAAAGGGAGACTACCATACCTTATATGCCTCAAACCACCTAATCATCTAAAACTAATTCCTTACTTTCACTTTTCCTTGGATTTTTGCCCATTCAGAGTCCTGAATAGTTTCTCAAAGTTCAGATTGTACTAAAGTCATTAAGTTCAGCCTTCATATGCCTTAACATTCAAGAAAATGTGTACTTATCATTTCTCCATCTCCACTATCAGATAGCTTGTCAGAGTTCTGATCACAGATCAGGATATGTATTATAACTTTGCTAATAATAACTTGGAAAAATGTGTCTGCAGTTGCACAAAATCATGTTCAAGAACAACAAAAATACTAAATTTAACATATTTACAGATAATTGTTAACAAACCCAAATGCTAATCTTTATAATTAAACCTAACCTTTTTTTTTTTTTTGAGACGGAGTTTCGCTCTTGTTACCCAGGCTGGAGTGCAATGGCGCGATCTCGGCTCACTGCAACCTCCGCCTCCTGGGTTCAGGCAGTTCTCCTGCCTCAGCCTCCTGAGTAGCTGGGATTACAGGCACGTGCCACCATGCCCAGCTAATTTTTTGTATTTTTGGTAGAGACGGGGTTTCACCATGTTGACCAGGATGGTCTCGATCTCTTGACCTTGTGATCCACCCGCCTCGGCCTCCCAAAGTGCTGGGATGACAGGCATGAGCCACCACACCTGGCGAAACCTAACCTTTTTTTAAAGGAAGACATTTAGCTATTCAGCCACAGAAGAACAATACAATTAATATCCTTTTAGAAAAATTAGTATGTTCTCAAAGTTACATTTGAAAGGTATTAAATTTATGTCTGGTGTCAACAATATTTAGAACAGAAAATAAAAATATAAAGGGAAGGTGAAAACATAAGGATCAAAAAAGATCACTAACTCATATTTTTGCTAAATCATTTTTAGCAAAAGCGCATTCTTTGTAGCTTGGCACGGTGGCTCATGCCTGTAATCTCAACACTTTGGGAGGCCGAGGCACACAGATCACTTGAGGTCAGGAGTTCGACACCAGCCTGGCCAACATGGTGAAACTCCATCTCTACTAAAAATACAAAATAATTATCTGGGAGTATTGATCTGTGCCTGTAATCCCAGATACTTGGGAGGTTGAGGTGGTAGCGTTACTTTTTGTTCTTAAAAGCAGTAAAATAAAAATAGAAATCAAGAAAGAAATGCTGCAAACAAATATTGTAATTATTTCTGAGACAATTACAGTCAAGGAAAAACAACCATACAATACAGAATATATCCAAATACTCTATATTCTAAACACACTAAACAATAGTCTTGAAAACCTAATATGGTGAAATAAGATTAGATATATGTAACATCACTGATTTTAGTTTACTTAACAGAATTTTTGAACTGTAAAAATTACTGTTTGACTTATTCTCATGTTTGGTTATGTTATTCATGTGAAGATAAAAAGCTTTATCCATGAAAATATTATAACATTTGCAGTAGAGAAAAAATCCAGAAACAACTGGAATGTTCAGCCATTTAAAAAGATGTTTATAGAGACAGAGACATGTTCTTAGAAAACCATGTTTAATGAAAAAGCAGATTACTTTCTTACCAAAAAATGTATAAAAGACAAGAAAGAAATGGAAATCAGTTTGTTGACATTTATATCAATGTTTATTCTGTGCTTTCTGTTTTTTCTTCTTTCCACTTGGGAAATGGCATATTATATTGATTTTTTTAATTAACTTTAAAAATGAATTGCATTGATCAATTTATAATTAGTTGATTATAGACATTAATATTTTTTAATTACAAGAAGGCCAATAGATAGTAAGTTAGCTTTCTTGCCAAGTCTAAAGTGGGAGCTTCAGAACAACAGCAAACTGAAGCAGATTCTTTAAGTAATTTTCCATCTAAATCTCATGTTCACGTCTTTCCTGCTTGGTTATATTGGTGCATATATCATAAGGTTCAGGTAAAGCTGATGTCATGAAAAAGAATATGTTTATCATAAGCTTTTTGTCTTGAAGAAATCAATTCAGCTTATAAATTCACTCATGTATAAAAGAAGGACTTGAAGTTACCCACTGAAATACATTGGCCAGCATTAAAAAATCACATGTATTTATTTCCCAATGTTGTATTATGAGTTTTACTAACACCAGAACAATGACACACTTTCTCCACAGACCGAGAAAACTGTTACTGCAGAATATGAACTAGAATACTTAATACTTGAAGGACATTGCTTTGATAAAATGACAGAACAGCCTCCTCAGGGTCTGCAGTTTACACTAGGCACAAAAAATAAACCTGTTGTGGTTGATACAATAGTGATGGCCAATCTTGTAAGTAGTATTTAATTGATGATATTTAATTTGATGTTGTGATGAAATTCTCTGTTTTCCTAATAGTAAAATGAAATGATCTTTATTCTGCTGTTGCTGAACAGTTTGCAGAAAACAAAATTGAATCTTTGAAGAAGATAAATAAAAATAGGGGAAATCATACTTTCATAATATTATTTTAACAGGTTATTGCAAAATCTCTTGAAATTTATTTATAGAATTTATTTATTCTACAATTAATACTTTCTTGGATTATTCATGTATTCATGAACAATTAGATGAGTAAAAATAATTACTCAATTATTTTTTTTTCTCATTTTAAAAGGGATATTTTCAGTTAAAAGCAAACCCAGGTGCTTGGATACTGAGGTTATGCCAAGGAAAATCTGAAGATATTTATCAAATAGTTGGGTGAGTTATGTAGACTGCTTTTAAATTTTTAAACATAAATACATTTTAGTGTAATACAACCAAGATCATCAAAACAACAATTAAAATGTTAAGATTGGCCTGGCGCAGTGGCTCACGCCTGTACTCCCAACACTTTGGTAGGCCAAAGCAGACAGATCACTGGAGGCCAGGAGTTCAAGACCAGCCTGGCCAGCATGGCAAAACCCCGTCTCTACTACAAATACAAAAATTTGCTAGGCATGGTGGCACACATCTATAATTTCAGCTATTTGGGAGACTGAGGCCCAAGAATTTCTTGAACCCAGCAGAGGTTGTAGTGAGCAGAGATTGCACCACTGCACTCCAGCCTGGGCCAGAGAGCAAGTCTCTGTCTAAAAAAAAAAAAAAAAAAAAAAAACTGGGTTAGGTCCATCAGCAAAATAGGACATTCCAGTGCTCATACCCATGCAGAAACATCAGTTTGAACAGCTATCCACTCCACACGTGAAACTACCTTAATAAAAACAAAGGAACCAGGTGAGCTATTACAACACTGCAGTATAGCACAGAAATAAGAAAGACACATTCAAGAGTGTAGGAAGGATAGTTTTACATTACATGCATCACTCCTCCCTCAACCTGATACAGTACAGCTAGAGAGAGATACCCACTTGGGGGAAGGAGAAGAAAGCACCAGACTTTGCCTTGGACCCCAAAACCATGTTCACCCAAGTAAAAGGCAGTTCCACATAGGCCTCCACAGCCCCAACTTAATGCTGGTACCAGAAGACTGAGCTGCCAGATCCCACAGCCCCAGGCTGTTGCCCAACTCCAGTGGCAGGCCAGCTGCCACAAATTCAGGCTCTTAGACTTTTCCCTGTACCAGCATAATTGTTGTATTGATCATTTAGTGACAATATATTATACATTATATCTTATATAACAAAACCATTGTCCCTGGGTTATATTGAATTTGGAATTCATTTTTTGCACAATAATTATCCTGGTCATTAGTGAGCCATAGTAGAAAGCAGGGATCATCACACTTTTTTTGGTAAGGAGCCAGAAGTATTTAACGTTCGTTTGAGAACACACATGGTCTCTGTCAAAAGTCTTTTTTAACAATCATTTTTAAATGTAAAAATTATTTTTAGCTTAGGACCATTAAAAAAAAAGACCACAAATCTGATTTGGCTCACTGGCCATAGTTTGCCAACTCTTGATAAAGTTTTCTTTATACCCTTAATAAATATGTCTAGATTGCATTTCTTTCAATACTTAGCACCTTTTATTATACCACACATTGTGCTCAACAAAGGTAATGTAGGAGTAGGGGTTATTGTATCTTTTTTCCCCTTTGTTTTATACTTTGTCTAGTTTATAGTGTCAGTTAATAAATGTGCTTAATGGTTTATGCACACAGAGGTATGAAAGGCAGCTGGATATGTACGTTTACTGTGTGCCTTTCATGGATCATCTTTTTTACCTAGTGGATAACCTAATGCATAATTGTCTGATCCCAGACCCAGGTTCCCTCACACGGGAAACTTTTTTTATATACTGACAGATGCCCATGTGGCTCTTGTGTGACCCATGTCCAGTTTATTCTTCCTGACCATTGCAGTGACGCAGGGAACCCAACCTTGTGTTCTCCCCAGCATCCTAGAGAAAACCCTGTCTGGGGTAGTCCCTGGTTCTTCCAATGGATGGTACAAATTTCATACACCACCATGGTAGGAAATAAGTTCAAAAATCTACTACTTACAAATCCTGGGCAGGGAGAGCACCATCTCTATGTCACATCAGGCAAGAGTGAAGAGGAGTCAGATAGAGAGAAAGAACACGCATGCAACTAGCAATATATGCAAGGAAATAGATCATGGGTCATTTTTGATCTGTTTGAAAGGAAGCCAGGACAGCAGATGCCCAGTTTGCTTGGCAGACACGGTGCCTCTAAGCTCTTATCTTTGGCTATCACCCATACCCTTTTGGGTATGATGTTCTAATGCCTCGGCAGCAACCTATGCTACCTTGCTGTGTTATTCTCATTACAAATGCACAGTTTCTACCCTCCCACGACTCATTCCAGTAGAAAAGACAGTCAAGAAAATGAGTGACTATGACATGTTCGAAGTGCTATAAAAGAGTGCTGTGATAGTATAGAAAATGAGGAAAGTAGACTGTAACATTTATATTGACCCTTATAAAAGCCATGGTTTCAAGGCATAATTTTAAGAAGCATTCATGCTTCGTTTCAGCTCTTTAAATTTTGTGCAAACTGCTTTGTCAGGAACTTGGCATTTCTGTATTTGCCACTACCATTTCACCATTGTACTTTGCAAAGGGAAAGCCATTTATGTATTGTGATTCAAATCCCTTCTGTATCACCAACCATCTGTATGATCTTGTGTAAGTTTCTTTGCTCTTCGTAGTCTTTATTTCCTCATTACAAAAGGGAATAATCCTACCTTTTGTTATGGGATTTTGCTAACGAGAAAATCATAGAATGTTGAGTAAATGTCCATATCCTCTCCACTTCTTTCTTCTTCTTTACAAATACAATTATACAATAGTACATGTATTATGTAGAACTAAAACTATACATGATTTAGGTTCTATTTTATCTTCTTTACTATTTCTATTCATAAAGATGTTTTAGAAAGAAACTGGTTCTTGATGTTGTATTTGAAGTACCACTAACATTTTAGTGAAAATTGTTTTTTTCTCATTCACAGACAACTTTCAGCAATAGAAATAACTTACAAATTTGTTTGTATTACTTACAAACAGTAAAACTGTATGCTTAGTCATCATGTAATTCCACATATGATTAATGTCACTAGTCACTAGCTATCCAAGATGGAGAAAAACAAATATTGTTACTATATAATAAAATATCTTTGAAAGTAAAGTACCAGTAATGAAAACAAGGTCAATATAAAATATGAAAAAAATGAATGTTCTGTTTATCCTAATTTACATTTTAATTCTAATTGATATTACCTTTATAATTAGAAAAAAAATTCCTGAAACATGCTAAAAATCTAAGCTAAAATAATATCTATATGAGTTTCTAAGTTCAGATTTTAAAGCCATGACTAAATTATATTCTTTAATTTGGCTTTCCACTTCAGAGTGCGTACTTTCAGTGTCTGTCAATCTTGTAATCTTTAACCGCAGATTATTTGTGTGTACTCAGTGTTGGCTGTTACTTACCTTGAATATAAAAAGTCTCAAAATTATTCTCTTTTACTTCTTTTTAGTTCTACCAAAATTAGACAAACGCTGCTCAGGTTTTCCTAATTAATTGTAGAGAATGTTAAATACTTTATGCACCTTCAATGCCAAATTATTGTGCTAGACTTCTCACTTGAAATCTTTAGAAAAATTTTTTCTGCCAGAGTAATAGTTGTAGTTAATTTTAGTTTGCTACCTTTGAGGCTGAACTGTATCTCCTGTTTTATATAGGAGGAAGGAAATGTCAAACAAGCCTTTCCATTCCTTCTCTGCAGGTACTTGCGCTGGTCCACTGTAACTTTGCTTGCTCTGCAGTAGTTAAAACTCACTCTCTGCGGACTCTTAAAAGTTCTCTATTGCTGCATCTCACTCTCCTTTAGTTCCCTGGTTCTGTTGGTGCATCTCTATTCCAACTGGCTGCTGCTGACAACATTCCTAATCCCTGAGCCTCCAGTGTCACACCACCAGCCGGTTTTGACTGAGGTCTCCTCATGCCTCCTGGTTGCCGTGTTGGCAGGACACATGACTATCCAGTGGTAACAGCAAAACCAAATGCTGTCCTTCTTGGTTGCATCTGATCTGTGGAAATACTTACACATCAGTTGCCCAAGGAACTGTAGTTTAGGCCATTTGCAGAGGTAGTAAGCACTCTCCTGAGTCCTCAGTTAAAGCAATAAATCAGTCCTCAAATATTCAGTCCTGCTTCATGATAACGTTTTAACTTTCCCAGACATGAATCAGATACGAGTCCTCTATGCATCCTGCCTTCAGAATATGTATTGCAAAGTGTTTTCTCCTTAAAGTGTCTACCTTATTGAGTTTGGAATGAGAAGGCAATGCTCTTCCCCTTCCTTCCCCACAGGGTACAGTGGTGGAGACTCAGAATCTGGCAACAGCTCTCTGTAAG
This sequence comes from Saguinus oedipus, assembly GCA_031835075.1. Lineage (NCBI taxonomy): Eukaryota > Metazoa > Chordata > Mammalia > Primates > Cebidae > Saguinus > Saguinus oedipus. The sequence continues at coordinate 18,688,568 of CM063169.1, forward strand.
GAAGCTTTTCTGCCTTCATCTCACATAACTCCTTCTGTGAACATTTTTATATGCTTAATCTCTCTAAGGGGCAATCTGCATATTGTGGGGGCTACTGAGAATGGATGGCTATTCATACTCACTTCAGTGTCTGGTAGCTTTCTTATTGGTGTTTCAGTGGAAGCGTCTAACATACTTTTACCCCTACCCCTAATATTCTGTTTAGTTCTACACTATCATATTGCCATTAGTTAAATGTAAATGTTAATGAATTCACTATTGATCACAGTTTTTATATGTCTTTTACTTTTCACATTCTTTTTCTGTTTAGCTGGTGTCTTAGGGCATTTTTTTGCTGCTGTAACAGAATATCTGTTACTGGGCAATTTATAACAAACAGAAATTTACTGGTTCACAGATCTGGAAGGTTGGAATTCCAAGACTGAGGGGCAGCATCTGACAGAAGTCTTCTTGCTGCATTATCCTGTGGCAGAAAACTGAAGGGTAGAGAGAGCAAAAGAGCTAAACTTGCCCTTTTACAATAGCACCAGTTCCACCCAGTGAGGGTGGAGCCTCATCACCTAATCACCTAATCACCTAGTAAGGGACCCATCGATCTTTTTTTTTAATATATTTATTTTATTGCACTTTAGGTTCTGGGGTACATGTGCAGAACATGCAGGATTGTTGCATAGGTACACACAATGGCAATGTGGTTTGCTGCCTCCATCCTCTCGTCACCTATATCTGGCATTTCTCCCCATGTTATCCCTCCCCAACCTTCCTACCCCCTGCTGTCCCTCCCCTGTCCCCACCACAACAGACCCCAGTGTGTGATGCTCCCCACCCTGTGTCCATGTGTTCTCATTGTTCAATACCCACCTATCAGTGAGAACATGCAGTGTTTGATTTTCTGTTCTTGTGTTAGTTTGCTGAGAATGATGGTTTCCAGATTCATCCATGTCCCTACAAAGGACACAAACTCATTGTTTTTTATGACTGCATAGTATTCCATGGTGTATTTGTGCCACCTTTTCCCTGTCCAGTCTATCATCGATAAGCATTTGGGTTGGTTCCAGGTCTTTGCTATTGTAAACAGTGCCACAGTTAACATGTGTGTGCATGTGTCTTTATAATAGAACAATTTATAATCCCTTGGGTATATATCCAGTAATGGGATTGCTGGGTCAAATGGAATTTCTATTTCTAGGTCCTTGGGGAATCACCACACTGTCTTCGACAATGGTTGAACTAATTTACACTCCACCAACAGTGTAAGAGTGTTCTTATTTCTCCACATCCTCTCCAGCATCTGTTTCCAGATTCTTTAATGATTGCCATTGTAACTGGCATGAGATGGTGTCTCAATGTGGTTTTGATTTGTATTTCTCTAATGACCAGTTATGATGAGCATTTTTTCATATGTTTTTTGGCCTCATAAATGTCTTCTTTTGAAAAGTGTCTGTTCATATCCTTTGCCCATTTTTTAATGGGTTTATTTCTTGTAAATCTGTTTTAGTTGTTTGTAGATTCTGGATGTTAGCCCTTTGTCAGATGGGTAGATTGCAAAAATCTTTTCCCATTCTGTTGGATGCTGGTTCACTCTAATGATTGTTTCTTTTGCTATATAGAAACTCTGGAGTTTAATGAGATCCAATTTGTCTATTTTGGCTTTTGTTGCCAATGCTTTTGGTGTTTTAGTCATGGAGTCCTTGCCTATGCCTATGGGACCCATCTCTTAATACTGTCACAATGGCAATAAAATTTCAACGTGAGTTTTGGAGGGGACATTCAAATTGTAGCCAATGGCTGACTTCCCATATTATCAGAGAAGTTGCAATTGGATGCTTTTACATTATGTTAGGAAGGATTGGAGGAGCAAGCTCTCTAGGAGGGCTGGATCCTAGGAATGCTTGAGAACAAAATCAAGGAACTGAGCAACCAGAAAGAGCTGCTACTTTCCCATCAACAGAAATGAGAGAAAGCTAGAAGCTGCTGCTAGTAACATATCAACTAGCCTTTGGTACCCAGAAAGCTAAGCAGTTACACACTGTAACACGGATGTTAGAAAACCTCAATATCTCCATGACTGTGCTTGACAAAAGAAGCTAGGCAAGCATCAGCACATTGCCTCATGCACTTCTAAGTTCCAAATAACATGCAAATGTATCTGTTTCGCAGAATCTAATTCTCAACCAAAACCTTAGCTTTTTTGAGTAACAACAACAACAAAAACTGGGTATAGCTTTCTAGCTCATACAGTATATGCTAAAGGTTAGGGTGTTGCCTGCCATATCATAATATACACCACCTATCCACAAATAGTTTTTTTTCATAGACATTAGTGGCGTACCCTCAAATGTTTAAAACTTTGGGGTGGTCCTCAAAGGTTTAAAAATTTCTTTTTCAGTTCTGTATGAATTATAACTTTCCTAAGTATTGAATAACAGCATTATAATTTTATTCAGAATGCTTAAAACAAGGCTTCATCATTGCTTCTTACCATTTGGTGTTTTGGATGAAAAATATAAGGCCAATCTGATTATATTTCTTCTCTGAAAATATAAATGATTTTTTTAAGAATTTCAGGAAACACATGTGTAAGTCCTTTTTTATTAATCATGCTTTCTGACACATAGTGAATTTTTCATTTTGAAGTAAATGGCTTTTACTAAGGTATGGTATTCTCTTGAATCTCATTGAGAATATGAATTACTTAAATGCTTCCCTTTTTCTGCATTAATTCCTTATCAATGAAGTCCAATTCCTCCTATTTAGCTTGTTCCCTTCATTTAAGCTGCTCATTTTCCTCATGTATCTAGAGGTTTCAGCTTCTTAGCATTGTTGGTAAAGGTCTGATAGTGCAGTGGTGAAGAGCCAGACTACCTAGGCTCAGTTTGGATCTAGGATAATAATTCCACCTTCTCAAAGGATGGTTGTATAGATTAAATGAGTGAGTATCTGTGAAGTGCTTTAAAAAGTGCCTCAAATAGAATGAGAGTTTATCACCATCACTACCTCTGCTACCTGATGTGAGTGGAAAGAGATTTGCTTTAGAATTTGTCTGGGTCTAGCTGTGGTGCTGTACTAGCCGGCTTTATACTCTGAGTCTCAGTGGACAGTGGATTAAATGGCTAAAGTTGCAATGCCCTTGAGCAGTATTTGTGACTATAAGCACTTGAAGTTTTTAAGAAATTTGACAATATTTTTACTATACAAGTTGGAGCCCTTTCTTTCTTTCTTTTTCTTTCTTTCTTTCTCTTTCTTTCTCTCTTTTTTCTATTTTTCTCTCTTTTTTTTCTACAGAGTCTCTCTTGCCACTGAAGTTTAATGGCACAATCATGGCTCACTGCAGCCTCCATCTGCCAGACTCAAGCAATCCTCCTACCTCAGCCTCCTGAGTAGCTGGGACTACAGGTGCTGTCCATCACACCAAGTTAATTTTTCAAAAAATTTTACAGAGATAAGGTCTCACTGTGTTGCCCAGACTGGTCTCAAACTCCTGGACTCAAGCGATTCTCCCACCCCAGCCTCCAAAAATGCCGGGATTACAGGTGTAAGCGATCACACCTGGCTTCTTTCTGTTTTCTATTGGTGATTGTTGGACAGAGTTCTTCCTGCTACTTTGGTTTAACCCAGGAATTGGGAGTAAGAGAAAGTCAAAGATGTGTTAGTCATGATAGTGCTAGACTCCCCAGGTGTTGATTTTGGAAAAATGTTAAAAGTATATGTTATATATAACAACTCAAAAGTAGCTACTAATTTGACATCTGATTGCTTCCCCTTCAACAAAATTCAACTTTATTGTAAATATGATAGAATTTTTCAGTCCATAGTAAAAATAGTTTGAAAAAATAATTATTGAGCACAGTTCTCATATTTGTTTAAGCAGTTTTAAAAATTAGAGAAAAAACTGTGTTATATGTAATACAAAATGGAAACATTCAAGTGCTGCAGATGGACACTGTAGACACATTTTCAGTCTTGTGAGTTTAACACGTACTTCAAGTTTGGCATTTGAAAATGGCTGGTGGATATTAAAAAGTTGTTGGGTAATGTACAACTCCTTTGATATAGGAACAACTTACTTTGAAGTCTAAAAATTGTAATTATCATTACAATATATCAGGGATGTGAAAGATTTTAGTTTTATGATAGCCATGGTACATTACAGCAAAGATAAGCCATAATTTGAACTTTCTGAGTGATTGGGTAGTATTGAATTTAATGAGTTGCTTTTGTACAATTTTAAGTGTGTACTAAGCTAATGATTATTGGACCATTTTGAAAAATCTGGCCTATTGTATCTTAATTGACTATAGAAACAGAAAAACATGTTATATGCAGTAGTGATGTTGGACTCATGTTTATTGCAAAATGAGTTTATTCTGTTATTTATACCATCATAATTGTATGTCTGTTCTTGAATTAGTTATGGACACATTTTTCTACTTTCAGGCATGAAGGAACTGACTCTCGAGCCGACCTAGGAGATGTCATTGTCGTATTAAACAGCTTCAAAAGCAAGATCCTGGAAGTAAAAGTGTGTGAGGCAGAGCTCTTTATAGGCTTGGTTCTTAATATTAAGAATTATCTTCTTTACTTTTTAATTAATTTGTTTATTTTACAACTAACTTTACAGTTTTACAACTTAAAATGGTATAATTGAACTCCAGCAGTAAAAAAGGAAGAGGATTAAGTTCAAAATGGAAAACAGAACTGGAAGATAGAAGAATTCTTTTTTTACATGATAACTTAACTATATCTACACCTTACCTGTAGCCAAATAACGTTACAAATTGTACTCTAGAGATGAGATCAAGAACAGTCACTGAAAAATTAGTCCTAAAAAGAAGAGCTGATGTTTCTTTTCTTAAAGAGGGAGAGAAAGGGAATTTTTAATGACGGCAGATGTTATTTTTTTGGGCCAACCCTCCTGCTTAAAACTAGTTAAAATATGAGAAAAAATTTTTTTTAAATCTTAAGAACAATGAGGAACTGATAATAATGAGATGATAAGGATAATAAGGAAACTCAAAACCAAACTTAAAGGGAAAATAAGAGCCTAGTGAAATAAGCAAGCACAGAAACTTCTCTTGACCCGAGGAAGCTACTATTGCCCTGGGAACATTTGTTTGTCCAGTCACACTTTACCATTTTTATTTAATTTGATGGGTTAGGGCTCGAAAATTAGAACCCAGAACCCACATAAAGTATGTACTCTACTAGAAGACTCTCTCTACAATAAACCAGCTATGTTTTCAAGCTAAGGATGAAACATAAAAAATTATTTTTCACACACACTCTTTTAGACCAAGTTTGAGTCACCTAAGTAGGCCAGGGAATCCTGAATGTTGAATTGGTACCAAAATAGTTCTAGATTGATAGGGTATAGAGGTATCTGGAAGAGACACCCATAAATCTCTGGAATAAATTACAGTAGCCTAAGCTACAAAATAAATTTTTTCTAGTGTAAAGACCAACTCATGGTCAAAGTTAACCAAATACACAAAACCAGCAGAAACAGAAAACACACACACACAGAGACTCAAGATATTAGAATAATTGAAATAGCCTCTGAAACAGCTGTACTTTGTTTAAAGAAATTAAAGATGAGTTTAAAAATAAGTGCAGGGAACAAGAAACTATAAAACATGTACATCAGATTTTTTTAAAATTATAACTTTGGAAACTGAGTAATGCAATACCAGAATTAATAATTCATTAGATAGCTTTAACATGCCTTCAGAGAAAATTAGCCAGTTAGAATGGCGATCATTAAAAATCTGGAGATAACAGGTGCTGGAGAGGATGTGGAGAGATAGGAACACTTTTACACTTGCTGGGAGTGTAAATTAGTTCAACCATTGTGGAAGACAGTGTGGCGATTCCCCAAGGACCTAGAAATAGAAATTCCATTTGACCTAGCAATCCCATTACTGGGCATATATCCACAGGATTATAAATTGTTCTATTATAAAGACACATGCACACATATGTTAACTGTGGCACTGTTTACAATAGCAAAGACCTGGAACCAACCCAAATGCCCATCAATGATAGACTAGACAGGGAAAATGTGGCACATATACACCATGGAATATTATGCAGCCATCAAAACCGATGAGTTTGTGTCCTTTGTAGGGACATGGATGAACCTGGAAACCATCATTCTCAGCAAACTGACACAAGAGAAAATCAAATACCGCATGTTCTCACTCATAGGTGGGTGTTGAACAATGAGAACACATGGACACAGGGAGGGGAGCATCACACACTGGGGTCTGTCCGGTGAAAAAGGGAAGGGACAGTGGGGGGTGGGGAGTTGGGGAGAGATAGCATGGGGAGAAATGCCAGATATAGGTGATGGGGAGGAAGGCAGCAAATCACACTGCCACGTGTATACCTATGCAACTATCTTGCATGTTCTTCACATGTATCCCAAAACCTAAAATGCAATTTAAAAAAATCAAAAAACAAATGTTTACAAAGGAAAAAATTTTAAAAAGAACGAAAAGAAATTACTCACCGCTGTTCTAAGTTTTACCATTTTATATCCCCACAGCAGTTTCTGAGAGTTCCAGTTGTTCCGCATTTTCCCTTGCAATTGATTCTTTAACTTTGTCATTCTATTGAGTGTACAGTGGTGTCTCCTCTGGCTTTAATTTGCATTTCTCTGATAAATAATGTTAAGTACTTTTTCATATGTTTATTTGCCAATCCTATATATTCCTTTGTGAAGTTTCTGTTTAATTATTTTTCTACTTTTTATTAATTTTTTTGTTGAGTTTTAGGAGGTTTTTTTTTTTTATATATATTCTGGTTACACGTTACCCCTGCCATCCCTCAAATAAAATATTTTCTCTCATTAAAAAAAAAAAAATTAGCGAGTTGGGAGATAGGCCAAAAAATGTGTACCAAATGCAACAGTGACAGGAAAAAAGAAAATATAGCATAGAGTATTAACACACACACACAGAGTGTGAAAGTCTAAGATTACTAGGAGTGGATTTAAAACTGGCTCTGCCACTCACTAGCTGTGTGACCTTGGATGGATTACTTAATCTCTTTGCCTCATTTCCTCATCTGTAAAATGAGGTTAACAATAGAATCTCTTTATTGGACTGTTAGGAAGATAAGATAAAGCACTTTATGAATGTTTGTTGGATAAATAAAATTAGTCTAAATGGAATTTTAGAAGATAATGAAAGAATGGGGTACAAGTAATATTTGAAGCAATAATAGCTAACAATTTTTCTGAATTGATGAAAGATACCAATTACGAATATTCCACAGCTTACCCATACCTTTCAGTAGTTTTTTTCTGTTTTTGTTTTTTGGGTTTTTTTGAGACGGAGTCTCACTCTGTTTCCCAGCCTGGAGTGCAGTGGCCTGATCTTGGCTAACTGCTACCTCCGTCTCCCAAATTCAGGTGATCCTCCTATTTCAGCTTCCAGGTAACTGGGACTACAGGCATATGCTACCATGCCTGGCTGATTTTTGTGTGTGCATGTATTTTTTGTATTTCTAGTAGAGGTGGGGTTTTACTGTATTGGCCAGGCTGGTCTTGAACTCCTGACCTCAAGTGATCCAACCGCCTCAGCCTCTCAAAGTGCTGTGATTACAGGTATGAGCCACCACGCCAGCCACCTTCTAGTAACACAGTTTTATCTCCTAACCATCTCTATCTCTCTCAGAATTACAATAAAAAGATAGAAAAACAGAGAGGAGAAAAGATAAGCAACATAGAGGATCAGCCCATGAAATCTGGTAGCCTACTAAGAGGAACTCCAGAAAGTACAGAGAAGATGGAGGACAGAAAGTGTCTAAAGCTGAGAGAGAAAAATGTTCACGTCAAAGAGTCCACAAATTACCAAGTAGGATGAATGAAAACGGCCCACATAAGATCCTAATAGTTACTAAGAAGAAAAAGTGGGTCACTGCAATATAATGACCCTTAACACTAGCACCAGAATTTCATTTTCAAAATACTTAGATGTTGACAGCAAAACAAAGGTTTCAGTGTTTTGAGGAAAATAATTTAAACCTAAGATTGTATATCTAGCTAAATTCTTAATCAAATGTGAATGCAAAAAGTTTCTGAAGTGTGAGGATTTTTTCATAGCCCTTCTTGAAGACATTTGCCAGTACAATGAAGATGAAGATCAAGAAAGAAGATAGGTAGTTCAAGAAATGGTGAAACTAATCTGTAAACCAATGTAAAGAAAATCTAGAAAGAAACAGTTAATTGTTGAACTTTAAGAAAAATGTCTTCAGGTAAACAGGAATTCCAGACAATTAGATAACATGAGTAACAAACTGGAAAAGATTGTGTCTGTGATAAAGAAGACATATTTGTATACCTCCCCACAAGAAAAAATAAGGACAGTGAAATTCCAGGAAAAAAATAGTTCTCTGCTGGTGGAATGTAAGAAAGGACAATTCATCTGAACTAGCAAGAAGTCTTCTAGGAGTGGCACAGTGACCATAGGAGGAAACTAACTATTCTGTACTATGCTAAAACTGTAACTGTACAGAGGAAATAGAATTTTAGTAGCTTTTCAGACTCAGCAATGGTTAATCTTTACATTGTCATGATAAACACTTTTTACTCATTTTCTTGTTTTTGAATCACTGTAGCAAAATGCAACAGATACATTTATGTTTACCGAATGTAAATGTTATCTATATTTACAAATGCTAAAGTCAAGGTTTAACTAACATAAGTTGGGAGGTAGAGGAAAAGCATAGAAATAGTGATGTCCTTGTCTAATACACAGAATATACAAGAGAAACTGTTGGGATTGTGGGAATAAAAAAAATAAGAGATTTAAATATTATTTAAAGTGACAAAAAAATACTTAGAAGAACTGAAGATAAACATATTACTACCAAAATTTCTAGACAAATAGGGAAAGGGAAGGATGACAGTAAGTGAGGTATTTGTCATCACAAAGAATGAATAATGTCTAAACTCTGAATTCAGAAATACTAGTAGATAATGCCTAAAAAGCTGGTAAATTAATAAACACAAATGTAAGCACATTATTTAGCAATGTGGAGGTAACCATCGAAGAAACTAAACAAAGAGGTTGACTTGATAGTTGAAGACCAGATGTTTACAACATCGTGCTAAGATACTGCCTGTCTTTGGTTACTGCAACTATCCATCTTAGATTTCCAACGGTAATCTTGCCCGTATGTTTTACTTTCTAACCATACAGCATGAAATGTAAAGCAGCCAAATTCTAATTTTTACCATGCTATCTAGGTGAAAAAAAAACCAGACAAAATTAAGGAAGATGTCCTTAACGATGAAGATGAAAAAACAAAAGGAATGTGGGATTCCATTAAAAGGTAATTACTAATGAATATTTTAACACATACCTAGATTGATCCAGAAGTCTAGTATGTGGAAGTTCCACAGGTAGTAAACATTTAAGTAAAGCAGAGGTCCTCCAGTCTAGGAGGGATAATATAAATACATAAATGTTACTACTGTGTACAAGATAGAAAACTAGAGCTATAAGACATGAAAATAAAATACAAACTAATGGAGAAAAATGATATATCTAGTTACAAGGAACCTCAGGAAATACTCCTTGGAGAAGTGAGTGGCAGAGATCTGTTTTAAAGGACAGTCAGGATTTCAAAAGTTAAAGATTGACTGAAGGTGGTTACATGAAGGCAAAAAGATTGGGTATGTTCCTCAAAAGAAAGTAGCCTAGCTAGGTGCAACTTGAAAATAATAGGGAATCTTTATGTTAGATGGAGACATATTAGTTTTATTGTTTAAAAAGGAACACAGGCCAGGAGTAATGGCTCACACCTGTAATCCTAGCATTTTCAGAAGCTATGGCAGGAGGATTGCTTGAGCCCAGGAGTTCAAGAGTAGCCTGGGCAACATAGCAAGACCCCATATCTACAAAATATTTAAAAATTATCCAGTCACAGTGGCATGTGTCTGTGTAGTTCGAGTTACTCAGAAGGCTGAGGTGGAAGGATTGCTTGAGTATGGGAGGTCAAAGTTGCAGTAAGCCAAGATCACACCACTGCACTCCAGCCTGGATGACAGAGCGAGACCCTGTCTTGAAAAACAAACAAACATAAGGAATATATTGGCTCAGATACCTAAAGAATCCAGAAGTACACCTGGCATTGGCCGCTGGATGATGTGGTGTGAAGATTGTCTTTTTCCATCTCTTAGGTCTACTATTTCTGTGTCTCCTCCATTTTAAGATAGACTTTTTTTTTTTTTTTTTTTTTTTGAGACGGAGTCTTACTCTGTCGCCAGGCTGGAGTGCAGTGGCACAATCTCAGCTCACTGTAACCTCCACCTCCTGGGTTCAAGCAATTCTTCCGCCTCAACCTCCCAAGTAGCTGGGATCACAGGCACGTGCCACCATGCCCTGCTATTTTTTGTATTTTTAGTAGAGACGGGGTTTCACCATGTTGGCCAGGATGGTCTTGATCTCTTGACTTCGTGATCTGCCTGCCTCGGCCTCCCAAAGTGCTGGGATTACAGGTGTGAGCCGCCGCACCCGGCCTAAGAGAGACTTTTAAAAGTAAAAGTGTACTATCTCCGGTGGAAGGAAGTTGCCTCTTTCCAAACAGTACCAGAAAAGTTCCAAGGCTGACTCATGGGTTCAACTATAGCTGTGTGTCCCAAACTAAACTGATTTCTGTGACTCTGATGACCAAGCTTGAGTCACATGCCTACTTCTAGAATTGGTGGGAAGGCTCACCTAAACCTCACAGAATGATATGGGAGGAAGAATGATTCCCCCTAGAATACCAGGTTGTTAGTAGAAGGGGAACAAATATTAGGTGAGCAAAAACAAAAGCTGTCTCCCGTAGATGCACATTGTAAAGAAATTTGAATGTCCATTTTAGAGATTTGAACCTAATGTGAACTATGATGGCAAATCACTGATCATTTCGATAAAAGATAAGAAATAGAAATGTTAGCCAAAATAGATTTAAGAACTAAAATGTATTTGATTATACCAGTCAAAAGCACTTCCATCATTTTGGATTTTGCCCAGTTTAAGCCTCTTTTTCTATACTTGACTCCTTGTTTGGTAAGAAAAATCATGTTGCTGTCAGAGCATGTGCTTCGAACAAGTTACTGATAAAGAAAGAATCAAGTCTACTCATTCTGGGATGATTTGGAGGGTAGTATGTTTGACAGGGGATAATAGAATAGAATCTGAGCAATTTTAAGAGTATCTGTCCAAAAGCTTCCATGAAAATTAGAAGATAGAAATAAGAATGTTTAAAGATAACTGTTCAATTATGGTATAACTACTTGCTACAGAAAAAGGATACCAAAAGCAAAATAATGCTTCATTAGAAACAGCGATAGTAAGTTTTTGGGATATTAACTGCTCCAGATACATAGTATTATGCAACATATGATGCTTTGACTTTTTTCATCATAGTTTTAGTCCCAACTTAGAATGATTATTTTTTCTTGCCATTGAATCAACTTATTTTCTTAGTTGGGGGATTACAAGATTTGAAAAATACTTCTGTTGTAACAATTTATATTTGGCAAAATGCTTTTGAAGATGATTGTAAGTTGTTGACCAAATTTTAGTCATTCTAAATATCTGTTTACATATAAAATATTTTTAAATGAATGTTAAATAGGAGAAAAAAGATGGATTTATACATTATAAATACTGCAAATAAAATATTCATTTTTGCATATTAAATGGGCCTATACAAAAATGAAATGGAGCTGGTCTAGCTCCAAAAATGTAATGAAAATGACAACTGGGCCCAGTTGTAAACCAGTTAGTAGACATGGCTCCCTAGTGCCTTCTTTGTCATGGAAGTCATCCAGAGTACCAAGAGGGTACTCCACAGCCTGCATGGAGGAGAAAATCTGCTTGGTCAGAGGAGCTCCAAATTGCAGGTGGTTTAAAAATATTTTAGCCTGGGGAGCCCCATCAGCAGCCCTCACACACCTACCCTGTTACTACATAAATCTTGCTGTGCTATAGCTCCACACTTCCACATTCTGTTTCTTCCTTCATTATTGGCCTGTTTAAAGTTTCAGTACAATAGATACAGCCATGTCAGGCTGTAATTCACTCTCTGTTCTCAAAACAACCTTTGGCAACTCACAAAATTCAAAAATACCAGCCAATTAACCTAGAAACAATTACATTCCATGTTACAAATTTTTAAAAAAATTCATAAAGCTTCACATTATAGTAATTGTCAAATAATTCAATATGAATTTATTTTTAAATATTATACAGTATTTATACTTTAATAATTCTTTTGAAATATATTTCTGTATTTATTGCTTATATTTACTATTTATGCATACAAAGTTTCCATGTGTATATTTAAGAAATATCAATTACTTTTTTATTCCAAGTTTCACAGTAAGGTTGCATAAAGAAGACAAAAAGGAAAAAGATGTCCTAAACATTTTTTCAGTTGCTTCAGGTCATTTATATGAACGCTTTTTAAGGTAGGTATATTTTTTAGCCTTATATTTTGAAAAAGGAATATACACTGGAAAAAAAACCTTCCACCTCTGCTTCCTTAATACTCCATTCCTTTTCTCACAGGAGACTCATAGTATTATTTTTATATCCTGCTAAAGAGACACACACATAGGTAAATATATGTGTGTATATTTATTTATTTCAGTTTTTTAAGTTATTTTACCCAAATAGTAACAAAGAATATACTACTTTACACCTTGCTTTTTTTCTTGTTTACTTAAAATTATGAGGTAAGCATATTTAAATATGAAATTTTATGAGTTTGGCTTGATTTGGAATATTGGTTTTCTTTATATATTTTATTGCACTTTAGGTTCTGGGTTACATGTGAATAACATGCAGGATTGCTGTATAGGTACCTACATGGCAATGTGGTTTGCTGCCTCCATCCCCCCGTCACCTATATCTGGCATTTCTCCCCATGTTATCTTTCCCCAACCTCCCTTTCCCCTGCTGTCCCTCCCCTGTTCCCTCCCAACAGACACCAGTGTGTGATGCTCCCCTCCCTGTGTCCATGTATTCTCATTCAGCACCTGCCTATAAGTGAGAACATGTGGTGTTTTATTTTCTGTTCTTGTGTCAGCCCTTGCTGAGAATGACAGTTTCCAGATTCACGCATGTCCCTACAAAGGACACAAACTCATAAGTTTTATGGCTGCATAGTATTCCATGGTATATATGTGCCACATTTTCCTTGTCCAGTCTATCATTGATGGGCATTTGGGTTGGTTCCAGGTCTTTGCTATTGTAAACAGTGCTGCAGTGAACATACGTTTGCATATGTCTTTATAATAGAACAATTTATAATCCTTTGGATATATACCCAGTAATGGGATTGCTGGGTCAAATGGAATTTCTATTTCTAGGTCCTTGAGGAATCGCTACACTGTCTTCCACAATGGTTGAACTAATTTACACTCCCACCAACAGTGTAAAAGTGTTCCTATTTCTCCACATCCTCTCCAGCATCTATTGTCTCCAGATTTTTTTTAATGATCACCATTCTAACTGGTGTGAGATGATGTCTCAATGTGGTTTTAACTTTAGTGATGATGACCATTTTTTCATATGGTTGTTGGCCTCATGTCTTCTTTGAAAAGTGTCTGTTCATATTCTTTGCCCACTTTTGAATGGGTTTGCTTGTTTGTCCTATAAATCCGTTTTAGTTCTTTGTAGATTCTGAATATTAGCCCTTTGTCAGATGGGTAGATTGCAAAAATGTTTTCCCATTCTGTTGGTTGCCGGTTCACTCTAATGATTGTTTCTTTTGCTATGCAGAAGCTCTGGAGTTTGATTAGGTCCCATTTGTCTATTTTGGCTTTTGTTGCCAATGCTTTTGGTGTTTTAGTCATGAAGTCCTTGCCTACTCCTATGTCCTGAATGATTTTGCCTAGGTTTCCTTCTAGGGTTTTTATGGTGTTCGGTCTTATGTTTAAGTCTTTAATCTAACTGGAGTTAATTTTAGTGTAAGGTGTCAGGAAGGGGTCCAGTTTCTGCTTTCTGTACATGGCTAGCCAGTTTTCTTTAAGACTGCAAATAGACATTTTGCAAATGACAGGCAAGAAAATACATATATATGTATGTATGTGGTAAGTTGTTCTTTTCCATTGAATAATAATTTGTTTTATAAAAAGGAAGGGGGTGAGAGGAGAAATACCTATTGCAAAGTACAGAAGGTTATTTTTAAACAGTTTATATAGAAAGGTCACAGAGAATGACTCAAATATTTGACTTGTAGCATTGATACATTAAATTGGAACTTTAGATAAATTTGTATCCTTTCCATTCAGAGGTTTAGGTTAGCAAGCCAAATTACCCATCCAGTGAATTCGTCAATATAGACAGATCATTCAGCTCTTCAGGGTTTGTAGACTTACACAGTCATAGGCAACTGGGACCAGATAAAGTTACTATGATGTATGTGTATTCATCCTTACACATTATGTACTTGATAAACCATATTTTTGTTTATTTCTTCACATTTCATTGTGAAAACCTTCAAATTCATACCTTCAATTATTTTAAAACTTTTAAAAAGATCTATATGATAAACCTGCACGTTCTGCACATATATCCCAGAACTAAAGTAAAATAAAAAAATTAAACATTTCAACATTAAAAAAGTAATATGAACTGTTAATGCTAATGTATATTGGGTTTAATATTCTTTTATGCAGAATTATGATGCTTTCTGTTTTACGTAACACCAAAACACCAGTGAAATTCTGGTTTCTAAAAAATTATCTCTCACCAACATTTAAAGTAAGTACATAGCTCTTTTTGTAGAATGGTTAATGTTTGAATAGTATTATTTGTATCATTGTAAGTTAATATAACATTTCTCTTTTCAGAATGAACTTTTGGAATATATATTTTAAATACTATTTTTAATAAATTTTGAAATGGTATTTAGTATTATCTAGCTTAGGAAAAATTCTGTGCATTTTTAATTTAGAGATGTTTAAAGGAGAGGACAGTAGAAGACAGTATATTTTTAAGTAAAATCAAAATCAGACTAATAGTTTTTCATGATAATGAATAATTAAATACAATTTGACAATGGAAAATACATACAGATTTTCCATTAAAAAATTGATTCTGTCATTTTGCAAAGATAGAAGCAGTAGTAGTATCAAGAAAATACAAAGACTACCATAGAAAATAGTTTTATAGTACTGAAAACAAAAAAGCTCTTTCATCTGTGTAGTGATTGATTGCTGGGCACCATGATCTGAGGCATATTACATTCAAAAGATTTCAGGTGACCAACATCTATCACCCTTTCCTTAGCCCCACCCTCCTGCTGCAAAGTATACTCTGTTTCTTCCTATTCTCACCACAGCATAATCAAATTCCATGAAATTTAGTGACTCAACAGCAATTTGGTATTTCATTCAATAGCATTTCAAAGGAGTTTGTTTTCTAGACCAAAAGCAGTGGGAAAAGCAGAAATAAAACTAACCAAGCATGGTTTTATTCCATAATATCTCTAGGCATGATGCCAAGTGTTTAATGGACATTCAGTTGTTTTAAAAACAGTCCCCTCACGCCTGTAATCCCAGCACTTTGGGAGGCCAAGGTGGGTGGATCACGAGGTCAAGAGATCGAGACCATCCTGGTCAATATGGTGAAACCCCATCTCTACTAAAAATACGAAAAATTAGCTGGGCATGGTGGCGCATGCCTGTAATCCTAGCTACTCAGGAGGCTGAGGCAGGAGAATTGCCTCAACCCAGGAGGCAGAGGTTGTGGTGAGCCAAGATCGCGCCATTGCACTCCAGCCTGGGTAACAAGAGCAAAACTCCATCTCAAAAAAAAAAAAAAAAAAAAAAAAAATCCCATGTGATGTGAAAACCAAGATTCAAAAAGTATGTAACTAGCCTGCATAGTTGAGAAACCACCTTTCAATTCAGCAACTTTCTAGAAGGATTCATAGAATTCCAAAAAACATCTATACTCACAGTTTATTATACAAAAGGACCCAAAATCAGCAAAAGAGGTGCTTAGGGTAAGGTCTAGGGAGACCAGACATAAATTTAACAGTTTTCCTCTCCCAGTAGAATCTCCTCCAAGTGGATAGCACTTATTTCTTCCAGCAACAGTGTGTGACAGTACTCCTGGAGTATTGCCAACCAGGGAAGCTCATTCAAACATTGGCCTCCAGAGTTTTTATTAGGGGTCAGCTGTATGGACTTGGCTAACAGCCTGCATGGCTAACTTTAGCCTCTAGTCCCTTCAGATGTTGAGCTGATGCCTTGTGGGCCAAGGTCCTCACTACAGTTAACATCATTAGCATACAATATCTGGTGTGATCTACAGGTAAACAAAGATGTTCTCATTAGGCGGAATATTCCAATGGTAGAGGATATCTCCTGGGAGATAGGGTGAAGGGCCATACCTTTCTTTGAGCAAGAAACATCCTTTATAACATAGGCCTGAAATGAAACAGCTAATTAGAAACGAAGATTTCCACCGACAGTGTCCTCCTGTGCTCATTTGACAGTAGACAAAAAAAAAAAAAGATAACCCATAAATACAGATAAGAAGTTATATTATTTTTCTAATTTTTAACATATTATCCTAGTAGTCAAACACTGAATATGGGAGTATTTAATCCTACATAAACTGAGATAGAAAAATCTAAAGATTCTCTTAGCAGGAAAAGATATTATTAACCAGAACAATAGTGCTATGTCTGGATTAGAAAGTCTTGTTCCACTGCATGGCCAAAAGAAATACCATATCTGAAGTAGTATTTTCCTTCTTTTCCTGATGTGTTTATTTCAAAATTTTTATTTTGAAAACTTCTTAGTGAATTCAAAAAAGTACACAAATCATAAAGTGTGGCTTTGGATTTTTACAAATTCAAACATCTGTGTAAACCAGTAGCCAGATACAGAAGTTGCTAGCTACTTTAGATTTGTTCGTACCAGTTTAGAAAAGTCATACCTCCTCTCTTCATTCAAATATTTGTTAAAATTATACATACTTAGGCATAATTCTTTTTTGACAGCACTATGCAAACTACAATTCCCCCTTTTTATTTTTATGACACTTTTTTTTTCTGTAGCTAACTTAATAGTTTCATTTATTTCTACCTACTTCCTCCAAAATACAAGCCTCATGAAGGCCATAATTTGTATTTCTTTTGTTCACTAATGTATCCTTAGAGCCTAGAACAATGCCTGTTTCAGTGAATATTTTAACACATAATTGATGAAAGAAAAAAATATTTTTTCTAATTTATCTGAATGTTTTATTTTTTTATTTTGAAACCAAAATAATGACTCCTAGCAGCTGTTCTAGCCAAAATTTCAGGATTTCATTTCACAGATAAAATTGGTGCTTCTTGCATTTAAAAAAACATATTTTAAATCTACATTGTTCTTATAAAATCAGAGGAAAGAAAATTAAACATATAACTAGCAACTAGTTTTAAATAAGAATCTAGTGGTAAAACGCAAATTCTCTATTTGCTAATTCATCTTTTCCAACTCCTTTTCTATTCTCCCTTTCAATATTTGAGTTCTTGAACTAAATTTAACCAACAGTATATTTCATTAACTGCTTCTGCTTTAAACAGAAAATAAGCTACTTCTAATCCTATAAGATACCAAATATTCAGACCATAATCACTACTTTGTATTTTAAATCCTTGAATTAAATTATGATATATCTCAAACATGAAGCTCCTGTATAGAATCTAATTTATAAGTTTAGAACTTACTTTGTGTTTTTTGTATCCGCTCTTCATCTTTACATCTCTGACCAACCAACCTGTTGACAAATACAGGAACTGTTTGGTATGTAAGTGCTCCAAGATCCAGAGGCTTTATTTTAGTCAATCTTCTTAAGCCAAATAAGCTTGGTAGATAATATAGTGCATTTATTTTTAATGACTTATTTATAATTTAAACTATTTAAATTTTTTTGTTTTATTTATACTTGTGTTTTCATATATGTTAGCATTTTCATATGTCTCATTAATAGGCATGTTATCGAAGTAGTATTTAGACAGGTTGCCAATTAGTTTTTAACAATTTATAATAAACTCTACCTTATTAATGTTAATTTTTTTCTCTTAAAACTACTTTCTCTTAAACATACTGTTTGATTTTTGTGTGTGTTTTTAGGAAGTAATTCCTCACATGGCTAAGGAATATGGATTCCAGTATGAACTTGTTCAATATAGGTGGCCCCGCTGGCTTCATCAGCAGACTGAAAAACAAAGGATTATTTGGGGATACAAAATTCTTTTTCTTGATGTTCTTTTCCCACTAGCAGTGGACAAAATCATTTTTGTTGATGCTGACCAGGTAATAAAATTAACTGGTTTTTAGTAATACTCAAACATTTTTTATGCTTCTATATTAATATAAGAAATTAATTCATGTTGCTCATGTTTATTATCTTCATTATTGTGCTTAAGATGAGATTCTGATATATAAGCAAAGTACCTTTAAAAACAAAAAGTGAGAATTCTAGGGGAAAACTGAATGTATTGTAAGAAGTACCATTTATCATTTAGGACATAGAGGTTTTCTCTCTGAAGTAGTAATTTTTTAAGTTTGAGAATTAAAAGTAAAATACTTATATTAGTCATAATAAGAGTAGTTAAATAAGTTCCTGTGAATATGAGCTGATATTTGGAATTTCTTGTTGCTAAAAATGTTAGCAGTTATATACAACTCTCATTCTTCCACCTTCAACAGCATTCTGTCCCATTCCACCAATAACCAAATTCTCATCACTCTACCATTTAAGGAAAAGAGCATTTTAAATTTGGCCAACGTAATGCCTCTAGTCCCAGCACTTTGGGAGGCCAAGGAGGGGAAGAAAGTTTGAGCCAAGGAATTCAAGGTCACAGTGAGCTATAATCATGCGAGTGCACTCCAGCCTGGGTGACAGAGTGAGACCCTATCTCTAAAAATAAAAATACAATCAAATAAATTTAGCCAAAAAAAACTAAGGCCCTCTGCTTTTAAAATTTATATGTCCAAACATTATGACTTTTCCTTTTTCCCTCCTTGCATTGCTTTTAAATCATTAGTGGGAAAACATATTTTAAAATGTACCGAATTTCTAAGAAAAACAGTAGTATGTAAATGGAAATATAAGTTAAATGCATAAATTAGAATTTATGTGAAACAAAAAGTATCTTTTTAAGTCCTATATTAGAATTTACTCATATTCTAAACTCTTACTATTTTTCTACTCTATTCCAAATTGATAAATATGAAACATTACAATGAAAATTAAGAAAATAGATAAGTGGAAATGATGAAGTAAGCATTTGTAAACACACTTTTTTTTTAAAGACACAGGATTTCACTCTGTCCTCCAGGCTGGAGTGCAGTGCCACAGTCATAGCTTACTGCAGCCTCAGACTCCTGGGTTCAAGCCATCCTCCTACCTCAGCATCCTAGTAGCTGGAATTTCAGGTGCACACCACCATGCCTAGCTAATTTTTTTTTATTTTTTGTAGAGACCAGACTGGGTCTCACTATGTTGCCCAGTCTGGTCTTGAACCCCTGGCCTCAAGCAATCCTCCCATCTTAGACCCACATATAATATCTAATATGATTCTTTCTCCTACCTTTCCTCCAATATGTATATTAATATTTTTTAGGAGGTTTGAGTCTATTAAAATATAAATTGATATTCTTTTATTCAAGCTATTTAGAATAATTGGGAGATTTTTATTTATGATTTAAACATATTTGCAAATATACAAAATGGAGATTTGTCATTATTTTGTATTATAAATTCAAAATTAATAATACAAATTATTAATTTTAGAAACTAAGAGCTCTGCAGTGTGTAATATTTAATCCCTTCCCCAGATTTCTGATACATAAAATGCCTTGTTTATAAATGACATGACAAAATTTTCTTATTGGTGAGACCACCATCTTAAAGACTAGGAATATAAATTTTAGTTTACTTTTAACCTATAAGGTCAAAAGAGGAATAAATGTTAAATTCACTAAATTTATACTACATGAAAGCTCGTTGGATTTCTATAATAGGGTAATAATGATTTGAGATTCCCATTAAAAAGGCTTATGTTATTTTACAGTCTTTATCAAAGACTCTATTTTAATTATTTAGATTGTAAGACATGATCTAAAAGAACTTCGAGATTTCGATCTGGATGGAGCTCCTTATGGGTATACTCCATTTTGTGATAGCCGCAGGGAAATGGATGGATATCGTTTCTGGAAAACAGGATACTGGGCATCACATCTTTTAAGAAGGAAATACCATATCAGGTAAGAAAAGTCATACCCTTACCATTTAGTAAGTAAATAATATATTCGATTACAACTTTCCATTTCCTTTAAAATTACACAATGAAACCAACCAATTATGTAGTGTTTATTTCATGCCACTCTTGTAAGTCTTTACATATATTAAGTTATAAAATCTTTATGACAGTCTTTTGAGATACTGTTATCTTCATTTTGTGTATGTGGAAACTTAGGCATACAGCATTTATGTAACTTGCCCAGGCTTACCCTGCTAGTATATAACTAAGCTAGTAGTTAAACCCAGTAATATGGCTCCTAACTACTCCAGAAGATTTAAACTTGGCTTGTCAAATAAAATTAAGATTCTTTCTTCAAAGGTTCATAGCCTTTTGTAAGGCCATGTGTTTCATGACAACTTGGAAACACTTGGGGTGACCCTAAAAGATTTTGGGTTCTACCAAAATTAAAACAAACTTAAAACTCCTTGGAAACAGTATTAGACATTAGGAGCAAATTTATAAATATATTGTTATTAGATCCTAGGATATCTATAGTTAATACCGTCACCGTAGACATCCACTGGGGGAAAATAAAACTAAAGCTACATAAAAATAGGCTATCAAGAAGTATTCATTTTTGCAGTGCTTTATACGTAGTGGATCTCAAGAAGTTCAGAAGAATTGCGGCAGGTGACATGCTCAGAAGCCAGTACCAAGCTCTCAGTCAAGATCCGAACAGTCTTTCAAACCTAGATCAGGTAAGTAAAATGTTAACAGAACAATTTTCGGTAAGTATACATAGACTGCTCCAGCTCCCTGCTCATAAACTTTAAAGTCCTATATTTTGAGCTTTTTTCTCAAGTTTTTGCCACTTATGCAATCATCTATTGGATATCTCTAC
This sequence comes from Saguinus oedipus, assembly GCA_031835075.1. NCBI lineage: Eukaryota > Metazoa > Chordata > Mammalia > Primates > Cebidae > Saguinus > Saguinus oedipus. The sequence goes on from CM063169.1 coordinate 18,709,722, forward strand.
TTATACATATTTTTTATACCTCAAGCTCAACATTTTCTAAACTTACAGTATTTTATCCTCACTTTTCCATTCTCAGACCTCTTCTTTCTACTTTATGCCCTATTTTAGTTACCCTCTGTATTAGTCTGTTCTCATGCTGCTAAAAAAGACATACCCAAGATGGGTAACTTGTAAAGGGAAGAGGTTTAATTGGCTCATAGTTCTGCATGGCTGGGGAGGCCTCAGGAAACTTACATTCATGGCAGAAGGGAATGCAAACATGTCCTTCTTCATACGGTGGCAGGAGAGAGAATGAGTGCCCAGTGAAAGGGGAAGCCCCTTTTTAAACCATCAGACTCATGAGAACCCACTATCAAGAGAACAGGATGGGGGAAACCACCCCTATGAGTTAATTATCTCCACCTAGTCCCTCCTACAGCAGGTGGGGATTATGCAAATTAATCATGATGAGATTTAGGTGGAGACACAGCCAAACCATATCACCCTCTTTTTCTTACTCTCTTCCATCATTATTTAAACATGCTCAAATCTCTCTCTCTGATCTTTAAGACAAACTCCCTTCATCCAGTGCACCCCTACCCTGATATTGCCTTAACGTTTTCTTTCACCTCACAAGCACTATTTTTCAAATATCCTATCAATTTCCTCATTATTGCATCTGAAACATTTTAGATAATTTAAAAAGAAGCAAAAGACTCTGTAGCTCATAATCCCTACTCTTTTTCCTTATTTTTATCATAACCATGTATGTTCATTCATTCATCTGATGAATACCTGCTGTGTGCTAGATCCTCTCCTATCACCTCAGACATCAAAAACAGAAACAAGATGTTTTTAGCTCATGTTTTCACTCTAGTAGGAAAATAAAATTTAAAAATAAATAATATTTAAAGATAATAAATGTTTTGGAGGAAAAAAAAAACAGGAAAGCATGATAGTGAGTTCAGAATAGTGAATAGGCCTGGGGCTTGCAGATATAAATTGGGTGGCTGTATGTCCCTATGAAGACGACTTTTGAGTGCATTTTAGATGGAGGCATAAAGGCTGACAATGCAGCTGTCTCTAAGTATTCCAGGCCAAAGGGAATATCTAATACAAAGGTCCCCAGGTGGGAGTGGGCCTTCCATGTTTGAGGAATAGCAAGTCAGTATGGTTAGGGATAAAGATGAGAGGAGTAAAGTAAAAATGAAGGAAAAGAGGTAACCCGGCTCCAGATAAAGTAGAAAGCTTAGTAGTCCCTTTTTTAAAAAATCTAGTAAGTGAGAAATTATATGTCAAAATATGAATGAGTTATTCAAGACCACACTGGTAAGGAACTGATTTTTTAAAATCATTCTTGAAAATTGGGAGCTCTTCAAATATATATGTGTATACATACAAAATAGGGTCTCTTCACTATTGCCAATTAGTAGAAAACTGACTTGGGGTCTTCGGCAAACCTCAAAAACATGCAAGATTTTGATTATGAAAACCACATTTTTGGTAATTCTTAATAATTTTACCAATGTGTTATTTATAAGGAACCCCCCTAGTCTTACATATGAATGAAAGTCTATGCCTATTACCTGCCTATGGACAACTGAAGAAAGGATTCTTTTTCAAGCAGTCCAGGAACTGTCTGAAGTGTTCTCCCAGTACTGCATTACCACATTTTAGGGAATCTTGTTCTCACTCAAAGGTAGTTTGGCTCCCAGTCCCTCCAGTCCACTTAACACTTCTCAGCAAAATCAGAATATCTTTTTTTCTTAGGTGAATATGTGTAATGAGCACTTCCTGTTTGTTTTTATGTGCCCTCTTTGCAGCATGGATGTTTTCCACCTCTCCTTTCTTGACACCCTCTGATGGCTTCCATGTCAGACCTAACAGGTTCTTTTTCTTTGATATCTCTGGCTTTCTTGCCACAGTTTTATTGGTGAACTACTTTTCCTCTACTTTTCATTTTAATGTTGCTATTCTCTGCATCTCTGCCCTTGGCCACTTCTCATTCTTTACCGTCTCTAGTGGCAATCTTACATCCAATCATGGTTTTAATTTATATCTTTCTGTTAATAGTTCCCAAATCTTATCTCTGGTTCTTAGCTTTCCCTTGAATGGCAAACTCCTACTGACATTGCCACGTTAATGCCCAAAACTTATCTCAAATTAAAAAGTCAAAAACTCAAGTTCTGTTCCTCTTCCACCATTCCCTACATCAGCAAATACCACTTAGCTGCCTGTTACAGGTTGGGTTACTCATTCTAACATGGAAATTAGCTTGCAGGAAGTTTATTAGGAAGTATTCTCAGGACCAACAACTGTGGAGGAAGGAAGAAAATGGAATTGGGGAAATTTTACAAATTCAATAAAGACCTCAGTTGACTGACCCCACAAGGAGCTCCGAAACTGAGATGGTCCTCCAGAGTTTTCATGGGTTTGGGCAAGTCTTTATCCCTTCATATCAACCAATCATTGGATATGGGCTGCCCTAGGTAAGAGAGTGACCCTGGGTGAGACAACTCTTTTCCAGCAGCAGATCCTAGAGATAGCTGATAGCTGAGTAGTACTCCCAAGCAGCTAGGACAATAGTTTTCAGATTTGAATGGAGATCTGGTTGCTGTATCACAGCGTCCACTGTAGTCCACACTGTCACTGTAGTTCACACTGTACTTCATGGAACATACACTTATTGTTTTACAAGTTCAAAGGAAAACTTGTGAGAGGGAGGTTAGTAGAACAAACTATATCGTATACCTCTGTAACTGGTCAAAAGACCACACTTACACTCATCATCTCCCTTTACTATCTATTCTAAATTCCCCTAACCTGGTGATACGATGGAGAACCACCAGGAATTAGGAGGGAAAGTAAGCATAACTTCCTCAAGAGGGACACTGAGAGTGATGATAAGTGTGGTCACTTCTCTTTTGCCTGCTTGGACCCATGTGATTTTTCCACATGGTAACACAGCACCATAAAATGGTTGTTGATATAGAATATAATACTGCATCTGTAGGATGGCACCTCACCTTTACAAGGGTTTGTCTCCAAACTAGCACCTCTGCTGTGCCCTGAGTAAACCATTCCATTGCTCTATTTGCCAGCATCTTCTACATAGTGCAATATTATGTCAGGACTGGGAGATCTTGTTGTCATGTGCCCTCTGCCACAGTAACTTGACTATAAATTGGGTCTCTTGGTCTAATACAATATGATGTAGAATCCTTTGTCAGTAGATAACGATAAATCCTTGGATAATGGTGTTAAGTTTCTGTGAGCAAGAAAGGCAAACCCATACATAGTATATGTGCATAAGTCAGTCCAGAAGAATCTATACCCCTTCCATTGTAAAGGGCATCTAGTGTCATTAACTTACCAACTTAGTGATTGGTCTTTGCAAAGTATAGTGCTGTATTAGAAGCTCAGTGTTTATTTTTGCTATTGGCAGCTCTAAGAGCTAGATCAGCCTGGGTAAGTAGGAGCCCATGCTGTTGGGCCCATACACAGTCTCCATCTGTGCCAGAGTGTCTACTCCATTCATATGCCCATTGTGACACTGGAGTCGCCTGTGATCAAGGCTAGCAGTCTTCCACAAGCCACATCATTCGACCGCCTAGTTATGTAGTGCTGATTCTGTGTTGAATGCTTTCTGGTGGCTGTTTAACATGAAGTACCCAAAGATCTTGACAGTTTATGCTACCCCCATAGGCTCATCCAGAAGCCTCTCCCCCAGAATTTCTTGCTCTTAATCTTTCTGTTTCTTGGCCTCTGACCAATTGGTCAAGCCATTTACCACTTCTTATCAATATATTTCAACCATAGGCTACTTTGGTTAGAAAGAAACTTTCTATACAATCTGAATATTGAGATACACACATGTAAAGCAGCTAAAATAGTTCTTAGAAATAAATGTAGAACACTAAGAACCTCCATTAGAAAAGAAAAAAGGCCTCAACCTCATCTTCTACTTAGAAAGTAGAGAAAAAAGAACAGTTAAAACCAGAGTAAGGTCCTGGCTAATGCAATAAGACAACAAAAGGAAATGAAAGGTATACACATTGGGAAGGAAGAAATAAAACTGCCTTTGTTTGCAAATGTCTACTTAGACAATTAAAAAAAAAAAGACCAAACTCCCCCTGAAAAAACACAGCATACCAATAAAGGATTATAGCAAGGTCAAAGGATGCAAGATTAATATATAAAAGTTAGTCATTTTTACTACCTATCAGGTACTATGCTCATTACCGGGGTGACATAATAATTTGTACACTAAACCCCCATGACATACAATTTACCGACATAGCAAACTTGCACTTGTAGCCCTGAACCAAAAATAAAAGTTTAAATAATTAACCTGGAGCAAAAGACTGATTACAAAGTCTGTGGGCTTAGATCAGGTATATGAAATAAAGGACAAGTATAATAACTAAAAGCTATTTATAAAAAATGAAATGCTGTTTTGCATAAGATAAATTTTTAAAGTGAGTATGTTAAAATAATTCCCTTATGTTCATATTATACATTTTTAGGATTGTATTTTATTTTTAATAATATCATTTGTAGAGGGATCTTTGCACATTGCCTGGTATAGATTAAAAATATAATCTATATAACAAAGAAAAAGTCACTTTCCTGTATACCATTGGAAACACAGTATTATTTAAATTAGCACCAAAATAATATTTATAAATCTAATAAAATATTTCTCTCTACATGAGGAAAACTGTAAAATTCTAATGAAAGAAATTTAAAAACACTGAAATACATGAAGAAATATTCCCTGTTTATGGATAGAAAGATTAAATAGTCAAGACTAAATTGGTTAAGACTAAATTGATAAATTCTTCCCAGATCAATTTATAGATTCAACACAATTCCAATCACAGTCCTAGCAAGTTGTTTTATAAATGTCAGTCAACCAATTTTAAAGTTTATATAGAAAAGGAACAGACCTAGAATAAACTATGTAATATTGAAGAAGAAGAAAGTCAGAGGACTAGCAGTACTAGGCTTGTTTTATTGTAAAGCTATAGTAATCAAGATAGTATATTGGCAAAAGAATAGAGAAATGTATCAGTGGAACAGAATAGAGAGCCCAGAAGTAAACCCATATAAATATAGTCCCCCAATATTTGACCGAGAAACAAAGGAAATACAGTAGAGCAAAGAGTATTTTCAGCAAATGGTATGGAAGCATCTCAAAAGCAAAAAAAAAAAAAAATGAATCTAGACACAGATCTTACACTCTTCACAAAAATTAACTCAAATGGCATATAGACTTAAATGTAAAACTCCTGGAAGACAATATAGGGGAAAAACCTAGATGGCCTTGGGTATGACAGCGACTTTTTAGATATAACACCGAAGTCATGGTTCATGAAAGTAATAATTGATAAGCTGGATTTCCTTCAAATTAAAAACTTCGGCTCTGTAAATGGCAATGATAAAAGAAAGAAAAGACAAGATTTTTTTGCAAAATAAATTTGCAAAAGATGCATCTCATAAAGGAGTGTTATCCAAAAAAATACAAAGAACTCCAAAGACTCAACAATAAGAAAACAAACCCAGTTTTAAAATGGGCCAAAGACCTTAACAGACAGCTCACCAGATAACATACACAGATGACATATAAGCATATGAGCAGATGTTCCACATCATATATTATCAGAGAAACATACAAAAAAAGAGTAAGATACCACCACACACCTGTTAGGAAGGTTAAAATTGAGAATACTGACCTCACCAAATGCTAGTAAAGATGTGGAGCAAGAGAGACTCACATTCATTGCTGGTAAGAGTACAAAATGGTATAGCCACTTCGGAAGACAACTGGACAGTTTCTTACAAAACTAAACATTCTATTACCATACAATCTAGCCATTGCAATTTTTTTGGAATTTACTCAAAGGAGTTAAAAACTTATGTCTACATAAAAACTTGCACATAGATATTTATTACACCTTTATTTATAATTGCCAAACTATGCAGCCAACCAAGACGTCTTTCAGTAGGTGAATTGGTAAAGAAACTGGTATATCCAAACTATGGAATGTTATTTAGAGTAGAAAAGAAACGAGCTATCAAGCCATGAAAAGACAAGGAAGAAATTTAAATGTATAATAACTAAGTAAAAGAAGCCAATCTGAAAAGACTACATACTGTATTGTTCTAACTATATGACCTTCTGGAAAGAGCAAAACTATTGAGACAGTATAAAGATAAGTGGTTGTTAGAGTTTGGTGGCAGGGAGGGGGCAGGTGATGAACATGGTGGAACACAGAATTTTTAGGACAGCAAAAATATATAGCGATAGATACATGTCATTATACAGTTTTCCAAACCCGTGTACAACACCAAGAAAGAAGCCTAATGTAAACTGTAGACTTTGAGTGAGTATGATGCATCAAAGTAGGTTCATCTATTATAACAAACATCACTTTTGTTGGGGGGCAGTATTGATTATAGGGGAGGAAGTTATGCATGTGTGGGAGCAGTGAGTATATGAGTAACTTTCTCTTAATTTTGCTGTGAACCTAATTACTGCTCTAAAAAATAAAATCTTTAGTATAAATTAAATAGAAAAAAAAGAATAAGGTTAGAATGGAAATCCGTAAAATGAAAAAAAGTTTCATTTTTGCATATTTTAAAAAATGAAACAAAAGCTGGTTCTTTGAGAAAAATCGACAAAACTGATAAACCTCTATCTAGAATGATCAGAAAAAAAGGTAAAAGACACAAATTACAAATCTAGAAATGTGAGACATGAGAGCACACAGATTCTACAGATACTGAAAGAATAATCGAGGAACTATTAGAATCAACTTTATGGTAATACATTCAACAACTTTGATGAAATGGCCAAATTACTTAAAAGGCACAAACCCCCAAAAGTCAGAAAATGAAATAGGTAACCTGATTAACCCTATATCAGTTGAAGAAATGGAATTTGTAGTTTAAATCCCCAGGCCCAGATGGCTTCAGTAATGAATTATATCAAATTTCAGAGAAAGAAATAATGCCAGTTTTCCACAAATTGAAGGGAAGGGAATACTTTTCAACTCATTCTATGGGCAACATTCCCTTGACATCAAGACTAAAAGAAGATATTATAAGAAAGGAAAATTATAGACAAGCATTCCTTAAGAACGGCTATAAAAATTGTTAACAAAGTTTTAAGCAATCAAATTCAGTAATATATAAAAAGGACCTTATATCATGAATCATGACCACATGAACTTTATTCCAGGAGTGCAAGGTTGATTCAGTACTAGAAAATCAATGTACCTCACTATACTAAGAGACCAAAAAATATATATCTATATATACGTGTATGTGATTAACTAAATAGATGCAAAACAGCATTTGATATACTCCAATATCCATTCCTGATTTAAAACTTTCAGCACACTAGAACTGGAAGAGAACTTCCTCATCCTGATAAAGGGCATACATGAAAAACCTACAGCTAATGTAATACTTAATAATCAAAAACTGAATGCTTTCTCCCTAAGATCAGAAACCCAGCAAGGATATCCACTCTTACCATTTCTATGCAGTATTCTATGCGTATACCTTGTACAGCAAGGCAAAAAATAAAATAAAAATAAAAGGCATCCAGATTGGCAAGGAATAATTAAAATTGGGTGTTTTGTGGGAGGGGGTAAAGGGGGCAATCAATGTGACCATCTAGGTAGAAAATCTCATGTAATCTACCAAAAAGGTAGAACTAAAAACTACATTTGCAAACCTGCAAGATACAAAATCACTATGAAAATCCAATTCTATTTCTATGTACTAGTAATAACAATTGCAAATTGAAATTAAATATAATCTATTTTTATAGCATTTTAAAAATGAACAACTTAGTGGTCAATGAGACTTAAGACTTATGGACTAAAAACTACAAAACTGCTGAGGGAGATTAAAAATCAGCTAAATATTTAGAGAGATAGAGCTTGGTCATGGTTGGAAGCTTGAATATTGTTAATTGATTTCTAGATTTAATGCAATTTCAATACAAACCTTACTCTATATTAATTTTCTATATGCAGTAGGCCTTCTTGTACAAATTAATAAAGTTGATTCCAAAATTCAAATGGAATGCAAAAGACCTAAAATCGCCAAAACAACTTTGAAAAGTAACAAAGTTAAAGGACTTATACCACCTTGTTTTAAGATAGAATATAGAACTACTATATTGTCTATCTTTACACCAATACCAACCAAAATAGGTTGTACCTATTTAGGTACACAGGTTGTACCTATTTTGGTTGGTATTGGTGTAAAGATAGACAATTTGATCCATGAATCAGAATAAGAATCCAGAAATAGACCCATATATATGGCCAATTGACTTTTGACAAAGGTACAAGGATAATGCAGTGGAGAAAGGATAGTCTTTTCAACAAACAGTGCTGGAACAATTAAATATCCTTATGCCAATAAAAACCCTCTAAACCCTGACATATGCTGTAAGAATTAATTCCAAACACATCATAGACATAAAAGTACAATATAAAACGTCTGGAGGATAGGAGAAAATCTCTGTAATCTTGGGTTACGCAGAGATTTTTTAGGTATGATATTAAAAGCATGATTCATATAAGAAAAAATTGATAAATATATAAAGAGCTCCTAAAACTCATTAATAAGAAGATAAGTAATCTGATTTGTTAAAGAATCAGATTGACCCATCACCAAAGGATCAAGTGGCAATAAGTATATTAAATGATGCTAAACATCATTAGTCATTAAGGAAATGCAAATTAAAACTACAGTGAATAACTTGACACACCAATTAGAATGGTTAACATTGAAAAGACTCACCATACCAAGTGTTGAAAGGATAGACAGCTGCTAGAATTCTTATACATTGCTTGTGAAAATGAGTGTAAAATGGCTAAGCCATTTTGAAAAGCTGTTTGGCGATTTCTTGTACAGTTTAACATAAACCTGCCATATGACCAATCATTATACTTCAAGGTATTTACCCAAGAGAAATAAAAGTACATGGCCACACAAAGACTTGTACATAAATATTTATAGTAGCATTATTCATAAAAGCTAAAATCTAGAAACACCTGTATTTGTTATCTGTTGCTGCATAACAGCTTACACAAAACATAGCAGTTTCAAATAATAATTTATGTTTATCAGTTTCTGTAGTCTGACCTAGCTTGGTGTTCTGAGTCATTGTCTCTCTCAAGACTGCAATCATTGTGTCAGCCCAGGGACTGCCATCTAAACAAAAGACTTGACTGCTAGGCAAAGTCATTCACATGGTTGTGGGCAGGGTTTATTCTTCAAGAGCTATTATACTAAAGGCCTAATTTCCTTGCTGGCTGTGACTATAGGCAGTCATCAAGATGGCCTTATCCATAAAGGCAAACATGAGAAAGAAGAATCAGAGAAAGAGAGGATGCCAACAAAATGGAGGTCACAGTCTGTTATAGTCTAATCTCAGAATTGACATCCCATTACTCTTGCCATATTCTGTTTGATAGAAGGTAGTCACTAGGTCCAGCTAGACCAGGAGAAGAAATTGCACCAGAGAATGGATACCGGAAGTCAGGAGTTACTGGAAGCCATGTCAGAAACTGCCTTCTAGAAATATCTATCATGAGAATAATAGATAAAAAGATATGGTACATTCATAGAATGTAAAACTATTCAGTAGTATAAAGGAATGAGTTTTTTATACACAGACAACAATTATTCTAAAAATAACAATGTTGATCCAGACCAAAAGTGTATATATTTACATATAACTTATATGAAAGGTCAGACCAAAAGTACATGTATTATATAATCCTATTTATATAAAATTGTAGAATATGCAAACTAATCCAAGGTGAAAAAAGCAGTTCATGCTAACCTGGGGACTGGATTGGGTGGGTACAAGAAGGATAGGAGGGAAGAATTGCAAAAGGACACAGGCAATCTTGAGGGTGATAGCTATATTCAATTATGTCAATTGTGTGATGGTTTCACAGAAATTATGTAAAATAATTTATGCTTGTTAGTGGTACTGGCATAAGGTTAGACATATTGGTCACTAGAATAGAACTGAGAGTTCAGAAATAAACCTGTGCATCTACTGTCATTTGGTTTTTGTAAAGCATTCCGAGATAATTTAATGGGGAGAGAATAGTCTTTCTAACAACTATGCTAGTCAACAGGAAATTCACTTGTAAAGAATGAAATTGAACCCCTACCTCACATCATATATAAAAATTAATTCAAAATGGATCAAAGACTTAAATGTAAGAAATAAAATCATAAAACTCTTAGAAGCGAACATAGGTGTAAATCTTTGTGACTTTGGCTTAGGCAATGTTTTTATACATATAAAGCCAAAAGCACAAGCAATGAAAGAAAAAGATAAATTAGCATCAAAATTAAAGACTTGTATGCATTAAAGAATGCAATCAAGAAAGGGAAATGACATAATGGGACAAAATATTTCTAAGTCATGTATCTGACAAAATACTGGTATTTAGAACATATAAAGTACTCTCCTGTAGGATGTGAGGGCAATCTAGCTGCAACATCTGTCACCCCACTGATCGCCAGAAACTGCATGCCTTGTTGAAAAGGATGACCATCCCCAATAGAGGAGGACCAAGGTCAAGGATATACGAGTTGCTCTACTCCCTTGCCAGAACATCCAAATAAGCTCTCAAGAACTCTCATAACTCAATAGCAAAGGAAAATAACCGGTTTACAAAGTGGCCAAAGGATTAAAATAGACACTTAAGTATGCTTATTTCTATTTTCCATGTTTATTATTTTTTAAATTTCACTTTAAGTTCTGGGATACATGGGCTGAATGTATAGGTTTTTTACATAGGTATACATGTGCCATGGTGATGTGCTGAACCTATCAACCTGTCATCTAGGTTTTAAGCCAATCATGCATTAGGTGTTTGTTCTAATGCTCTCCCTCCCCTTCCCCCCACCCCCAGCAGGCCCCAGTGTGTGATGTTCCTCTCCCTGCGTCCATGTGTTCTCATTGTTCAGCTCCCATTTATGACTGAGAACATGTGGTGGTTGGTTTTCTGTTCCTGTGTTAGTTTGCTGAGGATTATGGTTTCCAGCTTCATCCATGTCCCTGCAAAGGACATGAACTCATCCTTTTTTATGGCTGCATAGTATTACATCGTATATATGTGCCACATTTTCTTTATCCAGTCTGTCATTGATGAGCATTTGGGTTGGTTCCTAGTCTTTGCTATTGTAAGTAGGACTGCAATAAACATACATGTGCATGTGTCTTTATAGTAGAATGATTTATAATCCTTTAGGTGTATACCCAGTGGTGGGATTGCTGGATCAAATGGTATTTCTGGTTCTAGATCCTTGAGGAATTCGCCACCCTGCCTTCCAAATGGTTGAACTAATGTACACTCTCACCAATAGTTTAAAAGCGTTCCTATTTCTCCACATCCTTGCCAGCATCTGTTGTTTCCAGACTTTTTCATGATCACCATTCTAACTGGCATGAAATGGTATCTCATTGTGGTTTTGATTTGCATTTTGCTAATAACCAATGACGATGAGCTTTTTTTCATATGTTTGTTGGCCACATAAATGTCTTGTTTTGAGAAGTATCTGTTCATATCCTTCACCCACTTTTTGATGGGTTTTTTTCTTATAAATTTGTTTAAGTTCCTTTTAGATTCTGGATATTAGCCCTTTGTCAGATGGGTCAATTGCAAAAATTTTCTCCCATTCTGTAGGTTGTCTGTTCACTCTGATGATAGTTTCTTTTACTGTGCAGAAGCTCTTTAGTTTATGTAGATCCCATTTGTCAATTTTGGCTTTTGTTGCAAGTGATTTTGGTATTTTAGTCATGAAGTCTTTGCCCATGCCTATATCCTAAATGGTATTGCCTAGGTTTTCTTCTAGGGTTTTTATGATTTTGGTTTTACATTTAAGTCTTTAAATAGAGATTTAAATATGTTTATTTAGAGATTTTAATATGTCTATTTAAGTAGACATTTATATATGAAATATGTCCATGTAAATAGACATTGTTATGTGTTAGCCACTTATATATCTCCTGTGATACACCAGTGTCCAATAAACACATGAAAAGATGCTCAGTGCCATTGGTCATTAAGAATAGCAAATCAAAACCAAAATGAGATACCACTTCATACTCACTGTGATGGCTGAATAAAAAAGATTGACAATAACAAGAGTGGATGAGGATATGGAGAAAACGGAACCATGATACACTCCTATTTACACTCCTATTTGGAATGTAGAACACTGTACCAAGTTTAAAAACAGTTTGGCAGGTCATCAAGATATTGAACAGAGTTAATGCATGACTCAGCAGTTCCACTCCTAGATATATACCCAAGAGAACTAAAAACATGTCCAAACAAAAACATACGCAGATGTTTATAGAAGCATTGTTTATAACAGCTGGAAAGTGGAAACAACCCAAATGCCCATCACTTGACATATGAATACCCCAAATATTGTAAATTCCTACAATGAAATATTATTTGGCTGTAAAAAGCATTGAAGTCCCAATACATGTCACAACATGATGGACCTTGAAAACATTGTGCTAAGTGACAGAAGCCAGACACAAAAACCTCATAATATGTAATTTTACTTTTATGATATATCCAGACTAGACAAACTCATAGAGACAGAAAGTAGATTATGAGATACATGGGGGTTAGGGGAGGATATGAGGACAGTGTGTGAAATAATCAGCTAAAAATCAACTAAGTGGCAACAGAGTAGAACCATGTATATAATTGACAGAATTAAGGTTCCCCCAAGATTTATGTTCATAACGTTAAAATGAAAAAAAAACAGTGTGGAATGTGTGTGTGTGTGTCCTGTACTCATGGGACTCAGCCATATTGAATTCCATGAGAACAAGTGCAAAGATTTAGTCAGGACTATGACTTTGTTAAGAAAGTACAACTAAGTGTGAGAAGAAGAAGACAGTTGGGAGTATATTCAAAAGAGTGACTATTTGGGAATGAATACATCAAGGGATGAGGGACAATGAAATAGTGGTGGAATCAGTTGATTGGAGGTTCCAAGAAGTCAAAGGATATTGATATCTGAGGACACAATGGAGTGTGCCAAAAATGAAGAGGTGATCAAAGAATGGGACCATGAAATTGAAAATATAAAAGACTTGGTGTAGTACATAACCATTTAGTTAGTAGCTTAGATAATATGATAGGCCAGGTTATTTAAGGAAGTGATTCCACAGAAATAAGGGTGTCAGAAGGAACAGTTAAGGTTCTTCTTTCTTTGATTAATGTACTTTATTTTTTTAGAGCAGTCTTAGGTCTTCAAAAAAAAAAAAAGCAGAAAGTACAGGTAATTTTCTTATTTCTGGGCTCTTTATTTTGTTCCACTGACATATTTCTTTTGCCAATAGCACACTGCCTTGATTCCTGTAACTTTATAGTTAGACTTCAAGTCTGGTAGTGTTAGCCCCCTGATTTTATTCTTCTTCAGTATTGTGCCATATATTCTGGATCTTTTCCTTTTTACCTAAACTTTAGAATCAGTTGGTCAGTCTCCACAAAATAACCTGGTAGGGCTTTGATTGGGATTATGTTAAGTCTATAGATAAATCTGGGAAGAAGTGATATCTTGACTACGTAATCTTCCTGTGAACATAGACTATCTCTTCATGTATTTCAGCGTTCTTTGATTTCTTTCCTCAGAATTTTGTAGTTTTCATTATGTTTAGGAATATGTTTTATTAGATTTATACTTAAGTATTTCTTTTTTTGGTGCTGATGTAAATGGTATGTTTGTTCATTGCTGGCATATAGAAAAGCAGTTCACTTTTGTGTACTAACTTTGTATATTGTAACATTGATAAAATTGCTTATCAATTTCAGAAGTTTTTTCACCTTGATTATTGGGATTTTCTGCATAAACAATCCTGTTACCACAAACAGTTTTTTTTTTCCCTTCCCAATCTGTATACCTTTTCCTTTTCTTGTCTTACTGCATTTGCCAGGACTTCCAGTATGTTTAATAGGAATGTTGAGAGAAGAACCTTAAAATTGTGACTCTTGGAGCTCATGTAGGACAACCATCACAAGTACCCTGCATACTCTTGGAGAGAGGAACATGCCTTTGCTCTTGAATATAAACAGATCTTCTCTGGAGAGAAGGGAAGGACTCTACCACTGGAATATAAACAGATCTCTCCAGGGAGGATTTGTCTGATTCTTCCCAGAGGTCTCTTAAGTTACTAGACCAGTTGGCCAGTTAGACACCCATTAACCCAGATGGTTTAACTATTCTGTGCAGTTTAACTCTCCTAAACATAAAATATTTCAAACTATTTGTTGTTCATTTAGATCTTATATTCCAATCCTATCTTTACTTAGAGAGCTCTGAGCATACAGAAATATGAAAATATTCATTGATCATTGTTTCCAATGGGGAGGTGAAAGTTCACCTCAGGATCCAGAGAGTGTGGTGGTGACCGACATAAACAGTAATTGAAGGCATAATGTGAGCAATAGAGGCAGATAGAGGTAGTGAGGCTGCCCATTGTGGGAATTACTGAATGGTAAGTTTTTGTCCCTCCCTCTTCATCCTCGTTCCCAGGGGCAGAGTCTAGGGGAGATGTAGGTATATTCCAGCTCATGGATTCATTTATGGCACAAGATGATTGGATCACCATAGCTATTTTAAGCTTAAAAGTATAGTGAAATCTCAGATTTGCATATGTTTTTATGATCTGTTTACAGTCTAAATGGTGTCTTACTTCATGTAGCTTCTTTTCCTCTGAATCTGAATTTTATGCCTGTATGATTAAATCACATTTTTCTGTAGGATCTCCCCAATAATATGATTTACCAGGTTGCCATTAAGTCTCTTCCTCAAGACTGGCTGTGGTGTGAAACCTGGTGTGATGATGAATCCAAACAAAGAGCCAAAACGATTGATCTGGTGAGTGTCTTTGTTTTCATTTGTATGTAAGCAGATATGGAAATGTTTAAATAGAAATATTTTCTTGGCCATGTGTCATGGCTCACGCCTGTAATCCCAGCACTTTGGGAGGCCAAGGTGGGTGAATCACAAGGTCAGGAGTTCAAGACCAGACTGGCCAACATAGTGAAACCCCTTCTCTACTAAAAAATACAAAAATTAGCTGGGTATGGTGGCTCACGCCTGTAATTCCAGCTACTTGGGAGGCTGAGGAGGCGAATTGCTTGAACCGGGACCTGGCAGGCAGAGGTTGCAGTGAGCTGAGATCGCACCATTGTACTCCAGCCTGGGTTACAGAGCGAGACTCCATCTCAAAAAAAAAAAAAAAAAAAAAAAAAAAAAAAAAAAAAAAAAATTCTTTCGGTTTTACAAATGGAATGGCACCCAAATTATTTCACTTTTTCTGCTCAGTCTATTACACATTTACTTAGGTTGGCAAGCATAGGGCTATTTGGGGGGGCGCCCAAAGACCACCCTAAGGTTTGATGGTTCACTAAGAAGATTCATAAGATGCACAATATAATCATATTCATGGCTATGACTTATCACAGTGAAAGGATATAAAGCAAAGTCAGCAAAGGGAAAAGCCACATGGGGCAAAGAGAAAATCAGGTGCAAGATTCCAAGAGTCCTTTTCCTATGATGTCACACGGGACAAGCTTCATTCCTCAGGCAATAACAGATTCCACAAGCTGTGTGAAGTGTTGCCTACTAATGACATTTAGTAGAAACCCCAATGCTCAGGGGTTGTATAGGGAGCTGGTGACCACATAAGTGCTGTCTGCCTGAGGCACACCAAAATTTTCAGCACTCAGAAGGAAAGCGGGTGTTTAGCATAAACATGTTTGCCCAGATCGTTTAGGCACAGTGAGTTACTCTTCCAAAGGAATGGTGGGAACCATCCTGAACCCTATGTTCCCAGATGCTAGTGAAGAGCCAACCTTACAAGCATAGCTTTCTAAGAAAAGCAATTTTAAGCTTTCTGTGTTAACTCTTTTCTGCTAGAGAACTTTTGAAAGAAAGGCTGAGAGGACCAGGCATGTTGGGTCACGCCTGTAATCCCAGCACTTTGGGAGACCGAGGCAGGCGGATCACCTGAAGTCAGGAGTTTGAGACCAGCCTGGCCAACATGGTGAAACCCCATCTATACTAAAAATACAAAAAATTTGCCAGACATGGTGGCAGGTGCTTGTAATCCCAGCTACTCAGGAGGCTAAGGCAAGAGAATCACTTGAACCTGGGAGGCGGAAGTTGCAGTGAGCTGAGATTGTGCCACTGCACTTCCAGCCTGGGTGACAGAGCAAAATTCTGTCAAAAAAGAAAGAAAAAGAAAGGCTAAGAGCTAGCTGAAAATGTTCATGGATTATCCATCATCTTGACATGTCCTCAGTTGAGTTCTCCTGCCAATATTTTCCCCCAAATAAAGGCAACCAGGACAGTTTTGTCTACTTAAATTATATCATAATGCTTTTTTTCCTCATTTTTAAGAGATTATTTTTCTTAGATTCTCATTTAAAGAAGTTTAACTATTCTGTGCAGTTTAACTCTCCTAAACATAAAATATTTCAAACTATTTGTTGTTCATTTAGATCTTATAGTCCAATACTATATTGTCTTTAGTAGGTGTAATTAGTTTTTTCCTACCATATTGTTTTTAATGTGCTAAGTGCAGAAATTTGTTTACAAGATCTTCATGAAGAATAAGCTATTAAAATGTTAGAATTCATAAAATTTTGAACAAAAAAGGGCAGGAAAACAAAATATAGGAACTTTTTCAAATATGTGTAGAAATACATGTTTTAAAAGTAACATGCCAGCATGTTAGAATGCAATCATAGGTGGTAGAATACAGCATAAACAAATACAGTGGCATTTTTGCAGAGGTAAGCAAGGGAATTCCATAAAGAAAGGCCAAGAACATTATTGAATAAAACTATTCATATGTTGTTAGTGTTCTGTTGTGATTCATACAGTAGTGATATAGGTCACTTTGGAATCTTTAGTACTTAGATTAATATGAGCTACCTAAACAAACCACCAAAATTTAGTGGCTTCATACTTATTCCAGCGACAGACCTAAGTGGGTATATCTCCATCAGAGAGTAGCCCTCCTGCATGCCATGTCTCAGGGAGTACTCTTTGTCCATCTCTGACTGCTCCTTCCAGTGCAGCAGTCACTTGCCACATGTGGCTGTTGAGCCCTTAACATGTTGCTAGTCTGAATTGAGATGTGCTGTAAGGCATAATGTACACACCAGATTTTGAAGACTTGGTACAATGAAAATAACATATATCTCATTACTAATATTTGTATTGATGACATGTTGACTTAGTACTTTGGATATGTTGTGTTAAATAAAATGTGGCATTGAAATTTATTTCACCTCTTCCTTTTGCATTTTTATACATAGCTACTAGAAAACATTAGTATTTTTCTAGTGAAAAAAAAAACCCCAGCAAATTACATATGTGGTTTTCATCATATTTCTATTGGATAGTCCCAATCTGGAGGGAAGGGGGGAAAAAAGTGTGAAGAACACATCTTGAATCCTAAAGGCATAGCCCTTTGGTGGGAGCTGGTCACATGGCCATATCTAGCTGTAACAGGAGCTGAGAAATGTCATTCCTGGATGGACAGCTACTTCCTAGCAATAGCACTACCCAGGAAAAGGAGAAATGGCACACAGGTCGGTGTTCAGCCTGTCTCTCTTGTAGAAACACTAAAAGTAGAATGAGAGAATATGCCATTCTTCATAGGGGAGAAAAGAGAATGCAGAAAATTCCCAAGGAAATGGCCTAACAGAGGAAAAGAGCTTGATTAATAATATTGAAGGTGGGAATTAAAATTTTTTTTAATGTCATTATAATCTCTCAACTTTTCATTTCAACCAGTTTTTCGTCCTCAGCACTATTGGCATTGAGGGGTGGAGCATTCTTTGTTATGGTGGTTGTTCTGTGCATTGTGAGGTATTTAGCAGCATTCCTGGTCTCTGTCCACTAGATGGAAGTAGCACCCCACCACTCCCCAGCCATCACAAATTTTCTGCAGACCTTGCCAAAGTTCCCATGTGGGGTATGATTACCCAGTTAAGAACCACTAATAAAGCTTATAGCCTGCATGCATGCACGCACACACACCCACACCCACACGAAATACTGTAATACAAAAAGCTAAAGAAAACATAGTATTTTTATATTTTTAATAGTTTGACATAATTTAAAAAAGAAATTAGTTCCATTATCTTCACTGTATAGAAGACATTGCCTTATTACAAAGTTAACTTCTGCAAAGAAAATTGTGTTTTCCACTTACCTCAGGAATATGTCACTATGGAAAAGATATCCATAAGGAATCAACTGAAAATATTTGGTGAGGAAAGGATTAAGACAGCAGGCTCACGGCTCATGATTAACAGCTTTCCCCTAAGCAATAAGAGGAAAGCAAGTGGAAAAAATGTCACCAGAAGTGATCTTCAAGTTGCTTCCTGCCTTCACCCTTTGTAAATAGCAAATGGGCTTTTTTTATAACTTGATGAAGTTTATACAGCTCCCATTGTCTTCTGTCTCATTAAATGACAACTCCATTCTTTATATTGCTTAAGCTGAAGGTACTGGTGGCTTTGTCTTTCCTTGATGCCTCTCTTTATTCACAGCTCACATCCAGTATATCAGCAGATCCTATCAGCTATACCTTCAGATACATCAGGTGTCAGATTCTTATCAACCTTCTATAATTTTTGCCTTTTAACTTTTATTTAATTTCCCAAGAAATTCTGTAGTAGTACTCAGTAGTTTAATTGTATATTGATGGAAACTTAGAGATTTTCTTATTTTAATTTCTTTGCAGATTAATAAAGATATACGTACATCCTACACATAAAACAAACTATGTGATGTGTATAGGTCCTACTATTAGTATAGGATACTATACTATATAATATGGTATATTCTCTTGTGCCTATAAAGCACACTAGTCTGCTGTGTAGTTTTCGTAGTGGTAATATAATTAGATCTTTTGTCAAAACATTTATGTAATTATTTTTGACAAACTTCTTGTGAGCCATCAGAATGTCTTTCAACAATTTTTATTTAAATTTCTGATTGAGGTATTTGTATTAAGCAATTAATTACTAGTTACATAAGTTGTGATATGTCATTTCACTTGATACTGTCTAAATTAACTGCAGTACTTAGTAGGACTCTGCTTTTTGTGAAATGTATTTTGTTTGCCCTAGTGACACAGCATTGTCCTCATGTTTCCAGAAGCATGGTCTTTCATTAACAAAATTTGCTTAAACTTTTAGTGTAATAATCCCAAAACCAAAGAACCCAAACTAAAAGCTGCTGCCAGAATTGTCCCAGAATGGGTGGAGTATGATGCTGAGATAAGACAACTATTGGATCATCTTGAAAACAAGAAGAAAGATGCAAGTAAGTCATTGACTCTTGTGATGTCTGAATTTTATGTTGCATTAGTGAGATTAGGATAGACTGCAGACTCATTTCTTTGTGAAGTTATCAAATGAGTAAGAATTTCTTTTTTAAAAGTCTGTGGCATAATTTAAAGATGTATTTTTGTGTAGAGTAAGCTTATAAGTTTAAAGCATAGATAATCTGTTTCCCCATGGATACGGCTTCAGCTGATACCTCTATATAGATAGGTAGTATTACATTAGTTTCCTGACACAAGATGGAAATGGAAAATAAAAGTAGAAGGAGTGTTTGTCGCTAAGATTGCACTGTATTTCCTAAATGTGAAAATTTGAGCAAGTCCTAAAAATTAATAAAAGCCTTACATAGCTAACTAAAAATATCACTTCCTATGTCTGAAGTTAATCTCATATATAACACAGGTTTCCCCAGGTGTTCATGGTTCTATCATGGGCTGGAGAATGATGTGGACTGGATTTGCTTCCACTTCTTTTATGAAAAGAAAAAAAAAAAAGTGGTTACCTTGGTGCTTCATTGCCCTACATAAGTGTTCAACAAATATGCCGAATTTGTTTTTTGAAGCGGATACAAACTTCTTGATTGCCTCTTAATTCCTTTCCCTATCATTGTTGCTTGTGTCTCCCTGTTCTTTACTCTCTTTGAAAAAGTGCCCTGAACGCCTATTGTGTTCTGGTCATTGTGTTAGAGACTTTCACTGGAATATATTGACTAATACTCTCAATAATTCTTCCCAGTGGTTCAGAATACAGTTCTCATTTTCCTCAGTTTACTGTTTAGGGAAGCCAGAATGATTATGTATAAACTTTCTCATGGAAACCTGAAATTGTTTCATCTTGACTTACTGTTTTCCTTTAAAAAAAAAGTTTTCTTGGTGTGTCTGAGAAGTTCATTATTTAAAGACACCTATGTGTATATAATAATTTAGTATAGCTAAAGATACCATTTCAGTTCAGAAGGAAAAAATTTTAAGTTGTATGATATAATTCCTTTTAAAGGTAGAGAAACAGGATGACAAAGGGAGGAGGGAGAAAGGGAAAGAAAGCGAAAAGAAGAAAGGAAAGTTACCTCAACAAAAAACATTTTTTCTTACATATAAGTGTGTCTTACCAAATTGGGAGTTAACAGGTTAATAATAATGAGCATTAGTGAGAATGTTGGAAAGTTAGCATTTTTGTATAAGTATACATATAGTAGCTATGTAAGTTAAGGAAATTTTACATATATAAAAACTTAAAATTTATATACCATTTGACCCAGCAATTCACTTCAAGACACTTACTTAAAGAAGAAAAATGATGTGTATATTGGTATATTATAGCATCATTTTTAACAATGAAATAGAAATCTGTCCATCAATAGACAATTGGTTACATAAACACTGATACATACAAACAATGGAATATAGTGTAGCCTTTCAAGAACAAGGTAAATGTATATTTTTAAGTTAAAAAATAGGTTATGAAGCAATATTTATAATACAATTGATCTCATTTCCATTAAAGAAAAATCATAGGTCTGTACGTGTTTGTGTATCAGTATGTATATAAATAAGAAAGAGGAGTTTTGCAAAAGAGATTGTTTTTAACTTAACTTTTAATTACAAATGTAAGACATGTATATTTGAAACGTTACAACAACATGGAAGTATAAGAATAAAATTGGAAGTCCTCTTTTACTTACTCAAACCTAGAGAAGCAATCATACTTGAGGATTTTTAACCGCAATAAGTTTGATGCCCAGTGCACACAGCATGTCAATATGCTGAGACACTGGGTTGCAGCAGAGAAAGGTTTAATCGTAGGGCTGCCAAATGAGGAAACAGAAAGAAAACTCAAGTCTGTGTCTCTGAGCAGTTTGAGACTAGTGATTTTTAAGGGTGTTGGAGGGGGCCAAAGTATCAAGAGCATTGATTGGTTGAAGAGTGCAGAGCAAAGTCATAGTATAGGGAGATGAAGAAACTATGTTCTCATGCCGAATTGATTACTTTGTGGGGGATTTTCCAACTGGTTGGTGTCAGCTGTTCTGCTCGAACTCAGAATCTGCTTAGGCAATTCTTAAAAGCCTTATGATTCTGATGTCAGAAATCCTATATACAAGAATAGTGGGGATGCAAATGGTCAGTATCTAGTGCTAAGTAACTTTCAGTTACAAGGAAGGGTCTCAAAGTGCTGCCTGATTAATAATTAACCAAATTTCTGTCCAGAATTCTTGTTTAACTCTATGAGGATGGCTTCAGATGTGATGTATTATATCAAAAATATAAATATACATTGCAGGTACATCAGCAGATACCAAAACTTTACACTTTTTGCAAAATATCTCTTTGTCTGATATTAAAAACACAGCTTTTATGTGGGCGCAGGATTACAGTAAGAAAGGCGTATCTGTAGACTAATATAATTCAATAAAAATTTCATTATGTGACAACTTAAAGCAAAAGTAGGTATAGGGTCTAAAGCTGGAGAATTTAATGTCAGCAAAGAATGGTTTGATGATGTTAAGAAGGTTTAGATTTTAAAAGTCAAGATAATAGGAAAAGCAGCTTCTGCCAACCAAGAGGCAGCAGACAAGTTCCCAGATGCCATTAAAAAAATCACCTGAGCAGCTCAGGTGGCAAGAGGGGTGGCAGCAGCCAAGCAGCCCACCTTCGGTAAGGGTCTCAATGTGCTGCAGGCTGCAGGCACTTGACACACACCCTCCCTGCTGCCAGGATGCCAAGAGGAAGGTCAGTTCCACTGAAGGGGCAGCAAAGGAAGAGCCCAAGAGAGATCTGTGCACTTGTCAGCTAAACCTGCCCTTGCAAAAGTGGAAACTAAGCCAGAAAAGGCAGCAGAAAAGGATATATCTTCAGACAGAAACGTTCAAACAAAAGGGAAAGGAGGAGCAAAGGGAAAACAGACTGAGGTGGCTAACCATGAAAGGAAAGATTTGCCTGCATAAAATGGAGAAACTAGAACCAAGGAGAGTTCAGCCTCCAATGAAGATGAAGAGAAAGAAGCTAAGTCTGATTAATATCATATTCCATGTCTTATCAGTAGTTCCTGTCTCCCTTCTTGTACAATCCAGAGGAATATTTTTATCAACTATTTTGTATGCAAATTTTAGTAGCTCTAGAAACATTTTTAAGCAGGAGGGAATATCACCTCATCCCATTTTTTTAAGTGTAAATGGCTTTTTTAAAACAGGTGAAATCATTCACCAGTTTAGTTTTAGTTAACAACCAGAAAATAGTGTGGGATATTGAATTATGGAAGGCTTTGACTATCTTAGGTGTCAGGTTAACATTCCATAGATTGAGGGTTAGTTTTTATATCCTATAATAGCCAACTAAACAGCAGTTTGGAGTCACAGACCTGTACTGAATGTCTTGAACATTTTAAATTACTTTTTTTTGTACTTTAAGTTCTGGGGTACATGTGCAGAACATGCCAGTTTGTTATGTAGTTATACACATGCCATGGTGGTTTGCTGCATTCATCACCCTGTCATCTACATTAGGTATTTCTCCTAATGCTATCATGAAGTCATGAAGTCCTTGCCTATGCCTGTATCCTGAATGGTATTGCCTAGGTTTTCTTTTAGGGTTTTTGTGGTTTTAGGTCTTAGGTTTAAATCTTTAATCTGTCTAGAGTTGATTATTGTATAAGATGTAAGGAAGGGATCCAGTTTCAGCTTTCTGCATATGGCTAGCCAGTTTTCCCAACACCATTTATTAAATAGGGAATCCTTTCCCCATTTCTTGTTTTTGTCAGCTTTGTCAAAGATCAGATGGCTGTAGATGTGTGGCATTATTTCTGAGGCCTCTGTTCTGTTCCATTGGTCTTTATCTCTGTTTTGATTACTGGAGCATTGTAGTATAGTTTGAAGTCAGGTAGCACGATGCCTCCAGCTTTGTTTTTTCATTTGTGGTTTTTTTTTCCGCCATTAGGATTGTCTTAGCTATGTGAGTTCTCTTTTGCTCCCATATGAAATTTAAGGTGGTTTTTTCCAATTCTGTGAACAACTTTTTCCAATGGTAACTTGATGGGAGGTGGTGGGGGATAGCATTGAATCTATAAATTACTTTGGACAGTATGGCCATTTTCATGATATTGATTCTTCTTAACTATGAGCATATGTTTTTCCATATGTTTATGTACTCTCTTATTTCCTTGAGCAGTGGTTTGTAGTTCTCCTTGAAGAGATCCTTCACATCCCTTGTTTGTTGTATTCCTAGGTATTTTATTCTCTCTGAAGGAATTGTGAATGGGAGTTCACTCATGATTTGGCTCTGTTTGTCTGTTATTGGTATATAGGAATTCTTGTGATTTTTGCACATTGATTTTGTATCCTGAGACTTTGTTGAAGTTGCTTATCAGCTTAAGGAGATGTTGGACTGAGATGCTGGGGTCTTATACAATTATGTCATCTGCAAATAGAGACAATTTGACTTCCTCTTTTCCTAATTGAATACCCTTTATTTCTTTTTCTTGCCTGATTGCCCTGGCCAGAACTTTCAATACTATGTTGAATAGCAGTAGTGAGAGACGGCATCCTTGTCTTGTGCCAGTTTTCAAAGGGAATTGTTCTAGTTTTTGCCCATTCGGTATGATATTGGCTGTGGGTTTGTCATAAGAGCTCTTATTATTTTGAGATATGTTTCATTGATACCTACTTTACTGAGAGTTTTTAGCTGTTGAATTTTGTCAGAGGCCTTCTGTGCATCTATTGAGATGATCATGTGGTTTTTGTCTTCGGTTCTATTTATGTGATGGATTACGTTTATTGATTTGCATATGTTGAACCAGCCTTGCATCCCAGGGATGAAGCTGACTTGATCGTGACAGATAAGCTTTTAGATGTGCTGTTGGAATTGGTTTGCCAGTATTTTATTGAGGATTTTCATTTGGATGTTCATCAGAGATATTGGCCTGCAATTTTCTTTTTTAGTTGTGCTTCTCCCAGGTTTTGCTATCGGGATGATGCTGGCCTCATAAAATGAATTAGGGAGGAGTCTCTCTTTTTCTGTTGTTTGGAATAGTTTCAGAAGGAATGGTACCAGCTCCTCTTTGTACCTCTGGTAGAATTCGGCTGTGAACTTGTCTAGTCCTGGGCTCTTTTTCGTTGGTAGGCTATTAATTGCTGCCTCAATTTCAGACTTTGTTACTGGTCTATTCAGGTGTTTGACTTCTTCCTGGTTTAGTCTTGGGAGGGTGTAAGTGTCCAAGAATTTATCCATTTCTTCTAGATTTTCTGGTTTATTTGTATAGAGTTTTTGTAGTAATCTCTGATGATATTTTGTATTCCTGTGGAATCAGCAGTGATATCCCCTTTATCATTTTTTATTGCATCTATTCGATTCTTCTCTCTTTTCTTTTTTATTAGTCTCATTAGCGGTCTATTTTGTTGATCTTTTCAAAAAACCAGCTCCTGATTTTACTGATTTTTTGAAGGGTTTTTTGTGTCTCTGTCTCCTTCAGTTCTGCTCTGATCTTAGTTATTTCTTATCTTCTGCTTGCTTTTGAGTTTGTTTGCTCTAGCTCCTCCAATTCTTTTAATTGTGATGCTAGGGTGTCGATTTTAGATCTTCCCTCATTTCTCTTGTGGGCATTGAGTGCTATAAATTTCCCTCTACACATTGCTTTAAATGTGTCCCAGAGATTCTGGTACATTGTGTCTTGTTCTCATTGGTTTCAAAGAACATCTTTATTTCTGCCTTCATTTCATTATTTATTCAGTAGTCATTCAGGAATAGATTGTTCAGTTTCCATGTAGATGTGCGGTTTTGACTGTTTCTTAATCCTGAGTTCTAATTTGATTGCACTGTGGTCTGAGAGACTATTTGTTATTTTCATTCTTTTGCATTTACTAACAAGTATTCTACTTCCAGTTATGTGGTCAGTTTTAGAATAAGTACGATGTGGTGCTGAGAAGAATGTGTATTCTGTTGATTTGGGGTCGAGAGTTCTGTAGATGTCTATTAGGGCCACTTGGTCCAGATCTGAGTTCAAGACCTGTATACCCTTGTTAATTTTCTGTCTTGTTGATCTGTCTGATATTGATGGTGGGGTGTTAAAGTCTCCCATTATTACTGTGTGAGAGTCTAAGTCTCTTTGTAGGTCTCTAAGAACTTGCTTTACGAATCTGGGTGCTCCTGTATTGGGTGCATATATATTTAGGATAGTTATCTCTTCTTGTTGCATTGATCCATTTGACATTATGTAATGCCTTTCTTTGTCTCTTTTGATCTTTGTTGGTTTAGTCTGTTTTATCAGAGACTAGAATTGCAACCTCTGTTTTTTCTTTTTTCCTTTCCTTTTGCTTGGCAAATTTTCCTCCATCCCTTTATTTTGACCCTATATATGTCTTTGCATATGGGTCTCCTGAATACAGCACACCAATGGGTCTTGACTCCTTATCCAATTTGCCAGTTCGTGTCTTTTAATTGGGGCACTTAGCCCATTTACATTTAAGGTTACTATTGTTATCTGTGAATTTGATCCTGCCATTATGATGCTAGCTGGTTGTTTTGCCTGTTAGTTCATGCAGTTTCTTCATGGTGTCAATGGTCTTTACAATTTGGTATATTTTTGTAGTGGCTGCTACTGGCTGTTCTTTTCTATGTTTTGTGCTTCCTTCAGGAGCTCTTGTAAGGCAGGCCTGGTGGTGCCAAAATCTCTCTGCATTTGCTTGTCTGTAAAGGATTTTATTTCTCCTTCACTTATGAAGTTTAGTTTGGCTGGATGTGAAATTTGGGTTGAAAATTCTTTTCTTTAAGGATGTTGAATTTTGGCCTCCACTCTCTTCTCTTCTGGCTTGTAGGGTTTCTGTTGAGAGATTCACCATGAGTCTGATGGGCCTCCCTTTGTGGGTAACCCGACCTTTCTCTCTGGTTGCCCTTAGCATTTTTTCCTTCATTTCAACCCTGGTGAATCTGATGATTATGTGTCTTGGGGTTGCTCTTCTCAAGGTGTATCTTAATGGTGTTCTCTGTATTTCTTCAATTTGAATGTTGGCCTGCTTTGCTGGGTTGGGGAAGTTTTCCTGGATAATATCCTGAAGAGTGTTTTCCAATTTGGTTTCATCCTCCCCATCACTTTCGGGTACACTGATCAAATGTAGATTTGGTCTTTTCATGTAATCCCATATTTCTTGAAGGCTTTGTTCATTTTTCACTCTTCTCTCTAATCTTGTCTTCTCGTTTATTTCATTGAGTTGATCTTCAGTCTCTGATATCCTTTCTTCTGTTTGAACAATTCAGCTATTGAAACTTGTATATGCTTCACAAAGTTCTCATGCTGTGTTTTTCAGCTTCATCAGATCGTTTATGTTCTTCTCTAAGCTGGTTATTCTGGGTAGCATTTTGTCTAACCTTCTTTCAATGTTCTTAGTTTCCTTGCATTGGGTTAGAATACACTCCTTTAGCTCAGAGAAGTTTGTTATCACCCACCTTCTGAAGCCTGCTTCTGTCAATGCATCAAACTCATTCTCCATCCAGTTTTTTTTCCCTTGCTGGTTAAGAGATGTGATCCCTTGGAGGAAAAGAGGCATTCTGGGTTTTAGAGTTTTTAGCCTTTTTTCTCTGGTTTCTTCCCATCTTCATTAGATTTATCTAACTTTGGTCTTTGAGGTCGGTCACCTTTGGATGGGGTCTCTGAGTGGACATCCTTTCTGTTGATGTTGAAACTATTTCTTTCGGTTTGTTAGTTTTCCTTCTAACAGGCCCCCCTGCAGCAGGTCTGTTGGAGTTTGCTGGAGGTCCACTCCAGACCCTGCTTGCCTGGGAATCACCAGTAGGGGCTGCAGAAAGGGTACCCACCAGATGCCAGTCAGAGCTCTCCTGTATGAAGTGTCTGTCGGCCCCTACTGGGAGGTGTCTCCCAGCCAGGATACGTGGAGATCAGGGAGCCACTTGAGGAGGTGGTCTGTCCCTTATCAGAGTTCGAACACTGTGCTAGGAGACCCCCTGCTCTCTTCAGAACTGCCAGGCAGGAACATTTAAGTCGGCTGAATCTGTACCACAACCAACCCTTTTCCCAGGTTCTCTGTCCCAGGAAGGTGGGGGTTTATTTATAAGTCCCTGATGTTCTGCTGCCTTTTTTCAGAGATGCCCTGCCCAGCGAGGAGGGAGTCTAGTGACACAGTCTGCCTGCAGAGGCCTTGCTGAGCTGCTGTGGGCTCTGCCCAGTTTGAACTTCCTGGTGACTTTGTTTACACTATGTTTAAAACCGCCTACCAGAGCCTCAGCAATGGTGGATGCCCCTCCCTCCACCAAGCTTGAACATCCCAGGTTGAGCTTAGACTGCTGTCCTGGCTGTAAGAATTTCAAGCCAGTGGATCTTAGCTTGCTGGTCTTTGTGGGGGTGGGAGTCGCCAAGTCAGATCACTTGACTCCCTGGCTTCAGCCCCCTCTCCAGGGGAGTGAATGGTTCTGTCTTGCTGGCGTTCCAGGTGCCACTGGGGTATGAATAAAAAAACCACTGTGGCTAGCTCAGTGTCTTAGTTTTGTGCTGGAAACTCAGGGCCATGGTGTCATAGACACCGGAGGGAATCTCCTGGTCTGCTGGTTCTGAAGACTGTGGGAAAAGTGCAATATCTAGGCTGGAGTGCAGAGGACAGTCCCTAATGGCTTCCCTTGGCTAAGAGAAGGAGTTCCCTAGCCCCTTGTGCTTCCTGGGTGAGGCGACACCCCACCCTGCTTTGGCTTGCCCTCCTTGGGCTGTACCTACTTTTCAGCCAGTCCCAATGGGATGAATTAAGTACCTCAGTTGGAAATGTGGAATCACCCACCTTCTGCATCAATCTTGCTGGGAGCTGCGCACCGGAGCTGTTCCTCTTCAGCCATCTTGCCAGCAATCCCTGTTCTTGTTTTATGGTTTCGTTGACTTTTCTAATATCCCCTGAAAATACCAATTAGAATTGTTTTAAGTATCACTTAAGTTCTTTTCAGTTCCTTTTTGTTTCCTTGCAGCTATTTTATGTGTTCATCTTGGCCCTTTTTTTTGTTTTCTTATTGGTCTTCCTCAAAAACCTAGAGATCTTTGGCTGTTTGTGTTTATATTTAAGAATAAAATATTAGATTGATCAATATAAAAACTGGTGTTGTTTCCTCTGCCAGAGTTTAAATGTGTTTCTTTCTCCAATAGGCTTATTCCCCAAATGGGAGAGTTAATTGCTAATTAACCCATGGTGTACATACAAGTGGCAGGCCTCCTTCTAGGTGAATGGTCATGGAACAGATCAAAGCCAATCCTATAGGCCACCCTGAAAGTCCAAATGAGGGTGCCTTACTCAAGAGCAGACACCCACATAAAAATACCTCTTTCCCTCCCTTTCCCACTCTTTATTTCTCCCTTTTTGTGTCTCTCTCTGAGAATTGTTCCATTTGCTTTCAAGAATAGACTTCCACTTTTTATCTTAGGATAAATACCAGGCTGTCAGTTTCTCTCTTGGATTCAGAAGAATAAGAGTAGGGAGCTGACAAGCGTGGATTTTCCACAGACAGTCCTTCATTTAATTGTTTCACTGTATGACTCACTACCCACTGGTGTTTCTGTTAGTAGCCTTTCCCAGCCTCCTCCATCAGGAAAGCCAGCTCATCATCTCAGCTGTGTATTCTGGGATGAAGTTGTTTTATGCAGTCTATCCCTGTTTCCCATTTCTTGAGATTCATTTATAACTTTGCCCCAACAGTTTCTTGTAACCACTTCCCTCATTCTCATTATTGTTTTTCCTTTTACATTTATTATCTTTCCAGTAGAATTCAGTGAAGAAACATAGTCTGCCATCTTGAATTTTAGAACAGCATGCATTTTAATTAAAATCAGTTGGTATGTGACAGCTCAGTGATGCAGAGACCATTTTGCTCAATCTTCATCAGAATCGCGCTTGTGTTTATGTAGTACGTAAGTCACTGTGCTGTGTCCTCCCATATTAGACAATGACTATATATTAATATGTCCTCTGCTTTCTGTTGTTCCATCACATTAAGGATAGAATGCTATATTCACAGTGAATAATCTGTTAGTATTCTTCAAGACCTCTTATCTGCCAGGCAGGATGCTTATCCTAAAGATAACAAAAATAAGTAAGGTCTGTTCCTTATCCTCATAGGCTCGTGGAGCTCACAGTCTAGATGAATTTAAAAGAAAGTAGTTGTGATACCATATAATAGACATCACAAGTAGTTTAAAAGATGAGTAGTTGTGATACAATATAATAGACATCACAGTGTACAAAGAGCTCTTCTCATGTTGAGTAATGAAGCATATAGGTGCTGAACTAGCAAGTAAAGGATCCTCGGTCAACATTGGTCCTTCCTCACATGTAAGTAATATTTAAGATAATTTTATGTTTAAGATTCCAGGAACTAAATAAACTTTTCTCCCCTACAGTTTTAACACATGATGAACTCTAGCACTGGTTTATATCAGAAGGAAGGTGAAAGCCTGACAGGAAATCTTCCGCTTGCTGGGGAAGTGTGGAGCCACTGCTCAGACTATTTGGAAGTCTCATTAAGATCAGTGACATATTCTTTAATTTTTAAAAATTGTAATTATTTAAAACATATGTATTTGACATACTGAATAAGTTTAAGTTTTATAATAAATGACCATTGAGTATTTAAAACCTGATTGTTCCTTTTTCCTGATCACCAGTTAAAGTTTGATGTTTTACCAGATAGCCCAGGTACCTGACTAGCTGGTGTTTATCAAACTGTAGCCTTTTATATCTAGTTTTATGTGCATCTACATTTCCTTATTCACAAAATGCATTTAAAATTACAGAAATGCATTTAGGCTGGGTGCAGTGGCTCACGCCTGTAATCCCAACACTTTAGGAGGCTGAGACAGGTGGATCACCTGAGGTCAGGAGTTCGAGACCAACCTGGCCAACATGATGGAACCCTGTCTGTACTAAAAATACAAAATTAGCTGGGTGTGGTGGTGGGTGCCTGTAATCCCAGCTACTTAGGAGGCTGAGGCACAAGAATTGCTTGAACCTGGGAGGCAGAGGTTGCAGTGAGCTGAGGTCATGCCATTGCACTATACCCTGAGTGACAGAGTGAGACCCTATCTCAAAAAATAATTAAAAAATCAAATTACCTAAATGCATTTAAAATTATAGGAACCCATTTTATATTTTTTTCCTCCTGAGACAATAGTAAATAATAATAAAGACCATTTGTACCTTAACTATTGTTTTAACATGGAAGTAATATTGTTACACAGTAATCATTTATCTTAAACCATATGATGTTTTAATCTTATGTGGTATTTGGCATTTGGATTTTTTAATGTTTCTAATTTTATGTCATAAAAAGTATTTATAGGTATGTGGGATATATGTATATTCTTTTTTAAAAGGACGAGGTACTTTTATGGGAACCTAAGTAAGGATGTAAACAGTTTGTTTCCCTGATGTGTACTAATAATAGATGAATAAGACTAGTAAATGTTTAAAAACTATCTAACTATTCTAAAATCATAGGATCATGGGATTGGAAGAGAACTCAGTGCCATTTGGACCCAATCCTATGAAAAGTCTGATTCATTAGGTCTAAAGTAAGCTTGGTAAATCATATTTAAAAAGCTCTCCAGGTGGTTCTGTAATAAGACAAGTTTGAGAAACATTTAACAAAGTTTGGCCCTCAGCCAATGTGTCAGCCCCTTTTCTAAGGCCCCACATGTAAAGCTGAGGCTCAAGCTATCTTGGAAATTCCAGGATAACAGGGAACTCTCTACCTCTAGAGACAGGCTGGTCCATCTTTGGACAGCTCTGTACACACAGTTCAATCATGAGCCAGAAGCTTACTCCTGTGTGTTCTTCAGAACAAGGCTAATCCTTCTGTATTAGCTGATGGGAAGAGTATTATTTTAACTCTATGGGCTATATTTAACAGAAAAGCCCATAGAGTTAAAATACTACTCTTCCCATCAGCTCCATTCATTCCTAATAAGATTTGCCTCTCCCTCTCTCTCTCTCCCAGTCATCCTTCCATTGTTGTTTGTGCTTATGTTAAAATGGCCTGCTTTGGTGGAACTAGGTTATTCTTGTGAGTTCACAGTATCCTACAGGGTACTCTCAAAAGCTGGAGCAGTAAGTGGTCCGGGGGCAGCCAACACCATGGTGCTCTCCGCTCACTCCTCTTGGGAGTCAGCTGTAGCCGGAGATTGGTGAGGTAAGACTGTAAGTTTCTAGGTCAGGCCAGATGCTCCACCCAGCTACCCAGAGGTCTGCTTCAGTGGCTGGAGCACAAACCCTGATGACTGTAAGATGGTACTTTGCTTTCCTTTGTTACCACCCTGTCTTCACTTCTATGAGAATCTTATAGAAAGAATGATCAGCTGGACAGACACTGGATTCCTACTTCTATTACCTACTCCTTCTCCAGTTTCTAGATCCCATATTTTCATGGAGTATTAAGCTAAAATTGCAGAATAATGTAAACAGTCTTGATGGCCCCCCTCCCTGTTTGTATCTTGCAATCTGAGTGGCCATCAGTTTACATGTTTCATTTCCAGGTGAGGGGGCTTTCACAGTCTATTCAGGATCCCGAATTCTGGTTCTTGGCTATAGGCCCTATGTCAAGTTTTAACAAAAATCAAATCCTGGAAGTAGTGGAGGTCAGGGGTATGGGGGAAACTATTTTCTAACTGTGAGAAGTCATGTATCTCTTCTTTCTGCCTTCTTAGAAAAAAGTGTCGGAACAGTTTAAGAATGAGAAGCATTTCTCCTTGACCCACAGTGACGTGTGAGCCTTATGTAGAAAGTAGACCTAGAATCTGAGCATTAAGACCATCCAAAGCATTAAGACCACCCACCTCAACACTTAGGTCCAAGAGGTTTTATTTTGGAAGTGCCTATCATTTGACTCCAGTCACCCTCAAGTTCCTAGAAAACAACATAGCTCCTAGAAGAATAGCACCAAATACCTCCAAAAGGCACTTCAAGCCATGTCAGCCTGGAGTTAGGATAACATCAGGCTTTTAGTATTAAACATGTAGTCTGACACAGGTGGGACCTGCCTGCAGAAATGCTTGTTGCTCTGAGCCAGGTTCTGACTCCAGCACCTGAGAAGCAACCAGACAAGAAACTGCCACTACCCAGAAGAGGCCCCAGGGACCCAGCAGCATACTTTCAGAGGCAGGAGGTACAGGGCAAGTCAGATGAACACCGTAGATCATGTGTCTCAGATCCATAGTTTCAGAGATGAAGTGAAAGGTGCTGATGGCCCCATGCTCAAACCAACAAGCAGAAATTATGACCCAGCCAGTGTCTTGCCCACTTCTGTTACTTGACTTCATAGATGGAAGGGGCTCCACTCACTTCCAAAGAATCAGTTGATTGGTTAAGATCTCACCTTTGGTAGCAAAGTGAGGAAGAGGAAACATGACGGTCCGGGGCTTTGATGGACAAAGTTCAAATTACAGGCAACTTTATAAGTTAGGGGGGCTCGATCAGGTGTGCAAGCCTATCCTAGAACCAGTCTTTCTTAAAAGTCTTCAAGTGTTATGGTAATGTGACAACTGTTCCCCATTTTCTCAGTTTGTTAATCCCATTTACCAAATATAGACTTCTATTTTCTGAGAAACTCGAAGGGAAAGCCTCTTGACTTAAAATGAGTAACATCTCTTTTCTTTTTTTTTTTTCAGATGTCTCTGTCTCTCTCGCAAGGATCTGCTCTCCTCTTTCTTTTCTTCTATTAAACTTTCCACTCCTTAACCACCACCCCCACCAAAAAAAACTATTAACACCTCTGTTGTAAAGGTATCAGATTTAAAAAATAATCTTGTCCTCTACAGTTCATAATTACTTGAAGTTAAGAAGTTTACTTCAATCATGTGGATCTGCCCAATTATGTAAGGTTTGTATCCTACCTGATGTGATTTTACTTTTAAAATAAAAGGTTTTTATTAGAATTGAAATATTACTCAGATGTTAAAGATGGGCTTCAAACCAAAACATTATTTGAGTGACAAGGGTTCCAGTTCAACCTTATGTTTAAAGTTTTCAGAAAAAGGAG
The DNA here is from genome assembly GCA_031835075.1 of Saguinus oedipus. NCBI lineage: Eukaryota > Metazoa > Chordata > Mammalia > Primates > Cebidae > Saguinus > Saguinus oedipus. Next base: position 18,743,149 of record CM063169.1, read on the forward strand.
AGGAGGAATGATTTTCAAACTACCTTTAGTGGGAAATATGAATGTCAAAATAAATGGAACTAATCCTGTAGTAGAGTGTCTATTCTAGAGCGTCAGATGGAAACTACTTTCCATACAAACGGCCTGCAATGGACCCCTGATGCGTCTGTCTTCCTCACACTGGTATGTAGCTTTTCCTTTGTTTCCCCATGGTCTGCTTCCACCAGAAAATGATTTCTAAAATGTTTCATCTAAGTAAGGCCAGTAATATAGTAGGTCTCTCTGCCCTGAACAGATTGAATATTTCAACAATTCAACAAATATAAGTAGCAGTAGAGGGGAGAAGATGGCGCTGTAAAACCAACTCAGGATTGCAGCTCCCAGTGAAACTGCAGAGGGTGAGTGGACGCCGCATTTCCAGACAGATCTTTATTGCCCACAGATCAGGAGATTCCCAGGTGTAGGAGCCCCACGGGCCACCAGCATGGCTGTTTGGGCCGGCATGACTGTTTGGGCCGGCGCGGCTGTTTGGGCCGGCGCAGCTGTTTGGGCCAGGGCTGCAGCGCAGCAGCACTCTGTACAAAATACACTGGTTTGGTTGCCCTGTTAAACCAGCGATTGGAGATTTTGGAAGGCAGATTAGCACATTCATCTGATTAAACGGGACTTAAACAGAAAGCCAGGCCAGGAGATTCCCAGGCAGCAATGTTGTTTCTGCCAGCGCAGTGGGTCGCTACATGGGAAATCACACAGATCCCAGTGCCCTTTCAGCAGGCGACTGGAACACCTGGAAGAGAGTCGACAATTCAACTTAAAAAAAAAAAAGGAGGGGGGCTCTGAGGCAGAAAACCAGGTGATCAGGCTCGGTGGGTCCGACCCCCACAAAAACAAAACAGCAATTGGAAATGCTCGGGGTTGAGAGTTTCACAGCAAGCACAGCTAAACCCAGGACGATGCAGCTCGGTGGGAGAGTGGCATCCACCATTACCGAGGCATTCGACCCCTACAGAGGTACTCTGCCATTGCTGACACAGCCTGCTGTTGGTGAGGCAACCTGCCATTGCCGAGGCAACCCGCCATAACAGAGAGTCCGCCACTACAGAGGCAGGCCACCATGACCACGGCAGTTCTAACCACACCCATATAAACAGGACTACAGGGAATTACATACAGCAGCAGGGCAGAGCCCACGATAGCAGGGTGGAGCCCAGGGCAGCAGGACAGAGCCCACGACAGCAGGATGGAGCCCACGGCAACAGGGTGGAGCCCATGACAGCTCAGCATAGCCACTAAAGGCAGGCAGTGATTAGACTGCCTCCTTGCTGGGCAGGACAGTGCAACGAATACTCATAAATAAAGCCCTAACTCACCGGGACAGAGCACCTGAGGAAAAAAAGGGGCTTTATGAGTTCTGCTGTAGCAGACTTAAACGTACCTGCCTAGCAGCCCTGAATGAACAACGGAGCTCACAGCTCAGCACTTGAGCTCCTATAAAGTACAGACAGTCTCCTCAAGCAGCTCCCTGACCCCCATATATCCAAAGAGTCACCACACAAAGGACTGATCAGACTGACATTTGGCGGGCATCATTCAGTGACAAAGATGGCAGAAGAAGAAACTGGTAGCAACCCTAATGGTTCCACAGCTGCTACAAGTATACCCCAGGCAAGCAGGGCCTGGAGTGGACCTCAGCAGTCATACAGCAGAGGGGCCAGACTGTTAGAAGGAAAACAGAAATACTTCATCATCAACAATCTGGACGTCCACTCAGAGACCCAATTGAAAAATCAGCAACTACTCAGACAGGTGGATAAATCCACAAAGATGGGAAGAAACCAGCACAAAAAGGAGGAAAACACCCGAAACCAGAACACCTCGCCTCCTACAAAGGACCAAAACTCCTCATCAGCAAGGGAACAAAGCTGGATGGAGAATGAGTGTGATGAAATGACAGAATCTGACTTCAGAAGGTGGGTAATGAGAAACTTTTGTGAGCTAAAAGAACATGTTCTAACTCAATGCAAAGAAACTAAGAACCTTCAAAAAAGATTTGAGGAAATGATAACAAGAATGGACAACTTAGGGAGGAATATGAGTGAATTGAAGGAGCTGAAAAACAACATGAGAACTTCGCGAAGCATGCACAAGTTTCAACAGCCGAATTGACCAAGCAGAAGAAAGGATATCAGAAGTCGAAGGTCAACTCAATGAAATAAAACAAGAAACCAAGATTAGAGAAAAAAAGCGCAAAAAAGGAATGAACAAACTCTCCAAGAAATGTGGGACTATGTGGAGAGACCTAATCTTTGTTTGATAGGTGTATCTAAATGTGACAAAGAAAATGAATCCAAGCTGGAAAATACTCTTCAGGATATTATCCAGGAAAATTTCCCCAACCTAGCAAGGCAGGCCAATATTCAAGTCCAGGAAATACAGAGAACACCACAAAGATATTCCGCAAGAAGAGCAACCCCAAGGCACATAATCATCAGATTCACCAGGGTTGAAATGAAGGAGAAAATACTAAGGGCAGCCAGAGAGAAAGATCCAGTCACCCACAAAGGGAAGCCGATCAGACTAACAGCACATCTCTCAGCAGAAACCCTACAAGCCAGAAGAGAGTGGGGGCCAATATTCAACATCCTTAAAGAAAAGAACTTTCAACCCAGAATTTCATATCCAGCCAAACTGAGCTTCATAAGTAAAGGAAAAATAGAATCCTTTGCAAACAAGCAAGTACTCAGAGATTTTGTCACCACTAGGCCTGCTTTACAAGAGCTCCTGAAAGAGGCACTACACATAGAAAGGAACAACCAGTACCAGCCATTCCAAAAACACACCAAATGCTAAAAAGCATCAACAAAATGAAGAATCTGCATCAACTAACGGGCAAAACAGTCAGCTAGCATCAAAATGGCAGTATCAAATTCACACATAACAATATTAACCCTAAATGTAAATGGGCTAAATACATCAATCAAAAGAGACACAGACTGGTAAATTGGATAAAATGCCAAAACCCATTGGTGTGCTGTATCCAGGAAACCCATCTCACATGCAAGGTTACACAAAGGCTCAAAATAAAGGGATGGAGGAAGATTTGCCAACAAATGGAGAGCAAAAAAAAGCAGGAGTTGCAATTCGCATCTCTGATAATATAGACTTTAAAGCAACAAAGATCAAAAGAGACAAAGAGGCCATTACATAATGGTAAAAGGATCAATACAACAAGAAGAGCTAACTCCTCAGCAAATGCAAAACAACTGAAATCATAACAAACAGTATCTCAGACCATAGTGCAATCAAGTTAGAACTCAGAAATCAGAAACTAACTCAGAATCGCACAGCTTCATGGAAACTGAACAACTGGCTCTTGAATGTTGATTGGATAAACAATGAAATGAAGGCAGAAATAACGAAGTTCTTCGAAACCAATGAGAACGAAGACACAACATACCAGAATCTCTGGGACACATTTAAAGCAGTCTGTAGAGGAAAATACATAGCAATAAGTGCCTACATGAGAAGAGTGGAGAGATGTAAAATTGACACCCTATCGTCAAAATTGAAAGAGCTAGAGAAGCAAGATCAAAAAAACTCAAAACCTAGCCGAAGACAAGAAATAACTAAGATCAGAGCAGAACTGAAGGAGATAGAGACACGAAAAACCCTTCAAAAAAATCAATAAATCCAAGAGCTGGTTTTTTGAAAAGATCAACAAAATAGACCACTAGCCAGATTGAAAAAAAAAGAAAAGAGAGAATAACCAAATAGATGCAATAAAAATCGATAAAGGGCAGATTCCACAGAAATTCAAACTATCATCAGAGAATATTACAAACAACTCTATGCACATAAACTAGTAAACCAGGAAGAAATGGATAAATTCCTGGACACTTGTGTCCTCCCAAGCCTAAACCAGGAGGAAGTCGAAACTATGAATAGACCAATAACAAGGTCTGAAGTTGAGGCAGCAATTAAGAGCCTACCACACAGAAAAAGCCCAGGTCCAGATGGGTTCACAGCTGAATTCTACCAGACACACAAAGAGGAACTGTTACCATTCCTTCTGAAACTATTCCAAATAATCCAAAAAGAGGGAATCCTTCCCATATCATTTTATGAGGCCAACATCATCCTGATACCAAAACCCGGCAGAGACTCAACAAGAAAAGAAAACTTCAGGTCAATACCCATGATGAACATAGATACAAAAATCTTCAATAAAATACTGGCCTGCCGATTGCAACAGCACATCAAAAAGCTTATCCTCCATGATCAAGTAGGATTCATCCTGGGGATGCAAGGCTGGGTCAACATATGCAAGTCTATAAACGTAATTCACCACATAAACAGAACCAAAAACAAAAATCACATGATTATCTCAATTGATGCAGAGATAGGCCTTTGACAAAATTCAACAGCCCTTTATGCTAAAAAACCCTCAATAAACTCGGTATTGATGGAACGTATCTCAAAATAATAAAAGCTATTTATGACAAACCAGCCAGTATCATACTGAATGGGCAAAAACTGGAAGCATTCCCTTTGAAATCTGGCACTAGACAAGGATGCCCTCTCTCACCGCTCCTATTCAATATAGTACTGGAAGTTCTAGCCAGAGCCATCAGGCAAGAAAAAGAAATAAAGGGTATTCGAATAGGAAAGGAGGAAGCCAAATTGTCTCTATTTGCAGATGACATGATAGTATATCTAGAAGACCCCATCGTCGCAGCCCAAAAACTCCTGAAACTGATAAGCAACTTCAGCGAAGTCTCAGCATATAAAATCAATGTGCAAAAATCACAAGCATTCCTATACACCAACAACAGACTTAAAGAGAGCCAAATCAAGAACGAACTGCCATTCACAATTGCTACAAAGAGAATAAAATACCTAGGAATACAACTAACAAGGAACATAAGGGACCTCAAGGAGAACTACAAACCACTGGTCAATGAAATAAGAGAGGACACAAACAGATGGAGAAACATTCCATTTTCATGGTTAGGAAGAATCAATCTCATGAAAATGGCCATACTGCCCAAAGTAACTTACAGACTCAACGCTATCCCCATCAAGCTACCATTGACTTTCTTCACAGAACTGGAAAAAAAACACCTTGAACTTCATATGGAACCAAAACAGAGCCTGCATAGCCAAGTCAATTCTAAGCAAAAAGAACACAGCAGGAGGCATCACACTACCAGACATCAAACTATATTACAAGGCTACAGTAATCAAAACAGCATGGTACTGGTACCAAAACAGAGATATAGACCAATGGAGCAGAACAGTGGCGCATCGGAGGCAACACAACATATCTACAACCGTACAATCTTTGATAAACCTGACAAAAACAAGCAATGGGGAAAGGATTCCCTGTTTCATAAATGGTGTTGGAAAAACTGGCTAGCCATGTGCAGAAGGCAGAAACTGGACCCCTTCCTGACACCTTACACTAAAATTAACTCCAGATGGATTAAAGACTTAAACATAAGACCTGGCACCATGAAAACCCTAGAAGAAAATCTAGGCAAAACCATTGAGGACATAGGAGTAGGTAAGGACTTCATGAGCAAAACACCAAAAGCATTGGCAACAAAAGCCAAAATAGACAAATGGGACCTAATCAAACTCCACAGCTTCTGCACGGCAAAAGAAACAGTCACTAGAGTGAATCAGCAACCAACAGAATGGGAAAAAAATTTTGCAGTTTACTCATCTGACAAAGAGCTTATATCCAGAATTTACAAAGAACTCAAACAAATTTACAAGAAAAAAACAAACAAGCCCATTCAAAAATGGGCAAAGGATATGAACAGACACTTTATAAAAGAAGACATACATGAGGCCAACAAACATATGAAAAAATGCTCATCATCACTGGTCATCAGAGAAATGCAAATCAAAACTACATTGAGATACCATCTCACACCAGTTAGAATGGCGATCATTAAAAAATCTGGAGACAACAGATGCTGGAGAGGATGTGGAGAAATAGGAACACTTTTACACTGCTGGTGGGAGTGTAAGTTAGTTCAACCATTGTGGAAGACAGTGTGGCGATTCCTCAGGGACCTAGAAATAGAAATCCCATGTGACCCAGCAATCCCTTTACTGGGTATATATCCAAAGGATTATAAATCGTTCTACTATAAGGACACATGCACACGAATGTTCATTGCAGCACTGTTTACAATAGCAAAGACCCGGAACCAACCCAAATGCCCATCGATGATAGACTGGACTGGGAAAATGTGGCACATATACACCATGGAATATTACGCAGCCATCAAAAATGTTGAGTTAGTGTCCTTTGTAGGGACATGGATGAATCTGGAGAACATCATTCTCAGCAAACTGGCACAAGAACAGAAAATGAAATACCACATATTCTCACTGATAAGCGGGTGAGAAAAAATAACATATGGACACAGGGAAGGGGGTACTACACACTGGGGTCTATTGGGGGGAATAGGGGAGGGACAGCGGTGGGGGGAGATGGGGAGGGATAGCCTGGGGAGAAATGCCAAATGTGGGTGAAGGGGAGGAAGCAGCAAAACACACTGCCATGTGTGTACCTATGCAACTATCTTGCACGTTCTGCACATGTACCCCAAAACCTAAAATGCGATTAAAAAAAATCGAAGATAATAGTAAAAAGAATAATAATTTAAGTACCTACTGTAGGTAGGTGCCTACTGTAGGTAAGTGCCAAGCTGCCCTCTTCAGATTACTAGACAGTATAAATGACAGACATGAATATCCAAATGAAAATGTTGTGAAGTGCAAGTGTCAAGACAGACCTAACAAGTAACATTTCAGGATGAAACTCGAAGTAAGAGTAAGCGCTAGCCAGGAAGAAGGAATACTATGGAAGGAATTTTGTTCATTTGAGAACTGAAAGAAGGCCCATGATGTTGGAGCCTGGGCGACAAGTGAGTTTATGAACCACGTGAAGAGCTTTTGTGATTTGATCCTCAAGTGCAGTGAAGGGCTAACATCTATTCATTAAATCCTAACGTGCTCAGTGAATATTTTTATGCCTGCATTGTTTCCTAATACTTATTCATAACAGCAGTACTAACCTTTTGGGCAAAAGTTCTAGATTTGCTAGTGCTTTTTTTCATTGAACAACGTCCATAATAAATTTCTTAATCTGAGGCCCTGTTCTACGGGGAGAGCCCTCCCTCCATTCTACAGTTGCTTAATGTTTCTGCATTCAGTAGGAGGAACAGATGCTATTTTGTTTGCACAAACATTAACCGTAGAATGAAGTCTTTCTACTTTAACTTGAGGTAACAAAGCCACAAACATTGCAGGAAACAAAAATAGTGCAATGGGGGGTATATATGAAGTGATAGGGTATTAATAAAATCCTAAGAAAACCTGACAGTGAAATGTACATAATTTGTTGAAAGAATTATCTTTTTTTTTAGTCGGAGTCTTACTGTCACCCAGGCTGAAGTGCAGTGGCATGATCTTGGCTCACTGCAACTTATACCTCCTAGGTTCAAGTGATTCTCCTGCCTCCGTCTCCTGAATAGCTGAGACTACAAGCATGCACCATCACATCCAGGTAATTTTTTCTATTTTTAGTAGAGATGGAGTTTCATCATGTTGGCTAGGCTGGTCTTGAACTCCTGACCTCAGGCGATCCACCTGCATTGGCCTCCCAAAATGCTGGCATTACAAGCATGACCCACCATGCCCAGCCCAAGAATTATCCTTTTAGCAGATACTTTAGAGAGGATTTTTCCTTCTTATACTGGTTTCCCTAAATAGATGTAATTTTGCTCTGAGGTATAAAGATGCTTTAGCTCTAAAGTATCTGTTACAAGGATAATTCTTTAGAGATAAAGCATCTTCATACTTGGGAATAAAATTACATCTATTTTGGGAAACTAGTATAAGGAAAAATTCTTTTTAACTGTACCTACAAATGGCACACTGTACACAGATACACCTATATAAATCTGTAATAACAAGGAAGTATATAAATGCCAAGAAGACTTAGAACAGTGTGAAATCCACTCAGAAATGCTGCAAGCAATGGTTTCTCCCTTATGCTTTTTAAATATGTTCAATTCTGATTTCCTCAGAACGACATTGGCACTAATGTTCCTAGGCTCTTCCAAGTCACAGCTGCCCAGTCCCTGGGATTATCTGTCAGAGGGATGCTTAGGGAAAATGGACCTGAGTGAAGGCTGGAAATGTGTTCAAAACAGACACGCAACCTGAGTTGGCCGTATGATTTATTAGAAACAGAATCCTAGTATAAGGTAATAATATGCATAATAAGTTTGTTTATCATAGAGGAATTCCCAAAGGATTTGCTCAGCATAAAAGGGTTTGCAGAGTTCAGGGTGTTTGAGGTGTGAACTGTAAGCTGGCATTAAGATTAATATATTTTTTTAAAGGTCATGAAGCACCAATCTGGGCCTGGGTTTAGGGAAGGAGCGGGCTTGGTGCCTGCTCAGTGAGAGCTCCTGAGGCTCCGGGAAGAGGACCTGGACCTCCCTTCCTCTCGTAGTCTCCCTGCAGCCCTCATGCCTGCTGCACGTGTTCATGCTGTTTATCTTCAGACTCAGGCTGACTGCTCATATAGTGCCACAGTGTCATGTGGATTAAGAATTTGGAAGCTTTGAGCTTTCTGGAAAAGTTCTATACACATTTATAGATTCTAGCTCTCCTTGAATCTTAAGAGCTGCAGAGTACATTAACTGAGAAGACAGTTCCTTTTGTTTGTAGCTCGACATTTGATTGAGATAGGCTATACTCTCCTCCCTCCCAACTAGGGCCTTAACAGGAATGTACAAATAGGATATAAAAGAGAAAATCTTCAGACAAAGCCATCTTCAGTGTCACATTTTAGTAGTACTGAAGAACTGTCCACTTTTTAAGTCCGAGGACTTTTGGGGGTTAAGAGATTTTAGTCTTTTCTGCTTTGTGTGCTCTGACCTTCACTGTCAACTTGTGTAAAGGAAGAGTCCTTTTGTCACCTCAGTCACTGACTGTGTGTGAAGCAAAGTTGGAAACAGACTTCTCCTAAGATGGACTATCTTAAGAGTTTTATTTTCAAAGATGACAAAAATGAATCAAAAGCAAGGAAATACTGATATGACCATAAATATTTTTATTAAATGTGAAAATACACGGGCATAAAAATAGTACCCATATTTATAGACATGTCTGAGACCCATTTCAAATATTAGGTTCCTTTTTTATTAAAACACTAAATTGAGATGGATTAAGTTACTTAGTCTTTTCTCATTCATGGTAAGAGTAATATTTTAACAAACATCTCCAATGTTTACCTCCTCCTTGCTCGGCTTTCCACTGCAGGGAAGTGTTTCAGCCACAGATAAGTGCAACACAACCAGTTACTATACACAAAGCCACGCAGTGGCTAATTTTACTCTTAAATCATTCAGCAAATGAGATCATCTGTAAACAAAAAAATCCCAAATGATCCCACCTTTTAACGTCATTTGAAATTACAGGATAAACTTAACACTAACAAACAAAAAAGGAATGATCTGATTTAGAAAAAGGATATTAGTTGTTGGCAAATTAACATTTGCCTTCTACTTTCTTTTATAAATCTGAAACGTCAACTACATTCAACAAAGTTGCATGAACTTCTCTAGGTTATACCATTGCTGAAAACTTGGCAAGACCCATTACCAGTACCCTGTATCTGTAAGGCAGTCAGCTCTCAGCAGACCTCACCAAGGAGCCACTTTTAACTTATATATCTTACGTCATTTTTTTCATGGTAAATGTTACAGACAACTTCTGACCCATTACATGCCTTTAAAGGTAAAATTTTTCATCATCCATTGTGAGCAGACAATGGTATTAATTTCAAATTGTGGTTTTATTGGCTGCCTTTTTTACCCAGTTATGTTTTTCTCTTAAACTGTGGGTAGTTTTAAAATTCCATTATCAGGGCAACACAAATCTGTTTTCATACCAATACTTTAAAAAGGATTTTTAATACTGACTAAAGAGAGACATTGTAGAATTAGTAGTATGTTACATCCAATTCCCATTAGTCAACTATCAAAAGTTTTTTTCAAGTTTTCATCTATTCAATATGGTAGGAAACCACAAACTTTCAGAACTGAGGAATGAATTAACTTGAATCTCCCTTTTTGGAACTTTTTCACAACGCTTCTAGACTGATGTGTCTAATACTTCGTGCTGGGCAAAATATCCACAAAGTACAGACCACTGGTAACTCCACTCATGGAGCTCACCAAAAAGGAAAGAAGGTAGGAGCAGACTAACAGAGCTAGGGCTGGGGTACCCACTCTCTGATTTGACTTTTCCTGAAAGAGCCATAAAAGTTACCTGGCACCTGCAGTCCCCAAGGGAAAATGAAAGTAGCCCTCTTCAAAAAAGGAACATGCCTTTTCAGCAGTATGGTTTGACACTGCATCATGATACCCTATGTCAGACAGGCAGGGGAAATGATTCTCTCTTTACACATCCAGGCTTTTTCTCAGTCACACTTTAAGGGAAGCAAGCAGTGACTGTCTTTCCATGTGGGAGAGAAAATTGCCGATGCCCATCAAGACTGGAACTCAACGGTTGTTACTTTCCTCATGAATCAGCAAAACAACAGATTGCAGAGAATTCATTTCCCTCCATGGCACTGGCATGTGGCACCAGAGCTGCTGCTCTCTCTTCACTGAAAGCAGGCAAGTAAATCTGCACATCAGTTATGATAACTAAGTTAAATCCATGATAAGAACTTAGGAGCTGAAACTATGGTTGTTACAAGTGGAGAAAAATGAAAAAAGCCTCTGGGCAGCAGGTGGGAGGCAGCCCAGCCGTGGACACATATCCTGTGTGGCCCTGGACCCCTTGTTGTTGGCTGCTGTCATGCTCTCCAAGTGCAAGGGCAAGTGATTTATTTCCTTTTCTTCTGATTTTATGTGAAAATTCTTACTTTTCAAAGTAGGTAAAAGCCATCACTATATTTCAAAGAGATCACAGTGATATCATATACAAAAGGAACCAAACTGAAAAAGATATTACTGATATTGCCAGCAGTGAAATCAGTTAAAGAATAGACAGAAATACCTTGGAAATTATTTTTACACTGGCTTGAACTGAAGCATTAAAGCAAAATGAAAGCTGCGAGGTGTTCACTAGTTTTCCAAATGCATTGTTAAGTTTATTGGTAAGAAACAGATTCCTAAATAGATGCAGATAGCACTTAAGTGTTTTGCTAAATTTATGTGGTTTGTCTCACTTAAAAATTTTGTCCACATATGTTTCAGGATATGACTACAGACAAAAACAATGTGTGCTCTGCTGTTATGTATGTCCATGGTCAGGATGCCTCCCACAGTGAATTAAAATGCTTGATTTCAAGGTGATAATTCCTATCTAAAGTAATTCCCTCAGCTTTCAAATGCAGCATCAGTAATTCCATAAATATTCAATATTCTTGATTAAAGTAACATTTTTTTAGGGAAGAAGTATTCAGTATACAAAGACAGACTAGTTCTTTTCTTAAATAGTTATCTTCTTAAAAGGTAAGAAGAACATCTCAAGAGGAGATGCCATTTGTTAAATGAACAATAGTGGAAATACAGACCTGACTAAACTTGCAAGCCTGTGTTTCCTTGTTGGCAGGAGAACATCTAGAGGCATCAAGATCTGGTAGAAGGGCAGGTCTACTGCTTACCACATACCACCAGACAGGTCCCACATGGGAGACCATAGCACTTTAAAATAAGATCGAGCTTTGATATAAAAGAATGAGAAAGAAGCTGGCCCACTGTCTTTACTTAAAAGTGGGAATCGCATTCTGTGTTTATGTTGACCGAGCAACTTTACGTTTCTAACCCAATCCTGTTACATGAAATTCTCCTCTATAAAAACTCAGAACTTCAGTTCTTGAAAAAGTTATTTCAGTCTGCACTTCAGCAATATTTTAAATACTGCCACTATTTTATCTGAACCTGTTTTACCTATAGCTTTGTTTGTTGTGTTTAATATTAAAAGGTTCATAAATATTCATAAATTCAAGTTTCAGTATTATTCTGCATGTATCGAATAAAAAAAATGTACATTTAACATTAATCCAAAGTCTAAACCTGGATATATTATCATTTGGTGGCAGGATTCCTAAAAAACGGTCTCTTGCTCCTCCTCCAGTGACAGCCATGTTGACAGACCAGAGAGGTATCAACACACGCAGACTAAAGATTTCACACTCGCAAGTGACTAGATTGACCACATCGAAGCACTGTTGTCCCTAAGAATGTACAGCTCAAAATGTTCATATTCTCTTTAATAATACAGAGGCATAACTACACTTGTAAGCACTGACTTACTCTGCAAGGCTGTGAAGAGAAGAATCTCAGCTCCAGTGTAGAAAAATACAGAATACGTGAGCACTTCCACAGGTGAACCCGCCTCAGACCACTTCCTCCAGGCAGCATAAAATGTATGCAGGCTGCTTTGTCAGAAACAGAACCATTCCTTACCTCCCTGCCACTGCAAACCCATTAACCATAAATCTAACAGGGATAAGAACAGATTTTTTCCTATTAAAGCAACTCTTTGGTCATGGACAAACTAAAAGATCTGAATTTTTTTCATTAGGGTCCCGGAACAAGATTTGTTTTTAATCTTTAAAAAAATTAAGGAAGAAGAGAAGAAAAACAGTTGGTTTAATTGAAGTGGAATTTAAATCTAAATGGTCCGCCTGAGCTGAAGGGATTGAACCCTTGCCATGAGTTCCAGCTTCTGTGGAAAGGGTTGCCACCGCCTCCTTGCTGGCTCTCTGCATCCAGGGGATCTTCTCCATCATCAAACTTCTTCCTCATTTCTAGAAAGAAATCAGCAAATTAAGACCCAGGTAATAACTAAGGTACAGCAGCATGGGGAGTGTCTTCTCTGGGCAGAGGAGGGTCAGTGGGTTTGAGGGGCTACATACTTTTCAGTTATCAAGCATTGTGCTTGACATTCAAATTCAGGGTCTCCCATTCCCACCCAGAAGAAACAAGAGTATAGAAATTTGCCGCAAAAAAGAGTGAGGTTCAGGGTTGAAAATAGGTATTTACTGAAATTCAGGTCCCTAAATCTCACCCCAGAAGAAGCTACCCAAGCTTGGTAACTACCCAATGAAATTACTTAGAAAAAAGCAATTTGAGAGAAAGAAACTTCCAAAAGTCCGCTCTTGTAATGAAACAGCCAGATTACCACCCTAATCCCCAAAATAAAGTGTATAATAAGGCAATGACTTCATCAAGTATCTAATGGGAACCATAGAGCCTCAGTTTAATCCAGACAGCACTAAGGCTCCTCAGACATGAGGGGAGAGGGGCCTCCACAACATACAACTCCAGGAGGCTCATTTTTCCCTCCCATGCCCCAGTGGCAGGGCCTCTAAGCCCTGAGCAGAAAGAGACCAATGCAGACACATGGGAGAAGGCAATAGAGAGGAATACTGCAGGGATAGGAAGAAAGCGCTCATGTCCTCAGAGCCATTAGAAAAACCCTGGAAGACAACCTAGGCAACTGCTAGTCAGAACATAGGCATGGGCAAAGATTGCTTTTGGCATTTCTTTTTGAAAGAAAGAGAAAAGGGGGAGAGGGAACAGGAGTCTTGCTCTATTGCCCAGGCTGGAATGCAATCTAAAAGTAGGTATTAAAAACCTCTTTTATGCCGATAATTGTGCTTAACAGCAGAGACAGGAAGGAATAAGGAAAGAAAATAACAAACAGCCAACCAGTATTTCATTTAAGTCTGTGAAATGCTGTGCAAATGCTGAAGAGTGATTTAATTCCAATTATGTGGTCACTTTCAAAATAGGTGTAATGTGATACTAAAAAAATGTATGTTCTGTGGACCTGGAGTGAAGAAGTCTATAAACATTCACTGAGTTTACTTGTTCCAGGTCTGAGTTCAAATCATAAATGTCCCTGTTAATTTTCTACCTCGTTGAACGTCGAATATTAACAATGTGGTGTCAAAGTCTCCCGTTATTATTGTGCGGGAGTCCGAGTCTCTTTATAAGTCATTGAAAACTTGTCTTATGTATCTGGGTGCTCCTATATTGGGTGCATATATATTTGTGATCATTGACTCCTATTGTTGCATTGATCCTTTTATCATTATGTAATGTCCTTCTTTGTTTCTTTTAGTCTGTTACTATTAGTCGATTTTGTCAGAGATGAAAGTCACAACTCCTTCTTTTTTCCTATTTGATTGGTGAGTCTTCCTCCAATCTTTTGTTTTGAGTCTTTGTGTGTCCTTGCTTATAAGATGGATCTGGATACAGAGTACCAATGTGTTTGACTTTTTATTCTGTTTGCATGGCTATATCTTTGATTGGGGCATTTAATCCATTTAAATTTAGGATTAATATTGATATTCATGAGTTTAATATTGTCATTTAATGCTAGCTGGCTATTTTGCTCATTAGTTGATATAGATTCTTCATTATGGAGACACTCTTTACCTTCTGGTAAGTTTTTGGGATGACTGATACTGGTTGTTCCTTTCTGTGTGTAGTGCTTCTTTCAGAAGCTCTTGTAAAGCAGGCTGGTGGTGATAAAATCTGTGAGGGCTTGCTTGTTCGTGAAAAATTTTATTTTTCCTTCATTTATAAAGCTTAGTTTGGCTGGATATGAGATTCTGGGTTGAAAATTCTTTTCTTTGAGAATATTGAATATTGACCCCCACTCTCTTCTAGTTTGTAGGGTTTCTGCTGAGAGATCTGCTGTAAGTCTGATAGGCTTCCCTTTATGGGTAACCTGACCTTTCTCTCTAGCTGCCCTTAGAATTTTCTCTGTTATTTCAACCCTGGTGATGCTAACAATTATGTGTCTTGGGGTTGCTCTACTTGAGGAATATCTCTGTGGTGTTCTCTGTATTACCTGGAGTTGAGTATTGTCTTGCCTTACTAGATTAGGAAAGTTTTCCTGAATAATAGCTTGAAGAATATTTTCCAGCTTGGATTCGTTCTCTTCATGACATTCAGGTACACCTATCAAACATAAATTAGGTCTTTTCACATAGTCCCATATTCCTTGGAGACTTTGCTCATTCCTTTTTACTTTTTCTTCTCTAATCTTGTCATCTTGTTTCATTTTATTAAGCTGGTCTTCAACCTCTGATACTCTTTCTTCTGCTTGATCGAGTGTTAAAACCTGTGCATACTTTGCAGAGTTCTCATATTGTATTCTTCAGTTCCATTAATTTATTTATATTCCTCTCTAAATTGTCTATTCTTGTTAGGATTTCATCAAACCTTTTTTCAAGGTTCTTAGTTTCTTTACATTGGGCTAGAACATGTTTAACTCACAGAAGTTTCTTATTATCCACCTTCTGAAGCCTAATTCTGTTATTGGAATGCACTCGTTCTCCATCAGGCCTTGTTCCCTTGTTGATGAGGAACTGTGATCCTCTATAGAGGGAAAGGCATTCTGATTTTGAGTATTCTCAGCCTTTTTATGCTGGTTTCTTCCCATCATTGTAAATTTATCCACCTGTCGTCTTTGTAATTACCGACTTTATTAGGTCTCTGAGTGGACGTCCAACTTGTTGATTCCCAGCACCAAAATCTGAGCAACCCACTGCGCCGGCTAAAACAGCAGCGACAAGATTCTTGGTGCTTTTCTGCCTGGGAGTCTCCGGTCTGGCTTCCTTCTTAAGTCCCTTTTTCAATCAGCTGAATGGGCAACTCTGCCTTCGTGAAGCTCCAAACGTTGACCAAAAGGGGAACCAGTCCCATTTACTCTGTACCGAGAACCGCTGCACCAGGGCACCACAAGAGTCGTGCTGGTGACCCATGGGGCTCCTCCACTGGGAATCTCCTGGTCCATGAGCAACAAAAATTCGTCTGAAAGTGTGGCGTCCTCTTGTTCTCTGCGCTCTCACTGGGATCTACAAGCCTGAGCTGCTAGTGATCGGCCATCTTGGATCTCTATGCTTTTGGCATTTCCATTGTTAAATTGCAACAAAAGCAAAAATTATGGGATCTAATTAAACTAAAGAACTTCTGCAAAGCAAAAGAAATCATCAACAGACTAAACAGACAACCTACAGAAAGGGAGAAAAATTTTGCAAACCATGCAGCTAACAAAGGTCTATAAGGAACTTAAACACATTTATAAGAAAAAACCAACCCCATTGAAAAGTGGGCAAAGGACATGAACAGACACTTCTCAAGAGAAGACATACATGCAGCCAACGATCATAGGAAAAAAAGCTCAACATCACTAATCATTAGAGAAATGCAAATCAAAGTAAAAAGAAAAAAAAAAAACAGATGCTGGCAAGGTTGTGGAGAAAAAGGAATGCTTATACACTATTGGTGGAAGTGTAAATTCATTCAGCCATCGTGGAAGACAGTGTGGCAATTCCTTCAAGAATGAAATACCATTCAACCCAGCAATCCCATTACTAGGTATGTACCCTAAAGAATATAAATTGTTCTATTATAGAGACACATGCACATGTCTGTTTACTGCACCTCTATTCACAACAGCAAAGACATGGAATCAACCTAAACGCCTGTCAATAGACTAAAGAAAATGTGGTACATATACAAAGTGGAATACTATGCACCCATAAAAAAGAACAAGACCATGTCCTTTGCAGGGGCATGGATAGGGCTGGAGGCCATTATCCTTAGCAAACTAATGCAGGAACAGAAAACCAAATGCTGCGTGTTCTCATTTGTAAGTAGGAATGGATCAGGAAAAACAACTCATGGGTACTAGACTTAATACCTGGGTGATTAAATAGTCTGCAAAATAAACCCCGGTAATACACATTTACCTATGTAACAAACCTGCACATGTACCACTGAACTTAAAAAAATACTCAGCATATAGCTAGGTTTTTTTGATAAATGGAAAATAGAGAATGCAGAAAAAATGTAAATACAAAAATAATCCCAAGTTCCACTTTGCTCTCTCACAGTAATTTGTCCTTTAGGAGCTCAAGGATACTTACAGAAAAGCCAGTTTACTTCATTCTGGGAGGTTAATCTGAAGGCACACATTAGGAGGAGGAAACCCTCCAGTAAAATGGAGGGTTCTTATGCTGATGGTTAATAACTAAGCAGGTATTATAGTTGATCGGAAACTCAGCTTTGTTTTATAAAAGCTAATGCACTTAGACTCAAGCTCCATATCTTTGATATCTCACAGGTAAAATTCATCTAGGGTGTTAGCACTTCTAAGAATAGTAGTGAACTCTGCATAGTGATGGGGGTGTTAACGGCTCTAGAGAAAGGATGCTGTGAATGGAAAGGGAAGTGAATTCAGCTATATCCACATCATGTAATTACTCAAAAATTCAATGGAGTGGTCTGCATATATCTCAAAGAATGAGGTAACTATTTTTCAATGAGAAAAAACTATAGCCAAGATTTATTTCATGTGATTCTACTAAACATAGTCATAAATATATGATACATGTGTTTTGATATATGTATAGTAGAAAAACTAGTCTTTAAAAGAAAAGACAGTTCATCCTGAACATAAGAACAGGAGGTAAGTAAAAGGATGTGCAGCTCCTTCCTAAACGCATGTCTCTGTGCAGGGACACCCAACCCCTTGGTTGGCTCCCTGCTACCTTAAAGCTTAGATCAATAGTCCCCATCCCATAAGATGATCCTGACTCCCACTCTGATACACTACAACACCTGTGCACTGCACAAAGAGGACTGAACTGCTCAAGGGAGGTTGTAGGCACTCAATATTTGCTGAGTAACAGGACAGTATGTGTCCTACACTACTTGATAAGGGAAGTACATTTCTGTCTCCTTTGCTGGATTATAAATTACTTGAAAATAAAGGATTATTTACCTTCAATTCCATTCCATAAGTAGGTGCTCAAGAAAAAGATTTGTCAAATAAACATAACATTTTCATCTTTTTGTTTCATTTGTCTGGCTCAGATTACAGCTTCTGCTGCCACTGACGTGGAATGCCATAAAAAACCACTAAGTGTCAGCTTAACGTGAAATTCCCTCTGGCAACAGCAGAGCATTATCCAGTATTACCTCAATGCTTGGCCTGTCTCCCTGTTACAAAATTTCCAGGCCATTATTATTGTACGGCAAAAGAACACATGTGGCCAGGTACAGAGGCTCACACCTGTCATCTCAGGACTTTAGGAGGCTGAGCTGGGAAGATCACTTGAGCCTAGGAGTTAAAGACCAGCCTGGACAACATAGCGAGACCCCACTTCTACAAAAAGCAAATATTTAGAAAAAGAACACACACATAAACCAGTAAATCTAACAATCATTTGATTTAGGCCAAGATTCCTGGTGAACACACATGGAATGAAGCAGGCCCTAGGCCAGACATCTGCTCTTCTACCCTGTGCAATGCAGCCTGGTGAGCTGGCTTCCTCATCAAGCTCCTGTGAGCTTGTTAGAGAGAATTCGTCATTGACCTCTGAGGTTAGAAGGAACCTGAGATACTGTTACCCTCCATGTTGAAAAAACTGAGACCAAAAAGTTCTGAGAACTTATTTGAGTATAACAAAGATTCAAAGTCAAGCCCTCTGATTCCACGTTTGATGGTCCTTCCACTGTACCCTGCAATGAGAGGGTCCCCAGCATAAGAGGGCTGGATAAGGGCAGGCATAAAACTACAATTCTGGAACTGGGCTCAGGACCAGTCACTGCCTATATAGCCCCACATGGGGAACCCACCACGTGCTCCACCCTCACTTCTACCACCACCTCTAGGATGAGTGAAAGGAATAAAAGCCAATAATACCTGGATCAGAGAGGACTTCTTTAGCAGCTGCTATATCAATGAACTTTTTCTCAGCTTTTTTCTTTTCTTCTTCATTCTGGAAGTTATCTGGGTGCCACTGCAGTGCCAATTTTCGGTATGCTTTAATGATTTCTTGCTTTTTGGCATTTCTGAGGGGTGGTAAAATAATCATTAGTGGAGACATGTCTATCATACTATCATAAAAATCAGAATTAAGATCCTACTGCCAATAAACAAACTGGTTTTGTAAAATGGTTCCAATGGTATCACAGGCCAAGGATCTGCACACACAGTTCTGGATGGTCACTGAAGCTGACATCAGCCTTGGGCACTCGCTCACTGAGATTACTAGGAATAAAGCACACCTGATCTTTATAATTTTCCCTTTTTTAAAAAAGGTACATCAATGAATTGTTTAACTTTCTGAATTTCCAAGCTACCATAATTCAATTCTCGGCATTAAAAAGATGATTTGACTCTGACCCCCACTTTCAATTGTTTCTACATTAGCTTACTTAATAGTAAGCACAAATACCCCGAATTTTGATTGAAGGATTGCTGTTACAATCTTAGCTAACTACTGGGAGGTATATCATTTACTTAATATGTATTTTTATATAAGGTAAATCTTAATTTCAAACTTAATTCTGAAAGCATTACTTTATGTTTGTTTAGGCCTAGAGAAGGCTTTTTCTTTCCCCATTCCCTCTCCTCCTCCATCCTCACCAAAAGAAAGCTCACTCCTACCCCTTTACCCTTCTTAAAAAATCTAGGCCTGCGACCCATTCATGCTACAGTGTCATATCTTTGTGGCCAACTACTAATTCTCTGTTGTTGCGTTATTGGTGCCTATCAAAGAAGCTTGCCTATAACACACTCGGAATAGCTCTGTAATGTTAAGATTGTTAGGGTTTAATCCATATGACTGAAATTACATAACAAAATGAATCAGAGGGAAAAAAAGCAATGATTACCTTTGAAACAGTTGATTAAAAATAGCAAAGTAAATTTTAAATTAATAATTCACCTTTTTACTCCCAAGATTTTATAATAATCTCGTTTCTGCGACTGTTTCAATAATCTTTGTGCTTTCTCTAGACCTTCTCGAATCTGCTGATCGTTTTCATTGTGTTCCTGAGCAGTTTCATAATCCTGAATAGCTGTCAAAATATGTTTAAGATAATACTGTTAAGGCAAATTATCATTTGTTGCCTTTTCTTATCCTGTAAAATTGATGCTAAAGTTATCATCCCCCAACCCTTTTACTCTTTGGCCATTATTGCCAAAAACCTTAAATGATATCCCCTTAGTAACTCTGATTTAAAAAAAAAATATTTAAAAGAGGCTGGGTGCAGGGGCTCATGCCTGTAATCCCAGCATTGTGAGAGGCTAAGGTGGGTGGATCACGAAGTCAGGAGTTCAAGACCAGCCTGGCCAATATAGAAAAACCCATCTCTACTGAAAACAAAAACAAAAACAAAAAAAACATTAGCCAGGCATGGTGGCGCATGCCTGTAGTCCCAGCTACTCCAGAGGCTGAGGCAGGAGAATCGCTTGAACCCAGCGGGTGGAAGCTGCACTCCTGCCTGGGTGACAGAGTGAGACTCCCATCTCAAAAAAAAACAAAAAAGTTTAAAAGGCATAATAAGATGGAGTTTAGGTAGTTTATCATTCTCGTTCAACAAAATGTACTGCTGTTTTCCTGCCCACCCTCCTGCATTATCTCCCCATACCCTTGGGGTAAATATGGTAATATCAGCAATTTATCCAGAACAATTTTACCACCACTAAGACTGAAGTGATTGTTACACAGGAAAGAAAGACAGTGATAAAGAAAATGTCCTGGTCAGGTATGGATTGACAACAGTGCAGAACAATTAGATGTTTAGAAATGGAGCAGGGGGTAGGTTTGGTCAATGGGCAGCTAGAAAAAAAAAATTTATAGAAGGAAAGGGAACAGAAGGAACTGTCCACAATCCGAATGACTGAGTAACCCACAGGCTTTAATACTACTACAAACCTAAGTGGCAATCAAAATGCAAAACACATACAGTCCCAGTATAGGAAATCTGGTGACTATCCACATTACATCTTTCATTTTATTTTTAATTTTTAAGAGACAGGATCTCTATCACTTAGGCTCACTACAGCCTCAACCTCCCAGGCACAAGCCATACTTCTGTCTCAGGCCCATGAAGTAGCTGGGACTAAAGCACGCCCCACTACGCCCAGCAAATACACAGCATTTTAAATACTTAGAAAATGCAAGGCACCTGGGTATCTAAGATCATGTAGAAGAGAGTCAACGCAGCAGGCCTGAGACTGCTGACAAGGTTGGCTTACTGCTGATGGCTGGGAAGCTGGATTTCAGGAGTGTTCCCAACATTCCATGCTAAGAATGACTCATGCCTAAACTGTTTGTATGAAAAATATAGATTATGCTAAACATTTTTCCTTCTGGGGTCTGGAATTTTGGGGCAGGCCAGGCAGAAGGTGTCTAGTGACTAGTCCCCAACAAAAACTCTGGGGGCAGTGTCTCTAACGAGCTTCCCTGGTAGACAACATTTCATACTTTGTAGAGTTTCTCAGTGCTGGGAAAATTAAGTTTGTCCTTTGTGACATCACAGGGAGAGGAGTTCTGCAATATTCTGCCTGCTTTCCTCCAGATTTTCCCTCTTGCACCTTTTCCCTGTGCTGACTTCACCTTTTCACTGGAATGAGAACCCTGAGTACAACTATATGCTGAGTCCTGTGTGTCTTCTTGCCAGATCACCAAATCTGGGGATGGTGATCTAGGGAAGCCCCCACTCAAATTTTTCTCAATGTTCTCCCTGGATAGATAATTTTAATAATAGATTGCTGGGTTCAAACTCTAGTTTTTATGAAAATGTATTTCACTGGGGGAAAAGACATCTGAACACTCATCTTGGCAATAGCTAAACATGAAGGAAATGTAAGGCACTTTGGACAGATTAAAATGAGAAAGATGTTAGAGTAAGACTGAGATAGCCAAATGCTGCAAAGGGGTTCCGGGAAGAACTCCAACAGGCCTGTGCACTGGGAGGAGCGTGCACTGGGGTGGAGCCTCAGGAAGTTCCTGCAGCCCTTGGCAATGGGGAGGAGCCCGGCCCCTCCTCTTACTGCGTGGAACCTGGGATTCAATCTGCGAGGTGGGAAGCACACTAGCAGGGACTCTGGCCATGCAGAGAGGCTCCATTTCCCTCTCTTTCTTTTCACCTGATAAACCCTTACCTGTTCAAACTGTCTGTGAGCCTAATTTTTCATGGCTATGTGACAAGGAACCCGTCTTTAGCTGAACTAAGGAAAAGAGTCCTACAACAAGATTAACAAATTTAGACAGGCTACACTGCACAGAAAAACGAACCACCACCACCACCTTTGCCCTGTGGCACTGGGGAAGGGGGGACCCTTTGATCTTTTATCCTAACAGTGAGTTCTCACATCAGTGCATCAACATTAAATTAACTGTTACTGTGGCCCAACCCACAGGCACATCAAAAACTTCTCCCAATTTAGTATAAAAACAAAACCATCATAAATAGTAGTAAGGTTTAACTTTACAATTAACACTCACAGCATAACACACAACTTCATAAGGAAATATACCTTGAAGGAATACAATAGGAAAATGTTTCAATACATACAATTTTGCTACTTGTGCAGACTCTACATTTAAAACATGTTTTCATTTTTACATGTTCAGGTTATCTCCCCAAAGCAGTCTTTTGTATCATACTTGTATTAGAATTTAAGGTGAACACATTTTTCCTAATGTAAGACAAAGATGTGAAATTATAGGTTGCTTCCTATATTCACATAATTGCAGATAATCATTAGAAACTTAAGTATGGATGACATAAGACTCCCTACTGACATAACTAGAAAAACCATTTTAAATTATATTTTCTCACATTCTACACACTAAGAAAATCTTGGAAAAAAAAAAACCCAACAGACAAAAACAAGCAATGGGGTTGGAAAAACTGGCCAGCCACATGCAGAATAGTGAAACCAGATGTCTTCCTTGCACATTATACAAAAATTAACTCCAGATGGATTAAAGACTTAAAAATAAGACCTAAAACCATAAAAACCCTAGAAGAAAACCTAGGCAATACCATGCAGGACATAGGCATGGGCAAAGATTTCATGACTAAAAAACCAAAAGCAATGGCAACAAAAGCCAAAATTGACAAATTAAACTAAATTAAACTAAAGAGCTCTAATTAAACTAAAGAGCTTCTGCACAGCAAAAGAAACTATCATCACAGTGAACAGGCAACCTACAGAATGGGAGAAAATTTTTGCAATCTATTCATCTGACAAAGGGCTAATATCCAGAATATACAAGGAATTTAAATTTATAAGAAAAAAAAAAACCCATCCAAAAGTGGGTGAAGGATATGAACAGACACTTCTCAAAATAAGACATTTATGCAGCCAACAAACACGAAAAGCTCATCATCACTAGTCATTAGAGAAATGCAAATCAAAGCCACAATGAGATAACATCTCATACCAGTTAGAATGGCAATCACTAAAAAGTCAGGAAACAACAGATGCTGGAGAGGATGTGGAGAAATAGGAATGCTTTTACACTGTTCGTGGGAGTATAAATTAGTTAAACCATTGTGGAAGACAGTGTGGTGATTCCTCAGGGTCTAGAACCAGAAATACCATTTGACCCAGCAATCCTATTACTGGGTGTATACCCAAAGATTATCAATCACTCTATTACAAAGACACATGCTCATGTATGTTTATTGCAGCACTGTTCACAATAGCAAAGACCTGGAACGAACCCAAAGGCCCATCAATGACAGACTAGATAAAGAAAATATGGCACATATACACCATAGAATACAGCCATAAAAAGGGATGAATTCATGTCCTTTGCAGGGACATGGATGAAGCTGGAAACCATCATTCTCAGCAAACTAACACAAGAACAGAAAACCAAACACCACATGTTCACTCCTAAGTGGGAGTTGAACAATGAGAACACATGGACAAGGCAGGGGAACATCACACATTGAGGCCTGTCGGGGGTGGGAAGCTAGGGGAGGGATAACACTGGAGAAACACTTAATGTAGATGAGTTGATGGGTGCAGCAAACCACCATGGCACATGTATACCTATGTAACAAACCTGCATGTTCTGCACATGTATCCCAGAACTTAAAGTATTTTAAAAAAAACACACACACACACCCAATAATGTTGATCCCATCACCATAACTAAACAGCTATGAAAAGTAGAATAAGCCAGACACATGTCAGCCATGGATAAAGAATACCATGCTACATATTATCCAATTCATTTTCTAACCTCCGAATCTAATAAATTGTATCTATCCCAAATTATTTTTCTCTATATTCCCTTCACATTGTTAAGGAGCAATGCAAATCACCAGCTAAGGATGGGAGACGTACGCACACACATTTGTCCACCCTCCTTCCCACCAAAATGACGAAAAGTAATATAACCATAGCAGCACTGAGGACAACAGCAGACCAGCAACTTTGATAAATTTCTGGAAGATAGAAAGGGGGAGCACATTAGTAATAAACCTAAGTAGAGAGAACCATAGTGCATGCACACACCATAAGAGGTTCTAGCAGATCTGGAAGCCATTATTTTTGGCAGAGGACCCTCAGTTTGGCAAGCAGAAGTAGCTATAAGGCAGCCTTCAGGATAGTCCATGAGATGACTATGGGATGGCTGGGCAGGCTCTGGCCCCTATATGTGGAGCCGCTGGCTGTAGCATTAACTCCCACTGAGGTCCAAGAACCAGGCTGTAAGCAGAAGGAAAGATGTGCCTGAGGAGGGCTCCGTAGGGCACTCAAGACCTCTACAACAAACTGGGAACAAACGAACAAAAAGCAGTCCCACCCAGAAGTTAAAAAGACCATTGGCTCAAAAAGCAAAGCCCAAACAGAATATTTTCACAGAGAAAGCTGTCACTAAGCTACCTCCCTCTAAAGCAGCAGTCTTTCCAGAGATTTTTCCAAACTTTTACACCGCAGGTGATTCCTAAACAATTGCACTGAATCCTTACCCTAATTGTTTGCTATATATAAAAGTCTGTGTTAAATATCGTTTTTCCTCCAAATTTCTGAGAAGCTGCAATACTGCCTTTTGGCATCAGACACATTCATACCACTTTCTGAGGATGCACTTTGAGCAAAATAAAGAATCCAAGAAAGATGAAGACATGATTAAATTTTTAAAAAGAAGACAGAAAAACCCAGAAAGACAGTGAAAGGAGTTCTGGGCAAAAGATGTACAGCAGGCCAGGCACAGCCACGAGTTACAGGGCTAAAGAATATCTTCACAGAGAAAAGAAAAAAAAAAAAGTAAAAAAACCCATAAAGAGTATCTTCAGAGAGCAGATCTCATTCACACACACTGTCATTAAAATCTCAAGATGTTCCTGGGAAGACAGAGGCATAGGTTTTTTTCTGGCAAAGAAATAGTAACTCCACCTTGGGGTGAAGCTTACTAAAAAATCCTGCTCCAAATGAGAAGCATACTAAAAGTGTGGCCATCTGTGAACAAGTGACTCCATGTATCTGACACTGGTTGGTAAAATGATTACATCTCCTTCTCTAAGGATTCAAACACATGACTTGATCCTGAAGCTGTATATTCATAATATATTAGTCTACTAAATGGCTTTCATTTCCTTACTATCCGCAATTATAGAGGAAATAATCTAAATACTACAAACATCATAAAAGTATACTAACACATACTTAACATGTAGTTGAAAGATAAGATGGAAATAAACTAATTTCCTTATTATCAGTAGTATACAATCAAGAGATGCTCTCTAAAAGTGACAGCAAGAAAGAGACTTGGGTACATTATAACTTATCTATATCACATTAAAGCTGTAAATATAATCAAAAGATTAAACACTAAAATTGAAGGTGAGACAGAACAGAAGGAACTAGTAAGGTCTACTCAGTTCTTCCTCTTCTATAGCAGGTAGACAAAGGAAACTGCCTAAACTTGATAAATCAAGAACTAGAGGAAGACATATTTTAATTTCAATTATAGTGGTAACTAATAAGTAGAAACTATTACATTAATACTAGAAATTATTTTAGAAGTGGTTACAGTCGGGTGCAGGACATGCACTTGCAGTCCCAGCTACTTGGGAGGCTGCGGCAGGAGGACTGCTTGAGGCCAGGAGTTTAAGACTGCAATGCACTGTAATCACAACTGTGAATAACCACTGCACTCCAGAAGGGATACTAGAAATACTCAAATAATCTAAATGACAGCAGAAAGGAACAAAAATTCAAATGCAAAAGGACAAAAAGAAAACAATAGTAAAATGGCAGACCTGCATACAACTATATCAGCAATCACAATACTGATCAAGTAAACACTCCAAAGGACAGAGATTATAATTATCAAAATTGATAAAAACAACAAGTTCCAACTATATGATGTCTACAAGAGACACATATATAAAGGCACAAAGACGTTGAAAGTAAATAAATGAAGACAGATACACCATGCAAGCAATACATCAAGAAGGCAGAGGTGATTCTGTTAATATCATATACAACTTCAAGAAAGAGTATTGCCAGTGATAACAGGAAGACTGAGTAACAGTAAACGCAAAAATTCATCAGGAGAACACTTGACAGTCATAAATATACAGGCTGCTAATAGCAGAGCTTCAAAAGGCATAAAGGAAATATTGACAATATCAAAGAGAGAGACAGGCGAGTTCACAATTTCCACAACAGATAATCAAAGATCTTAACTCTCCCCTCATACCCGATGGAAAAACTAACAGAAATATCGCACCCAACAATTGTAGGATACACCTTTTTTTCAAGTGTACATAGAATATTAATCAAGTTAGATACCATGCTGGACCACAAAACAAGCCTAAATAAATTTAAAAGAAGGAAATCACACCTAGTATGTTCTCTGACCACAGTGGAATTAAAATCAAAATAAATAATAAAGTACCTAGGAAACCATCAAGTATTTGAAAATTAGAACACATATACATAATCCATGCCTCACAAAAGTCAGAAAGGAAATTAGAATACACTTCAAGCCAAGTTAGAATGAAAGCAAAACAAAATGTGAAAGGTGTAACTTTAAATGCTTATATTAAAAAAAAGAAAGGCCTAAAATCAATGAACATTCAACCTTAAGAAGCTAGCAACAGCACAAAGTTCAACCAAAGTAAGTCTAAGGAACTAAAGAGCAGAAATCAATAAAATAATAAAAACCATAGAAATTATTAACAAATCCCAAAGTCGGTTCCTTAAAAAGACCAAAAAAACTGACCAAACTCTGTCTACAATGATCAACAGGAAAAAGAAAAAAAAGAAAATACCAATTATTAATATTAGAAACAAAGCAGGAATCATCTTACAGACTTTTAGACATTTAGACATTAAAGTATAATATTATGAACCTCATGCTGAAAAATTCAGCAATGTCAAGAAATGGAAACATTCCTTCACAGATGTAACTTACAAAAACTAACACAGATCAAACAGAAAATATTAATAACCTTATACTGAATAAAAAAGCTAAGGCCAGGTGCAGTGACTAACACCTGTAGTCCCAGCACTCTGGAAGGCCAAGGTGGGCAGATCACTTGATCCCAGGAGTTCAAGACTAGCCTGGGCAGCATGGCAAAACACCATCTCTACAAAAAATACAAAAACCAGCCAGGTGTGGTGGCATGTACCTGTAGTCCCAGCCACTTGGGAGGCTGAGATAGGAGGATCACTTGAGCCTGGGAGGTCAAGGCTGCAGTGAATCATAATTGTGCCACTGCATTCCAGCCTGGGTGACACAGCAAGACCTTGTCTCAAAAAAAACAAAAACAAAACAAAACAAAAAACTAAATTTGTCATCAAAAACCATCCTATAAAAAAAAAAACAACCCAACCTGTGCTATACTTTATCCACAGTTAAATGTCACCAACTCTATTCAAAGCACTGGAGTAGGCAGACACAAATAATGGCCTTCGTTCAGATAGTCTGTTTCTATTTAAAATGATGAAAAACCTTGAGTTTTTTTTTTCCCTTTCTTAAAGAAGCCTCTTCATTACTTGAGATCACACTCATTAGTCATAGGAAATAACAGTCTTGACAATTAACAAAAAGCCAAAATGAAAATGTATCTGACTGACTTCCCCATCCAAACCTACCCTCTGCCATAAGTCAAATGTGTTTTGTCACTGTTGGGAGAGGCAAAGGACCCCTCCACAGCCTTCTAAGCTTCTGTCCCAGCTATGCATCTGCAGTGAACTTCTTGATCTTTTTTTCCTTAGCACTTTTTTACTTCCAACACTAAGTTTTTCATAATTTGGAAATCTGTCTTTTGTCTTTTTCTGCTGAATAATATTCCTTGACTATTGTAACTGTTTCCTACTTCCTCACCTACGTATTATGCACATGGGTTCACAGAGTTGGCACCATAGGGAGTACAATGTTTTACCCAACTGATACGGGCAGCAAATATGCTAATCCCAACCTAGCAGGTAGCTATTTAGTTTTCCTTGTAACCACACACTTTTCAAATGAAATGAGAACTCTGCAGCTATGGCTAAGAGTTGAATAGAAGTGCGAGTGTGAATGAAAGCTGCAAGCATGACTGTAAAGTCAGTTCAGGAAATGTACAGCCAAAGGCTTTCATCAGTCTACATGCCATATCCCACTAATCGTCTTTGCAAAGGACTAGCCATTTATTCTAACCACCTGCTTCCAACTAATTAGCTGAGCTAAGGTAGATGCACTTATTTCAAGAGTTAAAAGTTTCAGAAGCATCTGCTTTATAGTTTCTGATTACATGTGTCCATGGTTATTATGATGGTGTATAAAGAATGTCAATATCTAAGCAGCCTCCAACTTATAAAGTCACATTTAGTTATGATCCTAAATACAATCAACACCTTCCAACAAAGACCAATCTCTTCCTCTTCTCCTCCCCATAAACAGAAGCCAGGAATCCCTGGTTAACAACCTTGAAAAAAAGGATCACCCATGAGAAATGTGATCTGCTAGAAGGAATGGTCTCCTTCATGCCCAGGAGGCAGGCCTGTTGCCCCAGTACCTCCCTCGTAGGCTGCCTGACCTGATGGCATAAGTACCTGCTTTAAGTTCCACTACTCAGACTCCTTTGGGTTAAAAATGCTTATCTCATAAGGAATAGAAACCAACCAGTGTTTTTAACAAATATCTTAAATTTGGCCACTCTTATTAAAACAGCTGTGTTGCGGGCTAAGCCTGCTGATGTACAGAAGTGGTATGATTTTTTTTTTTTTTGAAATGGAGTTTCACTTTTGTTGCCCAGGCTGGAAGGCAGTGGTGCAATCTCGGCTCACTGCAAATTCTGCCTCTCAGGTTCAAGTGATTCTCCTGCCTCAGCCTCCCAAGTAGCTGCAATTACAGGTGCGTGCCACCATGCCTGGCTAACTTTTGTACTTTTAGTAGAGATGGGGTTTCACCAAGTTGGCCAGGCTGGTCTTGAAATCCTTACCTCAGGTGATCCACCCACCTCGGCTTCCCAAAGTGCTGGGATTACAGGCGTGAGCCTGTATGAATTTTGAACACAGAATACTTCTGCAGGATAGGGCGGGCCTAGGTAGTATGACTGTGTGGATGGAGTCCTAGGATAAGCAAGAAGGCACAAGACTCTGCAAACAGGACAACACCCTAGCGAATCAAAAGATAAACTTTACCTCTTTCACAATTTTGCTCAGGCCAGTCTTCATCCAGAGAAAGCACTCTACTTGGCCCTATTCACAGACTTCTGGACATTACTAGTAACGATGACAGCTATATCAAATGGGGTTCATGCAGCAGTCGGTCACAGGTTAGCTCAAGAAGCTAGCTGGCTAGCCCACACAATACTGTTTGTACAGAAAAGTCAATGCAAGTTCCAAACAACTGAAAATAAGTGTAGTGGAAACCACTGATTTAGATGTTTCCTAGCAGCACGGTGCTAAGCATTTTCTGAGCATCATCTTACTTAATAGCCACAACAATTCTAGGAGGTAAGTACTATTCTTATTCCTATTTTATTTTACAGATAAGCAGAATAAGAAGTAACAAATGACTTGATTGAAACAATATAGCAAAAATAAACCGCAAACTCCAAAGAAAATATACAGATGGCAAACAAGCATATGAAAAGATGCTCAACATCACTAATCATTAGGGAAATACAAATCAAAACCAAAACCAGTTATCACTTTACACCCATTAAGAAGGCTACTATCGAGAAAACAGAAAATCTAAAGTGTTGACCAGCCGAGCATGGTAGCTCACACCTGTGATCCCAGCACTTTGGGAGCCTGAGGCAGGTGGATCACTTGAGGTCAGGAGTTTGACACGAGCCTGACCAACATAGTGAAACCCGTCTCTACTAAAACTACAAAAAAAAAAAATAAGCGGTGTTTGGAGGCACACACCTGTAATCCCAGCTACTCAGGAGGCTGAGACGGGAGAATCACCTGAACCCAGGAGGCACAGGTTGCAGTGGGCCGATATCGTACCACTGCACTCCAGCCTGGGCGACAGAGCAAGACTCTGTCTCAAAAAAAAAAAAAGTGTTGATGAGGATGTGGAAGAATTAGAATCTTTATGCACTGCTGGTAGAATTGTAAAATGGTGTAACCATGACAGAAACCAGTATGGAAGTTCCTCAAAAAATTAAAAATAGAACTACCATATGATTTTCCAATCCCACTTCTAGGTATGTACACAAGACTGAGAGCAGTTCCTCAAGGAGATATTGCATACCCATATCCATAGCAATGCCACTCCAAAAGCCAAAAAGCAAAAACAGCACAAATGTTCATCAGTGGATGGATAAACAAAATGTGGGATATCCATACGATGGAATATTATTCAGCCTTAAAAGGAAAAGAAATCCTGTCACATGCTACAACATGGATGAACCTTGAGGATACTATGCTAAGTGAAATATGCTGAGCACAACAAGACAAATACTATATGATTCCAATTATATAAAGATCTAGAATAGTCAAATACATAGTGACAGAAAGCAGAACAGTGATTCCCAGGGGCTGAAGGAGAGGTGAAGGGGAGCTGCTGTTTAATGGGTACAGATACCAGATTTGCAAGGTGAAAAAGTTCTGAAGATCTTATTCACAGCAATATGAGCATATTTAACTCTACTAAATTATATGCGTAAAAATGGTTAAGATGGTAACTTTTATATTGCATATTTTATCACAATTAAAAATATAGAATAACTGGCCGGGTGTGATGGCTCATGTCTGTAATCCCAGCACTTTGGGAGGCCAAGTTGGGCAGATCAGGAGGTCAGGAGTTCAAGACCAGCCTGGCCAACATGGTGAAACCCCACCTCTACTAAAAATACAAAAATTAGCTGGGCATGGTGGTATGTTCCAGTAATCCCAGCTACTCAGAAGGCTGATGCAGGAGAATTGCTTGAACCAAGACCCAGGAGGCGGAGGTTGCAGTGAGTCAAGATTGTACCACTGCACTCCAGCCTGGGCTACAGAGTGAGACTCTATCTCAAAAAAGGAAAGAAAAAAAGAATAACTGCACAAAGCCAGCCAGACTTAAAGGCAGGACTAATTCTAAATTCCATACTCTTTCCACTATGACTTTACTGTATAATAAATAAATAAATAATCTTCATTCATTAAGCAAAGATGAGCGCCAGCACAAGCACTAGGAATGCATCAGTTAATAAAAGAGTCACAAGTCTCTGCCCTCACACAGTATAAAGTCCTAGCAAATATAACTGATCATTTCATAAGGACACCTGAATTATCCCTATGTTCAAAGAAACTTTGCCAATATTTTAGTATTGCTTCAATGTCAGTTTGTTCCTCTCAAAAGCTATTAAAACAGAGACATGTAGAGAACTGAAGCGTTTCCCTTGATTTTTCAAGATCTCAGAGGCATCCTCAAATAACAGTCTTACTTTACTTGCATTCTAGTGAGTGAAATCCCCTGATATGTTTCCTGGTAATTCTGTCTTAAGCCCCTTATTAATAATACCCATGTTTCGTTTTTCACTAACCTAAACCTGTTCTTAATTCATTATGTACCTG
This sequence comes from Saguinus oedipus, assembly GCA_031835075.1. Taxonomy (NCBI): domain Eukaryota; kingdom Metazoa; phylum Chordata; class Mammalia; order Primates; family Cebidae; genus Saguinus; species Saguinus oedipus. Next base: position 18,775,018 of record CM063169.1, read on the forward strand.
CCATCATTTTAAATTGCTTATTTTAAAAAGGTAAAACCAGAAAGCAGAGGAATAATGGAAAGCATATTTCTAACTCAAGATTTCAACTAAAGACATACTGTTATTTAGCTTAGTTAAGTAAGATTATTATTAATTTATATCATTTACTAAATCTCTGATTCAAATCCAAACAAGTCAGGTAATACCTGGCAGTTTCAGTTATACTGACTCTTTTCCTTTCTTTCTTTTGCAAATTTAGAGAACTGGCAACCATTCTCTCTCTCTCTCTCTCTCTCTCTCTCTCTTTCTCTCTCTCTCTCTCTCCCCTCTCTTTAATAAATTCCTATTCAAAATTATTATTTTTTTTCAAGGAAACAACAGACTTCAAAGACAGATCAATGGGGTGGGGCATGGTGGCCCTCGCCTGTAATCCCAGCACTTGGGGAGGCCAAGGAAGGCAGATCACCTGAGGTCAGGAGTTTGGGACCAGCTTGGTCAACATGATGAAACCCTGTCTGTACTAAAAACACAAAAATAAGTCGGGCATGGTGGCACGAGCGTGTAATCCCAGCTACTCGGAAGGCTAAGGCAAAAGAATTGCTTGAACCTGGGAGGTGAAGGTCACAGTGAGCCAAGATCGCGCCACTGTACTCCAGCCTGAGCAAGGCTCCATGTCCAAAAAAAATTAAAAAAATAAAAAACCCAGAAACAGATGAATTATGTTAAATTAGCACTAGGCATCTTTTTCTTCAAAAATAAAGCCATCAAGTTTCCCCAAAAAGCAAATCAGTTAGTTTAACATTCAAGTTACAAAAGCATCTTTCAAATTATAGTTAGCATTCTACAATATTTAGCCCTTTTTTTTAAAAACAGCTAAGCTCTTTATATTCTTTTGTAGCTTCTCTAATTTCACAGTCAGAGCTAGGGTTTACATACAGATGACAAAACTACCTTTGATAAAGAGTTCCAAAAACTAACTGGAATGCAAAATCCTAGAGTACAACCATCTCACCAAGTAGACACAGTAGCTCAAAAGAGAAGAGAACAAGTCTGCTAAAGGTATCTTCTATGTGGACTACATGCCTTACTGAAGCTTGCTTATGAATATTAAAACAACATTTTGACTGCATTCATTCCAAGCCTCTTCAGAGACTGCCCCACAAGATGTCCCACAAATAGTAGTGACCAGGTTGTCATCATTCCCTGGAAACTGCTTAGGAGTAAGATTCTTTTCTAATTGAGGAAGGCAGGGAAAAAGAAATTGACCAATTGTACCTTAAAAAGATATCACAAACCAAATGTTATCATTCAAACTCTTCATTTAACTGTAAGAGAAAATTACTGTTTTTGACTTAAAATGCTTTACCTAAATTTGAAACAAAATATTTGCACTAAGGGCTTATAAGGCTCATTTGTTTTTTAAAAAACTGTCTCATTTAAATGTTCATAACTCAGCGACACACGAAAAAAGGTACAAAACTATATATATATAAACATATATATGGATTCTATTTTTCAAAAACTGTATATTACTGTATATGCCTTAGTTATCTTCCAAAAACAGGACACTGCTTTTATTCAAGGTCCTCACAACATCTAGCAGGAATTTCTTGTTACTTCATTTGGCTTAAACAAAATAGGGTAGCAGCTATCCTATGTTACTAAACAGCTTGGAGTCACGGAGGACCATTTTATATTAGGGACATACAACATATATATATGCTTTCTGTATATATGTTTTATACATACCAAGTATATATAGAGAGAATATGTATATGTGCCTAAAATAAAACACAGATGAAGGATTTACCTTCATCGTACATTTCCTCTATTAAATAGGCCTCTGCTCGATCTTTCAGGGCATTCACATTGTCGGGTTCCATCTGTAAAACTTCAGAACATACCCTAATAGCTTCAACAGGCTTCTCGTCCTAAAAGGAAATGTGAGAAAAGGATTTATGGTTGGTATTCCATACATGGAGTTTTCACATTTCTGGGAACAAGCCAACTGTTACCTTAGAAAAGCAGTGGCAAATCCTTTCCTTTGAACGAACTGTATATTCAGCAATGCTTGGCTCTGTTTTCATGACAGATTCGTATTTGCTGGTAGCATCTGTGTATCTAAGAAATGAGCAAATCATGATAAGAAACAATGTCATTTGATTTCCAGAGCTGCAGAAAGGCTCCTCCTCTCTTCACCATGTGTTACTTAATCAATCCAATTGGATGAGTCCCTGGCTTCAGATTTGGCTTTTCCCTTATTAATCTAGAGTTGCACAGAAGGTACACTCCATAGTTAAGAGTTAGGAGATAAAACATATGACCACAGAAGATGCAGATGGACAGAACAAAGCATACCTGTGAGTACCAATCAAACCACAAGAATTTCCTTACAGAAACAAGCTTGGAATTCTGAAACTGAGTAAAAATCCCTGTTGAGCCTAACTTACACTGATCACATTGAACAATACAGAGATCAAGTTTTATTTCTTGGTCAGTATACACTTCCATGAAAATAATGGAGTCCATTACATGCCATTTTATATAATTAATTAATGTAAGTATTCACAACAAGGTACAATGTAGTTCATACAGAAGGTACCTGATTAAATTCCCAACTGTACAAGCTTTCTAAGAATAAATGCCATTTCAGCATTTTCTTTAATCCAGCAAAAAGTACTAATCCTGTTATATACTATGTTACTTTCCTCAACAATACTAAACTAAAAAATATATTTCTATGCTATGGTGGCTCATTATTCCCAAAATACTGCAATCTACATATGTAAATATGCCAATATATTAAAACACAGGATTAACTAAAACATTTAAAACAAAAGCCAGCTTTTCCATCATCCTCAGCAAACTAACGCAGGAACAGAAAACCAAACCCCGCATATTCTCACTCATAAGTGGGACCTGAACAGTGAGAACACATGAACACAGGGAGGTGAACATCACACACCAGGGCTTGTGCATGGCAGGCAGCAAGGGGAGGGAGAGCATCAGGACAAATAGCTAATACATGCAGGGCTTGATACCTATGTTACGGGTTGACAGGTGCAGCAGACCACCATCGCCCATGTTTACCTGTGTAACAAACCTCCATATTCTCCACCTGCATCCTAAAACTTAAAGTAAAAAAAAAAAAAAGAAAAAAAAGCCAGCTTCTGGGAAAGTGGAACAGATGTATTTTTCCCAATTCCTCCAGCTAAGCACAACTAAAAACCCGAAAAATTATATATAAATATATTTTAAAATAGAAAAATTTCAAAGGAGGAGAGAAGACAGACTAGCCAGTGACTCAGGACCTGAGGAAAAACATGGTAAGACGTTCCCTGGGTTCCTTTTTGTTTCATATATCCCAGGCCTGGAGCTGAAAATTCCAGCAATGCAGAAATGCCAACAGGTACAGAACAACAGTAACAAAAACCTGCAGAAGTCTGCTCTCTCTAGCCAGAGGACCTGAAAAGGGCAGACTTGCAAACAGAAAATTTTTTTTTTTTTTTTTTTTTTGGAGACAGAGTTTCGCTCTTGTTACCCAGGCTGGAGTGCAATGGCGCGATCTCGGCTCACTGCAACTTCCGCCTCCTGGGTTCAGGCAATTCTCCTGCCTCAGCCACCTAAGCAGCTGGGATTACAGGCACGCGCCACCATGCCCAGCTAATTTTTTGTATTTTTATTAGAGACGGGGTTTCACCATGTTGACCAGGATGATCCACCCGCCTCGGCCTCCCAAAGTGCTGGGATTACAGGCTTGAGCCACCGCGCCCAGCCAACAGAAAACTTTTTAACAATAACAGCTCAACTCCAGCCAAATACTACAGAGAAAATTACACCCCCGCCTCAACCCACACCCCTCTTCACTATGAGTATACAGCCTAGATTTTCTCCCTGGTGAGGCTGTAACAAGCTTCCCTCTACACCTCTACCACAGTAGTGTCAGGAAAGGCCAACTAGGGAGACAGGACTTTCATCCATTGCTGGTAATGAGTACCCACCCCACAACCCCAGTGGTGTCAATGGAGATTGTAAGGAGCCAAAACTCTGCCCTGCACAAGTGGTGGCAAGAAGCTCCTTGACCCTTAGGTATCCACAAAGCCCAAGTAGGAAACTTCTACTTCCACCCAGCTGTAACAAGGTGGCGTCCACCACCCCCATCCCTGCTTTGCTGGGGTCAAAAGCCAGTGTCAAAAGCCAGCCAAAAGAAGTCTAAATACAAAACAGACATAACAAAATGAAGATCCCAGGTTTCAATTAAAAACCACTCATCCAACCAAGGACTAGGAAGATCTCAAACTGAATGAAAACTGACAATCAATACATGCCAGCAAGAGGGCAGAGATATTAGAATTAACCGACAAAGATTTTAAAGCAGCCATTTATAAAAAGCGTCAATTATAAACATGCTTGAAGCAAATGAAAAAAATGCCTAAGCAAAGTAGTAGAAAATATCAAAGAAATAAAAAATTAAAAAAAAAAAAACACCAAGTGGAGGTTTAGAACTAAAAAAATACAAAAAACAAAATAAAAAGCCTTATTGAATGCAGAATGAATGGGGAAAGAGAAAAGAACCAGTGAATTGGAGTGAATCCTAACTTACCAGCATGGACAATACAGTGAAATGCTGTCTCTATAAAAAATTTGTTTTGAGGTCAGGCGTGTTCACTCATGCCTGTAATCCCAGCAGTTTGGGAGGCTGAGGCAGGCGATCATGAAGTCAGGAATTAAAGACCAGCCTGGCCAACATGGTTAAAACCTCATCTCTACTAAAAAAAAAAAAAAATTAGCTGGGCATGGTGGCACGTGCCTATAATCCCAGCTACTCTGGAGGCTAAGGCAGGAGAATCACTTGAACCAAGACCCTGGAGGCAGAGATTGCAGTTAGCTGAGATTGCACCACTGCAGCACTCCAGCCTAGGTTACAGAGTAAGACACTGTCTCGAAAAAAAAAAATTGGTAGGAGGCATGGTGGCTCACGCCTGTAATCCCAGCACTTTGGGAGGCTGAGGTGGGCAGATTACCTGAGGTCAGGAGTTTGAGACTGGCCAACAAGGTGAAACCCCGTCTCTACTAAAAATACGAAAAAAAAAAATTATCTGGGCATGGTGACGGGCCACTGCAATCCCAGCTACTCAGAAGGCTGAGGCAGGGAGAATCCCTTGAACCTGGGAGGCAGAGGTTGCTGTGAGCTGAGATCGTGCCACTACACTCCAGCCTAGGCAACAAGAGCAAGACTCTGGCTCAAAAAATAAATTGTTTTATAGAACAACAAAATGAAAGGGACAGAGATGGACGAACCCTGTCTCACGAAAAAAAAAATTAATTAGCCAGGTGTGGTGGCATGTGCCTATGGTCCTAGATACTAGGGAGATTGAGGCAAGAGAACTGCTTGAGTCCAGGAGTTTAAGGTACAGTGAAAAGTAATCAAACTCAACAATAAAGAGAAAACAGACTTCTAAAAAATGAAGAACCTCAGGGACCTATGAGGCTATAACAAAAGACCTAAGATTTATGACATCATAGTCTAAGAAGAATGAGAACTGACAAAGTACTTAAGGAATGGCTGAAAAGTTCCCAAATTTGGGGGTGGACATAAATCTACATATTCAAAAAGCAAAGTGAACTCCAAATAGGATGAACATAAAGAAATCCATGCCAAGACACATCATAAACTTCTGAACACTACAGACTCAAAGAAAAAATCTTGAAAAACAGGAAAATGACACCTTATCTTTAGAGGAAAAAACATTCAGGATGACAAAGGATTTCTCATCAGGAATCATGGAGGCCAGAAAGTAGTATTGCAGAATTTTTCAAGTGCTAAAAAAAAAAAAAAATGTTAACCCAGAATCCTACACCCAGAGAAAAATCTCCTCCAGGACTCAAAGTGAAAACAAGACATTCTTGGATAAAGAAAGCTAGAAAAGACCTAACCTAAGGAAGTTCTCTAAACAGAAAGGAAAGGATAAACGATAGAACCTTGGAACATTAAAAAGGAAGAAAACATGGTAAACAAAAATACGGGCACATATGTGGTTCAGGAAATATTTAAGACCATTATATTGTAAACAGGAGAAGGTAAAGGAGATGTAAAAGGAAGAAAGGCTCTTTTACTCCACGGCTAAAATGACACCAGTAGACTCTCGTAAGTTGTGTTATACTACAGCAAATACTAAAAAAAAGCTATACAAAGAGATATGTGCAGAAACTCTACAGATGAGTAAAAACTGAATTCTAAAAATATGTTAAAGTAACCAATAGAAAGAAAAAGAAACAGAAAAACAAAGAACAGAATATAATAAAATGGAAGATTTAAGCCCTAACATAAAATTACATTAAAGGTAAATGGTTTAAATGTATCAATGAAAAGATTAGCAGAAAGCATTAAAAAAATAACCTAACTATAGGCTATCTACAAGAAATTCACATTGAATATAAGCAAGTTGAAAGTAAAAGGATGGAAAATAATACACCATATAAATATTAGAGGAAGTTAAGACAAGCTATAATACCACATAAAACAACAAAGAAAATTACCAGAGACAGGCAACATAGAATGATAGAAGGGTCAGTCTACCAGTCTACCACATAACAATCCAAAATGTGTATATGCCAAATGACAGAGCTGTTAAGAGGATGAAATGATAACCCCACAGGAGTAGGAAAAAGTATTTGCAAACCACATATCTGATAAAGGACTAATGTCTAGAAAATCTACAGAACTCTCAAAACTCAAGAGTAAAAAACCAAACCATCCAATTAAAACATGGGCAAAAGACATGAAGGGACATTTCACCAAAGATATACAAATAGCAAATAAATACATGCGATGATATTCACCATTAACTATTAGGAAAATGTAAATTAAAACTACAATGAGATACCACAGCTCACCTGTAAGAATGGCTAAATTTTTTTTTAAAAATTGTAACATCACCAAAGGCTGTCAAGCATACAAAAAAACTAGATCACTCATTTGTTACTGGTGGGAATGTAAAAATGGTACAGCCACTCTGCAAATCCATCTGGCAACTTTTTATAAACAAAACATGCAACTACTGCACAGTCCAGCAATTGCATTACTGGCATTTATTCCAGAGAAATGAAGACTTATGTTCACAAAAAAACCTGTATATTAAAACAGGATTATTCATAATGGCCAAAAACTGGAAAGAGCCCAAAATGTCCTGCAATGGATAAATGGTTAAACAAGCTGCGGTAAATCCATACCACGGAAACCACTCAACAGTAAACAAGGAGGAATTATTGATACGATATGGATAATCTCCAAAGAATTTGAATGAGATGGAAAAAAGCCCATCCTGCCAGCTGTGGTAATGTGCATCTGAAGTTCCAGCTACTCAGGAGGCTGAGGCAGAAGGATTACTTGAGGCTAAGAGTTGAAGGCTGCAGTGCACAGTGACTGCACCTGTGAAAAGGTAGGCAACATAGTGAGATTGTCTTTAAAAAAAAAAAAAAGCCATCCCCAAAGTTTATATATTGTATGATTCCATTTATGTAACATTCTTAAAATAACAAAATTCTAGAAGTGAAGAATAGATTAGTGCTTGCCTCAAGCTAAGCTAAGGGAGGGATAGGATCAAGAGGGAAGTAGTTGTGGCTATCAAAGGCAACATGAGGGTCCCTTGTTGGGATGGAATTATTCTGTATCTTGACTGCACCCATGTCAATATCCTGACTGTGATAATGTACTATAGTTTTGCAAAACATTATAGTCTGCAAGATGTTGGGGGAAACTGAGTAAAGCATTCTCATGATGGCAACTGGCAAAGGTACTAAAAGTAGAGGAATCGGAGCCTATTTCCTATTAGGCAGTTTTGTCTGCAGTGCCCTCTATCTACTCTCTTCAGTCCTCCTGCCCAGCCTATAAATCCCCTATAAGCAACACTCACACAGACACAGCCTCTTACTTCTGCCCACTCTTATTTACTCTTTAGGATTAGGATTTAACTATCTATAATCTTCTCTTAAAAAAGCTTTTCTTTTACTCCTTGCCTTCACCATCCTGGTTTGTAGTAAATACTCCTCTTTGGCACTCCCATTATCCTCTGTACATTCTATCACTTTAGTATTACATTGTCTTTTAATAATCAGTTCATATATCTGTTTCCCATGCAATGCTATAAACTTCTTAAAGAACAAAAACTATCACCAAATTCATTTCTGTACCCTCAGTACCTAGCTCAGTGCCTGATATAGAAGATAATAAATATTTGGTGTAACACACATAAGTCTGCTGATAAGGATGCTACACAGTTACTATTATTTACATTCTGGTAGTTTTGCTAAGGCCCAGGGCTATCTAGAATACCCCACCCTCAATGGCTGAGGAGTGTAAAAGAGCAGTTCTGTAGTTCACTTGTGCCCACGACCCAACATATAAGGAAAGGCTGGACAGCTGGGACAACCATATTCTCACCTGCCATCTCTGATGAGCTCTTCAGCTGACTCAATAAGTTTATTAAGTTTCTTTACTTGTTTATAGTGTGCAAAACACCTTTTATGATCCTGGTCAAGTTTAAGACATTCCCGAACTTCACTGTTCACATATTTAAAAAAAGGAAAATACTTCATGTCAAAACAATCAAGGAGTAGTTTTCCACACTAAATACAGAAATCACAATAAAAATATTTTTTGTTTGCAACAATTAAACAAAAACATACTGAGACTTATAATTTACTATATACACTTACATATATATGACATTGTACCATGCATACATTTGTTAATTCAAATTAAAATGACTTAGCATTATACAGCAAATACTCTATTTTGTTTCTATAAATATAATAGCCTTCATATTTATTTTAATAAGCAGCTTCATGAAAACAAACTACATGGAATTAAAGTGACTTGGGAATAACACAAAATATATAAATGGATATACAATATAAACACAGCCTTAACCACCATCTTATTAATTTAATATTAAAATGTTAAAACAAGATGAGGTCATCTTACTGCCAACAATAAAAAAAGATCGGATGTGTGTCAGAACTGACCTGAGGGACAGTTCGTGGTCTCCTAGTTGGTAGTATAGTGTGCTTATTTTATAAAACGCCTCAGTATTATCATTCTTCAACTTTGATGCAGCTTTTAAGTCACTTATAGCTTTCCTAGGTTCTCCTTCTTTTATAAAGCATTCAGCTCGAAGTTCCCGTAGTTCTGCATCCCAAACACAAACCTTGAGGAACAAAAAAACAAGACTTTAAGAAAGAAAAAATTATCCACATTCATTGTTGAATTCCACATATTTATTAACATAAAACAGTTTCAATTAACATGATTACTTATATTGTGCAAATATTATTTTTAAATCTAATACAATTTAAATGTAACAAACTGATGTGACAAAATAGTTTCTCCAAAAATGGTGTCAATGAATTCTAATGGGGTAAGGGATATAATATAATAACAAGGCTCTTTTCTTACTGCCTTCGATTATGTAACTCTAAGACACTGAAAATAAGAAAACATAGCATTTACTATCAGAGGGTTGTTCCTAGTGAAGCATATTTAAAGAGAATATTCTGTTATCAGATTTTTATACTTAATCAACAATTCTAATTTCTAGTCAAAAAATAAAATCTATGTTCTAAATTGGCAAAAATTTTTTTCTGCTAATAACTAAATTAAATTCTCAGCTGGGCACAGTGGCTTATGCCTGTAATTCCAGACTGGCTTAGGCAACACAGCAGGATCGCATCTCTACAGAAAGTTAAAAAAAAGTATCAACTGGGTACGTTGGGACACACCTTTGTTCCAAGCCACTCAGGACACTGAGGTGGGAGGATCACTTGAGCCCAGGAGTTTGAGGTTACAGTGGGCCAAAATCGTACCACTGCACTCCAGTCTAGGTAACAGAGACCCAGTCTCTAAAATATATAGAATTTATTTAAAATATATAAAAAATATTTAAAGAAACTGTCTTCTGTAAAATGTCACCTCCCTAAAAATAAATCCTCATATCAAGAAAAAAGAAAGAAAAAATACCGTGAGAGGGCAGGAGGTTGAGGCTTCACCGTTCCTATTTTATCAAAAAGTCCAGAAGGGTTTAGTAAACACAACAGTTTTCTTCAAATCATAAACCCAAGAGCTCATTAATAAGGCTGGTGGAAGTATCTTTGCATATTTCTTAGAGCTGTTCTAAAGTCATATCAAATTTTCACATATATGAAAATATCAAAATCAACATCATACATAAATACAATGGACAATAACCTAAGTCAAAATGGATAGTTTACAGAGGTAAAAATGTAAACTATATGTCCTTAATAAAGCATAAACAAAATAACCTAATAAAACATGAACTGTACTAGACCTTATCACAAAATCTTCTGTAAAATTATCAATGAAATGCCCATTCTGCACATAAGTTTACTGCCAAAATTAAATGAAACTGTATATCAAAGTACTGTGAAAATCATAAATAAATGTGAATTACTACTGCTTCCATTTGACTATTTCAGTAGACTTCCTTTGGGAATCAGTTGTCATTAAATCCTTCAAAAGCAAAGAAACCTAAACTTAGGTTTCCCTAGCTAGAACTCTCTGGATCCTATCAATCATTATTAACTTTTCTTTTTTTGGGATGGAGTCTCACTCTGTGACCCAGGATAGAGTGCAGTGACACCATCTTGGCTCACCGCAACCTCTGCCTCTCAGATTCAAAGGATTCTCGTGCCTTAGCCTCCCAAGTAGCTGGGAACACAAGTGTGTACCACCACACCTAGCTTTTTTTTTTTTTTTTGTAGATGCAGGGTTTCACCATGTTGGCCAGGATGGTCTCAAACTCCTGGCCTCAAATGATCCACCCACCTCGACCTCCCCAAGTGCTGGGATTACAGACATGAGCCATGGCATTCGGCCAATTAATTACTAATATTTTTAGACAGGGTCCCGTTCTATAACCCAGGCTGCAATACAGTGGTGCAATCACCAGCTCGCTGCAGCCTCAAATTCCTGGGATCAAGTGATCCTCAAGCCTCAGCTCCCAAGTAGCTAGAACTACAGGCACATACTGTCAACTCTTTAACTGCCTTATTGTCTAGAAATTTTTCTCTAAACATTCCTCTTTCCTCCGAACGTCATTTTTCCTTTTACTGCAACCATCTCTTTCATCTTTTATCCCATTATCTAACCACTAGAGTTTTCTTCCCAAAAACATACAAAACCAAACTAAAATAGCAAAGCAAACAATGTATAAACACATTTAACTCTCATGCCATAGCACATTCAGTGCACTTACTGAAAACTTCATTCCAAGTTTTTTCTACATAAACACTACTTTATACTTAAGAGCTGAAAGCCCAAGGACCAACCTGATTTTCTCCTGCCTAGGCTTTTGTGGTATGTGACATGTCAAAGTATATCCTTACCTCTAAAATCTTATCAAGGAAGTCTATGGCAGCAATATAATCTCCACTTTCAAAAGCATCAAGTGCTTGTGAACGCAAACGTTGCATTTCATCAGATTTTGTAAGTTGAGACTGTGCTTCCTTTTCTTCATTTTCACTTGGATTAGATTTGAGCTATAAGGAAAGTTAAAAGTTAAATTAAGCAGAGTTTTTAATCTCTTAAATCTGATACCCATAATATACACAAGGGTTAACCATTCCAAATACTTAAGTTCATTGGGTAAAAAGGGTAAAGAGATGCTGGAAAAACTGTCTTATCTGATGACTGTAGCAAGGTAGGCCTCTTAGTTCTACCAATATGGTCCACGAGCATGAACAACAGATCTAGACTCAGAAGACCTGCGTCTTGCAAACTTACCAGGAAGCAAATATATGTAGGCATGTGAAAAGACACAGAAGAGCGAAGGAGGGAATGCACGTTTCTCACTTTCTTACATATAGCTCTGTAGAATAAAGTAACTTAAGTTTTATTTATTTTGCCTTCTAGTTATATTTCCTAAGTATTTTTTTACGTATAAAATAACCACAATAATGATGCATGTAGGGAAACTAAAAGAAGGGGCCAGCTGTTTTAGAGGTTGTAAGATTTAAAAAAAGATCTGATACCAAAGGGATTAAAGTACAAGAAAGAAGGAATTTAGAAGGAAATATAAAAGAGTAATACCTTACTAAAAGGGGCATAATGTGGTTTTCAGAGTTCTGCACACTGCCTCTTTATAAAATAACTTTATGAAGACATAATTTATATAACATAAAATTGCTCATTTCGAATGTACAATTACATGATTTTTTAAAAATAAGTTTACCAAGTTGTGCAACCATCACCACAGTTTTAGACCATTTCATCACTCCAGTAAGATCTCGTTTTGACTTACAGTTCATCCCCACCACCAACCCCAGCGCTGTGCATGCGGACTCCTAATTTCTTCCTCCAAACAAAAAATAATGTCTCAGAAAACCAGGTAGCTACATTTTTTAAACCTGGGGGTGAGGAGGTTAAGATTGTAGTTTACATGTAATAATATTTGAAATCTTAGTATTCCTACTAAGATGGAAAGTATAAATGAAGGGTTCCAATTTTGGGTAAGATACAGACAAAGGAAAGTTAATTTTGGAAATCTCCCTCCTCAATGAGTCAATCATACTCCTCCTTTCAGTGGATTAATTTTTAAAATATATTCCCACCTGGTGGGAGAGAAAACTCCAAATGAGAAACTTTACCAGTATTATTTCTTGATAAGGATACTTATCCATTTTATGTTTTAGGATATTTTAGCTATTCTATTTTGTCTGTTTTAACCCTTGACTTTTGAAGAACAGGACTTGAAGTATTTATAGGGAACTAGGAATTGGTAACCTCCACTCACTCTGGGGAAGGGTTTCCCTCAATGATTGCATCATCCAGTTTAAGGGTGTTTTGGAGCCAGACAATGCTTGTCTCTGTTTTATCATCCTTAGAGTGGTCTTGAATACTTCTGAGAGACGCCATCAGAGAGAGTATGAATGTGTGTGCACTGTCACTTTGCTCTGGGTAAAAGTTTATTGACAACTTGTTTCCTATGAGTATGCTACTGACCCTTTTAGATAAAATGTATCAAAGACTGACTGCCTCTTTAGGATAGAATTTGTACCTTTTTTCCTCTCAAACATTGGAGTCTAATTTCTTCCACACAGTTTTTCTTGTTGGAAGGTGAGAGGAGAAGCCCTAAATCTTGGGACAGAGGGTAGAGGGTTCAGGCAATGGGAACAGGCAAGAGGGAGTGAGCTCAGGTCATCTAGGCCTCTGTGTGGCCAGAAGACAGGTGGGGAAGAGGGAGAGAGGATTCTTCCAAGGAAGTAAGAAAGGAGTTGGGAGAAACAAATGAAGGGCTTCCTTAGAAGCCTGAGAGTTTCAGAGAGAGTCAAGTGAGATGAAGTTTGGGTTTTGGGGGATTTTTTTTATTCTTTAAAGAGACAGGGGACAGGGTCTTGGTCTCTCACCCAGGTTGGAGAGCAGTGGCATGTTCATAGCTCACTGCAATCAGATCTCATGAAACTTATTCACTATCATGAGAGAGACCCACCCCCATGATTCAATTACCTCCCACTGGGTCCCTTCCATGACACATGGGAATTATGGGAGCTACAATTCAAGATGAGATTTGGGTGGGGACACAGCCAAACCACATCAATTAGTTATATCCTTACATTTTCCTGCTTCATTATGAATTAAACAACTATTTGAGCTCATCCTCTGTGTCCATTTTCCTTGTGCAGGCTGTGTCTGTAGGACAGAGGTTCTCAGGATTGGCCTCAGAATCTCATTACAGTGTTAAACACTGAAGATACCAAAGAGCTTTGTTTATCAGTATTTACTATATTAGAAATAAATTTGAGATATTAAAATGTTATTAATGAAAAGTTACATGGTAATATAATTTTGTATGTAAAAATAACTCTTTTCAAAAACAAAATTTTAACATTGAGCAGTATTTCCCATATTTGCAAATTTCTTTATCTGTTTTAATTGAAGAACACAATTGTCATATCTGCTTCTGTATTCAATCTGTTATGATATATGCTTTGGTTGGAAGTATACTGAAGATCTCAGCTCATTGCAACCTCCATCTCCTGGGTTCAAGTGATTCTCCTCCCCCAGCCTCTCAAGTAGCTATTGTAGGCCCATGCCACCACACCCAGCTAATTTTTGTATTTTAGTGGAGACCATGTTGGCCAGGCAGGTGTCAAACTCGTGACCTCAGGTGATCTGCCCACCCTGGCCTCCCAAAGTGCTGGGATTACAGGCATGAGCCACCATGCCCAGACAAAACTGGTTATTTCTTTATTTGTTATCCTGAAACAACAGTGACCCTTTCTGCATTATAGAATTAAAGATGGAAAAAAAAAAAATGATGACAGTTATTTTGATATATAATAGATTTATGTTACTTAGAACTGTTTACAATTGATATAGATCCACAGACTATCAGTGGGAAGTTTATCAAATTTCTTACCAAAGGTTTATACTTGATTTAAAAATTAAATTGCAATTGGCACCATTATTTACCTAATATATGGTTTCTCACAATCAAAATGCAGGTTTCTAGCTTTGTCAAAATAAAAAATAGTTTCATGAAATGACTATTCAAATTGATCTTTTTTTTTTATATTTGGATCTTCTGGAATACTGCCTAAATTTAAATATTATCCACATAAACTCAAAGCATTAATAGCAAAGATATAATAAACATTGAAGACCAAGAACAGATGAGTTTAAACTGCATTTAGGGAAGTATGTTGGATTTGGGATTTTTAAAAAGTTTGTGAGAATCAGTAAGTTTTTATAGAAATAAGACATTCATATTTTCTCTACCTGTCCCTCTCCCCTAAATGATCTATCTCTGGGACTATCTCAGGGAATAGCATGGACAATTTGAACAATCCAGAAACCTGGATATCATAATTCCTTTGTCTCAGTCACCCCAACCAATGCATCTATCTGGAGCCAACCTCCTAAACATCTACCCCACCTACAGTAGCCTACTCTTTGACCACTGTAAGGTTACACTTGGATTACTTATTTACTGCAACAACGTCATTTAGCAGACTCTCTGCTTCTCCCCTTGTCTTCTTCCAATCCATTCTTCAGAGCAACCAGTTGATCGTGCTAAGCCAAAAACTGTTCACAATACTTCCAATATAAACCTTCAATGGCCATAAATGCACAAACCATGGCTGAAGTACAAAGTCAGATCTGAAACTCAAGGTTCCCACCTCTTGTTCCAAAGCTTTTCTTTTTTCTTCAAAATGTATCAAATACAACTTTACAAGAGTGTCAACCTAAATAACAAGCATTCTCCGAAGGTACTGAGTTTATTCAGGAGTGTGCAGGCAATATGCAAACCCAGCACATGCGGGCTATATGGACCACAGGCATAACCAAATAGGTTGAAACCAGGAGAAGCTTTTAAAGGCAAAAGAGAAAAGCATAGGCAATTTGTTTGGAAACAAAGAGAACACTGGATACAGGGGAGACTGTGTCAGTCAAGTGTTCTTGTGCATCCAGCTAGCTGAGCTGCAGTGGCCACTGCAGGTGGGGAATGTCAACAGGGCTCCATGGATGTAGAGATGCAGGGACTGCTGGCAAAAGTTCCTATTACAGACATATATGCAGAAGAGCCCTAAGAGAAGCTGTGTAGCAGTTCTTATAATAAACGTGTGTGAGGACTCCTTTCTTAACTTCCTGGCTTTTTTTTGTTAGGGTTTGATACAAGAGACTTCATTCTGATTCTGACAACACTCACAAGGGGAAAGAGCTAGAAACTTTAAATAACTGTCATTCAATCATATCAATTTAACAGACATAAAAATTGTATGTAGTTATCAACATTTACAATTATTATTGTCATTGTATTGATGTTATTATGTATGCCCAAGCCTAAAAAACCAAACCTTACATAAATAATTCCTATTAATGAATATCACTCTATTATATAGATACAACATTCTCTAATAGTTTCCAGAGCAAATGGAGCCCCAATAAGTATCTCCGGGCAAAATGTTTTTCTTTTATAAGACTTAATGCTAGACTGTGCCACAAAAACTCTGCTTATGTTTGCAGTGTCAACATATTATTTGACTGGAAACATTTCCTTTAAGACCTATCAATATTAGGCTGTAAAATATGTACTGATTTTTGCTAAACGTAATGGCCAGTGGTCTCTGAACAGTTTTAATATTCGTCTCTTTATCTGGAAGACTGAACATTGTATGTACTGGCTTTGAATTCGTATTTCTTGTGTTACCTGACTGATAATATTATTTTATCATCTGTCCTATAGAACTGAGGTTCCAAATGCTTATAATTTAATCAATTTTAATATGTTAAATAAATTTTTCTCAGCATTCCAATTACATGACCCTCTGTCTCCCTCTCTACCACCTTTGAGCAGGACTGTACATACTGATCAAAGTACACACATATGAATTTGCCAATTATTAATCTGAATTTTAAGTCCTACAATGAATTTGGACAAAATATTCCAGATAACCTAAATTTACTTCAAACAAAACTTAACATAAAATATCTCTGAAACATATGAATTCTGTGCTTATATATTTCTCTAAACCAAATCCAACCTAATTATAATTATTCTTACACACACACAAACTTATTGTTAATATAACTTTTAAAAAATGACTTATAGTTCTGAAACTTAACTTGGTCTCCCATCTTAATGACCATTAAGATTTCTCTCATAGAATTAAGTAGAAGTTGAGTACTTTCCTATGAAATAATCACAAAAATATCATTACATGTAAAAGTTGGAATTTAAAACGTACCATTTACAATCATGCTAAAAAATAAAAATCTTAGGTATACATTTTTTTAAAAATGTAAACACATACAGGATCTGTATATTAAATTACAAATTGCTGATGAAAGATATCAAAGGAGACCTCAATAAATGGAGACATCCCTACTACAGTCATGGATTGGAGGACTCAACATAATAAAGATGTCAATTCTCCCCCAATTAATCTGTAAGTTTATTACAACTCCTATCCAAACATCTCAAGACATTTTATAACCACAGCCAAGTTTATTCTAAAATTTATATGTAAAGACACTGAACTTAAAATATCTTTAAAAGTTTTGACAAAGAACAAAAGTAGAAAAGAACCACTTTACCTAATATTAAAGATAACTACTATTAATAAGCAGGAGGTACTGGGTGCAGAGGTTCTTGCCTATAATCCCAGCACTTTGGGAGGCCAAGGTGGGTGGATTACTTGATGTCAGGAGTTTAACACCAGCCTGGCCAACATGGCAAAACCCCCTTACCACTAAAAACACAAAAATTAGCTGGGTATGGTGGTAGGCACCTATGATCCCAGCTACTAGGTAGGTTGAGACAGGAGAATTGCTTGAACCCACCCAGGAGGCAGAGGTTGCAGTGAGCCGAGATCACACCACTGCACTCCAGCCTGGGTGACACAGCAAGACTTCATCTCAATCAATCAATCAATAAATATGCAGGAGGCCACTGGCATGAGGCTGTCTCCATACTTTCAGTTCCTACCTAAGGAACTACAACCTAACTTAAATTGAATACCTAGCTTAAGAATGTAATAAGCAGTGGTGTCTTGGCCAATCATAAGCAGCCACTCTTGCCACTAATCACAGGCAGGTAACTGACCAGATCATATCCAAATAAGGCAAAGGCCTAGGTGTAACCAATCAAATGATTTCCATACCTCACTTTGGTTTTTCATCTGTAAGTACTCACTGCCCGCATTGTGGAATCTATCTCTTGAACCCTTTCTGGTTGTGAAGAGTGCCGACTTGACTGATCATTCTTTGCTAAAATAAACTCTGCGAAGTTTAAATTCTCAAAAGTTTTTCTTTTAATACTGTCTAGCTATAGTAATCAACAGAGTGCAGGAATGACAGACATATAGATCAAAGGAACCGACCAAAGAACCTAGAAATAGTCCCATAAAAGTACAGCCAACTAATTTTTGAATAAGGTGCAAAAGCAATTCAACAAAAGAGAGCCTTTCCAAAATATGGTGCTGATATCTAAAGCAATCTGATATCTAAAGCCAAAACAAATGAACTTTGACCCAAACCTCATATCATCATACAAAAATTAACTCAAACAGACCATGGGCTTAAAAGTAAAACATAAAGCCATAAAACTTTTAGAACATACGAGAAAAGTTTTAGATCCTAGGGCTTGGTCAATACTTCTCAGACATGACACCAAAAGCATAGTCCACAGAAGTGAAAAGAAAATCAACAAATTGAACTTCATCAAATTTAGAGACTGAGGAAGGCATTCAAAGATGGCTGACTAGAGGCATCTGAAAGTCACCTTCTTCATAAGGAAGAACCCAAATAGCAAGTATAGATCACCTAGGAGAAGACACTGGAGTCCCAACAGAGAAGTGACAGGAAACACTTCAGAAGAGGAAGAGAGAAGCGAGGCAGCCTGCTTGGATAGGATAAGAGCCCAAAGAGGCTCCAAATGCGGAGAAAGAGTAAGTAAGTGATCCCCAGCAGTCCACATTCCCACTGTGGACTCCTCCAATCCTAGCTGGAGAGCCCCTCAACCCTTGTGGGCCCTGAATAGTTTCAGGTTAAAACCAGCTGCCTGGAGACTGAATGATGGCATTGCTCTAAAGAAGGTAACACTGGGTCCTACGCACCTTCCAAATCCTATGCACCTACAACATGGTGCCCCTGTGAGAACACAGCCCTTACCAGGCTGCATCCTGCCCTGGGGCCCACCCAACAGTTCCTGCATCTCCACTTCCATTGTTCCCCATTGACATCCCCCACTTGCAGATGCCACTACAGGTGGCTGCTGCCACCAGAGCCAAGCACAAGCCACTGGCATCAAGACTCCATCCCAGGAACAGGATTGCTACACATTTTTAAATGTACTGAGCACAGGCTCTCTTGCCCACAGCCACCACCTAGGGACAAAGTGTATGCTCCACAGCCACCTACCTACAGCTGCTGCCACTGAAAAGTGCAGTAGCTGAACTACAGCACAGCCACTATTGCTCCCACCTAAGCACTTCACTCAAAGTCTGGGGATCACCCCACCTTTACACACCAAAGTCAGCACCTGTATACCTCACCAGGGGGTCCTGAGGAAAGTTCTGCCTTGCATGGCTCACTACCCCTGCCTCTGCCCAAGTGCCCAAGCACACTATCCTGGGGCCTAGGGATTTCTCTGCCCAGTCCACACCCACTGGCATCTGAGCACTCCTTCCTGGAGCTTGAGGGTGAGCCCACCCAGCCTGCCATACAACCACAGGTGGCACACACCAGGACATACCACCTGTGGCCTGGAAATGGTCCCCTCAGCCCAGTGTAGCCATTGCCAAGACCAGCGCAGACCAGCTGGGATCCAAAGGGTTGTCCTACCACTGCTACTGTCATTGCCCAGGCCACAACTGCTGCCCAGGGGCCCAAGGACCCACCCACCTGTTCAGTCCACTACTGCCATTCTCTGTACCAAAATAGGCCACCTGGAGGCCCCAGAATTGGTCCACCTGAACCCACTAACATAAATGCCAGCATGTGCCACCTTGGAGCCCTAAGTTAAGCAAGTTTGGCCTGCCACTGACCCTACTGGAGCCCAAGAACTGGGTTATCTGGCATCCCCATTCCCAGCAAAACTACAGAACAGCTTCCACTAAAGCTGCACCCTAAGTCACTGAAGAAATCACAGACACCATTGACACTGATTACAGCCAAATTATATGGAGACTATGCTACTACACACACCAAGAATCAAAGCCAGAGTGCCCTACCCAACCAAAACCATAGATACATCTTCAGGAAAAAGTCCTCTTACAAAAGCAAATCCAAAAAACTGGAAGAAATGACAGTTACATTATTAACAGATGCACAGATATCAACCTGTGGACTTAAACGTGAAAAAGCAATGAAATATAACACCTCCAAAAGAAAACAAGAACTCTCCAGCAACAGATTCCAATGTAAAAGAAATGTGAAATGCCACAAAAAGGATTCAATATAATGATATTAAAGAAGCTCAGTGAGATATAAAAGAACACGAATAGACAACACAAGGAAATTAGAAAAACAATCCATATGAAGTAAAAATGTATAAAAGAGATACATATCATTTTTTAAAAGAATCAAACAGAAATACTGGAACTAAAGAATTCACTGAATGAAATTTTAAAATACATTTAAGAGCTTCAACAATAAACTGGATCAAACAGAACAAAGAATTTCAGAACCTGAAGACAGGTCCTTTGAAACAACCCAATCACAAAGAAAATGAAAAAACAATGAAAAAAATAAACAAGCTTACATGACATACAGAACACCATAAAGTAACCAAATATTTGAATTTTTGTTGTCAAAGGTGAAGAAAAACCACAGTGATTAAAAAAAAAAAAAACCCTACTTAACAAAATAATAGCTGAAAACAACCCAAGTCTAGCAAAAGATTTAGACATCCACAGACAGAAAGCTCAGATAACCCAAAATAGATACAGTTCAAAAAAGACTTCTCCATGGCATATAATAGTCAAACTGTTAAAAGTCAAAAACAAGGAGAAAGTTCTGAAAACAGAAGATAAAAACATTTAGTCACTTATAAGGGAAACCTCACTGGACTAATAGGAGTATTTCTCAGCAGAAATCTTACTGGCCTGGAGCAAATGGAATAATATACTCAAAGTGCTAAGAGAAAACTGTCAGCCAAGAATACTATACCCAGCAAAGTTATCCTTCATAAATGAAGGAGAAAAAGTCTTCCCCAGATAGGTTCATCACCACTAGACCCAATTCTACAAGAAATGCTTAAGGAGTCCTAAACCTAGAAGCAAAGAACAGTATCTACTATTATGAAAACACACGGTATAAAACTCACTGGTGGAGCAAACACACAAATAAGAAAGGGTTCAAATTTACCACTACAGAAAATCACCAAACTAAAATGGTAAACAATAGGAGAAAAAGAAAAGAACAAAGGATATATAAAACATCCAGAAAACAATTAACAATGTGACTGGAACAAAATCTCACATATCAATAATAACTTTTCAAGGTTATTTAAACAAATTTAATTTTCCCCTTAAAAGACTGACTGGAGTTTTTAAAAAAATTGATCTAACTATATGGTGCTTACAAGAAACTCACTCCACCTGTAAAGACACATGAAGACTGAAAGTAAAGGGTTAGAAGACATTTCAGGCAAATGGAAGCTGAAAGCAAACAGGAATAGCTATATTGAAATAAAACGGATTTATCAGTTTAAGACAGAACAGTTTAAAAAAAAAAAAAAGGCCAGGCGCAGTGGCTCACACATGCAATCTCAGCACTTTGGGAGGCCGAGGCAGGAAGATCACCTAAGGTCAGGTGTTCGAGACCAGCCTGGCCAAAATGGCAAAACCCCATTTCTACTAAAAACACAAAAATTAGCCAGGTGTGGTGGTGTGTACCTGCAGTCCCACCTACTCTGGAGGCTGAGGTAGGAGAATCGCTTGCCCTCAGAAGGCAGAGGCTGCAGTGAGCTGAGATTGCGCCATTGCACTCCAGCCTGCGTAACGAGCGAAAACGCCGTCTCAAAAAAAAAAAAGACAAAAGTCATTATATAATGATAAACGGATCAATTCAGCAAGAGGATATAACAATTCTAAATATATATGTACCCAACACTGGAGCACCCACATATATTAAGGCAAATATGACTAGATATAAAAGGAAAGACTGACTCCAAGATAATAATAGTGGGGGACTTTAATACCCCACTCTCAGCATTCATAGATCATACAGACAGAAAATCAACAAAAAAATATGGCTATAACTGAACTTTAGACCAAACAGACTTAACAGACATTCACAGAACATTTTACCCTAAAACAGCAGAATACACACTCTGTTCATCAGCACATACAACATTCTCAAGGACAGACATATATTAAGCCATAAAACAAGTACCAACAAATTTTTAAATATCAAAATCATGTAAGCACTTTCTCAGACCACACTGGAATAAAACTAGAAATCAATACCAAAAAGAATTTTGGAAATCAAACAAATACATGAAAATTAAATAACATGTTCCTGAAAGACCACAGGGACAAGAAATTAAGATGGAAATAAAAAAATATTTGAAAGAAACAAAATTGGAAACACAACATATCAAAACCTATGAAATACAGCAAAAGCAGTGCTAAGAGGAAAGTTTATAGCAATAAACACATACATTAAAAAAAAAAAAAGATTTCAAATACACAATCTAACATGCATCCCAAGAAACAAACTAAAAAAGGAAGAACAAACCAAACTCAAAATTAGAAGGGAAAAAATAATAAAGATCACGGAACTAAATGAAATTCAGACTAAAAAATAACACAAGGGGGATCAAATAAACAAAAAATTGGTTTTATGAAAAGATAAATTAATAAACCACAAGCTAGAATAACCAACAAAAAATGAGAGAAGGCCCAAATAATCAAAATCAGATACAAAAAGGAAATACTGTAACTCATACCCAAGAAATATTAAAAAAATCCCCCAAAGACTATTATTAACAGCTATCCAATAACAAACTGAAAAACCTAGAGTATATAGATCTGTTCCTAGAAACCTACAACCTACCAAGAATGAACCAGGAAGAAACAGAAAACCTGATTAGACAAGTAACAAGATTAAATCAATAATTAAAAAGTCTCCCAACAAAGAAAAGCCCAGGACTGGATGGATTCACTAACAAATTCTTCCAAATATACAAAGGAGAAATAATACCAACTCTCCTCAATTTATTACAAAAAACTGAAGAGGTGGGAATTCTCCCTAACTCATTCTGAGGCCAGAATTACCTTAAAGCCAAAACCAGACAAGGACACAACAAAGAAAGAAAACTACAGGCCATTATCTTTGTTGAACACAGATGCAAAAATCCTCAACAAGATACTAGCAAACAATACAATAGCATGACAAAAAGGAAAGACACCAGCTGGGTGCAGCGGCTGATGCCTATAATCTCAGCACTTTGGGAGGACAAGGTAGAAGGATCTTTTGAGCTCAGGAGTTTGAGACTAGCCTGAGCAACAAAGTGCGGCCCAGTCTCAACAACAACAACAACAAAAAAACCCACAAAAAATTAGCCAGGCATAGTGGTGCACACCTGTGGTCCCAGCTACTCAGCAGGCTCAGGCCAGAGGATCACTTGAGCCCAGTAGGTTGAGGATGCAGTGGGTCATGTCCATACCTCTGCATCCAGACTGGGCAACAGAGCAAGACCCTATCTCAAACAAAACAAGAAACATAAGACCCATGATCAATAAGTGGGATTAATACCAGAAATCTAAGAATGGGTCAACATTTAGAAATCAGTATGCAATACATCAAATGGACAAAATAAAGGGCAAAAACCATATGATAATCTCAACAGATACAGTAAAAGCATTTGACAAAATTCAAAGCCTCTTCAGGACAAAAATTCTAAACAAACCAAGCACAGAAGGAACATACCTCAACAAAATAAAGACCATTATGACAAATCCAGTTACTGTCATAGTGAATGGGGAAAAACTGAAAGCCTTTCCTCTAAGAACTCAAACAAGACAAAGATGCTCACCTTCACCACTCCTACTCAGTACAGTACTGGAAATCCCAGGCAGACCAGTAATGCAAGAGGAAGAAATAAAAGGCATCCAAATTGAAATACATGATGTCAAGTTGTCCCTCTTTGCAGATGGCATGGTCTTATATTTAGAAAAACCAAGATTCCAAAATATACTCTCAGAACGATTTCTTTTTAATTAAGTAAAGTTGCAGGATACAAAATCAACATACAAAAATTAATTGCATCTCTATACACCAATAACAAAATCACTTAAAAAGAAATTAAGAAGGCAATCCCATTTACAATAACAATAATAAAAATAAAATATCCAGGAATAAACTTAACCAAGGTATTAAAAGACTTCTACAAAGAAAACTACAAAATACTGATGAAAGAAATTTAAAAAGACAAAAACAAATGGTAAGACATCTTATGCTAACAAATCAGAAGAATTAACATTGTTAAAATGACCACACTACTGAAAGATTCAAGGATATCAGTATCAAAATACCAATGTCATATTTCACAGAAAAAGAGAAAACAATCATACAATTCCCATGAAACCAAAACAGAGCCTGAAAAGCCAAAGCAATCCTGAGCAAAAAGAACAAGGAGACATCATGCTACCTGACTTCAAAATATATTACAAGGCTATAGTGAGCAAAACAGCATGGTACTGATCTAAAACCAGGTACATACATCAATGGAATATATTAGAGAACCCAGAAATAAATCCATGTACTTATAGCAACTGATTTTTGACAAAGGAGCTGAGAACATACATTGAGGAGAGGACAGACACCCTCTTCAATAAATGGTGCTGTGAAAACTGGATATCCATATGCAGCAGATTGAAACTGGATCCCTACCTCTCACTAAGTACAAAAATCAACACAAATGCCTTAAAGACTTAAACATAAGAACTAAAACTATAAAACTGCTGGAAGGAAGGTTGTGGCATAACCTGCTTATCTGGTGCAGAAAGAGCTTATGGAACACATGCTTTGTGCTCAAGGTAGGAATGCCTCTTTGAAGCACAAGAATGCGACCAGACTTGCTGACTCCTATCTACGGCCCCTCTAGCTTTTTTGATGATTAAATCTAGAATAGAATTTGTTCTCTATGCCTCAAAGGAAATGCCAAATGGCCCTAGCTATAGATCACCTGCCTGACCACCATTCCTTTATCTCCCCTCACACACCTATCACATTCTTGCTTTGTGTCGTGTACCAATAAATGGTGTGGGTCTCCAGAGCTCGGGGCCTTTGCAGCCTCCATACTTGCGTTGGCCCCTGATCCCCACTTTATGCACTCTTGTCTTTTCTCCTTTGTCTCCGCCATCGCTTGTGACCCTCACAGTCTGTGTCAGGGCTGGTCCCCGACATAAAGCTATTAGAAGAAAACACAGGGAAAACACTTTAAGACATTGGTCTAGGCAAAGCTTTTACGTCCAAGATCTCAAAAGCACAAGCAACAAAAACAAAAATAAACAAACAGTATTATATTAAACCAAAAAGCTCTGGGCTGGAAATGGTGGCTCACACCTGTAAACCTACCGCTTTGGGAGGCCAAAGTGGGAGGATCACTTGAGGCTAGGAGTTCAAGACCAGCCTGGGCAACATAGCAAGATCCCATTTCTACAAAAAGTGTTTTAAAATTAGCCAGGCCTAGTAATGCACAGCTGTAGTCCCAGTTACTTGGGAGGCTGAGGCGAAAGGATCACTTGAGTCCAGGAATTTGAAGCTGCAGTAAGCCATGATCATGCCACTATACTCCAGTGTAGGTGACAAGAGTGAGACCCCCAACTCAAAAAGTAAAAATAATAAGCCTCTACACAGCAAAAGAAATAATCAACAGAGTAGACAAAGAAGCTGTTGACTGGAGAAAATACATGCAAACTATTTATCCAAGAAGCAACAAATATACAGAATACACAAGGAACTGAAAGAAGTGAACAGTAAGAAGACAATCCTATTTAAAAATGGACAAAGGACATAAACGGACATTTCTCAAAGGGCATAAAAATGGCCAACAGGTATATGAAAAAATGTTCAACATCACTAATTATCAGGGAAATGCAAATCAAAATAATAATGAGAACACCTCACCCAGCTAGAAGGGCTACTATAAAAAGACAAAAAATAATAGATGCTGGCAAGAATGCAGAGAAAAAGGAACTCATATACACTGTTGTCAGGAATGTAAATTAGTACAGCCACTATGTAAAACAGTATGAAGATTTTTCAGAAAACTAAAAATAGTACTATACAATCAAAATCAGTATATAAAAGGGATACCTGTACCCCTATATTGCAGCACTATTCACAATAGTAAAGATATGCAATCATACCAAGTGTGCCTAATCTACAGATAAATTAATAAAGAAAATATGGGGTGTGAGTGTGTGTGTGTGTGTGTATGTGTAGAGACAGCGAGAGCAAGAGAGAATGGGACACTATTTGGCCATAAAAAAGAACAAAATCATGTTCATATGGAGCCACATGAATGGAACTGGAGGTTATTAAGTGAAATATAAGCCAGGTGCAGAAAGGCAAATGTTGCATGTTTTCACACATATGTGGGAGCTAAAAATATATATATATATTAATCTCACAGAGTTAGTTGAATGATAGACATGATAGGTACAAGAGAATGGGAAGGGTGGGTCAGTGGGAGGGGAGATGAAAAGAGGTTAGTTATTGGATACAAACATACAGTTAGAGAGAAGGAATAAGTGATAATGTTTAATAGCAAAGTAGTGTAGTAGTGTAGTTAACAATATACTGTCCACTTCAAAATAGCTGGAAGAGAGGAGGTGAAATGTTCCCAACACACAGAAATGATAAATATTCAGTGACAGATATTCTGAATACCCTGACTTGATCATTACACAGTCTATGCATAAAACAAAGCATCACATGTACCCCATAAATATGTACAAATATTATGTATTAATATAAAAATTAGACTTTTTGTTCTATTTAACACCCTGTGAGGAGGATGAAAGCAAAAGCTACAGACTGAGGGAAAATACTTGCAAACCACATATCCAACAAAGTATCTAAAATATATAAAGGACATTTAAAACACAACAATAAAAAAGCAAACAAGCCAATTAGAACATGGGCAAAAGACATGAACAGAAATTTCATTGAAAAAGATTCACAGACATTAGCAAATAAGCACAGGAAACAATGTTCAATATCATTAGTAATCAGGGAAATCCAAATTAAAACCACAATATAGTAACACACCTATCAGAGTGGCCAAAATAAAACAGAATGACAATACCAAATGCTGGGAAGAATGTGGAGGAATATAAAATGGTATGGTCACTCTGGAAAGCAATTCGGTGGTTTCTTACAAAATAAACATGCAATAACCAAACAACCCAGTAACTGCACTCCTGGGCATTTATCCTAAGGATAACAAAAATTCAGATTCACACAAACATCTGTACAGGAATGTTCACAGCAGCCTTATTTGCAATAGCCAAGAAACAGAAACAACCCAAATGGCCATCAGTATCTAAAAGGAACAAACTAAGTAGGATATGTAAAAATCTAGATAAATCTCCAGAAAAATATGCTGAGTAAAAAAAGTCAATTCTAGAAGGTTATATAATACTTGATTCCAGTTATATAAGATATTTGAAATGTCAAAATTTAAGAAATGAGTATCAAATTAGTGGATGCCAGAAAGTATGACTAGAGGGCCAGAGCAGGGTGGGATGGAAATGGGTATGGTTATAAAAGGGTAACAGGAAGGATTCTGGTGGTAACAGAACCCCAAGTCAGCATCTTGACTATGGTGGTGGGTACATGAACCAACATATGTGATAAAGTATGTGAAGTGCATACAACAAAGAAATGAATACTAGGAAAACGGAGGAAATCTGAATAGATTGGTAGATTGTATCAGTGTCAATATTCTGTTGTTGATATAGTGCTATAGTTTTATACTATAGATAAGTTCATAGCCATAAAAACAACTTTGTCATTGGAGGAAACTGGGTAAATCATACCTGGAATCTCTTTGTATTATTTCTTACAACTGCATGTGGATCTACAATTATCTCAATAAACACTTCAATTAAAACTAAAAGACTGTTCAATACAGACATATATTCTCATAGAAGAATCCCTGTAACAATACTAAGAGTAGTTGTAAGAACACACTAGCATAAGTATGACTGTCAAAGAGCAATCTAAAAAGTAGAAAGTCTATGAGAATCTCTTTTCTTGTTTCTGAGAAGTTTTAATATTGATCACAGAAAAGACATTAACCCAAGACACATCCAAGGTACCAAGATCTTAGTTATCCAGAAGAATACATCCAATGCCCAGTAAGGATTAATTTATGCTAAAACTCTATCGTAAATCATGTTACTTCTAAAAGACTAAAGTTGTAATTGGAAAAAAAAAATCTACATAACAGATCTAAGCATCTGCTAGAAGCAGAAACACATTCTCATGTTTTAAAATTCATTCATCCATTTGACAGATGTTTATGCAACACCTTCTCTGAAGGAAGGCCTGGGCTAGGGGAAGGTTACTCTAGCACTATCACCTCCCCACCACCTGGTCTTCAGCCTGCTCTCAAGTATCTTCCCAAGTAGGAGGGGAGATCAGATAAAAAGAATATGATAGCCAATTTTACTGGGACTATGAGGCCGTTTCTGATCCAATACAATTAAATCTAATGTTTTTGGATTTAGCCACAGATGACAGAGTATTGTGACAAGGCTTATGACCATGTTAGAAATTTTCATTTTCTTTTCATAGTGGTTATCATCATAGTAACTAAGCATTTCCATAAACTATAAAAAATACAAATAATAAACAGTGGCTTATATAACCTTTCCAGACCACTCCAGAAACAAATCCATGTAAAACAAAAATGCTAGTCTTTAAAACAAGCAAAATAAAGGTATAAAAAGACTGGCTAAGTGTCTCTAACCAAATCATTTTTAGTATATACTCCCTTCAATGACACAAAATCTATAACATTCCCCAACAAATCCAAAGCACTTTACACTTTGTAAAGCAGCCATAATGGATGACTGCAAAATTCCCTTTTAACAATCTGTTTCATTATTCCTCTCAAATCCAAGGAAGGGTTTCCAAAAGGATAGATCCAATGCCAAATAAGTATTAACTAATAAGGACTTTAAAAGTAGCTCAGCTGACGTCTTTAGATTCTCATGGTGGACAAAGCAGAATAAGCAAGCTGTACAAACTGAGTTAAGATTATGTAGCTATTGGATACACTTTACCTTCCAACTGTTAACAGGATTCTTTGATGTCTGCCACCAAATAGTAATTCAGGATTTGTGATTCTTAAATACATAAATCAGGCTATTCTTTATTTACTTACTGTCTAAGACTATTGACTCTTAGCTGTAAAATTACTATTAACTGTCATAATACCAAAAAAAGGTCCAACAAGTTCTCTCAAAATAACTTCTTCCTAGAGTCAAATACAAATTGAACTTACCACTTTTTTAAAATCATCTTCTGCTTCATCAAGTTTTCCTTGTTTGAGTAATAAGTGACCTCTCTGTAATCTTGCCTAAAAAAAAGGGGGAGTAGGGAATATCCTGAATATTATAGATTTCTAAATCTTTTTTAAACACAAAGAATAAAACTAAACAAACAAGTTTTTAATAAATATTTATTTTTCCAATGCCCATTTTACTTGACACCAAAAATAATTCCTGGAACCAATTAATGTGTATAATTTTTCTTAATGCATGCTTCCTTAAAAATACTTTTTGTTCTACCAGGAAAACAGAAAACATGTCCACACAAAAATTTGTATATGTGTGTTCACAACAATAGCCACAAAGTGGAAATAACCCAAATTACCATCAACTAACAAATCAATATACAAATATAATGTATCCATACAATATTATTCAGCCATATAAAGGAATGACATATTGATATGTGCTACATGAATGAACCTTGAAAGCATTATGCTAAGTGAAAGAAGTCAGACACAAAAGGCCAAACATTATGTGATTTTGTTTATATGAAAATATCTGAAATGGGCAAATCTATGATAAGTGGTTGCCAGGAGCTAGAGTGGAAGGGGGGAGCGACTGCTAACAGGTACAGAGCTTCTTTGGGGGTTGACAAAGGTGTCCTGGAAGTAGCTAGTGGTGACCACTACACAACTTGTAGATATACTAAAGACAACTGAATACTTTTAAAGGGTAAATCTGATGGCATATAAATTGTATCTCAATTTTTAAAAATACGTTTTACCATAACTTTTTGCCCTACAATAAAAGTTGCATAAATTGGGACTTTACCAGTCCCTCTTCTAACATGCATCAGTTTCTCCCTCTTCATCTGAGATTCCTCTTCTTCTAATGTGTGTAATCCCATTTCTTTCAAGAATACCAACTTTCTGATGACCAGTCAAGCCATAAAAGTATTCCACTTAACTTTATATATATTACTCTTATAGTACATTAAATTTTCCTAACCCTTTTAAATGTGTCAATACACATAAAAAGATTAAAGCCACTTCAACTATCATAAAGCTAGGAAAATGAGCCATTTAATCTTTACGAAAGGTTGTGCTTGCTTAGCTGTGTAAATTTGATAAATGTTTGAGATTTGGGAGTTCCATCTTAAAATATTAGTAATATTTCAAATCAAATATTCACCCCATATCTAATCAGTTATCTCAAATCCTTCTGAAATACACTAGGAAATAAGAAACTATGTAATTGGTCAGTGGTTGTCAACTCTGCCTCTGAAAGCCCCACCTGAATTCCACCTCATGAGTCCCTTCCCTGCCTACACCTCTGTCACAGCCTTTATGGTGACCTGCCAATCATCAGGATTTCCTATTAGACTACAAGTTTCTCCACCTCTAAAGCTTGTAGGTTGGTTCCAGAGGATGTCTCTGCTAATTTAGCATTTTTTTTTTTTGAGACGGAGTTTCGCTCTTGTTACCCAGGTTGTAGTGCAATGGTGCGATCTCGGCTCACCGCAACCTCCACCTCCTGGGTTCAGGCAATTTTCCTGCCTCAGCCTCCTGAGTAGATGGGATTACAGGCACACACCACCGTGCCCAGCTAAGTTTTTGTATTTTTAGTAGAGACGGGGTTTCACCACGTTGACCAGGATGGTCTCGATCTGTTGACCTTGTGATCCACCCGCCTCGGCCTCCCAAAGTGCTGGGGTTACAGGCTTAAGCCACCGTGCCCGGCCCTAATTTAGCATTTTATTTTCACCAAAAATGATAGCCCAATTAAGTAATCCCCACTTTATTCTTCCTGCCACAGCCTTAAGGACAACTGTTGTCAGTCACCTGATACTCTTAATTCAGCCTCCTTATCAACGCATGTCTCGGCCTCACATCTTGCCTCATACTCCATCCTCCACACAGATGTATCTTTCTAAACCACAAAGCTGATATCACTGCCAGACTTCTGAAAAAAACATCTAATGAACCCACTGTTCTCTTTCACACAGATCTTTGATTCTAGGGACTTTGAATTTCTTTTGTTCCTCAGTCCACTACATCACTGTAGCTTTGATCTCTTCTGGTTACATCTAGCATGCCAGTCCTCACCTTATGAAACAAATTCTCTCTCCCAAGTTCTCTTAAGTTCCCCTTTAAAGAAAGTTTAGATATACTTACTGCAGTGAAGTCCATCTTCAATTCAATCACTTTAGTTAAATCAGGAAGTGCAGCTTTGGATTTGCCCATAGCTAAAAAGACAGTAGCCCTCCGATAATAAGCAATATAGTTATCAGGATCACCATCTGAAAATTAAAATAATATTACCTCTTATTTATTTAAAAATTCAAAAAAAAAAATCACTGATACCTGGACAGTATCAGCTTTGCAACTCTATTAAGACAGACATTAAGAAAAGAATCTCTTCATCAAAAAGGAGTCATGTTGCCTGGCAAGATCTGTGCAAACAGACCTAGAATAGGGGTCAGCAAACTATAGCCCGAGCCACATCCAATGCACAGACTCCAGTTAAGAATGTTTTTTACATTTCTTAAAAGTTTCCCCAAAAAAAGAAAAAACAAAAGAAAAATTTAAGAGACTATATGGCTACAAAGCCAAAAATACTTGTCTGGACCTTTAGAAAAAAAGTTCGCAAACCCTTGGTCTAGAATATTAACTATATTCAATTTATAACTTTTTTTATTTTTATTTTTTTATTTTTGAGACAGGGTCTCTGTCACCCAGGCTGGAGTGCAGTGGCATGATCATGGCTCACTGTAGCCTTGACCTCCCATACCCAAGCAATCCTGCCACCTCAACCTTCCGAGTAGCTGGAACAACAAGCGTGTTCCACCATGGCCAGCTAATTTTTTTAATTTTTTGTAGAGAAAGAGTCACCATGTTGCCCAAGCTGGTCTCGAACTCCTGGGCTCCAGCAATCCTCCTACTTCAGCTTCCCTAAGTGCTGGGATTACAGGCATGAGCCACTGCACCCAGCCTCAACTCATAACTTTTTTAAGTATGCAATTCAGTTTGTCTCTGCTGAGATTTTCCTAAGTAAAATACTAAGGATGTGGACTATGCATAATGTGCAGTATTTTAAAATGTATAGACCTCTGACTAAATTGATAACATTGAATGTATAACCTCTGCTCCCTCACAAACTCCAACTAGAATGGAAGTGAAGAATTAAAGGTACAAGGACAAAGGAGGAGATTAGAAAGGAGAGTTAAGACTAGAGAAAGAGACTAGAGAAGTTAACATTTGTATGGAAAGCAGGCAGATGAATTTGGTTTTTGAGCTAATTTTCCTTTGCTTATTAGCACCTACAAAGTAGAGAAAGGAGTGGATTCAATTAGAAGCAAATCTGCTGCAGAACAATCCTTCAAGAAAGCAATTTAGAAATATAAGCATATAAAGAATTCAAAAACTAACCTTGACAAAAGCCAACCATCAATCTTTAAGAAAGAAAAGATTTATGTATTCAGGTGTTCATTTATCATTATCATAAGATACACAATTAAAACTCCCTAAAAGTTCTATCCCTAAAGTTGTTTTCACTGGAAAAACATTACAGTAATCATATGGCAGGACAGTGCATAATCATTCAAAATTATGGTTGTGAACAGTTGTTAATGGCACTGAAAATATCAGGGGACGGTAGGTGAGAAAGAGAGATTAGGCTATACAACCAAACATGAAAGAAGACATACAAATGGCCAATGAGCACATGAAAAGATGCTCACTATCCAAATCATTAGGGAAATGCAAATCAAAACCACATTGACCTGCATGGGGCAACAAAAATACTAATAAAAATTAAGAAAGCAAAACAAACAAAACAAACAAAAAAACCTCATTGAGACACCAGTTCACACCCATTAAGATGGCTATTATTAAAAAGATAAAATAACAAGCGTTGGCAAGGATGTGAAGAAATTGGAGTGCTTGTGCACCGTTGGTGGAATGTAAAATGGTACGGCCACTGTGGAAAACAGTAAGATGACTTCTCAAAAAGTTAAATGTAAAATTATCACGTGGTCCGGCAATTCTACTCCTTTGTATATATCCCAAAGAATTGAAAGCAAGGGTCAAATATGTATTCAAACACACATGTTCACAGCAGCATTATTCACAATAGTCCAAAGGTGGAAACCACCCCAAAATCCATCAATGAATGAATGGATAAACAAAAAGTGGGATGTGGGATATAGCATACATATAACAGATACTCATTCAGCCTTAGAGGGAAATGAAATACCTATGATGCCAGCACATGGATGAACCTTGAAAACATTATGCTAAGTAAAATAAGCCAAGACACAAAAGGAAAATACTGTATGGTTCTACTTATGTGAGGTACCTGAGGTATTCAAATAATAGAGACAGAAGGTAGAATAGTGGTTGCCAGGAGCTGGTGTAGAGGGTTAGGAATAGGGTACTATTGTTTAATGGATACAGAGTTTCTGTTTGGGATAATGAAAAAGTACTAGAGATGGATAGTGATGACTGCACAACAATGTGAACACAATACCACTGAATTGCACACTTACAAATGGTTAAAATTGTTAATTTTCATACATTTTACCACAACAAAAAAGTAAAAGTATAAACCAGTCAGAAAAAAAATGTGTGTTTTAAAAAAGGAATTGGGTATTTTAACAATAAAAAAACCTTCTTTTTCTTAAATCTAAAAACAAAAATATATGATCCCAGCTAAGGGTTACTAAAATTTCTTTACTGAACAACTTCCCTTAGGAGGCAAGGAAAGAAGAGCAAAAACAGTAGCCTGAATATAGGCTATTTCTTACAAAATACTGTAATTAACTTAAGGAAATATTAGGAAACAGAGTAACTATATTTGGAATATGCTTGATATACAGTATTTTTCAGTTCCGTTTATATTTTATTTGTAAGGCACAATAAATTAAAATTTTATGGGTTTAGTTTGCGAACTGGCCATAGAATAATTTGATACCTAAGATTTATAACATTTAAGTAACACACTGGAGCAGAGGGCAATTCACTGCATGTCAACAGTGGCTATCCAGGCAGAGAGATGAGGTTTCTTCTTTCTGCCGTCCATGTATTCCAAAATGTTTCACAATGCATATGGATTACTTTAATATTCATTAATTTTTTAAAAACTTAAGTTATCCATGGCTTATTCAGACTAAGCAAAGAATAATACTGGAAATAACATGATTCATGGTCTAAAGTACAAAATCTCATCAATTACATATGACCAAATCCTACTCAATCTTTGAGGCACAGCTCAAATGACTTATTTGACCACACATGGAAAAATAAACCTTTCCCTCTCTCAAATTCCATAACATTCTATAATACATGTCCTTTACTGCACCTAACACTAAGCACTAATTATCAATTGTTTATATACATTTGGCCCTCTGTATTCATGGGTTCCGCATTAGTGAATTCAACTAGCTTCAGATTGAAAATATTTCAGGAAAAAAAATCCAGAAACTGTATCTGTATTGAACATGTACAGACTTTTTTCATTACTTCCTAAAAAGCAGAGTAAAACAACTATTTACACAGCATTTACATGGTATAAGGTAAATTGCATTCTATTTCTATTTGGAAAAACCTGACCATTCCAATCCATGAAGAAAATATCTGCACAGAGGACTATGTATGACTTCACTTTTGTACTAAGGATCCGATCATATACAAAATTTGTCTACATACAATAATTCTGGTGTCCACTTTCACCAATTTTACTGTTCCATTTTTAGGCATTTGGAACTGGAAATGGAACTGGAATCCCAATTTATAAAACCAAACCTAAAAAAAATGAGAAATCTGTTGTACTATAAGATATATATTTGGTCTTCTTCCTGTTTTCTGACATATAGCTCCTACAACCTGTGGAATCTCTAGAATGATTACTTTTTTGTATACTAATAAAATGGCTGGTATCTGGGCACCCCTAGATACTAAGAATGTGGACTATGAATAATGGGGAAACCTACCAGGTGAAAATATTGGAATTTTCAGTACCCCCTACCATCCTAGGGGTTGAGGGTTGAGTTAGTTACCAATAGCCAATTATATAATCGATCATGCCTAAGTAATAAAGCCTCCATAAAAACTAAAAGGACAGGGTTTGGAAGAACTTCCATGCAGCCAAAAACATGGAGGCTCCACAGAGGGCAAAGAAGCACCTCACTCCTTCCCATATGTCTGGTCCTATGTATCTCTTCCATCTATTTGGTTGTCCATCTGCATCCTTTGTAATATCCCATAATAAACCAGTAAACATAAGTGTTTTCCTGAGTTCTGTGAGCCGCTCTAGCAAATCAACTGAACCTAAGGAAGGGGTCATGGGAATCCTCATTTACAACCAGTCAGTCAGAAGCACAGGTAAAACAACCAGGAGCTTATAAATGGCTTCTGAAGTCAGGAGTGGTCTTGTGGCACTGGGCTTTCAATCTGTGGGATCTTCGGCTATCTCCACGTAGATAGTGTCAGAACTGAACAGAATTAGAGGTCATCTGGCTGCTGGCTGCTGGAAAATCTGTAGGATTACTTGGTGGAGAGAAATTCCCACACATTTTGGTGACCAGAGGTCATAGAAGTATTCTGCACTGTGAGAATATAATAGGAGAAACAGAGGTTCACTCCATCACCCAGGTTGGACTGTGGTGACACGATCATCGCTCACTGCAATTCCAACTCCTAGGCTCAAGGAGACTTCCCACCTCAGCCTCCTGAGTGATTGTACACTATTTTCAAAGATATATTTGTATTCTTTATTAGCATCTGATCTTCACAAAAATTCCTATGGGTGACACAGTGAAAACTGCTAGGAACTGCAAGTAACTTTTTAAAGTGTGCATTTTCTTACATAACTGGACCAATGTCACAGGATTATCCAGTGGCAAGACCAAGATTAAAATCTGTTTCCCTTTTCAAAGTAATACACAAAGCCATACTTTCTAATAGCTTCACAGAATACACACGATAGGAGTTCTCTATATGGTTTATACAGTAGGCTACTGCAATGGAACTGTTTATGTTTCACCTGACATCTCAACAGGTGCCAGCTACCCTTACATTCCAAGGTGAGATTTGTAAGGCCACTTGGGAAAGATGGTAAGTGTCCTCTTTGCAGGACAGAGTAGACTGGTGTATCTGACTCATCTCTGAAAAACCTAAATGGCAAGAGACTAGTAGGCTCTCTGACCTGATGGAAAGGAAGGAGTTGCTATCTGGGCTGTCCTCTATCTACAGACATGGTCAGGGCAAAGAATACATGCATGCTTCCCACAGACCAAAGAGTGCTGGCCTGGGTTGTCTCATATCTCATCCACAAGGCAACTCGAGAAGTCCTTTGATTTCCATAAGACATTTTAGAATCAACTAGTCAATTTCAATGAAATAAAGTACTAGAATTGTATTAGATTTCATTGAATATGTAGACCAATCTGGGGGCCACTTGACATCTTTATAATACTGAATCTTCCTATCCATTAACATAGTATATCTTCATTTAAGTCTTTTGTAAGTTTCTTATAACTATTTTTGTGGTTTTCAGCAAAATGTTCTTGCACAACTTTCATTAGATGTATTCTTAGGTGTTTTTTGTATTTGTTTATTCCTAATAGAGATTCTATTGCTACAAAAGTATGTTGCCTTTGTTATCCAGTGAGTGCCTCACTAAATTCACTTAAATTACGATAGTTTGCAGATTATTTGCATATCATCATGTCCTCTGTGAATGACAGTTTTACTTCTTCCTTTCTCAATCTTTATGCCCTATTTCTTGCCAAATTACAGTGACTGAGCAATTGCATTAGTTCATTTTCACACTGCTAATAAAGATATACCCAAGACTGTGTAATTTATAAAGGAAAGAGCTTAACTTACAATTCAGCATGGCTTGGGAGGCCTCAGGAAATTTACAATCATGGCAGAAGGGGAAGCAAACACATCCTTCTTCACATGATGGCAGGAAGGAGAAGTACCGAGCAAAAGGGGGAAAAGTCCCTTATAAAACCATCAGATCTCATGAGAATTCACTCACTATCTTCAGAACAGCATGAGGGTAACCACCCCCACTATTAACTTACCTCCCACTGGGTCCCTCCCATGACATGATATGTGGGGATTATAGGAACTACAATTCAAGATGAGATTTGGGTGGGAACAGCCAAACCATGTCAGCAATTAAACAACAAAAAGAAAAAAAAGGGATCCAGGTCATAAAGAAAGAAGTAAAACTATACTTTCCCATAACATAATATTGTATATGGAAAATCCTACAGAATCTACACAAAAAAAAAAAATTCCTAGAGCTAATAAACAAGTTCAGCAAGGTTGCAAGATATAAAATTGGTACACAAATTGCACTGGCTAGCCTGGACATGGTGGCTCACACCTGTTATCCCAGCTCTTTGGGAGGCAGATGGATGACCTGAGGTCAAGAAGTTCAAGACCAGCCTAGCCAACATGGTGAAATCCTAACTCTACTAAAAATTAGCTGGACATGGTGGTACATACCTATAATCCCCACTGAGCCAGGAGAATCACTTGAACCTGGGAGGCAGAGGCTGCAGTGAGCCAATATTGCACTACTGCACTCCAGCCTCCTGAGCGACAGAGAAAGACTCTGCCTCAAAACAACAACAACAACAACAACAAAATTGCATTGGCTAGGACCTCTAGAAGAATGTTGACTACACATAGTAATAGTGGGTGTCCTTGTCTCATTCTCAGTCTCAGGGGTGGTAGGATGTGGGAGAGGTATCAATACTCATCATTAAGTATAATCGTAGCTATAGGATTTTTGGTGCACTCATCAATATAGATTTCCAAACTATTTAAAAGGTGCTTTTTCTTTCACATATGGTGTTAAATATTTATCAAATACTTCTTCACCTTTGAAACAACATTTTTGTCCTTTAGTTTGCTGACTTACACTGATTGACTTTTGAATGCCAAACCGAATTTATGTCCTTGAAATAAAAACCAGTGGTGTGTATGTATGTGTACAAACATAATGTTTGGACTTACTTAAAATTTAGATTCATTTGCTATATTTTTCAGAATTTTTGTAGTTATGTTCATGGGAGACTTCGCTAAAATATTTTTATTGTGATGTTCTTACACTTGGAAGAATGTGTATTCTGCAGCTGTATGCAGGTGTCATGTGTATTTCAATTGGGTCAAATTAACATCTTTACTTGACATTTTTGTCTGTTTGCCTATACATTACTGAAAGAAGCTAAAGCCTTCCACTATGATCATGAATTTGTTCATTTCTCCTTTAAGTTCTGTCAATTTTTGTTTTACATATTTAGAAACTATGTTATTAGGCTCAAACTCATTTAAAGTTGATATTTTCTGGTAGAGTGAACCATTTATTAGTGTGAAATGGCTTTCTCTACTACTAAAAAAGGTTTTCTGGTTTTTTTTTTCCCCCTCATTTTTCAATTTTTTTATGTTCTTATAATTATGTCATATCTCTTAAATAGAATTTTTGTTTTTTGTTTTTTAATGGTGAGATAGAGTCTCACTCTGTCACCCAGGATGGAGTGCAATGGTGCAATCTTGGCTCACTGCAACTTCCACCTCCCAGGTTCAAGTGATTCTCCTTTCTCCACCTCATGAGTAGCTGGGATTACAGGCACCCACCACCACACCTGGATAATTTTTATATTTTTAGTAGAGACTGGGCTTCACCATGTTGTCCAGGCTGGTCCTGAACTCCTGACCTCAAGTGATCTGCCCCGCTTGGCCTCCCAAAGTGCTACAGGTGTGGGCCACCATGCCCGGCCTTGAATAGAGTTTTTTAATTAAAAAAAAAAATCTGTTTCCTATGAGTTCAAGAGCTAATAACATCCGTAATAAAAATCTCAGTTTAAGAAAGAACATAAAGAAAAGTATGACAAACCGAACCCTAACTACATTGAGTTTATAGAGTAAATTACAACAATAGAATGATAGTTCTTCTCGGAGCATAGCTATCTTATTAAAAAATACACTGCTGGGCACAGTGGCTTACACCTATGATCCCAGCACTTTGGGAGGCTGAGGCAAGCAGATCGCTTGAGACCAAGACTTTGAGAACAGGCTGGACAACATGGTGAAACCTAGTCTCCATAAAAAATACAAAAATTAGCTGGGCATGGTGGCATGATGCACCTGTAGCCCCAGCTACTCAGGAGGCAGAGGTTGCAGTAAGCCAAGATCATGCCACTGCACTCTAGCCTGCATGACAGAGCAAGACCCCATCTCAAAAAAAAAAAAAAAAAAAAATGCACCACCCTCCTTACCTGTCAGGTTGTTAACTAGTCACTCTCAACCATTGAAATCAAGGTAAAAACATGTAAGTAAATAAAAAAGACTCCGCAGAAAGTCAGTATCAAAAAGTCCTAGCACAAAAGTTTAGCAGTGACTCATGAGGAAATCCAGGCCAGGTGTGGTGATTACACATACAATCTCAATATTTTGGGAGGTCAAGACAGGAGGACTGCTTGAGCCCACAAGTTTGCAACCAGCCTGGACAACAGAGTGAGACCCTATCTCTACAAAAAAATAAAAAATAAAAGTTGTAAAAGGTAGTTGGGTATAGTGGCACACACCTATAATCCCAGGTATTCAGGAGCCTGAGGGGCTGCAGTGAGCCATGATCACACCAATGCACTCCAGCCTGGGTGACAGAACAAGACCCTGTCTCAAAAAAAAAAAAAAATGAGAAAATTTGTTAAGCCTTCACTAAGAACCTATTATTCTGGTCATG
This sequence comes from Saguinus oedipus, assembly GCA_031835075.1. NCBI lineage: Eukaryota > Metazoa > Chordata > Mammalia > Primates > Cebidae > Saguinus > Saguinus oedipus. The sequence continues at coordinate 18,814,789 of CM063169.1, forward strand.
TCAGTCCTTAAGAGTCCTAACAGATGAATAGCTGCAACAACAGTTGATTCTACATACAGACACGAATAAGAAATAAGAAGCAACAAAGTTGGAGTCTGACCAATACTGAAGAGGCAATGAACTGCAGCATCTCCCAAGGGTATCAAGTAAATATATTGAAAACCAAGTCATCAAGAAAATTAAACTGTATTCAGCAAAATCTGTTCAAAAAGTCAAAAACCAAATAACACACTGAGAAAAGCTGTTTGTCAGAATTATCTTGAATTACCCTTGGTAGTAGCAGGCCTCATTAAACTTCAAAATTCTCTCATATTAGATACACATACATTTAAGTATTATACATTTATTTTATTAATCTATTTCACTCAGAATACCATAAATATATTTAAATGTTTTATTTAAACATGAAATAATGTTATTCAAAATGTTATTCAAAAAAAGAGCTATTACTAGAATTCACTAAGACAGTCACGGAGTGGTTTGGTTCCATGATACAAACCTACGGCAGCATGAAACTGAGATAAAGCATCAGCTAGCTGTCCAGCTGCAAGTAATTTCTTGCCCAATTCAAGATGTTTCTCAACATCTGCATTTACTCCACATTCGGCACCTAAAAGTAAATTTAAAAACACTCAGTTAACTTTCCACAAACCAAGATTTAATTTTTAAAAATATGTTACAAATGGTTATCTGTTTCATCTACTTAGATGAGAAAAGTTACAGAAGCTGAAAAATGATGTAAAGAACATGTAAATCCTATTTTATTTTATGAAGGACAAGACAAAAAATACACCCATCTTGACCTAATCAGTCAAAAGAATGTAACCAACCTAGAAAATAAAGGGAAGTTGTGTAATGCAGAAGTAGTAAAAATATTTTGAACAATAAAATGAAAATTGTTTGAAGTTAGAATCTTATCTTTAATGAACAACATATAGCCTATTATATATAAGTACTTATTAAGCACCTATAATGCACTAGGCATTATTCTAGGTATCTGGCATAAGTGAGCAACATTAAAAACTCCTGCCCCTCATACCTTCCTGGCACCTGACGTTATGGTGGGAGAAGACAGACATAATCACTAAGTAAATTAAACAGTACGTTAGGTGAAAGGTACTGTGGAAAAAGTCAACTCATGTGAAGGGGTAAGGAGTTCAGGGGACTTATAGTAGTAAATAGGCGGGGAGTAAAGAGCAAGCCTTCTTGAGAAGCTGACATCTGAGCAAGATGGGAAAAAAGTGAGGAACTCACCCTGCATACAGCTAGGAAAAGACCTTCCAGGAAGAGGAACCAGCAAGTACAAGGGCCCTAAGTTGGGAGCAGGCAGGTATGTTCCAGAAACAGCAGAAATGTCTAGATGGCTGCAGCAGAGCCAACAGGAAAATAATAGTATGAGGTCAAAGAAGTAGAGGACCTGACTACGTATGGTTCTGAATATTTACTTGTCTTAAAATAGGAAACTGTTGTGGAATTTTGAGTGGAATAACATGATCTGTTAGACTAGGCCAACTATCAGTGTATTGCCTCTCAGCTCTGAATTCATTGTTCAGACATGCACTGCAATAAAGGCCTGGAGTTTGCAAGCATTTCCTCTTTACAGTAAGTATAATGTAATCTTTGTAGTACAGAGCACTGAAGCAACACTGCAGGAAGGACACTTCCTGGTTCTGCCTGCTGTGTTTTTTACTGTCTTCTGGCTCCTGCTGCATGGTCTGTCATGGGGTGGACTTCCTGCTGTATATGTATGAGGAGGACAGCCAGGGGTACTTAGCCATAGCTGTATGCCCAGGGATCCTGTTCCTCAGTGACCCAGCAACCTCAGCCCACATACTCCAGATTTCGTACCCACAGAAGCACCCGGACTCCCTTCATAGACAAGCTGACCAGCCTTGGCTGACATACACGTGAAAGGATTCTTTTCTGCTTCCCCAGTTCCTATGGACCAGCCACATAGCAATCTTATCCACCAGCAAACCTGGGTATAGCCTGGAAGGCTATACCTTCTCCAATAAGATCTGAACCCCAGCCTGGTACAGGGGACCCCTCTTGCAAGCCGGTCCTTCCTTGGGGGTGTCTCTAGGATACATTAGTCCTAGAATATCTGTTAGAGTTCTCTTTACATCTTTAGTTACTCTCCCATCATAACTTAATAGCTCTTAGATTAAACTTCCCCTTTCTAAGTTACTATGTGATTTCTGTCTCTTCTCAATGGACCCTGACTGACACACAACTGGTATTGGAAGCAGTTCCTGGAGACAGGCCCACAGATGCAATATTGAGGATGGTTTTCTCATGACCTTGGGCTTCAGTGCAGTGCTAAGTCGTCATCAATGGGAGATGAAACGCTAGTAATCCACAGTAGGTATCAGAGTCACAATAAACTAAGCTAGCACTTTGGTTGATGTAATGAAGTACTAACTGAGGCACAAGTCTTAGAAACCCAAGTGGCTGCTGCAAATGACCATAATAGCAGAAATTATGAAAATAAGGACTGTGATGTGGGGTGCGTTCCTTTGAGAACACTAGAGCAGGGGTCCCCAAGCCCCCAGCCGTGGACCAATACCAGTCCATGGCCTGTTAGGAACTGGGCCACAAAGCAGGAAGTGAGCATTACCACCTGAGTTCCGCCTCCTGTCAGATCAGTGGAGGCATTAGATTCTCATAGGATCACGAACCCTATCGTCAACTGCGCATGCAAGGGATCTAGATTGCATGTTCCTTATGAGAATCTAACTAATGCCTGATGATCTGAGGTGGAATAGATTCATCCTGAAACCATCCTCTCCCCAGCCAACCCAGTCCACGGAAAAACTGTCTTCCACAAAACCAATCCCTGGTGCCAAAAAGGCTGGGGACTGCTGCACTGGAGCACCTACAGAAAGAAAAAAACCAGCTCAGATCCAACTTTCAGCTCAAGACAAGGTCTGAGAGCTGTTTCGCTGAAAATCAAATATAAAATTTAATTTAATTATGAGGGTTGATAAATTAAAACAACAGCTGAATTCATGGTCTCACCAAGTTTCTCCTGTGAAAGTTAGGGCACAGACTGGTAAGAATGGAATACTTAAATTTGGAATGGGAATATTTATTTGGACCCTAATGAAGCTGACCAACTTGAACCCCAAAGTCCTTCTGCCAATACTGGAGACCAATACTGAATTCCCTGTATGGCACTACGGGTGGGAAAGAAACAGCTGGCCACCTAATGGTAGATTGATTTTATTTTGTTCTCTTCCATAATTGATCTGCTTCTCATATTCCAGATATGAATTTGCCTGTAATGCTTCTGCCAAAACCGCCATTCGCAGACTCACAGAATGTATTATCTACCATCACAGCATTCTACACAGCACTGTACTTCATTAAGGAATTCACTTTATAGCAAAAGAGATGGGCAATGTGCTCATGACACTACGATTAACTGGTTTTACCATTACTCCATCACCTAGAATGGCTTACTGAAGACTTAAGTAGTAGCACTAATTAGGAGACAAAAACATGAAAGGATGAGGCTGTTTCACAAGCTGCAGTTTATTATTTCAATCACAGGCCATATGATGCTATCTTGCTCACAGCCAGAGTCAAGAAGTAGAAGCAAGGATGGCTCCTCTCATTATTATACCCAAACAACCCACTTGTAACATTTCTGCTTCTAGTCCTGGCAACTTTGAGCTCTAATGGTTTGGAGATCTTAGTCCTTAAAGGAGATGCTTCCAAAGGGGACACAACAATGTTTCAGATTAAGTGGAAGATGAGACTGCCATGTGGCCGTTTTGTACTTCTTATGTCACTGAAATCAACAAGCGAAAAATATTGGTTAATTTACTAGTTGGAAAAATGAAGCCCAATTACCAAGGGGAAACAAGTTTGCCATTTTGCAATGGAGGCAAAGTAGGGTAAGTAGAACCCAGGAGATTCTCCAGGATGTGTCTTACTACTTCCATGCCCATTACAAAGTTAATGAAAAGTTACAGCAACTAAAAAACAGAGCAATTAGTAAGACACAGTCCCTTTGAGAAGGAAAGTTTATGAATCACTCTATCACGTTTTTTAAAAAAAAAAAAAAAAAAAAAGCCAGAGTGGCTGAAACTGTTACTACTCTTTGCCTCTCTGGCACAAGGAAAGAGAGGTATGGAACAGGTAGTAGATGAAGGAAGCCACATATATCAGCTACAACCTCAGACCAGTTACAGACACAAGCTATGTAGTAGCTTTTCTATTTTCTGTTTGATTTTATACATGTTTATTTGTATATACAGTCAATCTTCATAATTCAGATTCTGTGCTTATTTGCCTACACACCAAAATTCATTTGTAATCCCAAAATTCATTTGTAATCCCAAAATTTATATTCACAGCATTTTCACAGTCATTCAAGAACACATGCATGTTCAGAGCAGCAAAATGCTGAAAACACTCCAAGCATATGTTCTAGCTGAGGCCAAACAAAGCAACACTCTACCTTCCTGTGTCAGCTTCCATATTATAAACAAGCATTTTTTCCACTGTACATTTGGTGCCACTTTTTTGTGTATGCTTCCTGTCACTAATTTCACCATTTTAAGTGGCTCCCAAGCATAGTACTGAAATACTGTCTGGTATTCCTACGCTCAGGAAAGCTGACTATGCCTTACTGAAAATACATGTGTGTTATTAGTTAAGTTTTCTTCAAGTACAAAAGACAGTGACATTGGCTGTAAGTTCAATGTTAATAAATCAATAATATGTAGTAAATAAGGTGTCTTTAAATAGAAACACACAGAAAACAAGGTTATGTCTTGATCTGTTGAAAAAAGTTGTGATTTAAGACTTACAGAAACTTAGTCCAGTATTTCCCCTAAGAGAAATGGTTCAATATTTGCTAATGCAGTGTTCAAAATGACTTTGTAGAACACCATGAGTAACAAGAATTGACTATACTAACCATATTCTTCTCCCTAATTCCCCATTTTATTTTATACACAAATTACTGAAGTTAACTTTACAATTTAGTCTTTATATAACTGAATATTGAGTGGGACTGTGATGGAGTAAGAGCAGTAATTTATGTAGCCAGTGATGGATACGTGACTGATGGAACCAGAAGTCTTCTCCATTAGGGAATGGGTAACAACCTCTTCACTGCAAGAAGGATACCTGTATCTTCTTTGTTAGAAAATCGTCTTAGTTCTTCTATTCAGGCTGCTATAACAAAAATATCATAAACTGGAAGGCTTATCAACAACATTTACTTCTCACAGTTCTAGGGGCAAGTTCAAGATCAATCAGGATGCCAGCAGATTCTGTGTTTGATGAGGGCCCGTTCCTCATATACTGCAGCACTTTCTTGTTGAGTCCCTACGTGGTGAAAGAGGAAAACAAGCATCCTCAGGCCTCTTTTCTAGGGCCACTAATCCCAGTCACGAGGGCATAACCTAATCACCTCTGTAAGGCCCTGCCTCTTAATACTGTCATGTTGGATTAGGTTTCAACACATGAATTGGGGAAATGGGGGAACACAAATATTCAGACCATAGCAAAAATAAAGTTGCTTTGTTGTACTGGTATTTAAATATGTGTAGAAAGGTACACACGGAAACTTAGTAGCCAAAGCATTTCTCCTTTATGGTAAGCAGGATGTTAGCTTTTTGGGGTGCTGAAGGACATTATAGGAAGAAAATCAAAATAATGGTTGCTTGGGAGGGTAAGAGAAAAGATAGACTGGGAAGAGGCAGGAGGGAACTGCTGGTAATGTCCTCATCTTGCTTAGCGATATGGTTTACACAGTTATATGTGGTTATCAAAACTCAGCAAATATACACTTAAAATATGGACATTTCATTGTACATTAATTTTGCATCAAAAAAAGTTGGTCATATGCCTGTTAAAGTATTTAGGGCCATGTATACTAGTGTTATTTTGAAATGCATTTTTAAAGGGTTAATGGTTAATAAAGAAATGCCCAGATGCATATATGTTAAAACAAATATAGTATCAGTAGTAGAATCTAGGTGATGGGTATAGGGACAAACACTGTAAAATTCTTTCAACTTTGTGATATGTTTAATAATAAAATGTTGGGAAAATATACACTATTGGGTTATAATGGGGGAATGTGCAAAGGGTACTGTGAGGGCACAAGTTAAGAACTCTAACTCTTACAGTTAAAATTAAATAAAATTTAAATTTGTTTCACAGTCACACAGTACAGTAACAGTTTAAGTGCTCAATAACTAGTGACTGGCATAGGAGAGAAAAATAATTTTCTCTCTACCTTCATAAACTGGGACTCCCTGTAACAAAAGACAGAAGTGCTCAATAACTAGTGACTGGCATAGGAGAGAAAAATAATTTTCTCTCTACCTTCATAAACTGGGACTCCCTGTAACAAAAGACAGATTAACAAAAGTTGTTTCATACATATACTCTCAAAACTCAAGAGAGCTGAGTAAATCTGCAGAGTAGATTTCAAAGAGTTTAAACTTCAAACTTGAATACCATTACTTGCTAAAAATAAAGGAAGTAGGGGGTGCTGAGGAAATCTCAGTTACAAGGGGATGGCCAGGAAAAACACTGAAAACAAAGATTTGTTGTGCACTTTTAAATCAATGCCTTTTCCACTTAGCAGCCCCTCTCCTCCTGGTGCAGAGCAGGGAAAAAGATTTCTCTGACAAAAGGGCAACTTTTCAGAGCTACTCTTATGTCTACAGTTTCTCAAAATAACCAACTCTAAATAACCAATATGCCAAAGAGGCATATTTTGGAGTGGCATATTGTGGGCTCCTAAAGTCATACTTCGGGGTAGCGTGACCTTGAGCTCCAACACCACTGCACATGACAGTGCAGATGATACCGAACATCTCCCATCGCAGAAAGTTCCACTGGACAGCCCTCGGGGGATTCCTCTGAAGTTTCACATGAAACCTGAAGGAAAAATAGGAAGGCTGCTACCTTTGTGAAAAGGCTGGAATAGGGAAACCAACTATCCAAAAACAAAGGACGTGACATTTAAGTCCCTAGATGTCAGAAGATTAATGAGACTTTCAAAAAAGATGAAAATCTAGTATTTCATCTACCTCTCCTTGCCAACATGAGCACAACACTTTAAATGCTAGGTGACTCTAATAAACATCCAGAGAGGAAGAGGGAAACCAATTCAGTATGTACACAATAATCCAGATGACATGATAGTGACTTGACGGTGGAGTAGTAGCAGTGAAAATACAAAAAATAAGACAGAAAGAAGACACACATGACTTACATCAACAGGCTGGATGTCAAGGTCAAGTACAGAAAAAGCAGGAGTCCAGGATACCCAAAGCAACTTACTGAGCAACTACCTGCCATTTTAGTCACCAAAAGCACTGAACTCCTTATTTCACCTAATACAACAAAAAGCTGATTGGAATTCACTTTACCTTGCTATTTTGCCTTCTAAACAAAATAGCTTTTTCAGCTTTTTATAATCCTACTCTGCAGTTTCTACATAGTGTCTTATTAGGTTGGTGCAGAAGTAATTGAATACCTTGGTTGCTTGTTGGACCCCTTGGTATAAGGCATGCAAAGAAAGGAAGAGAGACACTGGGGCTCAGAACATACCCTCCCAAATTATGACTGCAGAAGGCTAGAATATGCCATCTCAAAACATATTTTTTTGGCATATTATTTGAAGCCAGTTATTTTGGGAAACTGCAAACATAAAAACAGCTCTGAAAACTTCTTTTGTGAAAATAATTTATGTAAATAAAATTTTCATAAATAAGGGTATCTGGTAGATAAGCTCAGTGTTGCAGGCCTGTAATCCCAGCTATTCAGGTGGCTGAAGCAGGAGGACTGCTTGAGCCAGGAGTTCGAGACTGGCCTGGACAATACACTGAAACCCCGTATCTTATATAACCAATAAAAGAAGGCCCATTGCAACCACTCACATCTATTATCCCAGCACTTTGGGAGGAGAGCACAGGAAGATCACTTGAGGCCAAGAGTTCAAGACCAGTCTAGACAAGAAAGAGAGACACCATCTCTACAAAAAAATTTTAAAATGAGCCAGGTGTGGTGGCACACACCTGAAGTTCCAACTACTCAGGAGACTGAAGCAGGAGAATCACTTGAGGCCAAGTGCTACAATTGTGCCACTGCACTGCACTCCAGTGTGGGCAACAGAGCAAGATTCTGTCTCAAAAAAGAAAGAAAAGAAATAAAAGAAAAATAAACTTTATCATGAGAAATGTAATACAAACAGAATTAAGAACCTACTATGTGCTGGAAACTTCTGTATCTTTGTTTCACTAAATTATAAACAACCCCAGGAGGTAAATGTCTTTCATAGTTTTATAACTGAGCCTCAAAGAAGTTAACCAGTCTGCTGAAGGACTCAGAACAACTGTCAAAACAAGATCTACTTCTAATGACCAGTTTTCTTTTCCGCACAGTTAATGATCCTTTTCCCCATGTAAACCAAGCTAAGCTTTCCACAGTTACTAGGCTTTTCATGCTTCACTCACCTAACCCATCATTTAATGTAACATTTTACCCACAATCATTTCCAGCCTCACAGGATGAACCTAAAATCTGAAGGGAGCCAACAACACATGTGCAAAGTTCTTTGAACTTTGCTATGTCAAGTCACGTCATACTCTCACCCCAGAGGCTGAGTTACTCTTCAAACTAAATTTCTCTTGTCTTCTGGGATAAAAAGAGTATACAGTTTTTGTCTTTTCAGAATAAAACTGAGATTGTTATTACATTACAAATTTACCCAACATAATTTCCATTTAATTATATAATATCACTTTCTCTATGAAAATTTCTATGGCACACACTAATCAACCAGAGAGAATTAATTATTATTCTTTTGGTGCACTTTGGCTACATTTCAATAACAGAACTTGCTACAGTCTAAGAGTTGATTACGTAGACCCTTCTTTCCCCATAAGAGGCATTGTGCCTTCTCAATGAAATATTCCCAGCTCTCATTTTACCTTCTTCCAAATATAGTACCTATGCTGCTACAGGGCAATCCTTCAAAATGCACTTATACAAAAAACTCTGCAGAGTTCTCACATCATTGGCTAGAATAAAGCTAAATCCCTTCAGATATAAAGGCAAACACCACCTTTCAGGGTCAGGTCTCATGACGTGAGTCCAGCCTCATCATCCATCATTCCTCTACCTCTTACTTTATGCTCCTATAAAAAACTAAATGTTATACTTCCCTGAATATACCAGGTTCTCATGCTTCATCCCTTTGCATTTGCTATTACATAAAATGGTCTTCCACGCTTGCCTACTAGAGAAATCCCTACTCATTCATCAAGACTCTGCCCTCATGTCATGAAACCACTCCCATTGAGAACTGCATGACAGGCATTTTCTGTGACTCTCAGCTACACTGTGGCCTGGAGACAGACAACACTGTGCATCTGCAGAGAGTCACGAGCCCCAGAACAAGGGTATGACAGGGAACACATCACATTTCTGCCTGTCCAGGACATGGAGCCAGTGCAGCCCCCCTAACATACAGCAGAGACCTCAACCACCCCTAGCAGGACTAGTGCCTGTGCTCATCATTGGACTATTCGTGGGCAAGCTAGGTGGTCCAGCTCTACCCAGCTGTCTCGCCTACCCCATTGCTAAACAGAAGCTCAGTAGACTAGGGAATTCCATTGTCCAGCCCATCATCTGAAACAATACAGTGCATCTCACAGTAAACAAAGATCAAGTACACATCTGTCTGCTTTTGCTGCTGCTAGCTCATACCAGTAAGTACCACCTACAGGCCTATAAGTTGAATTGCACAACCAAATATAAAACCTGTCAACAAAAGTACACAAGGCTATAAAAGCAAACCAAATGACCTTACCCTACAGGATACTTTATAGGCACAAGGCAGGTTGGGGGAGAGAAAAAAAATCCCACGTAAATGAAGTAAATTCAAACAACTACAAGTGTCAGCTTCTCTAGATGAGAAACAACCAGCATTAAGAATTCCGGTACTATGAAAAATCTGATGTTGTGACACTACCAAAAAGATTGCACTGGCTTTCTGACAATGGAATAAAACCAAAATTAAAATTCAGAAAAAGAGAGAAATAATTCGTAAAGAAGCTCAGCCTTCTCCAAGAGAAGGCTGAAAACCAACATAAAAATAACCAGAAAAGCAATCTAGGAAATGAAGGAAGAGAGAGAGGTGTTTAAAAAATAAAAAATATATTTTAAAAATATTCTGGAAATGAAAAATTCATTCATATACGGAATTTCAAAAAATAGTCAAAACAGTTAAAAGCTTTAACAATAAACTGGACCAGGCAGAAGAAAACATTTCAGAGCTTGAAGGCTGGTCTTTTAAATTAGTCACACGCACACACACAAAAAATGTGTTTTAAAATTTTAAAAGAATGTTTTAAAAAACAAAGCCTTCAAGAAATATGGGATTATGTAAAATACCAAACCTACAACTTACAGGCATTCTGAAGAAGAAGAAAAAGCAAGAAATTAAAACACATATTTGAGGAAATAAAACAGGAAAAATTCCCTGATCTTGCTAGAGGAGACATCCAGACACAAAAAATTCATAGGGCACCTGGATGATACTACATAAGACGAACATAACAAAGGCATGTAGTCATCAGGCTATCAAATAATCTTAAAAGCAGTTAGACAAAAGTGTCAAATCATTTACAAAGGGAATCCCATCAGATTAAGAGTGAAATTCTCAGTGGAAATCTTACCTGCCAGAAGATTTTGGGGGCCTCATTTTAGACTCCCCCCCAAAAAAAACCCGCTAGCCAAGAATTTAATATCCTACCAAACTAAGCTTTATAAACGAAAGAGAAAGTATTTTACAGACAAGCAAACACTAAAGGAATTCATCACCACTAGACTAGACCTATAAGAAAACCTCAAAAGAGTTCTAAATGTGGAAACAAAAGAATGATATTTGCCATGATAAATGCACATGTAAATACAAAGCTCACAGATCCTACAAAGGTATTACACAGGTGACATCAGGCGTGCGGCAGTTCCTCACTTGCTGTGAGACAGGTGCTGTGAGTCTACTGTGGGCTGGTCCAGGCTCCTCAGGTCCGGACCCAACCATTATCCAGTCAGTTCATGGAGAGAAGAGCTGAAAAAACCACACCCAAAGTTATAGATGAAAGAGTCAAGACATATTGAGGGATTTAGAATGTAAAGTGATCAGGGGAGAGATCCAAGATGTCTGTATAGGAACAGCTCTGGAGTTCAGTTCCTGGCGAAGAGAATGCAGAGGCCGCCACAGGTGATTCCCAGGCAAGCAAGGTCTGGAGTGGACCTCCAGCAGTCCTATAGCAGAGGAGCCTGACGGTTAGAAGGAACACTAAAAAACAGAAAGAAATAACTTCAACATCAACAAAAAGGACATCCACTCAGAGACCCTATCTGAAAGTCACCAACTACAAAGACCACAGGTAGATAAATCCACAAAGATGGGAAGAAACCAGCAGAAAGGATGAAAACACCAAAATCCAGAATGCCTCTCCTCCTTCAAGGGATGACACAACTCCTCACCAGTAAGGGAACAAAGCTGGATGGAGAATGATTCTGATGAATTGACAGAAACAGGCTTCAGAAGTTGGGTAATAACAAACTTCTCTCAGCTAAAAGAACATATTCTAACCCAATGCAAAGAAACTAAGAACCTTCAAAAAAGGTTAGACAAAATGCTAACAAGAATAAACAGCTTAGAGAAGAATATAAATAACTTGATGGAGCTGAAAAACACAACACAAGAACTTTGTGAAGCATACACAAGTTTCAGTAGTTGAATGGGCCAAGCAAAAGAAAGGATATCAGAGACTGAAGATCAACTCAATGAAATAAAATGAGAAGGCAAGATTAGAGAAAAAAGAGTGAAAAGAAATACACAAAGCCTCCAAGAAATATGGGATTTATGTGAAAAGATCTAACCTACATATTATAGGTGTATCTGAATAAGTCAGAGAGAATGAATCTAAGCTGGAAAACACTCTACAGGTTATTATCCAGGAGAACTTCTCCAACCTAGCAAGGCAGGTAAACGTTCAACTCCAGGAAATACAGAGAACACCACAAAGATATTCCTCAAGAAGAGCAACCCCAAGGCACATAATCGTCAGATTCACCAGGGTTGAAATGAAGGAAAAAATGCTAAGGGCAGTCAGAGAGAAAGGTCAGGTTACCCATAAAGGAAAGCCCATTAGACTTACAGCAGATCTCTCGGCAGAAACCCTACAAGCCAGAAGAAAGTGGGGCCCAATATTCAACATCCTTAAAGAAAAGAACTTTGAACCTAGAATTTCATATTCAGCCAAACTAAGCTTCATAAGCAAAGGAGAAATAAAATCCTTTATGAACAAGCAATTGCTCAGAGATTTCATCACCACCAGGCCCACCTTACAAAAGCTCCTAAAAGCAGCACTAAACATAGAAAGGAACAACCAGTACCAGCCACTCCAAAAACATACCAAATGGTAATGACCATCAACACAATGAAGAAACTGTGTCAACTAATGGTCAAAACAACCAGCTAGCATCAAAATGACAGAATCAAATTCACATATGACAATATTAATCTTAAATGTAAATGGGTTAAATGCCCCAATTCAAAAGACATAGACTGGCAAATTTGATAAAAAGTCAAAACCCATCAGTGTGCCGTATCCAGGAAACCCACCTCACCTGCAAGGACACACACAGGCCCAAAATAAAAGGATGGAGGAAGATTTACAAAGCAAATGGAGAGCAAAAAAAAAGCAGGAGTTGCAATCCTAGTATCTGATAAAATAGACTTTAAACCAACAAAGATCAAAAGAGACCAAGAAGGGCATTATATAATGGTAAAAGGATCAATGCAACAAGAAGAGCTAATGATCCTAAATATATACACACCCAATATAGGAGCACCCAGATACATAAAGCCAGTTCTTAACAACCTACAAAGAGACTTAGACTCTCTCACAATGATAGTGGGAGACTTTAACACTCCACTGTTTATATTAGACAGATCAACAAGACAGAAAATTAACAAGGATATCCAGAATTGAACTCAGATCTGGACCAAGCAAACCTAACAGACATCTATAGAACTCTCCACCCCAAATCCATAGAATATACATTCTTCTCAGTACCACATCACACCTACTCTAAAACTGCCCACATAATTGGAAGTAAATCACTCCTCAGCAAAGGCAAAAGAACAGAAATCATAGTCTATCAGACCACAGTGCCATCAAATTACAACTCAGGATTAAGAAACTCACTCAGAACCACATAACTCCATGGAAACTGAACAATTGGCTCTTGAATGTTGACTGGATAAACAATGAAATGAGGGCAGAAATAAAGATGTTCTTCAAAACCAACAAGAACAAATAAACAACATACCAGAATCTCTGGGACACATTTAAAGCAGTGTCTAGAGGGAAATTTATAGCAATACATGCCCACATGAGAAGCAAGGAAAGGTCTAAAATTGACACCCTATCATCAAAATTGAAAGAGGAGGGGAGCAAGATCAATAAAACTCAAAACCTAGCAGAAGACAACAAATAACTAAGATCAGAGCAAAACTGAAGGAGATAGAGACAAAAAAAAAAAAAATAGTTTCCTTCTGAAACTATTCCAAACAATACAAAAAGAGGGAATCCTTACCAAATCATTTTATGAGACCAACGTCATCCTGATACCAAAACCCAGCAGAGACTCAACAAAAAAAGAAAACTTCAGGCCCATATCCATGATGAACTCAGATGCAAAGATCTTTAATAAAATACTGGCAAACCAACTGCAACAGCACATCAAAAAGCTTATCCATCACGATCAAGTAGGCTTCATCCCAGGGAAGCAAGGCTGGTTCAACATATGCAAGTCTATAAACGTAATCCATCACGTAAACAGAACCAAAGACAAAAACCACATGATCATCTCAATAGATGCAGAGAAGCCCTTTGACAAAATTCAACAATGCTTTATGCTAAAAACTCTCCATAAACTAGGTATCAGTGGAACATATCTCAAAATAATAAAAGCTATTTACAACAACCCCAGAGCCAATATCGTACTGAATGGGAAAAACCTGGAAGCATTCCCTTTAAAACTGGCACTAGACAAGGATGTCCTCTCTTGCCACTCCTATATAACATAGTATTGGAAGTTCCAGCCAGAACAATAAGGCAGGAAAAATAAATAAAGGGTATTCAATTAGGAAAAGAAGAAGTCATATTGTCTCTATTTGCAGACAACATGATTGTATATTTAGAAGACCCCATCTTCTCAGCCCAAAATCTCCTGAAACTGATAAGCAACTTCAGCAAAGTCTTACGATACAAAATCAATGTGCAAAAATCACAAGCATTCCTATACACCAATTACAGACTAAAAGAGAACCAAACCAAGAGCAAACTCCCATTCACAATCGCTACAAAGAGAATAAAATACTTAGGACTACAACTAATGACGGATGTAAAGGACCTCTTCAAGGAGAACTATGAACCACTGCTCAAAGAAATAAGAGGGCACAAACAGATGGAATAACATTCCATGCTAATGGTTAGGAAGAATCAATATTGTGAAAATGACCATACTGCCCAAAGTAATTTATAGATTAAATGCCATCCCATTAAGCTACCTATGACCCTCTTCATAGAACTGGAAAAAAACCACCTTAAAATAGAACCAAAAGAGAATCTACATATCCAAGTCAATTCTAAGCAAAATTAACAGAGCTGGAAGGATCACGTTACCTGACTTCAAACTATACTACAAGGCTACAGTTATCAAAACAGCCTGGTACTGGTACCAAAACAGAGATGTAGACCAATGGAACAGAACAGAGGCCTCAGAGGCAACGCCACACATCTACAACCATCTGATCTTTGACAAATCTGACAAAAACAAGCAATGGGAAAAGGATTCCCTGTTTAATAAATGGTGTTGGGAAAACTGGCTAGTCATGCGCAGAAAGAAGAAACTGGACCACTTCCTGACACCTTACACTAAAATTAACTCCAGATGGATTAAAGACTTATACATAAGACCTGACACCATAAAAACCCTAAAAGAAATCCTAGGCAAAACCATTCAGGACATAGGCATAGGCAAGGACTTCATGACTAAAACACCAAAACCACTGGCAATGAAAGCCAAAATAGACAAACGGGATCTAATTAAGCTCCAGAGCCTCTGTACAGCAAAAGAAACAACCATTAGAGTGAACGAGCAATCAACAGAACAGGAAAAAATTTATGCAATCTACCCATCTGACAAAGGGTTAATATCCAGAATCTACAAAGAACTAAAACAGATTCACAAGAAAAAAACAAACAAGCCCATTCAAAAGTGGGTGAAGGACATGAACAGACACTTTTCAGAAGAAAACATTTATGAGGCCAACAAACATATTAAAAAATGCTCATCACTGGTCATCAGAGAAAGGCAAATCAAAACCACATTGAGATAGAATCTCACACCAGTTAGAATGGTGATCATTAAAAAAAAATCTGGAGACAACAGATGCTGGAGAGGATATGGAGAAATAGGAACAATTTTACACTGTTGGGAGTGTAAATTAGTGCAACCACTGTGGAAGACACTGTGGCGATCAAGGACCTAGAAACAGAAATTCCATTTAACCCAGCAACCCCATTACTGGGTATATATCCAAAGAATTATAAATTGTTCTATTATAAAGGCACATGTACATGTATGTTCCTGCAGCACTGTTTACAATAGCAAAGACCTGGAACCAACCCAAATGCCCATTGATGATAGACTGGACTGGGAAAATGTGGCACATATACACCACGGAACACTATGCAGCCATAAAAAACGATGAGTTTGTATCCTTTGTAGGGACGTGGATGAATCTGGAAACCATCATTATCAGCAAACTGACACAAGAATAGAAAATCAAACACCGCATGTTCTCACTCACAGGCTGGTGTTGAACAATGAGAACACATGGACACAGGGAGGGGAGCATCACACACTGGGGTCTGTTGGGGGGGACTAGGGGAGGGGCAGCAGGGGGTAGGGAGGTAGGGGAGAGATAACATGGGGAGAAATACCAGATATAGGTGACGGGGATGGAGGCAGCAAACCACATTGCCATGTATGTACCTATGCAACAATCCTGCATGTTCTGCACATGTACCCCAGAACCTAAAGTGCAATATATATATATATATATATATATATATATATATATGTGTGTGTGTGTGTGTTTATATATATATATATATATGTGTTTATATATATATATATGTGTTTATATATATATGTGTTTATATATATGTATGTGTGTGTATATATATATATATATATGTATGTATGTATATATACATATAAAATAAATAAATTAGTCTGTGGTATTTTGTTATAGCAGCACAAAGATACAACTGTAGGAGCAACATTTTCAGAAGGTGAGAGGAAATGGAATCCAGGTTGTTAAGTACACAGATTAGATTTATCTGGGAATAGAGACATTCTATGTATTTTAATATGAGAAAAAGTAGCAGAATAGGTACAAATGTAGATAAGCTAGTAAATTTTGAGGTAGAAAGAAGTTGGTCGGGCACAATGGCTCACACCTGTAATTCCAATACTTTGGAAGGCCAAGGCAGGTGGATCATGAGGTCAAGAGATTGAGATCATCCTGGTCAACATGGTGAAACCTCATCTCTAATAAAATTACAAAAATTAACCAGGCGTGGTGGCGCACACCTGTAGTCCCAGCCACTCGGGAGGCTGAGGCAGGAGAATCGCTTGAACCCAGGAGGCAGAGGTTGCGGTAAGCCGAGATCGCACCACTTCGCTCCAGTCTGGCAACAGGGCAACACTCCGTTTCCCAAAAAAAAAAAGAAAGAAAGAAGAAGAACTTGCCTTGTGATGGCTTTCATTTTCTCAATAAAGACAGGTCTAAAAGAATGAAGCAGGGAAGAGGAGAAAGGAGAGTTTAAATTAGAGGCTTAAGGAGGGAGGAAAATCCTTGAAATACTGATTTTCTTTTTTTTTTTTAAGAAGGAAAAGAGAGGAAGAAAAAGAGGGAGAGAGAACAGGAATATTGCTTTATTCTATGAATGAGTATTAATAATGGCCGATCATTATTTTGTGTATTTAAAGTGGAGAATGTATATTTTATGTATCTAAAGTGGAGAGCTCTACAAGTGCTTATTAAGTTTACTTGTTACTGATCTGAGTTCAAATTCAGGATATCCTTATTAATTTTCTGTCTCGTTGAGTCTAAATTTCTTTATGGGTCTTATGTATCTGGGTGTTAGGATGCATTGATCCTTATACCACTCTATCTTTGTTGGTTTGAAATCTGTTTTATCAAATTCATGAATTGCAACTCCTTTTTGTTTATTTATTTGTTTTTGTTCTCCATTTGGTTGGTAAATCTGTCTCCAACCCTTTGTTTTTAGTCTTCGTGTATATCTGGATATGAAATGGGTCTGGATGTAGTATACCGTTAGGTTTTGGCTGTATCTTTTGATTGGGGAATTTAGTCGATTTCAATTTAAGATTACTGCCATTTGATGTTAACTGTCTATTTTATCCATTCGTTGATGTAAATTCTTCTTTATGTTGATGCTCTTTACTTTTTGGTATATTTTTAGAAAGGCTCATACTGGTTGTTCCTTTCTGTGTGTAATGCTTCTTTCAGAAGTTTTTGTAAAGCAGGCCTGGTGGTAATAAAATCTCTGAGTACTTGCTTGTTCATAAAGGATTTTATTTTTCCTTCAATTATGAAGCAAAAGCCATGAGTTTTATACTATGTATATTTACCTCACCAAAGAGCAATATAGTTAGTACAATTTGCTAACTGATTAAATGAGTCTTATCCATATTTCCAGAACTCCAAATGATACAAATTCATCAGATTTAAGTTTTTAAGTAGCTTTCTAAAGATACGGAAAGAAAAATAAATCTATGGTTGAAATGCTTGAGTTTGTGAATGGGTTCCCATGATATTTCCATATGAACAAAGATTAATTTGTTCATAAGGACATTAATCAATTGCAGCAGAAATTAAACTTAACAACAACTAACTTCATATGGGAAAGTAAAACCTAATTACTACAGTGCATCCCCTCTCAGTGCATCCCCTGGCCCATTCCAGGCAGTCTCTCAGCAAATACTAACTAGTCAAGAGAACTGGAACTTTGATACTACTGCTAACTATAGTTTATCTTATTAAAGAATTTAAAATAATTCTAGAAAATATGTGACCACCTTTTATAATGCTTAATTTATATAAATTACTTAAAGTCATTCATTTTGCTACACTATTTATTCTTTCTATATTTCAATAATGTCAAGAAAATCCTAGAGAAGACAAAACATACCTTTAGTAGGCTAGGTTCAAATAAAATTATCACAAACTTTTACACATACAGATTTTCAATTGGTCAAAAGATATGGTTTAATCAGCTCAGTGAAATAAAAAAAAGATGAGTCCAGATAGCATGTTAAGGAAGAGAAAGAGAGAAAACTATGATAACAGAAAAAGGTTTGTTTCCCAGGCTGTGTTGCTACTCAAGTCACCAACAGAACAAACCATTAATAAAGAACTGAAGTAACTTCCTTATCTGTAACATGAGAATACTAAAGCAGATACTACTAAAGTTTTCTTTCTATTCCAAAAATTCTACTTCATCTAGTGCTTTAGACTTCACTCTTTCAAAGGCCTTTGAGAAGGAAGGGTGCTAAAAGACTCAAACTTTCAATTCATGATATATATACTTTCTGTCTCTGGATGACAACCAAAAAGTCTAGAAGAAAACAGAGACAAGTATTTCAAAATCAGAAGAAAAAAAAAAAACCTAGGTCATCTCTTCTCCATCCTGTGCCACTCTTCGTTCCACATTCACTTCTCTTATAACCATTTTCCTTCATTTCTTTTTTTTTAAAGTGAATTATATTGTGTACATTTGATGTTTGCAACATAGTATTATGAGATACACACAGATTAAATGGTTACAATAGTGAAGCAGATTAATATATCTATCATCTCACATAATTACTTTTTGTGTGACAAGAGCAACTAAAATCTACCTATTTAACAAAAATCCTTAATACAACACAATTTTATTAAGCCTCAGGCCTAGCAGTAGCACCATCTGCATACCAGAGAACTACAAGGTTACCAAATCCAGACACAGAATTTATTTAGGAAAATGGGAGCTAACAGTTTGCTAATTCAAGTCAGGGCTTCTTACCTTTATAACCCCATCACCAAATCCAGTATCAAATACACAGCAGACACCTAACTTAACTCCTCTATATAATTTATTACACCAGTGGTTCTCCAATGTAGTCATCTGGGGTCTTTCCAGAAACGCAAAATTTCAGGTCCCACCGAGACCTAATGAAACAGAAACTCTGTGAGGTACAGCACTCTGTTTTAAAAAGCCCTCCATGTGCGATTTTGATGCACACTCAAGTTTGAGAACCACTATATTAAACCTGCCAGAAATAACCTTCTTGTTAATTACAAAAAAAAAAAAGGTGCTGTTTTTTTCTCAGCTGCCATCACTTAGAAATGTTTGAACTCACATGATGCTTTCAACCCCTTAACATCTGTCTCCAGCCTGCACACAAAATGAACTTTAGTAAAACCTTTGGAGCAGGGAACCTTTGGAGTTCCCTGGTCTGCAAAGTGGGAATAACACTACACACTTCCATGAATCAGAGATGGCTTACAGAAAGGCTCCTTTCCTTCCTCTCTGTCACCTGTACCAAGTCCCTGCTACGTTACACAAACAGTGCTCCTAAAGACACTCTGGCACTTCTCTAAGAAATGTCACCAGTGCCTCCTACACAGAAAAGCTCTCTAATGAGGTTTTCTTATGAAAAATACCATAGGAGGGAAATGAAGAGTCCTACAGAATCATACAGAACAGCAATTCTAAAAAGGTGGTTCACAAAGTAGTGGGAAAAGCAATCATTCAAAATCGTGCATCTCCGTAACTTAAAAAAAAAACAAACCCACCATTTAACAGAATACAGGCAACTTTCTCTTAAGTGTCCAAAATAAATGATTAATGATAACTGGAGATAAATACTACAGGTGGGGGTGGGAGGCAGGAGGAATGAAGCTTTTAAAAATGCGTAAGAACTAGAATATATGACCCATATTAAAGTGGTACAGACCTTCAAATTCCAATCCCCTAGATTTTCTGGGGGCAGCCTCACGGTCAAATTATTTGTCCCAGTGTTGCCACACTATGTGTTGTGATTTGGAATTCAAAAAATATGGTTACCAGCGGAACCAAAAGCAAAAGCTATGAGTGAGACCTAAAAACTGGGGAGTACTACCTTAAAAAAAAAAAAAAAAAAAAAAAAAAAAAAAAAAAAGCTGAGAACTTTTAGAGGAATTCACTATAAACAATTCCCAATTTTTAGTTCCTCGCTCCCTCTGAATGGAATATTCAGGTTTAATTTGACCTCCTTGACAACTAGTCCTTTTTATGAGGATGAAAATAGATCAGTGCATGTGATGTGTCATTATACTCTAATATTTCACACAGTAACCTCGCCAGGAGCATTCGTTAAATCGGCACAATCAGCTTTAATTCTTCCTCCTCCCCTCTGCCATCTAAGCTAGGACAGTCCTCTATTTTCGTTATTCTGTTGGAGTAGCCAACATTCCAGTCTGCAGGACTGAAGAGAAATTTAATCGCTCCTATCTTTTCAAGGGAACCTTTTTTTTCCACAGAACTTGGAAAAGAAATGCCAGCCAGACGTTGAATGACACCTTGCTGGGAGTTGTAAAACCACAAACTCTGCGCCTTGCCGTCCGGGAGGAGGAATTCCAACAACGGCGCCTCATTACACCAACCTAACCATGTCTCCACACGACAGTGCATCGTAATGCGAATGGTTACTAACTTTTTAAATAGTCAACACCGTCCTCTCCAACTCCCAGCGGGACAGGACAACCCTACCCCGCCCAAGAACTCCAGAGCGAAGGAAGCCTTTTGGCCACCTCCCAGTGGTTCCTCCCAGCACCAATGACCGCCAGTGTCCCCGGGCGCCCACCGAGGGTCCCAAGCGAGGCCGAGACCCGAAAGCTGCCCAAGTCTCCACGTCCCAGGACGTCCTGAAGTCGCAGCCCGGTGGCCCCGCTCCCCGCCCCGGGGCTCACCCCGCCTCCTCCGACCCCTACGGCCACGTTCCTCACTCCAAACCCACTGTCCTAGCCCCGCGGCCCGCCGGTCCCCTCGACTCTTCCCCAGGCAAACCCGGAACTGGGCGCGGGCTCAGGCCCACTCCAGGCCGCGGCGCTCGCCCCACCTCCTGAGTAGTCCTGGGACACGCGCCCGGGCGCACACGGGGAAGCGCGGGTGGCCTGGTCCGGGAGCCCGCTTCCCGACCAGGGCAGGGCAGGACTCACCTTCGTACTGCAGATCCACTAGGACCAACAGAAAGGGGAACACCGAGCCCAGCCGGCTGGTCACGGAGCCGGGAGCCACCATGTCCGAGGGCTCGCGAGTTAGGAGGTGGAACGGTGTGTGGCCCACCAGCCCGCGCCGGCACTCTGGCAGCAGCTGCGCCCGCCCGCGGTCGGCTCCAGCTCAGGCCTCGGCGTCTCCGGCGCCCAGCGGAGGAAGGCAGACGTGGGCGGGGCCCGAGCGACGCTACGCCCCGGAGCTCCGCCGCCGCCCAATGGCCTTCTTCCTGGCCTCTTCTTTCCCGGGCTCGCCGGCGTCGTGGTTCGCGCTGATAGGCTGCGGAGGCCGCCGCCCCGCCCCATCTCTGATAGGGTAACGTGGAAGCACGAGACAAGGCTGCGTCCGCGGGTCGCAGAGCTGTCAGCCAGCTCCAAACCGTCGCGGCCGCCGGGAGGGAGGCGGATGGGGTGTGTGTGGCGGCCGCCGAGCCCGCATGCGCAGGCTGAGACGGCCCTTTTGGTCCCGCCGCGCTAGGTTGGCGAGTAGAATGATTTGATCCATTCGTGGTTCGCCGGCGAGGTGTTAGGAGTGGAAGGCGCAGCCGCAGCGTCCGAATGGGAAGGCCAAACACGTTCCTGCTGAGTCGAGGGAGCTGCAGGACGCCTGGAATTGAGGTCTCGAGTGAACCGGGAAACACAGCCTCCTGCTGAGCGTCCCGGAACGAATACTGTCTGAACTGAGCCGTAAGCAAGAAACGGCCAGGAGAAGCTGGGGCTTAGTTAATTAGAGCGATCTGGTGGTTAGACCATTTCAGGGACAACCAGGGAGAAGTGCGTAATTGCTCTAAGGCAGGTAGGTAACTGGCCTGGAAACTTCGGAACCACCCACCCCAACTTTCAGGAAACCAGCGTGCCCAGGAAAAAAAGAGCGGTTGTGGAAGACCCAACTTTCAGCAAACCAGAGTGCCCAGGAAAAAAAAGCGGTCGTGGAAGACCCTGTGAAGAAGAGACCAGAAAGGCACTGTGGCTTATGAGAGCAAGGCGTTCCTGAGCGCAGCCAACGTCAACTGTTAAGAAAAAAGAATGTGGCCGGGCGCGGTGGCTCAAGCCTGTAATCCCAGCACTTTGGGAGGCCGAGGCGGGTGGATCACGAGGTCAAGATATCGAGACCATCCTGGTCAACACGGTGAAACCCCGTCTCTACTAAAGATACAAAAAATTAGCTGGACACGGTGGTGCGTGCCTGTAATCCCAGCTACTCAGGAGGCTGAGGCAGGAGAATTGCCTGAACCCAGGAGGCAGAGGTTGCGGTGAGCCGAGATCGCGCCATTGCACTCCAGCCTGGGTAACAAGAGCGAAACTCCGTCTCAAAAAAAAAAAAAAAAAAAATGAAAGAAAAGAAAAAAGAATGTGAGACGGGATCCTGCATCTTGGGCTTACCAGGGGAAATTCAAGAGAGATATGAACTTGAGCGAGATGAAGTTACTCAATGCGGTATTACGCCTGTTCTTGGCCACTTCCTCCGGCGTTACCAGCACACAACACTGTACACTAGCAGTATTTTTACACGGGGTAAAACAATGCTTTGTGTGTGTTAAGTACCGTCGAGTGCATACTTATTACTTCACCTGTATTTGCTGCCTTGATAGTATTAGAGAAACACATGAATTATAAATAGTATAGCGAATTTGTGATTCCCTAAAGATATACTAAGGGGGGCTTTTAAAAGGGAACTAATATGGAAGAAATTGTTTCGAGAAAGAAAAAAACAGAGTCCTTTATTAGTTATGGGGAAGGAAACATAATATGTGAAGAGTAAAGAATTCGGATCCAGGAAACCCCACCACTATTATGCAAGTTATCTTCATCTGTAAAGTGGGTAGGATCCTGATAGTCTCCAAGGTTTGTTTTGAGGTTTCATGAAGCAAATAAATGTTCTTGTAAATTGTAGAATGTTATACCAGTGTTACTCATTATTCAAACACTAGCAGAATAATGAAGAGAGACTCCAGAAATTCCTTGGGTTTTTTTTTTTTTTTTTTTTTTTTTGTCTTGCGTTTTTCGGTATCACAAGGTAGTGTCTCTGAAAAACTGCCAATGGCTTCACTGTCCACAAATATGCAGGTGAAGACATTCAATTGAGGTACTGTAGCCAAGGCAGCCAACAAAATGCGGACCATAGAAAATAACTTTGTAAACAAAATGCAGTACTCCTTCTCTGAGTTTCACCAGTGTGCTGCCTATGACCCTAGTCTTAAGGAAAAAGTAGCGGAGCTGAAGAAATTCTAAGGATAGAAATTGAAAATTATTAAGGAGATGATAGACTTCGTGTTATAGAAAATAAAAATAACAAGGATCTTCAATGCTGAGTGATTTTGAACATTAACCAATTACATAACTGAATTATGTAATATTAGAACTAAGCTTTACAAGGTATTTTTTGTAAAAGATAATTTTACAACAAAGACGGTAACATTACTTTAGACAGAAATAAGTGTAAAAAACTACAATTATATGTATAATGTTTGGGAATGTGTGCTCCAATGTTCATCTAGCCATGGTTTTCACTAATCCCTTTTGCCCATAAAACCAAAAACCAAAGTTATTCAGTGATTGTAAGAAAAGTAACTGTAAATATCGTTTGCATTTGTCAGAATCTATGCAGTCTTTTTGAAATTAAACATTAAATCTCTACTGTAATTCATACTATCTGTTAAAGACTTTAAAAACAATGGTAGCATATTTATGTTATATCCAAAATTAAGAGTATTGTATAATTTTTAATACATTGATTTATGTTTATTGACTAGGAAAAACTGTTGATAGAGAGCAGTGAACAGATCTAGAACATATTTTGGAGGTAAAGGGGATAAGATTTGCTTACTAATTAACTATGAGAAGAAATAAATGTTCAGAAACAACTAGAGCACTTATAAACACCGTTTGTGCCAAATTAAAAACAAAAAGGCAGCATTAAATTAATGCCACAAGATACATCCTTCCACATTTATTTTTACAAACTTGTGCTTTTGTTTCCAAGAAACATTTCTAGGCTGGGTGCAGAGCCTAACACCTGTAATCTCAGTGCTTTGAGAAGCCAAGATGGGAAGATTATTTGAGGCCAGGAGTTTGACACTAGCCTGAGCAACATAGCAAGATCCTGTCTATAAATAAAAAATTAAAAACTAGCCAGGTGTGGTGGCTCGTGACTGTAGTCCTAACTACTCAGGAGACCGAGGCAGAGGATAGTTTCAACTTAGGAGTTTGAGGTTGCAGTGAGCTAAGACAATGTCACTGCACTCCAGAGTGAGCAACAGAGTGAGACCTTAACCAAAAAAAAAACTAGATTTTTAAAATGGAAACTGCTTAGTCAAATAATGCATTTAACTTTTAAGAGGCATTGTCAGATGCTTTTTCCCTAAAGAGTAATTTTCGGCCGGGCGTGGTGGCTCAAGTCTGTAATCCCAGCACTTTGGGAGACCGAGGTGGGCGGATCACGAGGTCAAGAGATCGAGACCATCCTGGCCAACATGGTGAAACCCCATCTCTACTAAAAATACAAAAATTAGCTGGGCGTGGTTGCGTGTACCTGTAGTCCCAGCTACTCAGGAGGCTGAGGTGCGAGAATTGCTTGAACCCAGGAGGTGGAGGTTGCAGTGAGCTGAGATTGTGCCACTGCACTCCAGCCTGCTGCCTGGCGACAGAGTGAGACTCTGTCTCAAAAAAAAAAAAAAAAGTAATTTTCTGTTCCTATCAGCTGTTTATGTTTCTATATACTCACCATCACAATAATTGGTTTTCAGGTTTTGCCAATCTGATGAATGAGAAATGATCCTTCTATGTCAAATTTACTATTTCTTTTCAAGAATTTGGGGATTCTGATAAAATTTCAGTACCGTCATATAAAATTTGGCTTTTAAACCACATCTTGTCTTCTCTGCTTTTCCACCCTCTTTTCTGTTGTTTCTTGGCTTCTGGCCACATGACTGCAATTTCCACTTTTGTATTCACATTATCTTCTGTCGTTTTTACCTTTTTGCCTCCCCCTTATAAGGATTCTTGTTATATTGGGCCCACTGAGATAATCCAGGATATTCTCCCTACTCAAGTTCCTCAATTTAATTACATCTGCAAAACTGCCTTTTGCTATAGAACATTAACAGGATGTGGGAATGTAGAATATTTGAGAGACCATTATTCAACATAACAATACATCCCCCTTGACCAGGTAGAGCTCATTTTCCCTCCTTCCTTGAATGTAGGCTGGACTTAGTGACTAGTAGAAAAGTGACTTCATAGTAGAGAAACCTGCAAACACTACCTTGGCCAGGTAGTCAAGGTTAAAATCATTAATAAAATAGAAAATGTTGATAGCATTTACTCCCAATATGATGTGCTGAGAAGAGCAATTCACCTCTGTGGTATTCTCAAAACCTGCAACCCAATCTAGTCTAAACATGAAAAAAAAAAATCACATAAACTAAAATTGAAGGACATTCTATAACACACCTGCAGGATTCCTCAAAACTATCAACATCATGGACAACAAGGAAAGATTGAAATACTGTAACAGACCAGAGGAAACTGAGGAGACTTAGTTGATGACTGAGTGCAATGTGCTGTCTTAAACCGGATCCTGGAATGGAAAATAGACATCAGTGGAGAAACTACTGAAATATGAATAGTCTCAAGTTTAATGGTAATGTACCATTATTACTTTCTTAATTTTGACAAATGTGCTATGGTTATGCCATGGTTATGGTTATGCTAACATAAGGAAAAATAAGGAAGGGGAATTTGGGACCTCTCACTACTATTTTTATACTCTTAGTTGAAAATGGTTTCGGCAATAGAAGTTCATTTAAAATATTGTAAAGAGTCTGAGTATTTTTAAATCAATTTCAGTGATTCTCTTTTGTGTATTTGTGCCCAAATGAGTTTTTCTGCATTAAATTTTATCTCCTCTCCTTGCAGAAGAAAGAGAATTAGCCCTTTACAGAGATAATAGTTGCCTAAGCCAGCTCTTTTCTCCTCATTTTGATGTTCTTTTTTTTCTCTCACTTTGGAAATTGTAGGTTATTTGATTTTTAAAATATCTGTTGTTACATACACATTCTAGTTATATTCTAGTCAAAATAATCTATCAAAATATCTAAAAGAGAAAAATGATGTTCACTGTATTTTTTATTTTTAAAATGTGAGTCAATTTAAATAATAGGTTGTGTTGTTATAATTATGAGATAAAAGTTTTGAAGTATGATTTAAAGATTCTTTAACATGACAGTTCCGGACTATAAACTGTAAAAATTGTATTTTAAAAGGTTCATTAACTGTTTCTAATAAATAGATGAATATTTGGCCATTGGAATGTGTTAATACTGACTTAAAGGCAGCTGTGTGTCTTCGAACTTTATATGAAATTAAGTACAATATTATATTTTATATACAATGGGTAAACTCTTCAAAATTTAAACCTTCTTAATTTCTAAATTAAGTGATGTAAACACTTATATCTTTAAATAGTTTTGATCTTACGAAATTTTTGTAATAACACAAATATAAGGGCTTATTATTTTCCAGATTCTCACATCTAAATCCAAACATACAAACACTATTGTATTAAATATACATGTTATAAACACAATAATTAAATGACAATAATAGTCCAAATGGATTTTGAA
The DNA here is from genome assembly GCA_031835075.1 of Saguinus oedipus. Classification (NCBI taxonomy): domain Eukaryota; kingdom Metazoa; phylum Chordata; class Mammalia; order Primates; family Cebidae; genus Saguinus; species Saguinus oedipus. Next base: position 18,841,861 of record CM063169.1, read on the forward strand.
AATAAAATGAGGGAGGCAGAGCAAGATGGTCAAATGGAAGCCTCCACCGATCACCATCCCCCACAGGAACACCAAATTTGACAACTATTTACACACAAAAAAAGCACCTTCATAAGAACCAAAAATCAGGTGAGCAATCACAGTACCTGGTTTGAACTGATATTGCTGACAGAGGCATTGAAGAAAATAGGAAAGGCAATCTTGAATTGCCAACACCACCCCTCCCCTATACCCTAGCAGTGACTGTGTGGCACTGAGAGAGAATTTGTACATTTCTGGAAGGGAAAAGGACAGTAATTATGGGACTTTGCATTGGAACTTAGTGCTGCCAACACCCATGGAGGGAGCATTTAGACCAGCTTTAGCCAGAGGGAAATTGTCCATTCCAGCAGTCAGAACTTGAGTTATGGCAAGCCTCACCACTGTGGGCTAAAGAGTTCTATGGTTTGAAATAAACTTGAAGGGTAACCTAGGCCACAAGGACTGCAATTCCTAGGCAAGTCCTAGTGCTGTGCTGGCCTTGGAGCCATTGGACTTGGGGGCCAGGTGACCTAGTGAGACACTAGCTGGGGTGGCCAAGGCAGTATGCTTGTATCACTCCTCCCCCAACCTCAGGCAGTACAGCTTGCAGCTCCAAAAGAGACACCACCCCTACCACCTTCCACCTGAGGAAAGGAGAGGGAATAGTGAAGAGGACTTGTTTTGCAACATGGATACCATCTCAGCCACAACAGGATAAGGTACCTACCGGGGTTGTGAGGTCCCCATTCCAGGCCCTAGCTCCCAGAAAACATTTCTAAACATATCCTGGGCCAGAAGGGAGCCCACTATCTTGAAGGGAAGTATCCAGTCCTGGCAGGATTCATCACCTGCTGATTAAAGGGCCCTTGGGCCCTGAATAATCAGCAGCAGTAACCAGGTAATATATGCTATGGGCCTTGGGTGAGACTCAGAGGCATACTGGCTTCAGATGTGACCTAGCATATTCACAGTATGGGTGGCTGTGAGGAGAGACTTCTGTTTGAGAAAAGGAGGGAAAATAATAAAGGAGACTTTGTCTTACAGCTAAGGTATCAGCTCAGCTACAGTGGGGAAGTGAACCAAGTGGACTTTTGGGGTCCCTGATTCCAGAGTTGGCTCTTGGATGACATTTCTGGCCCTGGACCAGAGGGGAGCTCACTGCCTTGAAAGGTGAATTGCAGGCATGTCAGCATTGACCACGAGCTGACTATCAAGCCCCTAGGTGTTAAGTGAACATCAGCAGAATCATGGCACTACTCCCCATGGCTTGTGGTGGTGATAGACACATGAGAGACTCCTCTGCCTGGTGAAAGGGGAGGGAAGAGTAGAAAGGACTTCATCTTATGGTTTCAGTGCTAGCTTACCCTAAAGCACCAGGTAGGTTTCTAAGGTTTCTGACTCCAGGCCCTGTCTCCCAAACAGCATCTCTGAACCCACCTGGGGAACTTGCCATCCTGAAGGGAAAGACATAAAGTTGGCTAGCTTCACTACTGCCTGCTAATTGTAGAGCCCTAGGGCCTTCAGTGAATGCTAGGTAGTAGCAGATATTGGTTACAGTGGGCCCTTGGCATAACCCGTAGCTGTGGTGGCTTTAGGTCTGACCATCCACAGTCCCAGTGATGGTGGCCACAGATGTACTGCTGTCATCCCTTTCCCAGCTAAAAGTAGTTCGAGAGAGAGAGGGTGATTGACTCTGTTTGGGAGAAAATAAGAGAAAAGAACAAGAGCCTCTGCCTGGTAATCCAGAGAATTCTTCCAGATATTATCCAAGACCACCAAAGCACTACCTCTATGTGTGTGCAAGAACTACAATCTTTCACACACATAGAGGTAGTGCTTTGGGGACTACCTAATGCAGGGACCCACTAATGCAGACATGGCTGCAGTAACCAAAAACTTAGATCACAACATCCGAGCCCATTTGACTACCTGGAATGCCTTCCCAAAAAAGATGAATACAAACAAGCCCTACTGTGAAGACTACAATAAACACCTAACTCTTCAGTGCCTAGACACCAATGAACATCCACAAACACCAAGATCATCCAGGAAAACATGACCTCAGCAAACAAACTAAACAAGATACCAGAGGTGAATCCCAGAGAGAGACAAAGATATGATACCCTTCAGACAGATAATTCAAAATAGCTGTTTGGAGGAAGCTCAAAGAAATTCAAGATAATGAAGAGAAGGATAAATTTAACAACAAAATTGAACTAAATGAAAAGAAGCAGAAATTCTGGAGCTGAAAAATGCAATAGCCATACTGAAGAATGCATCAGTCTCTTAATAGCAGAATTGACAAAGCAGAAGAAAAAATTAGTGAGCTTGAAGATAGGCTATTTGAAAATACACACTCAGAAGAGACAAAAACAAAAGAATGAAGCACACCTACAGGATGTAGAAGATAGTTTCAAGGGGGAAAATCTAAATTATTGGCTTAAAGAGGTAGTAGAGAAAGACAGAGGTGGGTAGAAAGTTCGTTCAAAGGGATAAAAACAGAGAACTTCCCAGAGCCTCCTAAACCTAGAGAAAAATATGAATATTTTTTGAATGTGAATATGAATTCTCAAGTACAAGATTACAGAACACCAAGCAGATTTAACCCAAGGAAGACTATCTTGAGGCATTTAACAGTCAAACGTCCAATGGTCAAGGATACGCAAAGGATCTTAAAAGCAGCAGGAGAAAAGAAACAAATAACATACAATGGAGCTTTAATATGTCTGGCAGCAGACTTCTCAGTGGAAACCTTACAGGCCAGGAGAGAGTGGCATGACATATTTAAAGTGCTAAAGGAAAACCAAATTATCTTAGAATAATATATCCAGTGAAAATATCCTTCAACCATGAAGGAGAAATAAAGACTTTCCTGGACAAACAAAATCTGAGGGATTTCATCAACACCATACCAGACCTACAAGAAATGCCAAAGTGAGTACTTTAATCAGAAAGAAAAGGATGTTCATGAGCAAAATAAATCGTCTGAAGGTACAAAAGTCACTGGTAATAGTAAGTACATAGAAAAAGACTATTATAATACTGTAACTGGCATGTGTAAAGTACTCTTAAGTAGAAAGACTAAATGATGAACCAATAAAAAATAATGACTACAACAACTTTTCAAGACATAGTACAATAAGTCTCAAATAGAAACAACAAACAGTTAAAAAGCTAGGGGATTAAGTTAAGTTGTATAGTTTTTTTTTTGTTTTTGCTTGAATGTTTATTTGTTTATGCAAACAGTGTTCAGTTGTTACCAGCTTAAAATAATGGGTTATAAGATAGGAGTTGCAAGCCTCATAGTAATCTCAAATCACAAAACATACAACAGATATACAAAAAATAAAAAGAAATTAAATCCTACCATCAGAGGAAATTACCTTCACTGAAAGAAAGACAGGAAGGAAAGAAAGGAAGAGAAGACCACAAAACAATGAGAAAATAAATAACAAAGTGGCCGGAGTAAGTTTGTACATATCAGTAATAACATTAAATGTGAGTGGACTAAACTCTTCAATCAAAAGATTTTGAGCACCTGAAAGGATTAAAAAAAAAAAAAAGGACCCAGTGATCTGTTGCTTACAAGAAAAACACTTCACCTATAAATGCACACATAGACTAAAAATAAAGGGATGGAAAAAGATATTTCATGTGAATGAAAACCACAAAAGAGCAGGAAATGAACAAAGTTCTATACATATACAACCTACAAAGATTGAACCATGAAGAAAGCTAAAACCTGAACAGACCAATAATAAGTTATAATATAAAAGCCACAATGAAAAGTTTCCCAGCAAAGAAAAGCCTGGGCCTGATGACTTCACTGCTGAATTCTATCAAACATGAAAAGTCTGATACCAATCCTACTCAAATTGTTCCAAAAAAATAGAAGAGGATGCAATAGTTCCAAACTCATTCTGCAAGGCTACCATTACCCTCATACCAAAGTCAGACAAAAACACATTAAAAAAAGAAAACTACAGGCCAATATTGCTGATGAATTTTGATGCAAAAATCCTCCATAAAATACTGGCAAACTGAAAAATACGTTATAAAGATTATTCATCAGGACCAAGTAGGATTTATCCCAGGGATGCAAGGATGGTTCAACATCTGCAAAACAATCAGTATGATACACCATATCAACAGAATAAAAGGCAAAAACCATATGATCCCTTCAATTGATGCTGGAAAAGCATTTTATAAAGTTTGACATCCCTTCATGATAAAAACCCTCAAAATACTAGGTATAGAAGGAACATAGCTCCACATAATAAAATCCATATATGACTGACCCAAACTAGTATCATACTGAGTGCAGAAAAACTGAAAGCCTTTCTTCTAATATCTGGAACACAACAAGGATGCCACTGTTATTCAACATACTACTGAAAGTTCCAGCTAGAGGAATCAGACAAGAGAAAGAAATAAAGGGCATCCAAATTGAAAAGGAAGAAGTGAAATTATCCTTGTTTTCAGATGAAAAAACAAGGACTTGTTTTCATTTGAAGAAAATCTAAGGACTCCAGCAAAAAACTATTAGAACTGATAAACAAATTCAGTAAAGTAGTAGACTATAAAATTGACATACAAAAATAAGTAGCATTTCTAAATGCCAATAGTGAACACTCTGAAAAATAAATTTAAAAATCTTATTTACAATAGCCACAAATAAAATTAACTACCTAGGAATTAGAAGAAGATCTCTACAAAAACAACTAGTAAACACTGATGAAATAAAATGAAGAGGACACACAAAAATGAAAAGATATTCCATAATCATGAATTGGAAAATTCAATATTTTTTAAATGTCCATACTACCCAAAGCAATCTACAGATTAAATGCAATCTGTATCAAATGTCAGTGACATCCTTCATAGAAATAGAAAAAAAACTCTAAAATGTATATGGAATCACAGAAGACCAGAATAGCCAAAGCTATGCTAAGCAAAAACAATGACACAGAGGAATCACATTACCTGACTTCAAATTCTACTATGGAGCTATAGGAACCAAAACAGCATGGTACTGGCGTAAAAACAGACACCTAGGCAAAGAGGCCAGAAACAAATCCACACGTGTACAGTGAACTCATTTTTGACAAAAGTGTCAAGAACACACACTGGAGAAAAGACAATCTCCTCAATAAATGATGCTGAGAAAACTGGTATTCTTATGAAGAATGAAACTTGACTCCTATCTCTTGCCTTATACAAAACTTTAAGTTGAGACTTAAATATAAGACCTCAAACTATGAAACTACTACAAGAAAACACAGAGGAAATTCTTCAGGACATTTATCTGGGAAAAAATGTCTTAAGTAATACCCCACAAGCACAGGCAACCAAAGCAACAATGTCCAAATGGGATCATATCAAGTTAAAAAACTTCTGCACAGCAGAGGAAACAATCAACAAACTGAAGATACAACCACAGAATGGGAGAAAATATTTACAAACTATTCATCTGGCAAGGTATTGAAAACCAGAATATATAAGGTGCTCAAACTACTCAATAGGGAAAAAACTGGTAATCCAATTTATAAAAGGGCAAAAGATTTGAATAGACATTTTTCAGAAGAAGACATGTGAATGGCAAGTAGGCATATGAAAGTGTGCTTGACAGCACTAAATATCAGAGAAATGCAAACCAAAACTACAATAATATACTGTCTCATCCCAGTTAAAATGGCTTTTAACCCAAAGTCAGGATGATATAAATGCTGGCAAGGATGTGATAAAAAGGGAACCCTTGTATACTGTTGGTGGGGATGTAAATTAGTACAATCACTATGGAGAACTGTGCATGCAAGGGATCTAGGTTGTACACTCCTTATGATAATCTAATTAATGCCTGATGATCTGAGGTGGAACAGTTTCATCCCCAAACCATGACCTTCCCTTGGAAAAATTGTCTTCCATGAAACTGGTTCCTGGTGCCAAAAAGTTTGGGGACCCACATAATAAATGCAAAGTATTTGAAATAGAAACAAGCTTAAGTGTGTTTTAGGAATAGTATATTACAATGTTATCTGGGGGAAAGTTGTGTAACATGATGTCAGGAGGTAGGCAGCAACCAGATCAGGTAGTGCCTTTCAAGCTGTTAAAAGGGGATTTTAATCTTATTCTATTGAAAACGGGAAGCCACCAGAGAGTTTTAAGCAAAAGGCTGACAGATTTAAGTTATTTTTTTCTTTTTTTTTTCCCTAACAAACAAAACTACAGACCCAGTTTATTGCAACAGAAAATTCTAACATTTCCGTTTAGGAAGAATGAATACAAATCCTACATAAACTTTTAAGGAAGGATGGATACAAATCCTACACAATCTTTTCCAGAAGTAGAAGATAAATTGTTTGCCAACTTATTTTATGAGTTCAACATTACCTCACCACTAAAACCAGTCAAGTATGTTACAATGAAACTATCAATCACTATAACTCATGAACATATTTTCAAAACTCCTTAACAAATATTACCAAATCAAGCCCAGCAATACATTAAAAAGATAACACGTTATGATCAAGCGGCCGTTTTTTTTTTATTTTAAATTTTTGTGGGTTTATTAGATTTAGTTTTAAAGATATCATCCTGGCTGCTGTATGAAAAATGGATTGTAGAAGGATAAGCAGTGTGCCCAGTTAGGAGTTAGGGAGCTATTGCAGTAGTCCAGGTGAAAGATAATGATGTCTCAAATTGTGTGGTGGTAACAGCAGAGATGGAAGTGGAGGAGGCAATGGTGGTAATAAATGGGATAGATGGGGATGGAAACAGGAGGAAGATGGGGATGGGAGCAGGAGGAAGTGAGCGGGGGAGTGATACACACTTTCAAACAACCAGATTTTGTGAAAACTCCATCATGAGTACAGCATTAGGAGGATGATGCTAAACCATCACCTACGGGAGAAACTCACTCCCATGATCCAATCACCTCCCACCAGGACCCACCTCCAACATTGGGGATTACAATTTGACATGAGACTTGGGTGGTGACACAGATCCAAACCATATCACCGAGTAAGGTGAGAATTAAGCAATAACTTTTTGGTCAGTGACTTCAATAGAGCAGTTTTAGGGGAGGACTGAGAAGAAAAGTCAAATAAGAGTTGATAGAAGACTAAATGAGAGGTGCTAAAGTGTACACAGCAAATACAGACAACTTAAGAAATATTTTTAACAACTTTACACTCAAAATTGGCTAAGATATAAATTTTATGTATTTTTTTTTACCATAAAATATTTAAAATTGTGGTAGAAAATAGCAAAATAGTGAGAACTGTGTGTGGGAAAATTTTCATAATAAAGTAATAAAGTTGTATTGTTGTTGTTTGTTGTTACTGCCTGAAAGACAGTAAGGCAATAGGGTTTTCTACTCAAGGAAGGGGAAAGGTTTTTTTTTTTTTTTTCAATTTTTTAATGTAAGAGATTAGATAATTTACTTGACAATGGCAACGACCTAATAGGGAATCTTAGTGTTGCAGGATGAAGACAATAAGGGCCAGTCCTTGAGAAGTTGAGATGCAATATAATCCAGAGAATATTGGAGCTCACTTATAAGGGTTATCCATCTAGTACAAACCAGAGCAATGACTCCCGATCTCTTGTTCAAGCTATTTCTACAGCTACAGCAGAAAAGAAAAAACAAAAAATGAACATGAAAAATGTAAAATGCATACCTATAACCACCAGAGGTCACTGAAGGCCAATTCTCCTTTTGGATTAGGAGAAACCTAAACTGACAGTTTTAAAAATGGGATGTTTTCAATAAAATTCAACATTCCTCTATGGTAAAATTTCTCAATAAACTAGGTATCAATGGAATATATCTCAAAATAATAAAAGCTATTTACAACAAACCCACAGCCAATATCCTAATGAATGGGCAAAAACTGGAAGCATTCCCTTTAAAACTGGCACTAGACAAGGATGCCCTCTCTCACCACTCCTATTCAACATAGTATTGGAAGTTCTGGCCAGGGCAATCAGGGAAGAAAAAGAAATAAAGAGTATTCAGTTAGGAAAAGAGGAAGTCAAATTGTCTCTATTTGCAGATGACATGATTGTATATTAAAAGACCCCCATAATCTCAGCCCAAAATCTCCTTAAGTGGATAAGCAACTTCAGCAAAGTCTTAGGATACAAAATTAATGTGCAGAAATCACAAGCATTTCTGTACACCAATAACAAAAATCATGACTGAACTCCCATTCACAATTGCTACAAAGAGAATAAAATACCTAGGAATACAACTAACAAGGGATGTATGTGAAGGACCTCTTCAAGGAGAACTGCAAACCACTGCTCAAGGAAACAAGAGAGGACACAAACAGATGGAGAAACATTCCATGCCCATGGTTAGGAAGAATCAATAGCGTGAAAATGGCCATACTGCCCAAAGTAATTTATAGATTCAATGTTATCCCCATCAAGCTACCACTGACTTTCTTCACAGAATTGGAAAGAAATCTACAAATTACCTTGGGCAGTATGTCCATTTTCACGATATTGATTCTTCCAAACCATGAAAATATAATTAAATAGTATCTAGTTGTAGTATTGATTTTCAGTCTGGCTTGTTATATTTAAAATGTGAAGAAATGGAGTCACCAATTTAAGAGAAAAATATAATTAAAATTTTATATTCTGTTATGGAAAAAAGAAATCAAGGATCCTGATAAATCAGATTTCTCCAGGGATTATGCTACTTTTCTTAATGGAATAAATAATAATTTATTTTATCAGCTTATCTTCATTCAATTTATTATTAAATTATAGCCTAAGATATTTCTGATAGCTATTTAGCTTCTGAAAGGATCAAAGCGGGCACAAAAGTTTCACTTGTTGGACCTCTATTTCAAATTCATGGGCATATGTAAACCGAAATGAGAAAACAAACAAAAGGACCTAGATAGAGTCTAAGGCAAGATAAATATTTCCATAGACTAGAAACAGAAACAAACGAACAACAACAACAACAACAAAAAAAACATTCATGTGCAAGCAGATGCCACGGGAAAGCTTGCCTATGACTTAGCTCTAGAAAGGGATCAAAAGCAATCATAGTCTCCTTTCTGCTTAACACAATCACCAGCACAGCCCTATTATGGCTGCTTGTTTACATGAAATTGTAGAAACTGAGGAAGAGGGAACCTGCTCTTGACTGGCTCTGCAATATCAGCCTGGAAGCACCATTATAAGATAGGAGAGAGTGAGCATAGAGAGAAAGAAAAGTGGGAAAATAAAAATGCAAATAAACAAATAAAAACATACCTTTTAACTCTAAATGATACTGCAAAATAACATTTCAAAACATATCAAGAACTCTAATGCTAAGACAGCAGAAAACCAATTAAACCTGAACTCATTAAGATGAAATTAATTTTATAGACTAAGGATGCTGACAGACATAGATAAAGAAATAACATCTGCAAATATAAGAAAGAAGTATGGAAAAAAGCCTGTATAAACACAGAAAGAACACGTAGGTGTAAAAATAATTTAACATCCTAGGGCTGCCATAGTAAATTCCTACAAACAGAATTAAAGTAAATTGATTATCTCATAGTTCCAGAAACCTGAAGTCCAAAATCAAGATACTGATAGGATCTGGAAAAAGAAAAAAATTCTTGTCTCTGCCTAGTTTCAGGTGGTTTCTGACAATCCTTGGCATTCTTTAGCTTGTAGCTGCATCACTCTAATCTCTGCTTCCATCTTTGCATGATGTTCTTCCTAATGGGTCTGTCTGTGTGTCCTCTCCTTTTCTGATAAGAATACCAGTCCTCAGATTTAGGGCCTACCTAATGCAGTATGATCTTCTCCCAGTCCTTAACTAATCACATCCACAAAGGCCCAGTTTCCAAATAAAGTCAAACACTGATGTTATGGGTGGACATGAATGAGAGAAGGGGAAGATATTATTCTACCCACTATAATAATAAATAATCTTGGAAATTTATGTTTGTCCCTAAAATTTAGAAAAAATTATTTAAAAGAACCTAATAGTTGGGATAATTGCTAAAACACAAAGTGAGAGGCATAACAATTGGAAGACACTGTTTTTAACATATCACTATTAAAAACTTTTAGACCAAGGTCTCCCAAAAATTTTAGTAAGAATTAGAAAATCCTTAGAGAATTCTAGAAAATTTGAACCAAAATTTAATGAACTTTCTCTAATACTTATCTAACAGTTATATATGTAGATAAGGAAAGAGAGATGATAATCATCTTCCTAGAAAATAGAAAACATTTACTTTTTTTCCCAGTACTCATTGAACACTTACAAAATCTACAAAATACTAGTTCACAGAGGATTTTTACAAAATTCTAAGAATGATTATTATATGTTCTATGTTCTTTAACCATAATGCATACATTAGAAGTCAACAATAAGCAAATTCTTCCAAGACTGAGTGTGAAAAGTAAAAACATATTTCTGGCCAGGTGTGGCAGCTCAAGCCTGTAATCCCAGCACTTTGGGAGGCTGAGTTAGGTGGATCACCTGAGGTCGGGAGTTTGAGACCAGGCTGGCCAACATGGTGAAACCCAATCTCTACTAAAAATACAAAAACTTAGCTGGGGATGGTGGCACATGCCTGTAATTTCAGCTACTCAGGGACTGAGGCAGGAGAATCACTTGAACCTGGGAGGAAGAAGTTGTAGTGAGCCAAGATCACGTCACTGCACTCTAGCCTGGGTAACAGAGTGAGACTATGTCTCAAATAAATAATGTATTTCTAAATTATTCATAATAAAGACATAATCATCACAAAAATCCCAAATTATGCAAAATGAGATGATAATGAAGATGCTGCATTATCATAATTTGTAGAATGCATCTAAAGCAGTACTTAGAAGAAAACTCATAGCCTTACATGCCTTGATAAGCCAATAGCTATTAAAAATAAATAAATGAGTAATTATACACATTCTTTAAAAGGCCACTTGATCCAGATGGATTTGTAAGCTTTATCTTATATAATGTATTTCAGATAATTTTTAAAAAGAAGAAAATCTCTCTAACTCATGTTATGAAGTTTGATGCTACAACTGGTTAAAAAAAGAAAGAAAGAAAGAAAAATTGTGACCAAATTATGTGAATAATCTTAAATAGAACATTTCCAAATCACACTCAGCAGTGAAAAAAAAGATAAAGATAAGCAAGAAGATGTTATCCAGGAATAAAAGGATAGATCGATATCAAAACATCTTTTAATGAAACATATCAAAATAACAAGTAGATGAAAAAAATCATCATTCCAACAGATTCAGTACAGCCTTAGATCAAATACAGCACTCATTCATGTTTAAAAGAAAGAAATATCAGAAAAAGATGGAAGGAAACTGCTTTAACTTGGTAAATGGTATTTATCCAGATTTCTATCTCGAGAATGGTGGTGTCAAGTTGTCACTGACCACAGGTTAATAGACTATCATTTAATAGAAAAGCATGAGACTGAGAAAGTTTCGTTGACAAGGCTTTATCAGTACTTACACTCCAGCACAAGAGATACAGTACAGGAAGAAGAAATTCTCCAGGGGGCTCCCTGATGGCAGGTCTTTTTGGTGCTTTAAGAAGGGTGACATGAATAAGCATGAGATATGTGAACGTTATTGCATGTGCGGGATTGAGCATGCAGGGTATGCAGGTGCAGTGAGAAATCATGTTAGTACGCACATTGCATGATCCAAAAAAATGGTGGATAAGCTCCTCCTTGGGCAGGGATTTGAGTATTACAATGAGGTAAGAGGTCAAGATTGGTCATTTTTATGGTCTTGTGTGCATACTTCTGATAGGGTTAAGTCCCTTGAGTAAGATTTATGGTGGAATGCTGCTTATCTTAGTTTTTCAAGATCTTCCAGTCAGAGGATATAATGCCAGCAGAGGTGGTGGTGCAAAGTCTGGTAGTCAGCAGATATGGAAAAAAAATGTGTTAGTGGGGATGTGGGCTGAGTCTCATTCTTATTCTGTCTCAAAGTCAGCATTTCTCACTTTCTTTCTTGGAAATTACCCAAAACAATAATAAAATGAAAAACAGGAAAGCAAATTACAAAATACAGGAAACCATTGAAACCCAAATCCCAAAATATGTGGGAGGGGTGACAAACAGTAGAGGAATCATAAGAGAATGCCTGCCAGTGCATACCTCAAAAAAGGTAGCAAGATACTCCTCCAAGATTAGAAACGTATCCTGTGGGGCAAAACCCAAATACCATGTTTGCAACAAGAACAATGAGATGTGCTGGGTGGTGACAGAAACTACTCAAGACACATTTTGGTTCCAAGAGACAAAGGATATGGGCCTGTGATAAAGTTTGGCTGTGCCCCTACCCAAATCTCATACTCTCCTCAGGTCAAGGGAGAGACCTGGTGAGAGATGACTGGATCATGGGCCAGTTTCCCCCATGCTATTCTCATGATTGTGAATTATCAACAGATCTGGTTGTTTGATGAATGTGGGACTCTTCCCCTTCTTGCACTCCTTCTCTCTCCTGCTGCCTTGTGAAAAAGGTGCTTGCTTCCCCTTTGCCTTCCACCATGATTGTAAGTTTCCTGAGGCCTCCCAAGCCATATGGAACTGTGAGTCAATTAAACCTCTTTCCTTTATAAATTACCCAGTCTCATGGAAGTTCTTTATAGCAGTGTAAGAACAGATTAATACAGCCTGAAAGGCAATATGCTTATTATTTACAGGAAGCAGTTTATCCCTTTGGCCGAAGGGAAAATAAACTTTATATGAGGAACAGCCTTACAGCTACTTGTCTCCTTTTGTACAGGAGAAATAAAAACAAAAGAATTCATTAAAAAATATGGGCCATAAGAAATGTTATAGCTAGTGTTGGACACTAGCTATAACAATCTCTTTCACTATACTGTTAAATTTATTAATTGGGGCCAGACTTGGTGGCTCATACCTATAATCCCAGCACTTTGGGAAGCCAAGGTGAGTGGATCATTTGAGGCCAGGAGTTCAAGACCAGCTTGGCCAACATGATGAGACCCTGTCTCTACAAAAAAATAACAAAAATTAGCCAGCGATTGTGGCACACAGCTGTAATTCTGGCTACTTGAAAGGCTGAGGTAGGAGAATTGCTTGAACCTGGGAGGCAGGAGGTGGAGGTTGTCACGAGCCGAGATCATGCCAGTGCACTCCAATCTGGGTGACAGAGCAAGACTCTGTCTCAAAAAAAAAAAAAAAAAAAATAGAAAGAAAAAGAAGGAAGGAAGGAAGAGAAAGAAAGAAAATCATTAATTGGGAGACCATTAGAAGGAGGAGGCTCCAGCACTACCTACAGAAACTGAAACCCAATTCAGTGGAAACAGTAAAATGAAACAAGTTTAACCAATCAGAAACCACCAATTAGGGACTTCCCACTGGAATTATTCAAATAAGGCTACTGTTTCCTTTAAACCAATGGAATATTTTCTTTGCCTTCTACTTTCTCCTTATAAAATCCTCCTCCATCTACCCTTCTTTGGAGCACCCCCAAACTGCTTACCCCTGGAGCTACCTAATTCATGAATCACTGTCTATTAAAATAAACCCTTTAAATTTTTAATTTGCCTATGTTTATCTTTTTTTTTTTTCTTTTTAATTTTGAGATGGAGACTTGCTTTGTCTCCAGGCTGGAGTGCAGTGGCGTGATCTCAACTCACTGCAACCTCCACCTTTCAGGTTCAAATGATCCCCTGCCTCAGCTTCTTGAGTAGCTGGAATTACAGGCATGCCCCACCAAACCCGGCTTTTTGTATTTTAGTGGAGATAGGGTTTCACCGTGTTGGTTGGAATGGTCTCAATCTCCTGACTTCATGATCCACCCGCTTCAGCCTCCTAAAGTGCTGGGATTATAGTCGCGAGCCGCCGCACCTGGCCTAACTTGCCTACGTTTATCTTTTAACAATGCAAACTTCCTGCAAAAGAAGTTTTAAGAAAAATGCACTCATTCAAAGGTAAGTAATAATAAAGAAATGGGTTGAATGGGTAACAAGCAGATGAAAATGTGTTCAACATGACTTGTCATCAGGGAATGCAAATTAACTCATAATGAGATACCATTACATACCCAACAGAATGGCCTATAATGAAAATAAAATTGACAATATCAGGTGTTGTAAGCATGTGAAGCAAAAGGAACTCTCATACATTGCTGATGAGACTATAAAATGGTGCCACCACTTTGAAAAACTGTTAATATATTAAAAAGTTAAACACATATCTACTCTATGACCTAGTTACTCCACTCCTAGGTATTAATCTTAGAGAAATAAAATCATATGTCCACAAAAGCCTTGTACGGTAATGTTCATAGCAGCTTTAATAGCCATGAACTGAAAACACTTCACGTATCCATCAACAGAGTGGACTAAAAAAAGAAAAAATCATTTATATGATTACTAAAAGGCAAACACAAAAGACTAGGTATTGTATAATTCCATTTATATGAAGTTCAAGAATAAGCAAGGCAAATCTGTAGTGAATAGCAGTTACCTCTGTGTAAGGGGATAAGGGAGCCTAAGGGAAGTTTCATATTTGAAATGTTATATTTATGACATTTATATATTATATATATATATAACAACATTTATATATTATAATATATAATATACATAAAAATATATATGTTTTATGTATATTATATAAATAAAACGTCTCACTCTGTCACCCAGGCTGGAGTGCAATGGTGAAATCTTGGCTTCACTGCAACCTCCTCTTCCTGGGCTCAAGCAATTCTTGTGCCTCAGCCTCCCGAGTAGCTGGGATCATAGGCAGGTCACCACTCCCAGCTAATTTTTTTCTTTTTTTTTGTAGAGGCAGGGTTTTACCAGGTTAGCTAGGCTGGTCTCAAACTCCTAACCTCAGGTGATCTTCCCACCTCAGCTTCCCAAAGTGCTGGGATTACAGGCATAAGCCACTGTTCCTGGCCTTTCTAAGTCTTTCTGATGAAAAAGTTGGAGAACTGATCAGAAGACAGTGGATCCGGACAGAAGTGGAAATGGCAACATCCAAGAGAATCAGGAAGACTTCAGGCAGTGATTCTTAAAGTGTGATTCCTCAGAACAATGGCATAGCATCACCTCAGAATCTGTTAGAAATGCAGATTTTCTGACCTCATCCCAAACCCACTAAATCAGAGACTTTAAGGGTGAGAACAGCTCTCTGTGTCTCAACAAATCTTAAGTTTTATAACAACTGACTTAGAGGATCTGAAGTCCTCAAAGTATCCTGAAGTTTATTTATCCTCCACCTTCTTGGTTAAGGAAGCTTTGCCACCTTTGCCCATGAGAACTAATATTTTGTCTTCAAAAAGCCAAGGCACAATGTCATTACGACAACCAGAATGCAAAATTAGCATGGCCTCATGGGGTTTGGCAGGGCGATGTTAAATATAGCTACAGAAGAATTAGAAATCTAGAAGTGTTGGGAAGTTGCTAATTTATATCTTCAAACCTTGAGAAAATATTTCTGGGAATAAATTTTAAGTCTAGGCCGGGCGCGGTGGCTCAAGCCTGTAATCCCAGCACTCTGGGAGGCCGAGGCGGGTGGATCACGAGGTCAAGAGATCGAGACCATCCTGGTCAACATGGTGAAACCCCATCTCTACTAAAAATACAAAAAATTAGCTGGGCATGGTGGCGCATGCCTGTAATCCCAGCTACTCAGGAGGCTGAGGCAGGAGAATTGCCTGAACCCAGGAGGCGGAGGTTGCGGTGAGCCGAGATCTTGCCATTGCACTCCAGCCTGGGTAATAAGAGCTAAACTCCATCTCAAAAAAAAAAAAAATTTAAGTCTATTAGGTCAAGGAACATGGTCCATATTTTGGATCAGTTCAAATGTACAGATATGGGCACTTCCCAGAGATTAGATATTCAGGGTCCTAACAAGTTGGGGAAAGACTATTCAATGCAAATCTACACTGAACTTTGTCCCACAAAGTCAGAAATCTCCCAAATTGGAAATCCCTTAACAAGTATAATGGAAGGAATGTCAAAATTTTAGGAAAAGGGAATGAAAGATTATACTCATCCAGTCTAGACACCTCCCCACCACATCTTTGATAGAAACTTTCATCTTAGTTATAAAAGTATAGGTTGATAAGGGGTATCAGTATTTTTGTTGTTGTTGTTGTTTGTTTGTTTTTTGAGACAAAGTCTCGCTCTGTTGCCCAGGCTGGAGTGCAATGGCGCAATTTCGGCTCACTGCAACCTCCGCTTCCTGGGTGCAAGCAATTCTCCTGCCTCAGCCTCCTGAGTAGCTGAGATTACAGGCATGTGCCACCACACAGGCTAATTTTTTATTTTTAGTAGAGACGGGGTTTCACCATGTTGGCCAGGCTGTTCTTGAACTCCTGACCTCAGGTGATCCGCCCGCCTCAGCCTCCCAAAGTGCTGGGATTACAGGCGTGAGCCACCGCGCCCGGGATCAGTATGGTTTTAGTGTGGGAAATTGAAACCCTTCTAGGTATTGTAAGCAGCAAGGAACCTGCATAGAATTAGATGCTTGCAGAGTCATCAGAAGGGCTAGAGAAGCTGGAACTGGGATGGGAGGGCATCACTGGAACCGTTTCATTCAGGAGTTCTACCCTCCAACAAAAAATGTCAGCGCATCCACCTCTGTCTCAGCAGCCACTTGACAACCTTGAAAGTTGTGACCAGACACACCGAGTTCAGCTGCTGCCTTTGCCTATGATACTCATCCGTGTAACCCAGCATAACAGCCAAAACAGCAGGAAAATAGCCTCTGTCTCACTTCTGCCTTTCAAATCATTCAAGAGTAGATCTAATTGGCAGAAACCAATGTGCTTCTAGAATATGAGCTGGAAAGAAGTCTGGAAGCATGGTTTTTTAGCTTTCTAACCTCTACACAGCAGGAAGGCACATCAGAGGAAAGCAACATGGAAGTATAGTGAGCTAATTCTGTATCTACCCCAGAAGGAGCAGACAACTCTTGACAAAAAGCCCCCTCTGGACTTGAAATGCTGGGTGTAGGAACTGCCACTGAAATGGGCTCCCAGACCTCAAAGGGATGGGAGGAGTTCAGAGTACCTGTGCCCATTTGGAAGCTATTGAACATCAAAGATAAACTGATCTTGGTTATCCTAACAGATAGGAACATGGCCATGGTAATCAGATTCCAAAAAATAATCTGACTTTCATGAAATCTGGTGGAATAAATTAATCACAGGACTCCAAAATGTGACATTTTATCAAACTGTGGGTTCTTATCTAATATTTGACCCTCCCATCCCACCCCACCACAAATGCCAGGACTGAGCCAACGTCCTTGAAAGGTAAGTTGGATTGTTGTTGTTTTCGAAACTTATTTCCCAGTCCTGAGTCGGTTCAAGGGCATACATTAATGATTCAATTGAACTGGAAGCGGAGATTGCCACCTGGCCATTTTTGACACTTAGGACCCCAGGGAACAATCAATGAAAGAGAGGTTATGGTTTTGGTTGGTCTAGTGGTTTTAAAACATGGCCACAAAATCTTAGATGCTTGCTCCCTTCAAAAAGCAAACTTAACTCCCCTCTCCTCAGGTGTGAGTCAAACTTAGTAACTGGCTTCTAATGAGCACATTTCCCTCTAAGACCTGCTTATATTACATCGCACAAATTTTGACAAGTTGTATTTTTATTTAAAATATTTGTAAATTCTTCTTGAGATTTATTCTTTGATATATGTATTATATAGAAGTATATTGCTTAATCTCCAAATACTTAGGGATTTACCAGTTATCTTTCAGGTATTGATTTTTAGTTTAATTCCATTGTAGTCTGACAACATACTTTTTATAATTCCTATTCTCCTATCTTTGTTAAGGCATGTTCGATGGCCCATAATGTCTATCATGGTGAACATCCCAAGTGAATTGGCAAAGAATATGTGATCTGCTGTTATTAGATGAAATATTCTTTAAACATCAATTAGATCAAGTTGGTAAATAGTACCTTTCAGGTCAATTATGACATAACTGATGTTCTTCCTGCTTGATTTATCAGTTGTTAAAGGTGTTGAAGTCTCCAACTATAATAGTGATTTTGTCTATTTCTCTTGCAATTCTATCCATCTTCAGGTACTAGACATTCTGTTCTTATGTACATAGATGTTCAGATTGTTATGTCTTTTGCAAACATTGATTACTTTATTATTATGTGATACCACTCCTTAACACTGATAATTTTTCTTTTTCTGAAGTCTGCTTTCTCTGAAATTAATTTATCTGCTCCAGATTTCTTTTGGTTAGTGTTAGCACAGCATATCTGTTTCCATCCCTTAGCTTTTAATCTGAGTCTTCATACATAAAGTAGGTTTCTTATACATAACATTTTGTTGGTTCTTGTTCTGTGATCCAATTGTAAAATCTGTCTTTTAATTGGTTTATTTATGTACTGGATCATTCATATTTAAAATGATTATTGATATAGCTGTGTTAATATTTTCCATGTTTGTAACTTTCTTATTCCTCAAATTGGATTAAACAATAAAGTAGTTTATTATCTCATTTAACTGGTAGTCGAAATGTAGGACAGACTTCAGGAACAATATGATCTTCTGCTTAATAATATCATTAAATACCTAGGTTCTTTCTGTTTCTCTGCTCTGTAATTGTTGTTAGTTTCATAATTTAACATATGTCAATGATGAATACCATCCCCTTAGATGTGGTGATTTTACGCTATGCATTATCTGAATGTAGTGCATTCAGATCAAAGATCTGAATCTTTGCAAAGTCAAAGATCAATTGATTACTCCAGAGGAAGTTTGAAATGCATTATCTGAATGCATTGCATAAAATCACCAACTTCTATGCAGGACCCCCTTCTATGGCCATCTGAATTACTGCAACTACCTTCATTTCTTAATGGGCCATGAAATGTAAAACATGTTTTTTTTCCATCTTTTCCTTTTTCCTTTCCTGTTGCTTCTAGGGTGTGTTAATGTGGCTAAATTTACCACTGAGGCTGTAGATTGAAGAAACAAGACATAATTAAGAAGAAACTAAAGGTAAAAATAGACATAATCCAGAAATTACCATTTCACGAGTCTTCCTGGCATTGTCATGATAGTGGGAGGTGCTGTTGGGTAACCTCTCAGTGTGGCATAGGGCAAGTCTGCATAAGGTATTTACTTTTTATTAACAAGATGTTTTTGAATTGTTTGTTGCTATGGTTTGAATATGTCATCTCCAAATTCAGGTGTTACTGAGGTAATAGTGTTAAGAGATGGGGTCTATAAGAGGTGGTTTGACCATAAGGTCCTCCTTTCATGAATGGGATTAAGGCCCTTATAAAGAGGCCTCACAAAGCATTTGGTTGTCTTGTCCTTCCAGCTTTTCTACTATGGGAGGATGCAATGTTTTCCCTTCCAAGGAGTCAGCATCAAAGCTCCACCCCAATTGGAAGCAGAGATTGGGCCGTCACCAGAAAATGGAACAAGCCAGCACCTTGATCTTGAACTTCCCAGCCTCCAGAACTGAGAGAAAATAAATTTTATGTCATAGCAGCACAAACTAAGCCAGGCTCCTATGGCAGCTTCACAGAACCTCGGATGCCTCCTGGCCCAGGAGCCAGTGGGGATACCTGGCTATTCATGGAAGGTGGGAAAAGGGTGCGTGGAGAAAGAGGAGGCAGCCATCCAGCTCAGAGAACACTAAGCAGCAAAATATTGGAAGAGTTGTAGTGCTTCCCTTAACTGCTTTTATTAAAATGCAATAGAAGACAAATGATTTAAAGATAAAATTTATAATTAAAAGAGAAGCAGAATGTGAAAATTTGGAAAATTCACAGCCTGGGCATATAAAGATTAAAAAAATGTGTAGGGGAAAAAACAAAGAGAGTGGCCAAGTGACTTTGATAGGGAGATTAGCATAGATACAAGGAACTTGGAGCTATTTATTCATCAAGACCATGAGAGAGTGACCCCAAAGGCATTTCAGAGATCTTTGAGGCTGCCATGCCCATCTCAAGCCCAGCATGCCAGGGCCTTGAGGAAAGAATAGTTTTGCAGGCCTCACGGGTCCATGGAACCTTGGGGCTCACTGCCCAGGGCTGCCTTGGGTTTCTGCACTCTGCATTCTGGTGCAGCACTCCTTAACTTTTCCAGGTATGGCTTAGGTAGGCCCAAGTGTGGTTCAGGCCACTCATCTCAGAAGGCATAGCCATACACCTTGGCTGCGTCCAGGAGGTGCTAGCTCTGCAGGCTTGCAGAGTGTAGGAGCTGTGGAGGCCTCAGTGGCCTCCACCTAGAATTCAAAGGATATCTCAGACAGCCTTGGGGACCGGGCAAAGACTTGCTCCAGAGGCAGGACCACTGCAGAGAATCCCCACTAGAGTCTCTTTTAAATCAGATATGGGTAAGAATCAGGGTATGATTCATCCTGAGACAAATTCCCTCCAGCTATGAACCTATGAAGCCATGGGGCCAGGGTCTCTGCCCCAGAAACCCCAGACCTATAGAAATGCCAGCATGCAATACCAGCCTGTGAGAGCCACAGGTACCCAACAGCAACCTGTGACAGCTTCTCTATGTGCTGTGCCCAGCAAAGCTGTAGGGCTGGGATACCTTGGGGCCTTGGGGACCTTAACCTCTGCCCCATTGTGTTCAGAAGGCAGGACACATAGTCAGGGAAAGTTGCTCTTAGGCCTCAAGATTTGGTGATGTTTGCCTTGTTGAGTTTTGGAGTTGCTTGGGAGGGACTATGTTAACTTCTCTTCCCGGGTCCACAAGGGGTGTGGTTTCAAAGGCAAGAACTTCCCAGCGCCTTGCCTCCATCCACCTCCCCATCTGGGAACCTAGAGTTCTTTGTCTAACTTTCCCAAGAGCGGGCTAGGTAAAATTCCAGGTGAGCTTCCTTTGTTTAGAAAGCCTGCCAAAAGCCCTGGAAGGAGGGGCTCTGTTGTGGGCTCAAGCAACCAATCTGGGATCAAAGTCAAAGATCAATTACTCCAGAGGAAGTTTGAAAGGACTCCTCTTCATTGGACAAAAACATTAATGGGGCAGGAATAACTTCAAAGTTAAAACCCCAGTGCCCCTTACCTGTGCGGACTTCTTCTCCTATCTCTCCCTCTTTACCTGTGCAGATTTCCCTCTCTGAGATCCCCTTCCACAACAGTGTGGGAATTCTCTCTACTTCTCTCTCTTTCTCTCTCTGCCTAATAAATCGCTCTCTGTAAAACTCTTTGGGACCAATATTTACCTGACTGATAAGCTCACCACGCTGCCAGGACCTCTTCCCGATTCCCAGGACCTTCCGCCAATTCCCAGGACCTCCCCCCATTCAAATGTGAGGGAGCTGAGTCCCGTCCAGTCCTGCAACCCAGTTACACTTTAAAACCTGTTACTCCTATCTGCTTCCCTATTTCTCTCTTTTGAAATGGGAATGCTCATCCCATGCCTAAATACACCACTGTACTTTGGAAGGCCTTAGCTTGTTTGATTTCCTAGGTTCATAGCTGTAGGGAATTTGTCTCAGGATGAATCACACCCATATCTGATTTAAACCAGACTCTGGATTTTAGACTTCTGAGCTGATGCTGGAATAAGTTAAGACTTTGGGGGCACTGAGATATAAGACGTGCATTTTGTATGTGAGAAGGATATGAATTTTGGGAGCCACGGCAGAATGCTACGATGTGAATGTGTTCCCTCCAAAATTCAAGTGTTGGCAATGTGATGGTACTAAGAGGTGGGGCTTTTAAGAGGCAATTAGGCCATCAAGATGCCTCCCTCATTAATGGAATTGAAGCCGTAATAAAAAGTGGCTTTACAAAGCATTCTGCTGGCTTGCTCTTTCATGTGAGGACACTACAAGAAGGCCCTCATCGGACATTGAAACCTGCTAGAGCCTTGATCTTGGGCTTCCCAGCACCCAGAACTATGAGAAAATAAATTTCTGTTTTTATGAATTATCCAATCTCAGGTATTTTGTTGTGGTGGCACAAAACAGACTAAGACATATCTACGGAGAGAAGAATATGAGTGTGTGTAGGTGCTAAGCGGCCAAGGAGTTGGGTTTAATGGACATTGCATTTCTCTCATTTTCATAGTTTTCTTTGTAGGTGCGTTCCTTTTGAGGACTGCTGCAGTGTTCATGTAATTATGGTGGAGCTGTCATTTACACCTGCCTTTAGCCAAACCACTTGGTTGGGTATGCTACTAAGTCAACTAGAATCTTTCTTCCAGGAATGTATTTGTTTATTTTTTTATTTACCTATTTTTGAGATGGAGTCTCACTCTGTCACCCAGGCTGGAATGCAGTGGTGCAATCTTGGCTCACTGCAAACTCTGTTTCCTTGGTTCAAGTGATTCTCCCGCCTCAGCCTCCCAAGTAGCTGGCAGTACAGGTCGTGACACTATGCCCGGCTAATTTTTGTGTTTTTAGTAGAGACGGGGTTTCACTATGTTGACCAGGCTGGTCTCGAACTCCTGAACTCCAGTGATCTGCCTGCCTTGGCCTCCCAAAGTGCTAGAATTATAGGCATAAGCCACTGTGCCCTGACCTCTCAAAAATTTAATTGTTAGAGTGGCAATGAACACAGTTGAAATTGAATTATTATAAGAACCGTGCCCTGTAATCTGCAGAGCAATCATGTGATGTGGGAGGTTCTAATGACAATTACAATTTGATTTTCTGAATAAAAGAGAACATCCAGATAAATGTCATGAAAAGGTTTCTCACCTGGCAGAGATGTCTAGATGCAATCAGTTCAAGACTAATATGACCCCTTACATCATTCTGCCTTCCCATCCTTAGTATGTGGGTCTGACTTTCAGGTTCCAAGTGTGAAAGAAAATAAAATCTTGGGACCCCAAACTCGTTATGCCCAAAAAAGAGTTGAGCTTGGCAACTGAGTCAGGCAAAACTGCCTCCCTTTTTAACCTTTTTGTTCCCAAACAGATGGCTGTAATTTCACAATCCCATGCCAGAGTCTTATACATAAGTCAGGTTCCCACAATGATAGAAAGCCATACACCTTCCCAGATGGTCTACCACACAAATTACAAAGAAATTCCTTTGCAAGCCCCTAAATCTTTCAGGATACATATCTCCCTATAAACCAGCCCTAAAACCAAGTTCTGTTAAATCTCACAGTGACTAGTGTGAGATGGCATCTCATTGTTGTTTTGATTTGCATTTCTTTGATGATTTGTGATGTTGAGCATTTTTTCATGTTTTGGCCTCTTCTGTGTGTTCCTTTGAGAAGTGTCTGTTTCTGTCCTTTTACATCAGTCAGAATGGCAATTATTAAAAAGTCAAAAACAACAGATGTTGGTGAGGCTTCGGAGAAAAGGGAATGCTTATACACTGTTGGTGAAAATTCAAACTAGTTCAGCCACTGTGGAAAGCAGTTTGGAGATTTCTCAAAGAACTTAAAATAGAAGTACCATTCAACACAGCAATACCACTACTTGGTATAAATCCAAATGAAAAGAATTCATTCTATCAAATAGACACATATACCCATATGTTTCATCACAGCACTATTCACTATAGCAAGGGCATGAAATCAACCAAAGTGCCTGTCAACAGTGACTGAATTTTAAAAATATGGTAAAGGCTGTTCTGTCTATGGAGTAGCCTTTCTCTGATTCCTTCATTTTCTTTTCTTTTCTTTTTTTATTTTTTGAGACAGAGTCTCACTCTGTTGCCCAGGCTGGAATGCAATGGTGTGATGTTGGCTCACTGTAATCTCTGCCTCCTGGGTTTAAGCAGTTCTCCTGCCTCAGTCTCCCAAGAAGCTGGGATTACAGGAATGCACCACCGCACTCGACTAATTTTGTATTTTTAGTAGAGACAGGGTTTCTCCATGTTGATCAGGCTGGTCTTGAACTCCTGAGCTGGTGATCTGCCCGCCTTGGCCTCCCTTCACATTCTTAAGAAACTTCTTCCTTTTTTTTTTTTTTTTAAACAGTCTTCCTTTCACCCAGGTTGGAGTGCAGGCATGATCTCAGCTCACTGCAGCCTCTGCCTCCCAGGTTCAAGTGATTCTCCTGCCTCAGGCTCCCAAGTAGCTGGAATTACAGGTGTGCACCACCACACTTGGCTAAGTTTTGTATTTCTAGTAGAGATGGAGTTTCACCATGTTGATCAGGCTGGTCTCAAACTCCTGACCTCAAGTTATCCACCTGCTTTGGCATCCCAAACTGCTGGGATTACAGGCATGAGCCACCAGGCCTGGCCAATGAACTTGCTTTCATTTTATGGACTTGCCCTGAATTCTTTCTTGTAAGAGATCCAAGAGCCCTCTCTTGGGGTCTGGATCAGGACCTCTTTCTGGTAACACTTTCCTGGCAAACTACAAAACTATACTGAAGAGACCCCTGACCCAAAGGAAGTAGACTGCAGCACCAGTTGACCAACTTTGAGTAAGTAGTAGGTTACATTTTATCCCAGGCAAAGGATGGAATTGCGTTAGAGGCTAAGTTGTTAGGAGAGCTAAAGTCCCTCTTGAGAAATAGGGGTCTAAAAGGCCCCTCTTACTAAAAGGCAAAGACGCTTGTCCAAAATTGGGTTAGAGGCTCAACTTAGGAAGGTTAGGGTCCTTCCCAAGATTTAGGGTGTTAGAGGTTACCCGTGGTAATGTCCCTGTTGGTTAGGAATAGATTTGGCACTATGGGATGTTAACCACTGTTCTCTTTGGAGATTAACTTGCCTTGAACTCGTTGCTAATAGCTGTAGGTGACAGGATTAGGCAAGTACAGGATACTGGGACATGGGGAGGTATTTTTCTTCCCAAGGGGGAAAATTTGAAGGCTGATGGGACTGCTGGAAAAATTCTCTTTTCAGGCCAGGCATGGTGGCTCATATCTGTAAGGGAGCCACTTTGGAAGGCTGAGGTGGGCAGATTGCCTGAGGTCAGGAGTTCAAGACCAGCCTGGAAAACATGGTGAAACCTTGTCTCAACTAAAAATACAAATATTAGCCAGGTGTGGTGGTGCACACCTGTAATCCAAGCTACTTGGGAGGCTGAGGCAGGAGAATTACTTGAAGCCAGGAGGCAAAGGTTGCAGTGAGTCGAGATTGCAGCACTGCATTCCAGCCTGGGTGACAAGTAAGACTCTGTCTCAAAAAAAAAAAAAAGAAAATTCTCTTTGCGAGTGACAAGTGGTCACCTGAACTTTTGATTCAGTATTGCCACCATGGGTGGGTCTTTCTCTGGCCTCTCTCAGCTCTTTGCCTTCCCCACCTCACCACAGGCAATGCTTTTTTCTCCCTTCTCTTTTCTCTCTCTCTCTCCTCTCCCTTTTCTTTTTTTTGAGACGTAGTTTCTCTCTTGTTACCCAGGCTGGAGTGCAATGGTGCGATCTCGGCTCACCACAACCTCCACCTCCAGGGTTCAGGCAATTCTCCTCCCTCAGCCTCCCAAGTAGCTGGGACTACAGGCACGCGCCACCACACCCAGCTAATTTTTTGTATTTTTAGTAGAGACGGGGTTTCACCATGTTGACCAGGATGGTCTCGATCTCTTGACCTCGTGATCCACCTGCCTCGGCCTCCCAAAGTGCTGGGATTACAGGCGTGAGCCACCATGCCCGGCCCTCCTCTCCCTTTTCTATCTTTTCTGTCACTCAGGGTGACTGTCTGCTTTTCCATCTTGCCCAGAGCCCACATGTTGAAACTCGAGGTTGGAGGTCACTCCACTCTACTTTGAATGGATCAAAGATGGCAAGGGCCAACAGGGCAAGTTTGAGCCTTGCTAGTTTACTCTTAGGTTCTCAGCTGGGTGGCTAGTGTCTACGTTTTGTCAGGTGGATTTTGCTCTGGCAGGAATAGAAAATGTTAATTCAGTTTCCCTCATGCAACCCCTTCGGCAGCGTCTTGCAAAATTGAGAGGGTTCTGCCTGTGGTTCCAAGAAACTGAAAAAGATGATTTTCATTTTCAATGCAGCTTGGCCTCCAGTACCATGGTTTGGCAAGGGATAGCACAGACTACGGGGAAACCTGGTGCTTTACTCCCTGGACTTTTCCAAAGGGCCTGGCTGGGGCAGAATTCTCTTGCCTGTTTCCAGATGGTACTGACCCAGATACTCATCGAACTTAGCCTTCCACAGCTGGGCTTGTGTTTGCTCCTTGCTTTCAAAAGCAAGTAATGGGGAGAAATGCCAAATGTGGGTGAAGGGGAGGAAGGCAGCGAAACACACTGCCATGTGTGTACCTATGCAACTATCTTGCATGTTCTGCACATGTACCCCAAAACCTAAAATGCAATAAAAAAGAACACCCCCCAAAAAAGCAAGTATTAATAGTAGAATGTTTAAAGATAGATACATAAAGTGTGAACTATAAGGAAAATCAAGGGAAGGATTCATGCAACAGTTAGGTGAGTAGTTATTTTTGAGAGGATGGAAAGGGATGTGATTGTAGAGGTGGAGAGAAGAGCAGCTTCTAAAATGTTGGTAACATTTTTTCTTAACCTGGGGGTGGTAAAATGAACAAGTGTTCATTTTATTATTCTTCTTTTTTTATTTTATTTTATTATTATTTTGTTGATGGAGTCTTGCTCTGTCACACAGGCTGGAGTGCAAGCGGTGAGATCTCGGCTCACTGCAACCTCCACTTCCTGGGTTCAAGCAATTCTCGAGCCTCAGCTTCCTAAGTAGCTGGGATTACAGGCATGCACCACCATGCCCGGCTAATTTTTGTATTTTTAGTAGAGACAGGGTTTCACCATGTTGCCCAGGTTGGTCTCAAACTTTTGACCTGTGGTGATCCACCCACCTTGGCCTCCCAAAGTGCTGAGATCACAGGTTTAAACCACAGCACCTGGCCTATTATTCTCTAAACCACATATATAAAACCAAGGTTAGATCTCTGAAATGGGAATATGAGACAAAATAATAGGTATTGACTCAGACAACACATGTGATTTCTGCCCTTCTTTATTTATCCCCTTCATACTAAAGGACATTAGCCAGGTAATATCAATAGCTATTTTCAAATGAGAGAAATAGAAACAAACATTTGAATAAATTCAGCTGCAATACTTTTGTTTACTTACTGTACAAAATGATTAATATTCACCAATATTATTATATTGCTCTTTAGGATCATTTCTGTCTTCAAAAAGTGAATATTTATTTGAACACTTACTAAATGCTCAAAATGCTGGAATACTTGAGGTTCTTATAATCTGATGCCTGAGACAGATACCTTAATCATTAAAAAACATGTTTGATGTGACAATTGGTATAATTGTTTGTGCACAGATCAAGAATGCCTCATGGCTGCTTAGTCAATTGGTTCTTCTTACTCCAATTCCACATCTGTAGGGTAATGTACTCATAGTGGGGATGGGAAGTACATATAACTCAAATGGTAAATCAACAAATAATATTAATTAAGCAATCACACACACACACACACACACACACACACACACACACACACACGGCTACAGAGTTTGCAAAAAACAGATTTTGCAGAGCAATGGCCCTACTACCTCATATTGTCTGAAATTTCTATCTAGAAATCTTTCCCCATAGTACCAACAGGATTTTTATCAAGATCTTGAATTTCCTTTGAAAGCATTTTAAAATTAGACCAATTTAAAATACTATCATGGTCATTCTAGGCCTTAGGCCTTATGGCTGAAGCAAAGAATTCAACATAAATATATATTTAGCTGTTGCTATGTTTGAAGCCTGTGCTCAAGTATGGTACAAAGTTGATTCTGTCAGGGAGAAGCACAAAGAAAGGCACTTTTACAATGGCATGTTGGTCCAATAAAAGTTCTGCAGCTACTCCTTTCTAATTTTAAACTGTACATATATAGATAGTTAGATAGACAGATAGATAGATACAGATATATATCTACAGTAGACAGGTTTTGCAAAAGATGCACTCAAATTTCTCATGATAGTATATACACATGTTCTGGGTTACTTGTGATTTAAAAATACTAAATTTTGTCCCACGTGTTCCACTTTTAGGTTAAAGAAATAAGCACACTACTCCGGACCCACATCTCCTGTAATTTGCAATGCCTAACTTCCTACCAACAGGGATCCGTGCTTTTCATCCTAAAGTGGGCCTATCGGAAACAGATGCAGAAACCTACGTGGGTTTAAATCCTAGAGTGCTTTGGCGAAAAGTCCCTAATCTCGGTTTTCCATGTCACTCAATGCAGGGCTACATTAGATAGCCTTTTCAAGGTCATCTGCATCTGCAGACTTCTGCGATTAAAACGCATCTCTTCTTGGAGGATAATTCACATAAAGCTCCTGAGGGAAATTAGCTTGCTGAGGGCCAGGCCAACCACAAGGTAGGAGCGAATCTGGTTTCTCTTGGAAAAGCCTTCCTAGGGTGAGCATCCAGCGCCAGCAACAGAGCGCGCCCGGGCACCACGTGTCTGCGCCTGCTGCCGGATTGGCTGAGCGCATTTTAGCGCTGCGGTCTAGAAGCGCGCGGTCCCGCCCAGCTGCCAGAGGAGCCGGGACACGGAGGGAAGAAGCCAGAGGGAGATCGCGGAGGGGAGGGGGCGGGAGGGGGGTGGGGGATCCCGAGTTGCCCGCGATCTGGAGTCTGGAAGGACCTGGAGCTACGCCAGGCGACCCGCCTCGCCACAATTTGCCCAGACGAGACACGTTTCATCCTGCGCCCTGCAAGAAGGAGCCGGTCCGCCTCTCTCCGTTTTGCTGCTCCTCGGCCTCCGCGGGCCCTGCCCGCGTTAGCAGCGACCTGGGGTCTGGGTCCCCTGTGTCGCCCCCGCCCGCCTGCAGCGCCCGGCACCCGACCAGGAGCGCGTAGCTGGGGTGAGCCGAGACCTGGGATGCGGCTCCCACAGGAGCCGGTGGCTGACAAGCATCTTGATATCCGCGAAGCGGGCCTTCCTGCCTCTCCCGGCTGCTAGCCGAGCCGCTGCAGATGCAGCTGGCGTAGCCGCCGCAGCCCCCACTACCCGTTTGCCTTTCTAGGAGGGGCGCCGCGGGCGCCGAGATCTCCTCGGAGCCCGCGTCTCTCGGCCTTTGTCTGCGGGTTCCGCTGCCAGGCGGTGCCATGCGCCTGCGACCTGAGGCGCCGCCCGAGGCTGGGGGCCCTACCCGGGATGGAGAAGGGAGGGAACGGGAAAGCATGCCCCCTTCTTTCCTGTTCCGGCCATCTTGTGACCGAGATCAGCGCAAGGGACAGGGGTGGGCAATCGCACGGCGCCCCACGATGGAGTGTGGCGGCCAATGGAGATGGGCGCCTCAGGCCCGCGGGCATCTGCGCCCAGACCTCAGCAGGGACGCGAGGGCCACCGCCAGGTTCAGTCCCGAAGCCCTTGGCCCAGAGCATGGGTTAATCCTTCTAACAGGCCAGTGACAGCAAAATAGGAGGGATAAGGGGGCGGGAGCTGACGTTTCCTTAACCAAGCGCCTAAGTCATTTGATCGTTCTTCATTCACGTGTCCATTCAGCAAATTCTGAACGCCTTCTCCGTGCCTGTCCTCTGCTAGGTGGTAGGATATATCCGTGAGCAACAGAGACCACAGCCCTTGTTCCCGCTGATCCTGCAGCCCAGTGGATGGAGCCCAGAGTCTACAGACCTGTCAGGTCGGTGTCTTGATGCCCTTAAACAGATGGGGGAAGCCGAGTCTTAGGGCTGACAATTTGTTCTAGATTAGGTAGCAAGTAAATGACAGAATCAAAGTTTGAACTTATTTATGTCTTTAGCACTTTTATGCCTGGTTGTAGGAAATCGTTCTGTTTTTCTAAAGGCCAATTAAAAAATACTTGGACGTATGGTTTATTTGAAACCATATGAAGTGCCTGTTTTATTTCCTGAATGTTTTTGCATGAGTTTATTTCCAGTTAACGGTATTTAGAAAGTGCTAAATATATTTGATATTACCACTTTGCTTCCAGTTACTCTGAATTGTATTTTCCTTTCTTCTGTTCACATATTTGGATGTTAGGAAAGAAAAAAAAATTCCTGATGTCTGGTCCAAGCAGGATTTCCCCGGTGGATTGGGGAATATCTGGCTTTTCCTCAGCTCATTGATCTCTGTGGTAACCACTGGAGGCCCCCAGAAGACCCACAGAAATGAGAGGCCTGAGGTCTACGAGTTGCTGCTAGAAATATTTTAGCCTCTCCAAAACCCAGAATGCAGGCCCGACCCAAGTTTGCAAGGTAAATACCATGGCCCTATAAAACTTGTTGGTAAAATTGCCCTTCATCTGTTTCTACCTTCAGCATTTTGAGAATATGTCCTTTTGGAAAGATAGGTGAAGTATTACATATTTTGGGGAGTTATTTGCTTTGTACTTTTATCAAAATGGTACATTTAGGCTGCTAATCTATAGAGGAAGAAAGTCTCCATTTAAAAAGCAACTTGGGTGCAAGAAATCTAGAAAGCCTGCCATCAAATATGATTAACTGCAAATTTCATTTTGAAAACAACTTTATTGAGATAAAATAAAAATGCACCCTTAATTTTAACGATACAATTTGATGAATTTGGTCAAGTGTGTATTGCTACGTAATCAACACCGCAATCAAAATGAAGAATATTCCTGTTATGCCAAAAGCTTCCTCGTGCCTTTTTGCAGCCTCTACCCCATTTAATTATATGTATTTTTATTGCTTAATGTTTTCTAAATCGTGTGTAAAAGATGAGAATGGATGGATTTTTTTCTTATCAGTGATGAAATGAATAGATATTTCTAATTTCAAAGCCTAAGGCCAGGGCTGCAGTGAATAAATAACCAGGGATGGCAGTTAGGACCGAGGGTTCCCAGGGATGTGGCTCCCCACGCCTGCCTTAGGGACATGAAGTGTCCAGCCCCAAAGGCCAGGGAAGGTGGCACCCTGGGGAGCAGGCGTCCAGGAGGTATCCTCTTCGGGTAGACGGCTGTGTTCACTCGGGCTCGTCCAAGAGGTTTTCTCTGGTCCCACAGGGTCCTGGGCGCATGCTGACCGCGCGCGGGCGGACGTGCCCTTTGCTCCAGGTCCGGACCTGGGCGTTGCCACAGCAACGTCCTGGACGCCCAGACCTTAGGCCGCCGCCGCCGCCGCGGAAGCAGGGGACCTGGCCTTCTCCCTTTCCTGAGGGCTGTGGCGGCGGCGGCCCTGGAGGCGGCCCGGGCTGGGTAGAGGAAACTGCCTGCTCCCCCTCCGCAAGCAGAGGCGGCGGATTGGCTTGCAAGCATGGTAAGAGGTGGGAGGCCGGGCTGGGAAAGACCGGGGCTCCCATGGACCCCAAGCACCCCAGACTGCCCACCCCCCATCCCCGCCTCCCACCGCGCTCTCTTTGTCCCCCCGCCCCGCAGCCCTTCCAGAAGCATGTCTACTACCCACTCTCCAGCGGCCCAGAGGGGCCCGACGTCGGTGTGGCCGCCGCAGCCGGCGCGGCTTCCATGGCTGATGCGCCCCCCAGTTCGGCTTCGGGGCCCCTGCCCTTCTTCCAGTTCAGGCCGCGGCTGGAGAGTGTGGACTGGCGGCGGCTGAGTGCCATCGACGTGGACAAGGTGGCGGGGGCCGTGGACGTGCTGACGCTGCAGGAGAACATCATGAACATCACCTTCTGCAAGCTGGAGGACGAGAAGTGCCCGCATTGCCAGTCGGGGGTGGATCCAGTGCTGCTGAAGCTCATCCGTCTGGCGCAGTTCACCATCGAGTACCTGCTGCACTCGCAGGAGTTCCTCACCTCGCAGCTGCACACCCTGGAGGAGCGGCTGCGCCTGAGCCACTGCGACGGTGAGCAGAGCAAGGAGCTGCTATCCAAGCAGGCGGGGGAGATCAAGATGCTCAAGGAAGAGTGCAAACGCAGGAAGAAGATGATCTCCTCCCAGCAGCTGATGATCGAGGCCAGAGCCAACTATTACCAGGTGGGCAGCTGTGTCCCATTTGAGAGGCCTGTCCTGGTCCACCACTCTTTCTTCTTAAACATGTATATTGTATATCAGAAGACACAGTATTTTAAGCAAAAACAGTCATTTTAACCAACAAATGTCATGGTTCATTAGCTTCCACAGACGACCAGGGGCTTAATAATTAAACAACAAATGTCGTCTGCGGTGCTTTACGGAAGTTATTCTAAATGCTGGTTGTTGAAACTCTTTCCTCCTTCTAATCAACCTAATCATGAAAAAAACCATATAAAAATTGCTGTTGAAGTCAGCCCCCAAACGATCCAGAACGTTTAAATTTGTAGGGTCTTTTTCTCATTTTTACAAATTTTGAAATATTTTCAAACTGATAGAAAAGTTACCAGGAGAGTGTAAAGAATTTTCATATGACCTTCACCCAGATTCTCCAATTATTAGCATTCGCCACAGTTCCGCTGTTTCTGCGGACATACTGTTATTACTTTCGAACCATTTCACAGTGAGTTGCAGATCCTAAGTATTTCTAAGAACAAGAACATTCACTTACAGAACAACAGTATTTAAAGAATAAAATGTTTTCATCTTCCGGTCTTAATCTGCCACTGTTTTGGGTTAGACATTGGGTCCAAGTATTTTTTAGTATAACATAAACCAATGTATATGTTTTTTATTGACTAGTTGGAGGATGTGCAGAAGGCATAAACAATGATTGAGAAAGACATCGAAGTACACAACAGATTAACAACATTGATGCCATGCCCTTACTTTCTAGTCCTTTTGGCCAACTATGGCTTAAAATGCCTCAGTAGATTTAGGAATAGTGGAGTCAATGCATGAATGCTGGAGAGAACTGGGTGGAGGGCAGAGAAAATGATAGAATTAATATTGCTCAGGACTGACCCAGCAGGAATGTTCTTCAGATAGACGAATAGTTAGGAAAGAATACTATTAGAGGCTGGGCAGGATGGCTCATGTCTGTAATTCCAGCACTTTGGGAGGCCGAGGTGGGTGGATCACAAGGTCAAGAGATTGAGATCATCCTGGCCAACATAGTGAAACCCCATCTCTACTAAAACTACAAAAATTAGCTGGGTGTGGTGGCACACGCCTGTAATCCCAGCTACTCAGGAGGCTGAGGTAAGAGAATGGCTTGAAACCAGGAGGTGGAGATTGTAGTGAGCCAAGATTGAGCCACTGTACTCCAGCCTGGTGACAGAGCGAGACTCCATCTCAAAAAAAAAAAAAAAAAAAAAAAAACTATTAAAAGGACTCAGTGTTTGGTCTTGGGTAGATCACCCTGAGGTATAATCTTCAAATGACACTGGTCGTTGCTAATTGTCTATTTGTTTCATAAATGCTGCTTAACAATTAAATATTTATGAATAGTGCTAAGATGGTTTTTTTCTTGTGCAATAAATAGAATGGATTCTATTTTAACATGTTTAAAAGTTTATTATACTCCAGCTTTAGCAGTCATCTAGCGAAATGTTAAAACCTCTAATATATAGAAGTTGTGTGTTTATAAACTTTTTTTTCCCCTTTTTGGGGGTTACCGTAGAAACAGCTGTTACAAGAGAAAAAAATTTTTTTTTCTTTGAGACAGAATCTTACTCTGTTGTCCATGCTGCAGGGCTGGAGTGCAGTGGCACAATTTCTGCTCACTGCAGCCTCCATCTCCTGGGTTCAAGTGATTCTCCCACCTCAGCCTCCCGAGTAGCTGGGACTACATGCACGTGCCACCACGCCCGGCTAATTTTTGTATTTTTAGTAGAGATGGGGTTTCATCATTTTGACCAGGCTAGTCTTGAGCTCCTGACCTCAAGTGATCCACCCGCCTCAGCCTCCCAAAGTGCTGGGATTACAAATGTGAGCCACCACGCCCAGCCTAAGAGAAGGTTTTCAAATATGAATGATAAGTTAGGATTAAAAGGTAATGACTTAATTTATAAAATGAGTGACACCTACTACTTTTTCAGCTACCAGACCTTGGCAAGTTGCCTAACCTCCCTGTGCCTCAGTATCTACTCTGTGAAATGGGAATATTAATTGTACCTACCATATAGCAGTTGTTAATGGGGATTGAATGACTTAGTGCATGGACTGTGCTTAGAGTAGTGCTTGACATATAGTTAGTTGTTACTGTGTTAGCTAATACCTGGGAATGAGGGAAAGATGTTTTGTGGCACGACAAATGCCAAAGCTGACATATTACAAAATGTGAACATTCGTATGACTGCCATCATGTCAGTGTTTCTTTCTTCCCCTATACTGAAAATCCAAAGCCTGGACTCCTTGTTCTGACACAGTGATTGGGTCCACAGCATTATCAGTGTGACCTTAGAGGAATCGTGGTCTTATTCTCATTCTCATACCACTTCTCTCTGTCTCCATTTTCTTTGTTTTAAGAAATCATAAGAACGGAGTAGCTGAGACAAAAAAAATTAAAGATGTCTATTCTTGAAGGCTTGAACACACAGACACACATACATCTCCTAATGGGCTTTTTTTCCCCACTGGTGTGTGTGTGTGTGTGTGTGTGTGTGTATGTGTGTGTATGTGTATGTATGTGTGTTGTGTATAAGGGGGGTAGTGATGGCAATGTGTGAGGTCTTTTTCCTCAATATTTTATTAAAAAAATTTAAAACACAGAAAAATTAAAATGACAATATAGTGAATACCCATATATGGAGAATTTTAAAAGAAAAACCTCATTAATTTTTAAATAAAAACTAGTAGAATATTATAAATATACAAAAAAGTGCATAGACTAATGAAAGACACACCATATACCCACCTTTTAGATTTAACTCAGGTTAGGCTGGGCTTGGTGGCTCACGCCTGTAATTCCAGCATTTTGGGAGGCCAAGGTGGGTGGATCATTTGAGGTTGAGAGTTTGTGACCAGGTTGGCCAACATGGTGAACCCCCATCTTTACTAAAAATAGAAAAATTAGTGGTGGCAGGCACCTGTAATCCCAGCTACTCGGGAGGCTGAGGCAGGAGACTCGCCTGAACCTGGGAGGTTAAGGCTGCAGTGACCCATGACTGCGCCACTGGACTCCAGTCTGGGTGGCGGAGGGAGACACTGTCTGAAAAAAGAAAAGAAAAGAAAAGAAAAATAAACAGAACATTAGTTTTAGAAAGCAAAGCCTGAAGTCTGGATAAAGTTACACTGAGGCAGTATGGTGAACAGAAGAACATGCTCAGTGACACAAAATGGGCATGAAAACAGCAAAATCCAGATGGAGAGAAATTCTGCAGGACAAGCTTCAACCTCTTCAGCAAAAGGGTAGGAAGAAACAAAAGAGGTGGAGGGGAAACCTATTAAGAGTGTTAAGACACATAACCATCAGTTACAGTATATGAGCCTTATTTGGATCCAGTTAATAATATTTATTCCAAAACAAACCAAATTTTTTTTCTAAGACAATATGTGAAATGTGGGGAAAATTATCAAATTAACAAAAATTAAAAATTATCCAAAGAGTTGGATATCTGTTTTTAAAAAGAATTTAATTTTTATATCTTATAAGGTGGAATAATGGTATTGATTTATCCTCAACTCCTATCTTTCTTTTAGAGATACATTCTGAAGTATTTACAAATGAAATATATAACATCCAGGATTTACCTCAGAGTTATCCAGTGGTAAAGATTTAGATGAAACAAATGGGATTTTTGCTTAAAATTTGAATCAATGTTAAAGTGGAAAAACAGAGGTATAGATGGAATTGATTTCTTTTTTCTCAGAAAATTTATTTTAATAGGTTATACTTCCAAGCTTTTGTTCATTCATGTATTAAGGTTGCGCTCTGGCAACAAAACTATAGATAAGCTGGAGTCCCTGCCCTCAGAGGCTGCGTTCTAGAACCCAGAGGGACTGGACAGGAGACAATAAACGAGTGAAGTACATAATGTGAAAATATTAGCCAGTGAGATGTATGAAGATGAAAATAAGACAATGTGATGTGACACAGACTGGCAGAAGGATCTTGAGGGAGGACCTTGTTGAGGACATGCCATCAACGCCAGCGTGGAAGATGCTGGATGAATGACACCTTGGATGTTAGGAAGGTGCCAGCCATGGGAGGAAGGTCTGGGGAAGATCAGGCAGGGGCAACAGTGATGCAAAGACTCTGGGACTGGTGGGCCTGCGGGACAGAAAGAAGGCTGGTGTGGCTGGAGTGGCACCGGCAGGTTGTTGTTGATAGATCTAACAAGAGCAGCGACAGGGGCTCCAGAAAGCACCAGAAGGGCTCCTTTAACTGTCAATAGATGGTTTTCACTGCCTTGTGTTCAGTTTGGGAGGAATGTCCTGGTTTTATTTTTATTTATTTACTTATATTTTTGCTTTTTGTAGAGATGAGCTCTGGCCATGTTGCCCAGGCTGGTCTTGAACTCCTGGCTGAAGTGACCCCCACCCCACCACCGCTTTTGGCCTCCTAAGTGCTGGGATTATAGGCATGAGCCACTGTGCCTGGCCTGGTCTCATGTCTCTCTTTTTAGTCATGCTTTCAGTATCTTTTGCCAGTATGGTGTCTTTCAGGGAGACCTGATTTTTTTTTTTGAGGTGGAGTCTTGCTCTGTTGCCCCGGCTGGAGTACAGTGGCACAATCTCAGCTCACTAAAGCCTCCACCTCCCAGGTCGAAGTGATTCTCCTGCCTCAGTCTCCTTAGTAGCTGGGACAACTGGTGTGCACCACTATACCAGGCTAATTTTTGTATTTTTCTGTGGAGATGGAGTTTCACCATGTTGGCCAGGCTGATCTTGAACTCCTGACCTCAGGTGATCTGCCTGCCTCAGCCTCCCAAAAGTGCTGGGATTATAGGCGTGAGCCACCATGCCCGACCAGGTACCTGAATTATAATTGCAATTAAGTGGGATGACACTCGTTACAGACACTTGGATTTGTTGCTGTCTTTTTTTAGTGCCATTTTTGTGACAAGGCCTTTATGAACCAAGCTTTTCTACAAAGTCACATTCAACGCCGCCACAATGAAGAAAATTCTCATTTTGGTAAGTAACGAGCTCTGTTTCAAAGGTCTTTTCTTTCTGCCCCCTTTTTCTTTTGGCAATGAGACATGGTCCAGTATATTTCCCAATCCTTTTAAAAGAAGCATCACGGTCCCTGTCAATTCAGTAAGTAAATATGGAGCCCTCGGGAGTTGCATACAGTGCATGCACCACATGCTGGGGATACAGCCACAAGCAGAATGGAGAAGCCCCACTCTCTCTCTCGAGTCTCGCATTCTAAGGGGGCTTCAGGAGACACATTTAAACAGATAAATGAGTAATTCTTTTCAGATGGTGACAAATGCGATGAAGATCATAGCCCAGGACAATGAGGTAGAGAGTGACACCAGGTGGGGTAAAAGTCTGGGAAAAGTGTGTCGCAGTCCAAGGGAACACTGACTGTAAAGGGCATGCGGTGTGCCGGGATGTTGTGTTTGTGAAAAAGCAGGACTGGTGGAATGGAATAGAATGGGTGAGGTGATGGTATGCGGTGAGGCTGGAGCACTGGGGGCCTGATCATGGGAGATCGTGAAGGCATGGGCTGGAATGTGTACATTTTTATATGCATAACAGGGAGCCACTGGAGGAATTTAGTTAGGAGAGGGGCATGATCTAACTTGTACCTTAGCATGACCCTTCTAGCTGCGGATGGAGACTAGACTGTTGGGGTGACATTGGAAGCAGTGAATGAGTGAGGGGAGGAGGCTGCAATCTCAGCCCAGGTGAGAGAGACCGGGGCCTAGACCAGCTTTGTCCCCAGGCAAGTGGGCAGGTGAAGATGCAACAGATATGTTGTGGACCCAGAACCTACAGACGACCCTGAGTTCTGTCCTCCATGTTTGGGTGAATGATGTGATGTTTCCTGTGACGGAGGGCCTGGGTCACGGGGTAGTTTGAAGGAGGAAGAGGAATGAGAGTTTGTGCTTGCCATAGGTGCATTTACATCACACATGCAATGGACCTGCAGGTAGTGGGGATACTGGAGGGCTGTAGTTTGAGGTGGAGACCGACGCTGGAGATGTAAATCTGGGAATCACTGGAGTAGAGCTAGTCTGGCTGAGGTCACCTAGATAGAGAAAAGAAGGGGGTGAGGACAGCCCCAAGGTCTTCCCAATGCTAAGAGCTCAGAAAGGGCATCATCAGAGAGTTAGGAATAGTCTTTCTCAAGGCTGGAGGGCAATTTGGGATGTATGTTGTCATGGAAACCAAGGGAAAAGTATTTCACAGAGGAGGCAGTGGTCATTCATATCGAATGCTCCTGAGGTACAGAGTAAGATGAAGACTGAGAATGGACTGCTGTTATCAAGACAGTTGTAGGTGACAGCTTCAGTAGATAGGTGGGGACAAAAGTCTGGCTTAGCTGAGCTGAGAATCGTGAGGGAGTGGTCCTACTGTATCCAGATATTGGTTTCAATAACGCTTACTGGGAAGGAGAGCAGAGACATGAGGCTTCATCTGGACAGAAATGTGAGACCAAGGAACAATTTTTGTTTCATTTGATGTAGGAGATACCAAGATGTGTTTGGGTGCGTACCACCAACAATATAGATGGTATGCAAAATGAAGACGCAAGAGAGGGGAGGGGACTCTGAGGGTTACCAAGGAGCCAGGTTTCCTACCATTGAAGTGTTCTCAAAAGCAAAGAATGTAAAGCCTCTTTCTCCATGGGCAGATCAAAGCTTCCCACAGATTGCCACAGTAACCCACAGAAATTCTCTTTCTGATCTTTCATTTCTTTTTTTTTTGAGATGGAATCTCC
Organism: Saguinus oedipus; assembly: GCA_031835075.1. Lineage (NCBI taxonomy): Eukaryota > Metazoa > Chordata > Mammalia > Primates > Cebidae > Saguinus > Saguinus oedipus. The sequence continues at coordinate 18,880,464 of CM063169.1, forward strand.
CTCTGGCACTCAGGTGGGAGTGCAGTGGTATCATCTTAGCTCACTGCAACCTCTACCTCCTGGGTTCAAGTGATACTCTTGCCTCAGCCTCTCAAGTAGCTGGGCCTACAGGTGCCCACCACCATGACTGGCTAATTTTTGTATCTTTTTTTTTTTTTTAGTAGAGACGGGGTTTTGCTATGTTACCCAGGCTGGTCTCGAACTCCTGGCCTCAACTAATCCATCTGCTATGGCCTCTCAAAGAGCTGGGATTACAGGTGTGAGCCACTGTGCCCAACCTCATTCTGATCTTAAATGTTCTCAGTATCTAGATGTGTGTACTTGGCTTATTTACTCAATTACCTACATTTCCCTCCATTTTGGGCCAGACTGTTTCCATTTCTGTTCATTTTAATTAACTAGATTATTTAGGAAATAGCTAAGCTTCGTAGAAACAAACTTAACAGCATAATAATCTCATTAATAAGTCTTGGACCACTGATAAAACTTAGCAGTGTATTGGAAAGATGAACTATTTTAATTAATCTACCATTCTTTAGCGTGAAACTGACCTTCTTTCTCTTCTGTTTCAGTATCTTTTTCTAACTTATACTCGTTTCAGAGAGGGTTTCAGACTCTGAAACGAGTATTATTTCTTCAGGTCATCTTTGAGATTCTGACTTTCTACTTTGGTTTCCATACCTTTCATGTCTACACTCACAGACACATGTACATCCATTCAGTCATGTGTACATCTGCATGTAAGTACATGTACATAAGTATACTTCCTTTCACTTGTTGCTTCCTTTTACAACTTTTCAGTACCTCACTTCTACCCCAGTTGATAGGCTATGGCCCAAGTTTGCATTTGATTTTGAACGCACCCCCCAGCCCTCTGCTTGTATTAGCACTGATGGGGTCCTCAGGAGAGTTCGTTGGGAGCCTGAAGAATGGCAACCGGAGACTTCAGTATGGTGGTTCCTGCAGAGGAAGCCATTGCTTGCCTTCTCTGAGACAGGCACTTCTAAGAAGAGCCCAGAGTGCTACTGGGTCAGAGCACCCTGTGTTATTCCTTGTTACCATTATTGCTCCCTGAAAGAATCTGCTAAAAATAATTCAGTGCCCCAAAATACAAAGGGCTCCAAATAAACTCTAAAGAGCAAAAATTGGTTCATGTGGCATGAAACAAGTAATCATATCCCAAGTAAGAGAGCAGTTTCCTTTGTCTTATCAATAGGACTATACCCCATAAGTTTTCAAGTACGTTTCATAAGAGATGGTGTTTTAACATGATTTTCTGTTCCAACAGAATATCAGAAAAATGCACAGATTGAGAAGCTCCGGAGTGAGATTGTCGTATTGAAGGAAGAGCTGCAGCTCACCAGGTCTGAGCTAGAGGCTGCACACCATGCCAGTGCGGTTAGATTCTCCAAGGTACCAGGCAGAATTCTGTGGTGTTTTAATTACAATCAGCTGTATGTAATTCAATTGTGCCACAGACTCTAATAAACAGAAGACACTTAAGAGTCTGTAGAACTTGACAAGATGATTGTATTTCTTATTGCCAATCTACTCTTTAGTATCTTACTACAAAGCACATCACTGGAAATATAGTTCTCTCTCTCTCTCTTTTTTTTTAAATGGAGTCTCGCTCTGTAGCCCAGGCTCAAGTGCAGTGGCATGATCTCCACTCACCGCATCCTCCACCTCCTGGGTCCTGGTTCAAGCAATTCTCCTGCCTCAGCCTCCCAAGTAGCTGGGATTACAGCAAAATGCCACCATGACCAGCTAATTTTTGTATTTTTAGTAGAGAAAAGGTTTCACCCTGTTGGCCAGGCTGGTTTCAAACTCCTGACGTCATGATCTACCCGCCTCGACCTCCCAAAGTGCTGGGATTACAGGCATGAGCCACCGCGCCCGGCCTCGTTCTCTATTTTTTGAAAGCCTTTTAGAAAATTGAGGTGGAATTCATGTAACACACAATTAACTTTCTAAAATTTTGGTTAAAATAAGTCTGACACTTCTCACATCTCACTGGGCTACAGTCAAGGTGTCAGGAGGACCATGTGCCTTGGTAGAGGCCATAGAACAGAGTATTTCCTGCTTACTTGGTTGCTGGCAGAGTTCAGTTCCTGGCAGGAGTAGACCAGAGGTCTATACTTTCTTCCAAGCTGTTCATTGAGGGAGGGCTGCTCATTATTTCCCGTGAGGCTGCCCATACTCTTGGGCTCCTGGCCCTCTTCATCCATATTCAAAGCTACCAATAGTGGGTTGAGTCCCCTTCATACTTCTAATCTGTTTCCTTTTTTCTTTTTTCTCATCTGTGTGACCCATGTGTCAGCCTGTTGGGTGTGTGTAATGACTCATTCACAGATAACTGGGGTGATGGAGGGCCCAAGGGGAAAGCAGGCCATGATGCATTGGGTTCTGACTTCTATGGGTCACTGTGGGTACACCATGGGCACCATGTATGCCACAGTTGATCCAACAGAGGGTTGATCTTCATATACTTAATGGAGGAGTAAGGCCACCAAAGGGCATTTCTTTGCTTGTCACTGTTGGAGTGACCGTGTGCTCAGTTCTTCCTTGTTTCTCCCATGGGGACAGGAAGTGCGACTTTCTAGGGGAAACAGCAGTCATTTCACAGAATAATTGACAGAGCCCTCTGTCTTCCACGTGGGCTTGCTCTCACTCTCTCTTTTTAAATTGTGGTAGTGTACATATAATATCATTTTAACCATTTTAAGTATACATTTCAGTAGTGGTGAGTATATTCACATTGTTATGCAGCCAATCTCCAGAACATTTTTTTTTTTTTGAGATGGAGTTTCGCTCTTGTTACCCAGGCTGGAGTGCAATGGCGCGATCTCGGCTCACCGCAACCTCCGCCTCCTGGGTTCAGGCAATTCTCCTGCCTCAGCCTCCTGAGTAGCTGGGATTACAGGCACACGCCACCATGCCCAGCTAACTGTTGTATTTTTAGTAGAGACAGGGTTTCACCATGTTGACCAGGATGGTCTCGATCTCTTGACCTTGTGATCCACCCGCCTCGACCTCCCAAAGTGCTGGGATTACAGGTGTGAGCCACTGCCCCCGGCCCTCCAGAACATTTTTATACTGAAAAACTGAAAGTCTACCCATTAAATAACAGTGCTCCACTCGCACCTTCTTCCAGCTACTTTTCATCCCTATGATTTTGCCTGCTCTAGATACCTCATATGAATGAAAGCGTAGAGTATTTGCCTTTTTGTCATCATTGGCTTATTTTACTCAGCATAACGTCCTCAAGATTTGTCTATGTTGTAGCGTGTGTCAGAATTCCCTTCCTTTTTCAGGCTGAATAATAGTTCATGGTATATGTATATATACCACATTTTGCTTATTCATTCGTCTGTTGTTGCACACTTGGGTTGCATCCACTTCTTAACTGTTATGACTGGTGCTGCTATGAACGAACAATGGTGTACCAACATCTCTTTTAGATAATTAACCATTTTACAGTGTACAATTCAGTAGCATTTAGTGTATTCACAGTGAGGTGCAGCCACCATCTCTCTAGTTTCAAAATTTTCAACACCCCAGAAAAATGACCTGTACCCATTAAATAATCACTCCTGCTACAGTTATCCCCTGCTAACCATGAATGTTTTTATGTCTACAAATTTTCCTATTCTGTATATTTCATTTAAAAAATATGCAAACCAGGTGTGGTGGCTCACAACTATAATCCCAGTATTTTGGGAGGGCAAGATGGGAGGATTGCTTGAGCCCAGGAGTTCTAGACCAGTCTGCAAAACATGGTGAGACCCTGTCTCTAAAAAAAATTTAAAAATTAGCCGAGGGTGGTGACATGCACTTGTGGTCCAGCTACTCAGGAGGTTGAGGAAGGAGTAAGATAGCTTGAGTCCAGGAGGTCAAGGCTGCAGTGAACTGTGTTCACAACTGCACTCCAGTTGGCTACAGAATGAGACCCTATCTCCAAAAAAACCCCAAAAAACAAAAAAGGATTGTGTGACCTTTGTGTCTTGATTTTTTCACTTAGCATAATGTTCTTGAGGTTCATCTAAGTTGTAATGTGTATCAGTACTTCATTTTGTCTTGCTGAATAATATTCCATTGTTTGTATGTATGTATATGCAATTTGTTTATCCAGTCATCCATTGATGGACATTTGGTTCATTTTCACCTTTTAGCTATAATGAATAATGCTACTATAAACATTCATGTGGCAGTTTCTATGTGGACATATATTTTCATTTTTCTTGATTATATGTTTAGGAGTGGAATTGCTGAGTCACATGGTAATTTTATGTCTAACTTTCTCAGGAACCACCAAACTGTCTTTCACAGTAGCTGTACCATGTAACATTTTCACCAGTAATGTTCATATTTCTCCACATCCTCACTCACACTTATTATACTTTTCTGTTTTCTTAATTAAAGCCATCCTATTGGGTGGGTGGGAAGTGGTATCTCATCAGGTTTTGATTCATATTTCCCTAACAACCAATGATACTGAACATCTCTTCATGCTTATTTTCCCTTTGTATATATCTTATTTGGAGAAATGTCTATTCAAGTCCTTTGCCCATTTTTAAATTGGGTTGTTTGTCATTTTCTTGTTGAGCTGTATGGGTTCTTTATATACTCTAATAGTTTCATTACTTTAGCTCTTGTATTTAGGTCATTGATCCATTTTGAGTTAATTTTTACATACAGATTGAGAGGGGGTCCAACTTTATACTTTTGCATGTGGTTTATCCAGTTGTCCCAGCACCACTTATTGAAGAGACTGTTCTTTTTTCATTGAATGTTCTTAGCACCATTGTTAGAAATCAGTTGATCACAGATGTTTGGATTTATCTCTGGATTCTCAGTTCCATTCCATTAGTCTGTATGTCTAATTTAAATTGATAAATGTGCATTGTCCAACTTTGTTTTTCTTTTTTAATATTGTTTTGGTTATTTGTGGCCTCTTACAGTTCCATATAAATTTGAGGATTGGCTTTTCCATTTATGCAAATGTTATTGGAATGGGATTATATCGAATCTCTTGATTGCTTAGGAGAGTATTGCCACTTTTACCATATTAAATCTACCAATCCATGAACATGGGATGTCTTTCCATTTATTTAGGTGTTCTTTAATTTTTATAACAAAGTTGGACGATCTTCAGTGTCCAAGTCTTTCACCTTTTAGGGTTACATTTATTTCTAGGTATTTTATTCTTTGGGATGCTATTATAAATGGAATTGTTTTCTTAATTTCTTTTTTGGATTGTTCATTGTTGATATATAGAAATATAACTGTTTTTTGCATCGTTGCTGGTATATAGAAATATAACTATTTTTTCTTTTATACTCCGAAACTTTGCTGAATTTATTACTTTAACAGTTTCTTGTGGATTCTATGTTATTTTCTTTAAATAGTTGGTAGAATTCACTAGTAAAGCCATCTCATCTTTTCTTGGACTTTTCCTTTTTAGGAGGTTTTGATTACTAACTCTCTCTCTTTACTTATTGAAAGTCTATTGAAATTTCCTTTGTCTTGGGTCAGTCTGGTAATTTGTTTGTTTCTAGGAATTTGTCCATTCATCTAGCTTATCTAATTTATTGGTGTACAATTGTTTATTATATTCCCTTTTAATCCTTTTAATTTCTCTAAGATTGGTAATCATGACCTCACTTTCACTTCTCAGTCAGGGTAGCTAAAAGTTTGTCAGTTTTGTTGATCTTTGCAAAGAACCAAATTTTGGCTTCATTTATTCTCTCTGTTGCTTTCCTGTTCTTTGCTTTATCTTTGCTCTAATTTTCATTAATTTTTTCTTTCTGCTGCCTTTGAGTTTGGTTTGCTCATTTTTTTCTAGCTAGATTGTTCATTTAACTTTTTCTTCTTCTTCTTCTTTTTTTTTTGGAAATAAAATTTCTCTCTGTTGTCCAGGCCTGAGTGCAGTGGCACAATCACAGCTCACTGCAGCCTTGACTTCCCAGGTCCAGGTGGTCCTCCCACCTCAGCCTCTTAAGCAGCTGGGATAACAGGCACATACCACCATGCCTGGCTAATTTTGTTTTTTAATTTTTGTTAGAGATGAGGTCTCACAATGTTTCCCAGGATGGTCTCAAACTCCTGAGGTCAAGTGATTCCCTCACTGTGGTCTTCCAAAGTGTTGGAATAACAGGCATGAGGCACCATACCTGGCCCTTTCTTCTTTTTAAATGTAGGCTCTTACAGCTATAAATTTCTGTCTGAGCACTGATTTGGCTGCATCTCATGAATTTTGGTACGTTGTGTTTTCATTTTCATTAACCTCACAGTATCTTCCAATTTCCCTAGGGAGTTTTTCTTTAACCCATTGGTTGTTTAAGAGCATGTTGTTTAATTTCCATGTATTTGCTAACTTTCCAGTTCCCTTCTGCTACTGAATTCTGGCTTCATTTTACTGTGATCGTGATTTTAATCACTTTAAATCTGAAAAACACTTTACGGACTAAAAACAGGTCGTCCTGGTGAATATTCCATGTGAATTTAAGAAGAATGCATATTCTGCCATTGTTGGATACAGAGTTCTGTATATGTTTGTTAGGGCTAGTTGGCTTATAGTGTTGTTCAAGCTCTCAATTTGGATTTTTAAAAAACCTGAAGATCATTGAGAAATCAAGTGCTGACCTTGAATCTAGCTCCTATAAATCTGAATTTGTTATTTTCTGGGGATGGGATGGAGCTACACTACCCACATTGTTATGGTGCCAAGAAATGTTCTTTTATTGCTCAATATATGTTTTCTTTAAGGTATATTTACATTTTATCTATTAAGGCATGACTTTTATACAAGTTCAAAGAACACAAAAAGCTGCAGGCCTTGGGCCTCTGTGTTGGTATTTTAAGGGATATAAGGACAAGAGGATTCTGTGTGCTGCCTTTAGAAAAACTATTGTGCACAGACTTGCCATGATAGGAAATATTTATTACAAGCCTGACTGAAATTAGCAGTACTAGCTAACATTTTTGAAGTAATGCTATGAACTTTCATTTTAAATATTGCTTATTTTCTTCAGACCAGAACTTTTAACCTGTGTATTAAAATAATTTCAGGAATATGAAATGCAGAAAACAAAAGAGGAAGACTTTTTGAAGTTATTTGATAGGTGGAAAGAAGAAGAAAAGGAGAAACTAGTTGATGAAATGGAAAAAGTCAAGGAGATGTTTATGAAGCAATTTAAAGAATTAACTTCAAAGAATTCAGCATTAGAATATGTAAGTATTAAACCTATACATTCTTATGGTATTGATTGCCTTGAGAGGTGGTATTAGGATGGCATTAAGGCCAGAGGATCCAGGAGTTACTTTACAGTACCCTGTGCAGACATTCTTCTCCCTGAGAGTCTTCAAGGAGGCATAGAGGAGACAGAGCAAGTCAGAGATGTTTTGCTGAGAATGGGAGCATTGTCTTTAAACTCCAGTGCAGAACACACATGGTGAGATATTGAAGACCCTCTTCTATGAAGGTCCCTCTTTTCTATCTGGTTAGGTTAGCCTTGAACTGGAAACCCCTCCCTGAGTTTTGGAACTTTCCACTGTCCTGTGGGAGGGGAAGGAAGCAGACTGAGAAAGACTGAGTAAGAACCTTTGCCAGGCCCCCTCCTCAACCCAGGCCTGGGTGTGGTCTCTAAAGCAAGCAGTTTACGGCTAAATGAGCCCCTCTCCCCTATGGGAACAGCTCTGGTCCTTATGCCCTCGCCTCATTCATAGATGATACCTGAGCTGCTTCTTTAGAAAGCAGCCAATCAATCAGTGTCCTCCTGCTGAGAATTCTAAGCTTCCTGGTTAGATTTGATCTAACTCTTCTTTGGCAAAAAGGAAGATAGGAAGGCAGTGGAGTGAAGGTCCTTGAGCTCCCTCTAGGGGCCAATAAATTTTATAAACGAAAATAGAGAAATACTTTTGGAATTCATGGGAAGTCTTTCCTAAAACTCTTTAAACTCTAGTGTGGGGGTTAGTGAACTATGGCCCATGAACCAAGTCCAGCATACCACCTGTTTTTGATTGGCCTGTGACCTAAGACTAGGTTTTACTTTTTTTTTTTTTTGAGACAGTTTCTTGCTCTGTCTCCCAGGCTGGAGTGCAGTGGCATGATCTCGGCTAACTGCAACCTCTGCCTCCTGGGTTCAAGTGATTCTCGTGCCTCAGCCAGAGTAGCTGGGGTTACAGGCACGTGCCACCACACCTGGCTAATTTCCGTATTTTTAGTAGAGCCGCTTTCACCATGTTGGCCAGGATGGTCTTGAACTCCTGGCCTCAAGTGTTCCTCCCACTTGGGCCTCCCAGTGTGCTGGAATTACAGGTGTGAGCCACTATGCCCAGCCAGTTTTCACATTTTTAAAATGTTGGGAAAAAAGAACACTAATTTGTGACACAGGAAAATTTCATTAAAGTTCACATTTCAGTGTCATGAGTGAAGTTTTATGGAAACACAGCCATGTTTGGTCATTTACTCCGTCTATGGCATTTCTGTGCAGGAGGGGTAAAGCTGAATGTTTTGTCTGAGACTGCGCATGATTTATAACCATTGCTATCGACCTTGGCTACCTGGCTGAGATGGTGTTTGTCAGGTTTCTCCACTGAAGATTTTCTCTTTCTTCCTCCTTTCCCTGCTCTCCTCTGAAATGAAGTCACTATGAGCAACCTACACTGAGGAGTGGAGAAGTGCACTCTCCCATCCTTTTGTTTTTGAAGTTAAAATGTTACCTTCTGTGGTTTTCTGAGGGTTTTGCCATGAGTAACATTGGGAGTAACATCAAAAGAAAAGGGTAAAATTAAAACGTTGTGTTCCTAATGGATTTACTGATGTGGTCCCTGGACAGTGCTGGCCTCTCACTAAACCAGCTTAAGAACCAGGTGCATTTAGTTCTTCTGTTTCTGGCACCTATTAAGTGCCCATCAAAAATTTTAAGACCCTGCTGGACCTGGTGGCTCATGTCTGTAATCCCAGCACTTTGGGAGGCCGAGATAGGCAAGTTGCTCCGTGAACCCAGGAGTTTGAGACCAGCTTGGGCAACATGGCAAAACCCTGTCTCTACAAAAATTAGCCAGGTGTGGTGGTGCATGCCTGTAGTCCCAGCTACCTGGGAGGCTGAGGTGGAAGGATTGCTTGAACCCAAAGGGTTGAGGCTGCAGTGAGCCATGATCACATCACTGCACTCTGGCCTGGGCGATAGAATGAGACTCTGACTTGTTTAAGATTAGAAAGTCAGATTTTCCTTCCCCTTTTTTCACCCTGTATGTATTCTGATGGGAAGATCAGCAAGCAGTAGAAACAAACCAGTAAAACCACAGAGAAGCAGAAGTGGGAGAAGCATCAACAGCATTCAACAGGGCAGTCAGATTTAAAACACCTACATGCTCCCGGATTTTATTCTCTGTTTCAGTCTTAAAAAGTCCAATTGTAGTCTCCGTAGTACTAAGCTTGAATTTTATCTTGCAGCAACTATCAGAAATCCAGAAGTCCAATATGCAGATCAAGTCCAACATAGGCACATTAAAAGATGCACACGAGTTTAAAGAAGACCGTTCTCCATATCCCCAGGATTTCCAGAATGTCATGCAACTTCTTGATAGTCAGGTATGTGCAAGTGGGTGACAGCTACAGTGGACGCCTTCCTTCTTCTTAGTGAAGTAATGTACAGTGAGTGTCATCTGCAGAAAAGTGTTTGTCTTTTTCAGTAACTGTGAAGGTGACTATGTCTTTTCTTTATCTCCTACAACATTCCTGAGCCATAAGAGGTGTTTGTTACATGTTTGCTTTTGGTGAATAGCATACACAACAGTTTCTTCCCTTTATAAAATCAATTTGAATTGGTTAGTAAAACCTCACTATTGATTTTTCATCTTTTAGATGTAGCTCTCAAGGGCATATTGAAGCACCAGATTTTATTTTAGAGCTTAAATATACTGCGAACTGTATTTTTAGTAGAAATAGAGTTTCACCATATTGGCTGGCTGGTCTAGAACTCCTGACCTCTGGTGATCCACCCACCTTGGCTCAGTTAGCTGGGAGTGGTGGTGGGCGCCTGTAATCCCAGCTACTCGGAAGGCTGAGGCAGGAGAATTGCCTGAACCTGGGAGGCGGATGTTGCAGTGAGCCGAGATCATGCCATTGCCCTCCAGCCTGGGCAACAAAAGCGAAACTTCATCTCAAAAAAATTAAAAAAAATAAAAATACACACACACACACACACACACACACACACACACACACACACACACAGCTAACTGGCCAACTGATGATCTCTTACACTTATCAAACATAATCACTTCCATTTGGAAGCAAACCTCTGTAATCAGCACAATCTTCACCGTGGCTATTTTGGTCACAGTGGTTTAGTGGAACAGTTTTTTAAAACCAGGAAGCAAATAGAGATGAGAGCTTAGAAATTCAGGATTTTTTTGTAAACACTTAGGCCGTTCTAAAAAAGGTAAGTGGACTTTGAAAACAGGGACCACTGCTTCTTGCTTCAGTGCTCACGTCTTGCCTCCTAAACCCAAATCTACCTGCTCCACTGCAGTCAGGCTGACCATGTCCCCGTCCTGTCTTAAGTCCTTCAGTGTCCCTTATTCTGAACTTCGCACCAGCACACAGAGTGCTTCAGATTCTGGACTCTGGGCCATCTCCCTCTGTTCTTTGCTTTCCTGACACTCCAGTGGCCCAGCAGCCCATGCCTCTGAGAACGTGGCCTTCTGTCTTCCTCAGTTCTGGCTGCTTTCCTGCCTGTCCTGCAACCCCTAGTTTTCAGGGCCTGTCTTCTACTCATTCTTTAATATTCAGCTAGCCAGGCAAGCACCTCTTTCAGAAAGTTTTCCTGAGCCTCTAGGCTACAGCATTTCTGTAGTCCCTAAGTGGGGCCTGATCACACATATTATATGGGGATTCTCTAAGGCTGCGTCCACTCGCCTCCAGTGCAGAGCAGAGCCAGTGGCCGCTCAGCGAGGTGCCTGGTATAAGGAGGAGACCAGGAGCTGTATCCTGAACTGAACTGTTGACAGTTGCTTCCAACAGGCTGGAGACCACAGCTGGTCGCTTATGAGCTCAAGGATGTGGTTATAAAATCCTAAGGTCCCATCTAAATTTCTTCTGTTTCTGTCCTGTGAGTTGTGTTGTCAGTTCAGAACCCATGGCCTCAGAAACCCTGGTGTTTCCTTTTGTCCTCTTAGGTTGGCAAACTAGCACTTACTTTTGTAAATAAAGTGTTACTGGCTGTGTCCCAGTAACATTTTATGGGTGCTAGTTCACTTACATCTTATCCATGGGTTGTCCCAGTACAATTGTCCCAGTGCAGTTGTGGGATGACACAGCTGTATTGTGCTGTGTTGTAACCAAGTTGTCTGGCCCCCCAGAGCCTATGATATTTACTACTAGCTTCTTGAAAATGTTTGCTGACCCCTGCCTTATGGTATAAGTTTAAAACCAGATACAAATGTATTTAAGCATTTTTGACTGTATATATATCTTTAAAAAAGAGCAGCTGTATTAGTCTGTTCTCACACTGCTATAAAGAACTACCTAAGACTGGGTAATTTATAAAGAAAGAGGCTTAATTGTCTCACAGTTCCACAGGCTGCACAGGAGGCATGGCTGGAGAGGCCTCAGGAAACTTACAATCATGGTGGAAGGAAGAAGGGGAAGCAAGCAGGTCTTACAATGGTGGAGCAGGAGAGAAAGAGAGAGCGAAGGGGGAAGGGCTAAACACCTTTAAACAACCTCATGTGAACAGCAAGGGGGAAGTCCGCCCCCATGATTCAATCATCTCCTACCAGGCCCCTCCTCCAACGATCTGAGTGGGGACAGAGAGCCAAACTATCACCAGCTAAAATTGTACTAGATAGATAGTTGGGTTTCATAGGTACTCACTAGAAAGGAAGCTTCCATATTGCATAGATCTCATTGTTACAGTTGCACATAAATTATTCTTTTATTCTTTTGTAGGAAAGCAAGTGGACAGCACGACTTCAAGCTATTCATCAAGAACACAAGAAAGAGAAGGGTCGGGTAAGTCTAAAGTGGGTCTTTTTTTTTTTTTTTTTTTGAGACAGGGTCTCACTCTGTCGCCAGGCGCCAGGCTGGAGTGCAGTGACACAATCTCAGCTCACTGCAACCTCCGCCTTCTGGCTTCAAGCAATTCTCCTGCCTCAACCTCCCCAGTAGCTGGGACTACAGGCACGCACCACCACGCCCAGCTAATTTTTGTATTTTTAATAGAGACGGGGTTTCACTATGTTGGCCAGGATGGTCTCGATCTCTTGACCTCGTGATCCACCCACCTCGGCCTCCCAAAGTGCTGGGATGACAGGCTTGAGCCACTGCGTCCGGCCAAAGTGGGCCGTTTTTTAAAGGAATATTTGCTTTTATCTTTTATAAATGTGATATTTATCCACTTAATGACATTTGGGGAGAAATGTGTAGCAAAATTAAAATTACCTATAATTCTAACACCAAAGATAACCACTGCTATTACTTTCTTCTAAATCATTTCCATTTTCTTTCTATGCATTTCTATACATGGAGAACCCCAAATGTATATAGTTTTACAACATTTGAATTATGTTTATAGGTTTATGTGCCTTTCACTTAATATATCATAGACCTTTCCTAAGTTTTAAAGTATTTTTCAAAATCATGACCTAATGGCTTCATGATGACCTTATGGATGTATCGTAAGTTACTTAATCATTTCCTCATTGTTGTATACATATTTCTGAAGTTTTTGCTTCAGGGAACTGCAATGTAAGTAATTTTTTAAAAAGGCAAGAACTGTTCACATTAAAATCATTGCAATGAAGCAAACTTTAATTATGACACTGATTCTCTTTCACCTCAGAACATCAGAAATTTAAGTGTTACAATGTGTTTAAACTAGTGCAAAACATCTAAAGTAGATGTATTTGAGAAGATCTTAAAATAGGAAAACTTCTGTTTATTTTTTCAGTTGAAATTGTATTCTGTATCTTAGTATTTCTTGTAAATCTTTTCCAAATGGAAAAAAGTTTCCTCTTTTGCACATTTTCTAAGATTACCTTTCTTAGTAGAATATTAAATGATAAAAGATCATATACTGTATATGTGTATAATAGCTAGGATGAAGTATGTTCAGATGATAAAAAATTTATCAGCTTGTATTTCTCCAAAGTAGAACAAATACTGAATAAGATGGTGGGGGGTCGGGGGAAAAAACTGAACAGTAGTAGAACCAAACTAAAGCAAAGCAAAAAAAGTAAAAATATTTCACAAAACATCTGCAGTTCTTGAGGAACTTCCATTGGAAAGTTAGATATGAACCTACTTGTAAGATTGTGTCATTACTAAAAAAGGAAATAGGAACCACTATTTTTCCTCTATTCCATTTATAATATCATTTAGTCATGCAAATAATATATATTTGTATTGTGAAAATACACATACATATACCCAATACACCTATCTATATACATACACATATACAGTAGTTTATATTGAACATTATATTACTGATGCAGCAGTTCAATTTAGGAGTATTTACTGAGCATCTGCTATGTACTACACTTTACAGGGCTAAAAAGAGGTGTGGAACAATGCCTGCCCTTAGATTGCTTACAGTATAGAAGGAGTGTAGGAGCAAGGCTACAGATATGGCAATCAGGATGGGATAAATGTAGAGTGCCCTAAGGACTGAAAGTGTTTTGAAGTGGGGTTAGGGCTGTGTGTGGATCATGCTCATGTTCACTTCTGTAGGCTAAACAACTCTTCTGAGTTTCAGATCAGGTAGTCAGCTTTGTACTTCACATCTCCATGGGCTTCTCAAGTGCAACATGCCTAAGATGAAGTTCTTGCGTTGGCTCCCCAGATGTGGCAAATGGCACCCTTGTTCCTCCAGATGCTCATCTTGATTCCCTCTTTCTCCCTCAGTCCCCTAGTCCAGGCAGGGCCCACTGTATGGAACCAGTTCTTCTGTACTTTCCTGTTGCCTCTGCCATTAACTGAGCCTCCATCATTTCTGAAAGAGCCCCAGGGTGGGTCCTTCTCCTTCCTTAGTCTGCTCTTCACAGAGCCAGCAAAATAACCTGGCTGCTGGCCACCACTCTAGCCTCAGCCTGAGCCCCCCTCCCTCTGAACCTTCTCGTTCCAGCCACGATGACTTTCTGCTAATTTCTAGAACATTCTGACCTTTTCCTCTTTTATACCCGGTTTCATTGCTGGGAAGCCCTTCCACTTGCTCTTCACATGACTATGAGTTTTCTATTCTGTATAGCAAATGACTACAAATTGAGAGGCTGAAAATGGCAGGTATTTCTCTTCTCACTCTCTGTGGGATAGGAATCCAGGCAGGGCTAGGCTGGGCTCAGGGACTCACAGGCTGCATTGAGAGTGTCAGCTGGGCTGTGTTCTTGTCTGGGGTTCCTTGTGATTATCTGAAGGGCTGAGACTATCAGGTCCCAGAGGCTACCCCTTCTCCATGGCAGTGCACAGCCTGGCTGTCGATTTCAAGACCAGCTAGAGTGTCTGTCTTGCTTTCATTCTTCCCCTTCAGGAAGGGCTTAGAACTTCTTCCTCTTTCTTCTTCTTCTTCTTCTTCTTCTTCTTCTTCTTCTTCTTCTTCTTCTTCTTCTTCTTCTTCTTCTTCTTCTTCTTCTTCTTCTTCTTCTTCTTCTTCTTCTTCTTCTTCTTCTTCTTCTTCTTCTTCTTCTTCTTCTTCTTCTTCTTCTTCTTCTTCTTCTTCTTCTTCTTCTTCTTCTTCTTCTTCTTCTTCTTCTTCTTCTTCTTCCTCTTCTTCTTCTTCTTCTTCCTTCTTCTTCTTTTTCTTCTTCTTCTTCTTCTTCTTCTTCTTCTTCTTCTTCTTCTTCTTCTTCTTCTTCTTCTTCTTCTTCTTCTTCTTCTTCTTCTTCTTCTTCTTCTTCTTCTTCTTCTTCTTCTTCTTCTTCTTCTTCTCTTCTTCTTTTCTTCTTCTTTCTTTTTTTTTTGTGAGACAGAGTCTCTCTCTGTCGCTCAGGCTGGAGTGCAGTGATGCCATCTCAGCTCACTGCAACCTCTGCTTCCTGGGTTCAAATAATTCTCCTGTCTTAGCCTCCTGAGTAGCTGGAATTACAGGCATCTGCCACCATGCCCAGCTAATTTTTGTATTTTTAGTAGAGATGGAGTTTTGCCATGTTGTCCTGGCTGATCTCAAACTCCTGACCTCAGGTGATCTGCCTGCCTTGGCCTCTCAAAATACTGTGACTGCAGGCATGAGCCACTGTACCTGGCCTGGAACTTCTTTTAAGGGGTTCACCTGAATAAGGCAGACCCACACAGGATAATCTTCCTTTTCATAAGCTCAAAGTCCAAAGATTTGAGACTGCAATTATGTCTCCAAAGTCCCTTCACCTTTGCCATATTCTGTGGTTCAGAAGCACAGCATAGGTTCTCTTCAGACCAGGGGACAGCATCACACAGGGCATGTACACCAGGGGTGCAACCTTGAGGGCTCCCGAGAACCCTGCTTACCCCACCACCTCTGGCCTCTGGGCCCTGGTCACCTGATGTCACTCCATTCAAGTAGGTGGTCCCTTTATTATTCCCATCACATGTCAACCAGAGCTTGAGAACTATTTAAAATAGTTTACTTGTTTGTCATTTGTCTCTCCAATCACACCATCAGCCCTCTGAGTGAAGGGCTCCATCTATTTAGCTCTCCATTGTCTTCCCAGCATCCACTCATGTGGCTGAAATGTGGTTGGCACTCACCACACACTTGTAGAATGAATGTGGAACGTAGCTGGATGTCTCGCGAGGGCATCATTTAGCCTTGTTTTCATAGATGGAGAAAGGCTGATTGTAGGTTTCAGAAGAGCAGGGTTGCCAGAATTGTCTGGAGGTCTAAGCACCGTCTGCCGTAGGGAGGACACTAGTTAGGACAATGGTGTTCACCTTTCAGAGTATTTTATCTATGGCAGCTAAGATGTAGGATCCCAGGACAGTAGTTTCTCTGCACCACAGGTGGCTCCATTGTGCAAGGAGTGCTCTCCTTTGTCCCTCTGTGTTACACGGAAACAAAAGTGGCCTGTTCTTACGGTTCATGTCCTGGTGTCCTGGAGCTGACTCATACTGGCTCTCAGCTGTGCACATTTCTCCTCATCAGGGTGTGTTTCTGTTTTTGTTTTTTTTTTAAAGCTGATTAATCAGCACACCACTGGTTTCATGGGAACATTTAGAAATAAGTGGATTTTTGTAGTTGCCATATACTTAATCCTTCTAAGAGTTCTATGAGGTAGGTGCTGTCACCCATTTTACAGGTGAGGAAACAGAGGCTTAGACAGATGCTGTCCTGCCCAAGGTCACTGATACTTGAACGCAGGCCCTATGTACTCCAGGCCATACCACACTGGCTTGCCTGTCCAGCTCCAGGCACTCACCTGTCAAGCTCCCAGCCAGGAAGAAAAACAGGCAGTGACAGCTTCGAGTGCTTGCTTTTCTGTAAGGATGCAGGATCTTTTCTTTGGATGCTCTGACAAAGCGAAGTGATACACTTCAGAATTACCTGAAACTCTTTTCCAAAGGACATGTGGCCAGCTCCACTCCCCGAGGTCATGATTTAGTAGGCAAGTCTGGGACTGTGGATTTTGGGAAAAAAAAAAAAAACTAAAAGCCACCCAGGCTGCTCTGTTTTGGATCTAGGATTTGAACCACTGCTCTTAGGTCATTAAAATCCCTACTCTTATTCTTCAAGTCATCTTTCCAGCGTTGGTATTTAGGGACAGAATTCAGTTTTCTTTATTGATAGTGGGGATTTTTAAAATCCTAGCTGCTTTAAAGTGTGTTTCAGGCAGGTGTGGGAATTTCAGTGACCTTTTGGCTAGAATAGAATGCAAGTTGCAGTTTTTACAATTTGTTTTACAAGTTGTGATAGAAAGACTGACTGTTGTCACGGGGGAAGAAGGTGAGGCCTTTCCTGGTTCTGAGTGAGGTGCTTGCCTCACGTACTGTGTCTGTGGGGTGATTTGTGCCTCACGTACTGTGTCTGTGGGGGGATTTGTGCCTCATGTACTGTGTCTGTGGGGGGATTTGTGCCTCACGTACTGTGTCTGTGGAGGGATTTGTGCCTCGAGTACTGTGTCTGTGGGGGGATTTGTGCCTCCACTAGGCTGCACTCCTTCCTCATCTGTTGGTTTGGCTTGTTTAGAAGCTGCTTACCTCTCCCTCCTTTTCTCTTAAACCCTAACAGAGGGGTGAATTCAATCAGGTTTAGTAATCTCTGCCTGAGACCTAACTATTAATTATTCCACATGATTGGTGCCTGCTGTTCCCACAATGCACATATTGTATTTCTCTGTTTAGGGGAAGTTGCATTTGCCAACTTTCTATTGCTTTACCTAGATTCTTGGCAAATTTTTTTGTTTTAAATAACATTGGTAAGAGTTCAGAGGCAGTCACAGATAAGCGATGGCTTGCCCTTTTTACCCAACAGAAGACTCTGGAGAGCTTGGGAGATTGTCAAATGGTCACAAAATGAAGGAAGGGAGGATGGGGTGATGTGGACCGGTAGGGAAAAATGCGTAGAGCTTAAAATGGGATCACAAGAAATGGGCTCATGAGCTGCAAACTTCAAAACAATTTCTGGCTACGTCTTGCCTAGACCCACTCCATTCCTCTTTCAGTGAAAGCTTTTCTGTGCCTTTCTGATTCACTCTTAACCCCTATATTAAAAATAATGTCATCTCTCAGATTTTCCCACACTTCTTTTCTTCCTGGGGCCTGGAAGAGCTTCCCATGTAGCTGATCAGAGCCAAGATCCTAAACTTCCATCCAGCAGCCTGGACAGTTTTACTGGCTTTTCTTCTATTTTTTAGCTCAATGTTTCCTAGACTGCTTTGGAGGCCACTTTTCCAGGGACCTGTAAAGACGTTTGGAAAGCTCTTGACAATGCCTTCCTTGGGGGAGGCTCTTAGTATCCACAAGGATAGGAAAGATTTTTTTTACGTTTTACTCAGAAAATCTTTCTAGATTGGTTCAACCCAGTGTTTGTTCAGCCTCAGGAGCACAGAGCATTTCAGAGGCAAGACCGTGCAGGATGCTAAGACACTGCCCCCTTTCTTTTTTTTTTTTAAGATAGGGTTTAATCTGTTGCCTGGCATGAGCATAGCTCACTGCAGCCCAACCTCCTGGACTCAAGCAGCCCTCCCACCTCAGCCTCCTGAGGAATTGGGACTACAGGCTCACCCCACCACACCTAGCTAATTTTTAAAACTTTTTGTAGAGACAGAGTCTTACTATGTTGCCCAGGCTGACCTCCAAATCCTGGGCTCCAGTGATTTTCCCTCCTTGGCTCTCAAAAGAGCCCCAACTTTGAAACTTGCATGTGAAAGTTTAAGTCTGGGCTCCGCCCCCTTTCAGCTGTCTCAGTTAGGGCTAGTGACTTTACCTTTCTAGACTTGAGTTTTCCTATCTGTACAATGGGGCCAAAACATGTATCTGTAACAATGTGGTGTGGATTCAACAAAATGAACTGCATCTAGTACATAGTGAGTGTTAATTTTCTAAAAGCAAGCAAATGAGAAAATGCGGGCCTAGGTATCCTGAAACGCTCATCTCAGGCACGATACTTCCTACTCCTCATTTATTTGCTCTGCATACTCCGTCATCACTTCCAGGCCTTGGAGTGTCCTTCGCCCCAGTTATGAAGCCTTTTTTTTTTTTTTTTGAGACCGAGTCCCACTCTGTCACCCAAGCTGGAGTGCAATGACATGATCTTGTTTCACTGCAGCCTCTACCTCCTGGATTCAAAAATTCTCCTGCCTCAGCCTCCCAAGTAGCTGGGATTACAGGCGTCCATCACCACACCTGGCTTATTTTTGTATTTTTAGTAGAGATGGAGTTTTGCCGTGTTGGCCAGCATGGTCTTGAACTCCTGACCTCCAGTGATCTGCCTGCCTCAGCATCTGAAAGTGCTGGGATTATAGACATGAGTCACCATGCCTGGCCTCAAGCCCTTTTTTTTAACCCTCTCTGTTTAAATAACTACTAAAATTGTTTTAAGCACCTTTCCTCCAATTATTGAAAACAAATTCTTCCTGAATTCTTTTTGTCCAGTCTATGATCTTCCCGGACATTATCTCTAAAGATGAATACAATCTGTGTGTCTCTGTACCTCTGTCCTCTGCATCTCTCCCTTTCTTTCCCTCCCTGCCTCTTTTCCTCTCCTTCTTCCTCCCTCTTCCTCTCTAATCCCCACCATGCCCCTTCTTTTTCTCAGTAAACATTTATTGAGAACTTGCTGAGGGCCAGAGATTGTGCTAGTTTCTGGGAATATAAAATAATTAAGATTTGGCCAGGCACAGTGGCTCACGCCTGTAATCCCAACACTTTGGGAGTTTGATAAGTGCGGATCACCTGATGTCAGGAGTTTGAGGCCAGCCTGGCCAACATGGTGAAACCCGGTCTCTACTAAAAACACAAAAATTAGCCAGATGTGGTGGTGGGTGCCTGTTATCCCAGCTACTCAGGAGGCTGAGACAGGAGAATTGCTTGAACCTGGGAGACAGAGGTGGCAGTGAGCCGAGATCATTCCACTGCACTCCAGCCTGTGTGACAGAGTGAGACTCTGTCTCAAAAAAAAAAAAAAAAAAAAAAAAAAAAAAAAGTAAATTAGATGTGCTCTCTGGCCGAGGATGGCCCATGTGGGTATGTAAAGGACAGGACTGCAGCAGAAATTTAGTATGGAGGATCAGAGCCACTCTGCAGGAGAAACCTGAATCCTTTATCATTGCTCATCATGTGTTATTTCATGTTATGTGCTCTAGTTGGATCAGCTGCTCCCATAATCAGTGTTGTCTGTTTGGGGTCATGAGCTCCCTTGGGAATATAGATGAAGCACCTAGAACAACCAGAGCCAGGATATGCTATGATCAAAGATTTATTCAACGACTTGATGTGCATGGATAGCATCAGGCCAGCAAAACAGGCAGGGCACATACTCGAAATTCGCAGAATGAAGATATTGAACATGCAGCTTACAGATGAATGCCTTTCTTAACTTTTTTTCAGCTCATGTCACATATAGAGAAACTTCGAACCTCAAAGATAGATGATCTAAATGCAAGCAATGTTTTCTACAAGAAAAGGATAGAAGAGCTAGGGCAGAGAATCCAGGAGCAGAACGAACTGATTCTAACTCAGAGACAGCAGGTACGTCTGGCGGCAGTGTGGCACTGGGCTTCTTTAAGCAACACAGTGTAAATAAGGACATGTGTTTTTGCTATAGAGCATTTGCAAGTAGTATAAGGTGAGGAAAATGGAGTATTTTTCCCCTTGTGATTGCTTGTAAAACTTAGTGCAATAAAATACATTTTTAAAGGTATTGAGAAGCAGTATGTTGAAGATTTATAAAGTTCAAAATTAATTTGTTTTGAAGGTAGATAAGAATTTCTTTTAGTAATTACTTTGAGAAGCAGCCAAATCCAAATACAACTTAAAAACCCAAGGTCTAAAAACATGGACAGGTTTTATACATGAACGTATTGTATAATGATGAGGTTTGGGTAATAACTTTTGCCTCTATGCTTTTAAAATCCATATGCCTTATGTCTCTGGAGGATTTAGTGAAAAGATTAATTTACTAACAACATTATCTGTCCATGACCCCGTGTGTCCCTAACTAATTTCAAATGTATCACTAGAAGAAGTGTATTTTCTTTGCAGATTAAAGAGTGTACCTGTAGTCCATTAAACAGTGTCAGTGAATCCAAAGGTAAGTGGATAGGATCCCTGTGCTGGCAGCAAAGGGGCCTCCCCAATTGTGCTGGGCTTCAGAAGAATGGGGGCCCCACTTGTTTATGTGCGCTAAGGTGGCATTCTTCTTGCTGTATTAATTTGGTAGATCTGTCCTCTATTATTTTAATTTGAGAGATTTGTTACTACAACCCAGAAAGGTAAAGAATTTAAAAAATCTAAACTATCATGTAGTTATTTCATTTTTTAAATCAGAGTACTATTAGGCACATAATACCTGCTTGGGAACCATTTAACTCTTAACTTACATACTGTAGAACAGAGTTATGGCATATAAAGGCACAGGGTCTGTTGACAGACTGGGTTCCACTCCCATCTCTGGCACTTCGTAGTTTTGTGAATCTCTGCCTCAGTTTCCTCAGCTTTATAGTAGGAATATGAACAGTGTCTCCGTCTGTTTTCTCTGCTATAATAGCATAAAACAGACTGGTATTTATAAAAAAAAAATGTTTCTGGAGGCTGGGAAATCCAAGAGCATGGTACTGACATCTGGTGAGGGTCAACCCACAGTGCGAGGCATCACCTGGCCAGCTAATGCTTGAGACAGAGAGAAGAGATAGGGCCAAACTCCTCTTTTTAAATCAGGAGCCCTCTCTCAATAACTAACCCACTCCTGCCACTGTTGCCACGTAACATTGTTACAATGGCACTTAAATTTCTTTTTGAGACGGAGTTTCGCTCTTGTTACCCAGGCTGGAGTGGAATGGTGCGATCTCGGCTCACTGCAACCTCCGCCTCCTGGGTTCAGGCAATTCTCCTGCCTCAGCCTCCTGAGTAGCTGGGATTACAGGCACACGCCACTGTGCCCAGCTAATTTTTTGTATCTTTAATAGAGACAGGGTTTCACCATGTCGACCAGGATGGTCTCGATATCTTGACCTCATGATCCACCCGCCTCGGCCTCCCAAAGTGCTATGATTACAGGCTTGAGCCTCTGCGCCCGGCCTCCCAACTTGCATTTTTGAGGGGACATTCAAGTCATAGCAAATAGTAACTACATCATAGGCTTGTTATGAGTATTCAATGGGACAATATACATGTTAAGCCCTCATTAAGTTAGTCATTGTCATTGATATTAAGCTCTTAGTAGGCCAGGCACAGTGGCTCACATTTGTAATGCTCACACTTTGGGAGGCTAAGGCAGGAAGATCACTTGAGGTCAGGAGCTCGAGAGTAGCCTGGGCAACACAGCGAGTTCCCCATCTCTAAAAATAAAAAATAAAAAACGAACTGTGCATGATGGCAGGCACCTGTAATCACAGCTACTCAGGAGGCTGGGGTGGAAGAATCACTCGAGCCCAGAAATTCAAGTCTGCAGTGAGCTACGATTGCACCACTGCACTCTAGCCTGGGTGACAGAGTGAGACCCACATCTATAAAAAACAAAAAACAAAAATCTCTTCATTATTCTAAAGTGCTATAAAGGCTTGTTACGTTATTCTCAACTGTAGCTATTTGGGGGTTATAGGTTTGTTCTAAGCTTAGTGGGAATATGCATAACCTACTGACTGCAGCAATAATAGCCCACCTGTTTCCATATCATTCAAGAACTCTCTCTCTCTTGCTGCTCTCTCTCTTTCTCTCTTTCACACACACACACACACACACTCTCTCTCTCTCTCTAAACCAGTCAAGACCCTGGTAAGCATTGACATTGCAAAAGAAAACAAAACAATAAAAAAGGAGCTAGACCAGACCAGAAGGGAGAGAGACTGGGAGCCTCGGGTTCAGGGTCCCACTTCTGCCTGGCTTCCTTCCCAGTGATTCCATCCAGTCCTGGTTCCCGCACGTCTCAGGTTGTGGAGGAATCTTTGTCTACTTGAGGAATGCCAACTGGGGGTGGTACTGGGGTTTCTGAACTGGGTTTCCTCCTTCTTGTTTTGAGATAAAGACTTGGGGAAAGAAAGGGCTGTGGTTCTCCTCAACTCCTCTTCAGATAACAAGAGCTCAGGTAGGGAGGAATACTTGCATGATTAACTAGATATCATAAATATTTGACTGGAAAGCAATTCTGGGAAAAATTTATCTTCAAAAGGCTTTATGTTACACATATTTATTCTCTTGGTGAAATGCTATATATTGGTACATTTCATTTATTGTTTTTCATGGGGGCACTAATTAGGATAAGGGCTACAAAAATTTAATCCATAGCTTGTGATTTTTTTTTTGTTCATTTATTTTTCTATCATTTCAGGAACTCCTTTAGCCTGGCAGGCTTTTGAAACTCAGCCAGCTGCTCCAGCTGTGCCTAGTAAGTTCCTATAATAGATGCAGGGCTCTAAGGGTGTCTTTAAAATGCTAAACCAAAGCATAACTTATACTTACTATTTTTAGAGACTTTTCCTTGAAAACCAATTTATTTAGAGATCGCATAATAATTTATTTTGATTCTTGGTTTTGACCTAGTTCTAAAACCCAAGACTATAACTATCCACGTGATTTAGTGGTGGTGTTGATTAGCCGTAGCTATTATCTCACAATTTGTCTAAAAAGGGATGACAAAAATTCCTTGGCATCACTTCAGTTTATACTTGTAGACTTCTCAAAGTGACACACTGTGTCACTGTGTGTGGTGTCACCACACTTGGGCACTGCTGACACTCTTGCTGCTGCAGGCTTTGACAGGTGTCCTGTCTGTCCCCACTTGCGGTTAGTCTGGCCATCTGCTCTATCTCCCAGAGCTGTCAAGATTCTGCAGTAAACCAAAAGGACACAATCTTTACAGTTTAGAAACTGACAGATGATTGTTTAAAAGTACTAGCTAAATAGTTGAAATAGTTTTGCTTCCACTCAGGAAGGAGTAGGGGCAGACAGATGTGCCATGTGCACAGGGATCTGACCACAAGAGGAGCATGGGCTGAGGCTGAGCACAGGGGGACGGGACCATGCACATGGGCCCAGGGATTGCGAGAGCACTGGGTGGTGACTAAAGGACATTCTTGAGTGTGTTTTGGAATTTGGCACTATTGGCTGGAAAACGCTGATGCTTTTAAGCACTTGGTCCTCCTCAGAGGCTTCAAGAAGCTGAAGAAGTTGAGAGGTAGTAAGGAGAGGAGAGGATTTTAAGTGCCAAGAGTCGGGTTGAGGGAGGAAGAGATGCTGAACCTATATCTTATGAGATGAAGGAAAAAAAACACATTTCAGAAAAGGACAGAAAGGTCAAATACTAAATAAGTCAAACAAACAAAGAATATTCAGCAGCTGACCAAACCCAACTATACAAGCAAAAAAAAAATTTTAAATCCAAGGCTATATTTAGAGTGGTTTTCTCCAAATGGAGTAGGCAAAATTATCTACTGGAATATGGGAAAAAATTATTAGAGATTATTTTTATATATTAATAAATCTTATCCTTTGAATTTTTTTTATTTTTTTGTTTTAAAATGTACATATTTCTATTACAGTACATATATAATTCATTTAAATAAATATGTATATATCTAGGGGAACTTTTACTGACTGGGGAATATGGTAAAAAAATGTTATGCCAAAAAAAAAAAAAATGTTATGCCACTGTCTCTAGAAAATTCCAAAAATAATAAATAAAAATTGGCCCATACCCCCAGAGACAGGAGTCCCTTCTGAGTGAGGCACTGGCTCATCCCATTCCTCTTACCAGCATTCAAAAAGGATCTAAAAGCCAAGGTTCTAATGATGGCAGGGAAGTTCTCATCACTAAAAAGAAAACATATACTCTAAAATTTCAGATCAGAAAATCTAAATCACAAAGTGAAAGTCAGCTTAGGAGATATGCAGTGAATAAGTCAGACCCATACCCAGTAAAATGAAGAATGATGATGTCTAATCTAAGGCAGATATGGTCAAACCTGTTGATTACACCCATTTATACCCTTGGTGATTTAGACACTAATCAGTCATTTACTGATTTACTACCCTTTCATAATAAGGGGAATGAATTCTATAGTTTAGGGAAAAGACCAAATTGTGATCAACTTTAGCAGCATCAGATCTTGTGTTTCCATAAGCTGGAATAATATCTAAATCAGGAATACTTAGTATTCTGTATTTTTTTCCTGTAAAAGGCCAGATAGTGATTTATATTAGGTTTCACAGGCTAGATGGTCTGTTTGGCAACTATTCAACTCTGCTATTGTAGTACAAAATCAGCCATAGACAATATTTAAGTGAAGGAGCCTGGCTGTGTTCCAATAAAAATAGGCAGTGGACTAGGTATGTCTCAGGGACTACAGTTTACCAAAACTTGATCTAGATTATTATATAAGTTGCAAATGGGTATGAAGGCAATATTTCAGAGTTTGTTAGCAATTTGCAAATAGGAATTGAACACTTTCACTAGAATCTATTGTGAAGACAAAAAATGTATACCTATAGAAGTAGCTGATGGCCAGGCATGGTGGCTCATGCCTATAATCCCAGCATTTTGGGAGGCCGAGGCAGGTGGATCACTGAGGCCAGCAGTTTGAGACCAGCCTGGCCAATATGGCGAAACCCCATCTCTATTAAAAAATACAAAAATTAGCTGGGTATGGTGCCTCATGCCTGTAGTCCCAGTTACTTAGGAGGCTGAGGCAGGAGGGTCGCTTGAGCCTGGGAGGCAAAGGTTTTAGTGAGCCAGGATCATGCCACTGCACTCCAGCCTGGGCGACAGGAGTGAAACCCTGTCTCAGAAAACAAAACAAAACAAAAAAGTAGCTGAGGTTTGTGGCCAGTATTTTTTAGGGTAAGATTCAAATTAAAAGTCTGTCTTGATGTAATAAAGAAGCAGTAAACTAATAGACAAATGCTGTTTAGTGAAGACAAACTGGACCAATAAATAGTCCAGAGAGGACTCTCGGATAAGAATTGTCAAATATTGGAAGAAGGCCGTGGAATATAATTTTTGGAGAAATTTAAAGAGCATTTAGTCTTACTTAAGTTGGCTAAAGCCCTCTCTACAGGCTGTGACTGAATTAACACCTTCGCATAATGTCTTCCAGCCCAGTGATTACTTTTCAAAACTGGTTTATTGTGTATGAATGTTCATTGCAGCATTATTCATAATAGCTAAACAGTGGAAACAATTAAATGTCCATCAACTAATAAAAAGGCAAATAAAATGTGGTCAGTTTATAAAACAGAATGCTATTTGCCTGTAAAAATACATGCTGATATTTATATACGTACTACATCATAGATGAACCTTGATAATATTGTGCTAAGTGAGCAAAGCCAGATGCAAGGAACCACATATTGTATGACTTCATTTACTATATGAAATGTCAAGAATAGGCAAATTCAAAGAGACGGATAGTAGATTGTTTCTTGGGGATGGGGAAGGGGCAAAAATGAGGTCTGATGGCTATTGGGCATGGGCATTTTGAGGGAGGTGCTGATGAAAATGTTCTAGAATCAGACAGTGGTTGTGGTTGCACAGCCCTGTGAATATGCTAAAAAAAACCCCCACTGAATTGTGTATTTTTTTTTGAATTGTGTATTTTTAAAAGGTGAATATATCTCCATAAAGCTGTTATGAATATAAGTTTAGGTTAGTTGTGTAATATCTTCGCCACTTGAAATATTTGCCCCTTATGGTCTCTTATGTATCTTGACAAATTTGAGGTATATTTGGCTACCATCACGTTCAGATGCTTACGCTTTAACTATGGAAATTCTGAGTCCTTCCTTTTTATGCTGTTTCAGTGAATGCCCCAGCCCTGCACAATTTGGAAACTAAATCAAGTCTGCCGGTGGCGCATGGTAAGTTTCAGTAATAGTCTCAGTGTTTTATGGGCAGTTGCCACCCTCAGTTAGATCACTTATTAACCAAAACTGCTTCTATGGAGGTAATTATGTAAAACAGGAAACATTTTAGTGATTACAAAACAGTTATTAAAACTGCTGTAAACTGGACATACCTACCAAAGTCTTAAAGTATAAAAGGTACACATAGGTATAAAAGGTGGCCAGACTCACAAGTAGAGATTTCAACTTGGAGTATTGTCTTGATTATTTATGATTTTGTGGAAAATAGTAGGTGTCGGGTAAGAATGAGGGTGACCTGCTACCAGACCAGCCAACCAGCACATGCCACAGGGCACATGTGGTTGTTTTTATAACTTTCAATGTGGCAGCAAGTCACCTTTTCTAAACAAACAGTTTGAATGACTGGTTGGGAAAATCTAGAAAAGACATGTGATGGAAATCAAAGGAAATAGGTAGGAACCACTGGGTGAAATCCGTGCCAGGGTTCAGTTCTTGGACCAGATCAAAAGAGATAGTTGTTATTAACATGATCCGATAGACGGGCTGAATATTTGTAGCCGTAGTTCACTTTTTATACAGTGAAAGTGCTAACAGTTTTTATAGTACATTCTTTAATATGATGTTTTCCTGTGGTCTGTTGGATATTACAAACAAATTAAGACAAGAGAAGGACCATCTTTTTCCTGTCTCACATACAGTTGCTCTAGAATCCAATGATTATTCACTCTTCTTTCATTTTTGGTCTTTAAAACGGTCACACTTAAATCCATGATCTAACTGGTCCATTTAGTGGCACTTCTTGTCTTCAGAAATATTGCGGTCTGTATATCATGAACTTTAGTAATAATCTTAATCCTTTTTACTTATGACTGACTCATGAAGTGTTTATCGCACCTTAATTTTTTTCCAAAGATCATTTCAGGAAGATCAGTTGTCTTGAGTATGTGATCACAATATGTAATGTCTAAATTCTCCATATATTGATCATCTTATTTACAAGTGTTTAGAGTATGCAATTTTTTTCCTTTAGGCCAGTAATAGATAAAAGCACATTGCACATAACTAAATTTGCTTTAATAGTGAGCATATAAGAAAAGTATCTCTAGCAGTCATTCTATATTCATATTATTTTATGTCAGGTCTAAACTCTCTCTGCTGCCTCCTTTTATTCGGTCGATTCTTGTAAAGCATTGCTGGCCACCTCTTTTTCGCACTTCAACAGTGTATTTTAGTTTCTTTGACTTCCCTGCCCCTCCACTTCGCTATTGTTAGCTTTCTCTATGACATTACACATGGTCCCCAGTCTCTTTGTCATATATTTTTGTTGCTAACTAAAGGATACACCAGTAGGTACATTAAGCTGTTAGGGGTTAATTCAAGGGTCCTGAAAAATTGATCATTTCTAAAGCACAGGTTCGCGGGGATCCTACACTCACTGGCCCAGAGCTACACAATTCAGTCATGCCCCCTTCCTGGCATCTGCTGGGGTTGAAATGCTAGTTTTAAATGCCAGCCAGACTTGGCACAGGGCCTATAGCCCTTGGATGGGGATCAAAGCTGATCTGTGAGCATCTCAGTGGGCAGGAGCTAAGAAGAGACTTGGCCAGGGCTCATTGATGTCCCCCACCCCATCAGGCCAGCAAGGGCAGGGCAGGGCAGGTTAGTCATGGATTACGTAACGTTTATTTGCCCGTTCACTCTGTCCTTTGTTCCATCTCAAAGCTTGATGAGGTTCTTTACCATGAAAAATCTCGAGATTCCTTACTATCGTAGGTTGGTTCCCCTGGGAAACAGACTCATGCGGAAGTTTACAGGTGGGAGGTGGGGGTGCCCTCAGATAGCACCTGTGAGATAAGCAGCGTTGGGCAAAGGGGACCTTGAACCCAGACGCAGCTGCAGTGGAGGCCTCAGCTAGTCCTGCTTCAAAGCTGCGGAGCTGGGATGAGTACTCCAGCTTGTCCTCCGCTGAGGCAGGGAGGGCCATTGCCCCCTTTGATTTGTCATCTGATGAAGGCTGCCCCGAGGAGAGGGTGAGCTAAAGCAGCTTGGAAGGGACTCCACTGTGAGCTGCTAGGAGCCAACATTGCCAGCGTGTCTGCCCTGAGAGGATCTAGGTAAAATGGGAACCCTAATGACTCCACTGCTTTCACTTCTGCTGCACAAGCTGAACAGCCCAGGCAGTAAGTTCTGATTCTAAGGCAGTTGATAGGATGAAACACAGGCTCTGGGGAAGATTAATGATCATGTTTGATTCCCATCCCCCAGTATGTGTCTTTTCTGGACAAATCTCAAATTTTTAGTAGTATTTCCACCACCGGAGACCACTTTGCTCTTTGCTCATGGAGTTGTGACTAAATGGTGGTATTCGGATGCCCAGAAAATAAAGTATTCTTTGTTGTTGCTGTTAAACTGACCCATCGGCAATTGCTTAGGTTGCCGAGCCTGATAATGCGGCTCACTTTTAGAGCAACCAGTGCAGAGGGAAACACATCAGAACCTGGCAGTTTATCCTGAACCCTAGAGAAATAAGTCATAGGAAATCCCTGTAATAAAATAATAAATATGTGTGAGATGATTTCATGAAATGAAAACTTTTTATTAAAAGTTTCCACGTGACTTTATTTTGATCACAAAGTACAATAAAATGCAAACGGTGTGACTTTCTAAAATCTGAGAATAGTTATCCTCCTTAAATCTCTATTTTTAGTAGTTCAAACTAGTAATACAGCCAATTTATATGATTTTTAAAAATCTTGATGCTATATAACAAGTTTGAAAAGCACATTTTTGGTGGTCAGCAGCTGTGGGACCTGGTGGACTTAAATGTTTCTTCCACGGCTATGTCCACACTTCAGCATTAAGGTGGTCTCACTCAGTCATAGGCTGTATTCCAGAAGTTCACTCGAAAGTAGTTTAAGATGCATTTCCCCCATACAGCCAATGTTATCTACGTTGACTAGGTTGCTGGCTAAGCTATAAGAACCTATTTATATGTACCAAAATCAATCAGTCTATCTATCTATCTATCATCTCTCTCTCTATCATTTATCTATCTATCTGAAATAGAGTACTAGAAATACCCTTTAACAAATAAAAAAACAGACCCTTTAAAGTAGGAAGCATTAAAACTGAGATACACCTCTGTATCCCTGCCCTGCCACCTGGTGAGCACTCGGTAACTGTTGGCCGTTTTTACCCTGGCCCGTCGCCCACTCCCAGTTCTGGTGGTAGAATGCAGCGACCTCCCCCTTGGAGGTGAAAGTGGAGAGCTGGTGGGGGGAAGTGCACTGTGTCAGTCTCCAAGCTGAAGGTGAGTGAACCATACACCAACTTTGCTGGTTGCCTTGTATCCTATGTCTAATGCCTGACCACCATCATTAAACTGTCACCCAAAACCTGACCTTCCTGATGAAGGACATTTCCTTCAGGTGATAGGATAGGGTTTGGTTTTAATGTCTGCTGCTGGCAGGTTTCCTTGTGCATGCACATAACATTTCTCTGAGGAAAGTCACCCAAAGACCTCATCTACCCTGAGTGTGGTTGCTGTTCTGCGGTGAGAGTGGGAAGAGCCCTTATTCATTTGCCCAGCTGTGGGAACAGGGCATTCTCCAGCCCTGGAACCAGGTCTTAAAATGCATCCATGCAGGTGTCTAAGAATGGCTCTCCATCTAGCTGCTGAGCTCTCTCCTGTCGTTCCCCTTTTATTTTCTTGGTCTTACCACTTGAAAACCATGGGGTTAGCACTGGGAACAAATGGGAATCCCAGGGCCTAGGGAATTTTATAGTTTTTTGTAGTTGA
The DNA here is from genome assembly GCA_031835075.1 of Saguinus oedipus. NCBI lineage: Eukaryota > Metazoa > Chordata > Mammalia > Primates > Cebidae > Saguinus > Saguinus oedipus. Next base: position 18,910,757 of record CM063169.1, read on the forward strand.
AATATTTTCATTAATTTTGTTTAGCCACTTGATCAAAATACTTTTTAAGTAATAAAGATCTCTTGCAGTTGTGTCCTTGTGTCTTAAAAGGGTATTGTGCACTAGGTTGATGAATAAGTCACTTTAATTATTTAAAAATGTAATGTCTGTAGAGTGTGGTTAATGAAAAGTACACAGAAATAGAATATTCCATGAAAAGATGACCATCTTTAACTGCCTCAACATTTTTTCCTCAGTAAATTCTTGCTATTTATGCATGACTAAAATACCATGGAAGTATATCTTTAGAAATCATTTGAAAGGAAACTAATGTTACTTTGCTGTTCTCCTGTTTGTACTATTCTTATTTTTCCTTGTTAATAGAACAGGCATTCTCGTCGCACATACTGGAACCAATAGAAGAACTTTCAGAGGAAGAAAAAGGTAACAAAGGGCTTGCTCAGGTTTACCTGCACGGGTTTTGTGTATATGCTGGAACCCAGGCCTGGAAAATATGAGCCAGTGGTTTTTATCCCACAACTTCAAAATTAGGAAAGACATTTAGATTTGGATTTTACTTTCAACCCTCATGGAGTATCCTGTTATTCTATTCTCTTAATATTCTGCTCTGTTTTCCCCTGCTGCATGGTATTCTTATGCAAGCAGATGAAATAAGAAATTTCCTGTCAGAGAGCTTGAAAAAAGAATTTAAGTCTTTATTTCAATGCAGATTGTTCTGATGAGATGACATATTGACACACACGTGTGTTGTGCACCAGAGGACCTGAAAATATTTGTATCATAATGGTGATCGATCATACTCTTAATCTGAAATGAATTGGTGAAGTGCTTATTTCCAAATTATTTTTAATAGCAAGAAAAAGCATGTCTAAGTCCTGGATTTGGAATATTTATGTACAAAACAATATCTTCATGGTGGAATTTGGGAGCTGTTACAGGTGTTGGGAGATAATTATCAATGCTTACTCATTTTGTTTGATAGTTCTAAAAATTATTTTCTATCAGTTTTTGAGTTTATGAAGAAAGGTTTAATTATGAGGAACATTTTCTAATGCTAGATTTGTAGACTTTGAAAACAATTATGTTTGACTCAGTTTATCATAATTTCTTATAAGAATTCACCATATATCACTTCTTTAGGAGACAGCAAATTGTCAATACTTATATTGGTTCTGTCATGTTTGTCAGGAAGATAAGTCAAATGATCTATATTCTAATATGTAAATTCAATATTTATTATACCTCTTCCCTTGTTCTCTAGACATTTGCCAATTTTTTTATTTTTATAAGGCTACAAATTGAGAATGGACTAAATCAGGCATATTCATAATACCTATATTATGTACACTTTCAATCTGATCTTGCTATGCTAATGGTCAGTAACTTTTTAATATTTGTATGGGGTTTATTTTGCTTCCATGTATCTTTGTAATTTGTCTTGACTTTCTATATTTTAGACAGATGATTTAGTTCAGGACTGCATATCTTCCTGTCCAAATGTTTGGCACTGATTTTGTTCATGTTTGGCACTGATTTTGAAGAGTTTGGTTTTAGCTGCTTCATTTCCTTCTTATTTCTTTGTAATTGCTGTTCCCATGTTTAGAAACCTGCTTCTTTCAGAAACAAGAGTGGCTGTAGGTACATTAAATTCATAAAGCTATAAAAACTTATTGAGGAAAATTTTAGGGGTATTCTGATGAGCATAATCTTAAAATATATTGTCACCCTCTTATGAGGTCCTCAGCCTTGTTCCATTGTTAAACAAATAAATTGCTGGGTGGCTCATTCCCAGATATTTCCAGCACCTTAAAGATGGCCACAGCCCAGGCATCAAACAAGATCCTGCAGGCTAAATCGATTCCGTAGATGCTGACTTGTTCCCGCTGCACTGTGGGCAACTATTTCACAATTGGTTGCCAATATTTAATTGTAGTGCAATCTACACAATTTAATTATCTATCACTAGGTGATAAAGTCCCTTCCAACTCAGAAATTCTGATTTTTTTTGTTTGTTTGTTTTTGTTTTTTTATTTTTTGAGACAGAGCCTCACTCTGTCACCCAGGCTGAAGTGCAGCGGCACGATCTTGGCTCACTGCAACCTCCGCCTTGCGGGTTCAGGCAAGTCTCCTGCCTCAGCCTCCTGAATAGCTGGGACTACAGGTGTGCGCCACCATGCCCAGCTCATTTTTGTATTTTTAGTAGAAACAGGGTTTCACCATGTTGGCCAGGATGGTCTAGATCTTTTGACTTTGTGATCCACCCGTCTTGACCTCCCAAAGAGCTGAGATCACAGGCATGCACCACCGCACTCGGCCTGGTGGTTGTTTTTTAAAATTATTTGCTCTGTACTACAATACAATACCCTGAAAACCCTGGGTGCATGGTCTGCTTAGCAACATTTAGCAGGGCTGAGCCACCGTCACCAGCTATGGAAGCAACCTCCAGTTTGCCATAATCCCCCTCAACTCTTTTTGCCCCACATTGTCTTCTTTGCCTTGTGTAGGCATATGAGCTTCTAAGCCCCATAGGTTGATGAGAGATAGCGCTTAAAAAATATTGTTGTGAAGTGATTTTCAACCATCCCGTTTGGTTTTGGAACAGGATGAACAAATCTTACCCTATTTGAGCTCTGAATAATGACATATTATTTTGCTTGCAAGTAACAATGCTTCCTCTCTCCTACGTACATATCATTTACTAATGTTCAAGACACAAAATCCTGTATTCTTTGAAGAATCTGTGAAACCTGTCCAGAGGTTCATAGAAAAGATCACATAATTTCAAAACTGGAACTTCAGGTCACGTAGTTCATACGCATCTTAAAAACAACGCAGTGAGAGTTCCTATAGGCATCACGATTGTCCACCATCACCCAGAGTGGTCTTCTAACTTCCGCTTCCAGATTTCACCCACTGCATCCCTCTGCCTGTGTTTTTAGAGTTCTTCCATTCAGTGTAGGATGGCAATTTGGAATCACTGGCAGCAAACGCCACCACTGGCTGCTGCCACATTTAGGAGGGTGGACTGGAAAAGAAAATAATCCTTGCCATGCCGCATGTGTTCAGCTCTGGTGGTGGATGGGAGAGTGCCGAGGACCATGGACAACACCCCAGGGTCCATGTGTACCGCTGCAGAAACCAGTGACCTCCTCCTTCTAGCACCTCTATGGAGGTGCATACTGGCAGCAGATTAATTGCCATCAATAAATTCCTCAGCTTGTGCTAACATTTTGCAGATAAGTGCCTGTGAAGCTAAATTTTGGCAGTAGTTTGCAAAAACACTGTGGCTTTTACTAAGAAGTAACTCACGCATGCATATTTCTGTGTACCTGCTGTTTGACAGTTGTGCAGAGGCATATTGATCTTGCTGTTTTATGGATACTAGAAGGTGAGGGCCAGAAGGGATCTTAGAGACCATTTTATTTTCCAGAAACAAAACATAGGGAGATTAAAAGCCTGCTTCAGGTTGTTGAGTTTAATTAGTGACAATATCCAGGTTTTCTACTGTCCATAGTTTAGTGCAAAGAGCAAATGGAGAAAGGGAAACTGAGGTGGCCTCTACAGGACCAGCTAGATGACCTTTGGGGAAGTTACTCTGCAGCTGTTTCTCGTATCCTCATGTGAAAAATGAGGCGGTTTATTACCAGGTGATAGATAAAGTCCCTTCCAACTTAGAAATACAGGGATTTTAAAAAATCATTTGCTTTGTGCTACCATTATTTGCTTACCATAAATGGGATGTTGTATGTCTGATAAAACTGATCGCATGTATGCACTATTGTTCATTAGCCTGGCCATCAGCTTGCTTGTATTTTAAAATTTGTATTTGAAGGAAATGCTACTCTTTAGAAAGTTTTGTCTTGGTCTTGGTGAGTAATATGTGCTTTAATGAAAATCTTCTGCTGTGGTTGATTTTCAAGTGATTCATTTCACTTCCACATAAAAATTTATTTTATTTTTCCCTGCCTACTCTACATTCTTTCTCTTGCTTCCATTGGCCAGTCCCAGCCTCGTAAGAATCTTTACCAAGGGTGCTCTAAATTCATAAATCGTTTCATTCATAAATGGTTTCTCGAAGCAAGCAGTAGTATATAAGGTGAATTTCAGGACAGAGAGAAATGTGTAATCTGCAGTAATTTGGGGGAACTCAGTCACCAAAATGAACCTGTCATCAGTTGAGGGTGATCACAGACATATCAGCAAATGAATTAACAACTAACGGCAAAGGCTTTACAGCTCTTCTAACTGTGGCCAGGTCATTCCAAGCATCACTTGCCCCCATATGTGGCCACAAGTCCCAGAGGAAACAGGGCCCAGAGCCTCTCTTTAGGTGATGCTTCTGTGTACATCCTTCATTATCTGATATATTGGCCAAAAGATTCTTTGCATGATTTGGGGGGGCATGTCTATTTCAATGGTAACACCAAGACTTCCAGGCTGTCTCTTCGAGCCTCTTTTTATTTTTGGTCCTAGACAGTTGCACATTTGATGGCTACCAAGAAACCAAAGCAGGCGACATAGTGGCAACAGCTATGATTTTGATGGATTGTCTGTTTGTAGAAGTGCTTTTTTGGTGGTTTCAGAACACTGGTGGTTAAACAGCAGCATGAATGCTGAGAATATAAAATTTAAGATTAGTTGTGAATTTTAATATATAATTATGTGCAGTTTTATCACTTCAGGTTAGCAAGCTGCAATAGGAAAATGTAGAAAAGTTTTTGTGCAGGATTTTTCCTTCTATTTAATGCACAAAAAAGTCATTTGACTAATTTTGCTTCCAGTTTTATTACATTAAAACTGTCTATTAATGTAATAGAAATAGTTTTTAATGTGGGATTTGAACTGGTGTTTAAAAAACATATTAAACAAAAAGGGATTTTGTTCAAGATCTCCTGCAAATCCATGTACTATGGGTATTAAGCATCCCATCTGCTGAGATGGGTGAGGCAGTGAGGGAGATTCTGTCAGGTGGCCTGGAGCCCCACACCTAGGAAATGGCATTTGATATCACCCTTGGTGGGCAAAACACCCCTGTTAGGAGGTTAGACTCTAAAATGATTGTATAGTTGTCACTTTTCTCCCAGATCAGGCTTTGGACAGTCAGTAAGGGTCTGACCTGCCAAACATTGCATCTCTTTAATCAAGTCTTTAGTTCCTTTGAACATAAGGACTCAGATTTTCAAAGGTCATACCAAATTCTTCTCCAAACTCTTTAGAACTTGACATTTTTTTTAGTGGGGAATAAAAGAGGGATAGGGATGAAGAGGGAAGAGTATGGCCTGGTGTTTTTGGTTTCTTTGTTTTTAATCATAGGTTATTTAATACACTTTTGCTAAGACTTTTGTTAGCCTTTTTCATTTTGGTAAACATTTTAAGGGGGATAATGAATGAATTTCACATCTTGAAATTTTTATATACTTAGCTTCTAGTAAACTAAGAAAGTTTGAAATTTTTTTTTATATTTAAAATAAATTGAAATGGGGTCTCATGGCTAATGCCCTTTACAGCCTTAGCTCACGTGCACCCAGGTGAATTAAAAAAAAAACCATGAAATGGGGTCTCACTATGTTGCCCAGGCTAATCTCAAACTCCTGGGTTCAAGTGATCCCCTCACTTTAGCCTCTCAAAGTGATGGATTACAGGCGTGAGCCACTGAGGCCAGCCCAAAACTTTTAATTATTTAAAGTAAACTGGGCTTTTTCTTCATAAAATGACACATAAATTTTAACCAGGTGAGCTTATGGATGAATTTTTCAGGAAATAGTGATATAATTCTAGTGATAAAACATTAAACTTCTAAATAAATTTTTTCCATCATGCTTCTATAGATACATATATATCTCTAGTTGTAATCTGATTAAGCAATCCAGAGTTTTTAAAAATACTGAAGTTTTGAAGCAGACATAAAATAGTTTTATAAAGCTACATAGCTTAAGCATTCTGTATTGCTCTGAGTCACTAAGATATCCAAAAACTTTAAAATATCACAAATACTTGCTGCTTAAAAGCTGTGCTTTGTCATTTTCTGCTTAGAGATTTGATGTATTTGCTTAATTCTTTTTTTTAATACATTTTTAAAACCTTATTTCAGGAAGGGAAAATGAACAGAAATTAAATAACAAAACACATTTAAGGAAAGCTTTGAAGAGTAACTCCTCCCTCACTAAGGGACTAAGAACAATGGTGGAGCAGAACTTGATGGAGAAACTGGAAACCTTCGGGATTAATGCAGTACGTTCATTCAGTTTTGGAATATTTGTTAGATTTGCTCTATTTTGTTTTCTAAGTTAGAAATGATCAGAGAAGAGAAGAAAGGGCATCAATTCTGTCCATGTTTGGAGACCAAAGGCTAATGTGACCTACTTTATTTATCAAACACTTGGATTGCATTCACTGAGTGCCTGGCACACTTCTAAGACCTTAACAAATATTAACTCATTTAAACATAGAAACAGGTCTCTGAAATAAATGACATTATTATCTTGATAGTTTACAGAAAAGGTAAGTAACTTGATTAATGTCACACAGCTAGTAATGAAGGAGCCAGGGTTTGTATCTAGGCAGTCACAGTGCTACTTATATTCTGATGTTAACCTCAAATCATTGCCTATTACAAAATCACCACATTAATACATGTTGAATGAATATATGGATTGTATTTTATATTGTTGCCAGATTGAATAATTTTGTTATATCATATCATATAGACTTTTTGCTTTTTATATTTTTTATTGACATACATAAAGACATAAATCTCAATTGAATAACTTCATTAGTTTATATGTATGTAAAAGTCCATTTACATATGAATATATACACATGTATGTATATGTGCAAAGCTTGTGAGCACATATGCATGCATGGGCACACACATGTGGATGTGTGCATGTAGATATATATATATACATGTATGTATCCATGTGCGTATGCAGATATCTGTGTATGTGTATACACATTTGTGTCTATGTGTGTATATAGATGTTTATGTGGTTTTCAGATGTATGTGTATATGTGGCTATATTTGTAGGTATACGTTTGTATACTATTATGTATATATGTGGATTTGTATGTACATGCGTGTGTGTGTATGATCTATAACCAGCAACCAGATGATGAGATTGAAAACTTCCAACATTCTAGAAGACCCTGTTTTACGTTCTCCTAGTCAGTATCACCCCCTACTTCTCAATTGGAGGTAAAGGATATTCTGACCTAGTTTTGCTTGTTCTTGAACCTCATAAAAGTGAAGTCATACACTGTGTAATATTTTATATCTTACTTCTTTTGCTTATATTTTATCTATATGATTCATGCCTGTTGTTTCATGTCACAGTAGTTTGTTCTTTGTTTATTGCTTTATAGCATTCTATTGTGTGATTACACTGCAGTTTACCTCTTCCCTGCAGATGGACATTTGTGTTTCTATTTTGGGGCTCTTTTTGGCTATAAATTCTTGTACATATCTTTTGGTGAACATGGGCATTCATTTTTCTTGAATACATATCTAAGGATGAAATTACTGGGTCAAAGGGTAGTATATGTTTAGTAGAGTAGGTGCTATCAAATAGTTTTCCAAGTCTTGGTACCAACTTACACTGTCCCTAACAGTGTTTGAGAGTTCAGTTGCTGCACATCTTTTATCAACTCAGTCAGTCTTTTAAATTTCCTTTTAATTTTCCTTTTTAGGTGGGTTTTGACCACCCTTTGGCAGTAGAAATCAAAGACATTCATGGAATGTGTGGTTCCTGTGCAGCTGTTTCTTGAAATTGTAGTTTTCCATGTTGGTTGTTTGCTAGTGGTTTTTGGGTTTTAATTTTCATTGGGACATTTTATTTTATCCTAAGATTATTAAAACATTCTCTTGTTGTTTTTTTTTCCTAATGCTTGGAGAGGTTTTCCTGGTTTTTTGTTTGTTTTGTTTTGTCTTATTTTGTTTTTGTCTATGTGAGCTTTAAGAATTAGGTTTTAAAACAGTGATTTGGAGAGCTCACTTAATTTCCAGTTGGATCAGGTGTCCCAGTATCATTTGTTGAATAATCCATTCATTTAAAAGGATACTTTTGTCATATAGGAAATCCCTATATATATTTGGATTGGTTTTTGGACTTTCAAATGTTTTACCTTGTTTTTTTGTGTGTTCCTTTGGCCACATCATACTAATTTAATTATTGTAGCACTGTCCTGTATTTTGATATCTTGTATAGGCCATGCCTTCTTTATTGGTCTTCTTATTTCAAAAATTTATTGGTAGTTCTTTCATATTTTGTTTTCCAATGAACTTTAGGAATAACTTTTCAACTCCCAGAATAACCCTTATTGGGATTCTGATTGAAATTGCTTTAAATTTTGTATATTAAGTAGGAAGGATTGACATTTGTACAGTATTAGATCTTACCCTCCAGCTACATGGTATAGGAAGACAGGCATGAGACAAATGATTGCACAGACAAATGGGAGATTTCTAATAGACTGTATGAAATGAAATAAAGGAAAAGTAGAGGAGGGTCTTGACTGAATAACTGAGGTCAGAAAAAACTTCTTCTTGGAGGTGGTACTTTGTCTGATGGTGGAGATTTCTGTCCTGGGCAACTGGGTGGGTGGTGGGGCTACTCCCTGGGACTGGGAAGGAAGGCTGAGGGAAGCAAGGGGGATGGGGACAAAGATGGTAGGTAGGTGTGAGTGTGAATTGAAATATCCCTTCAGCTAGTTTTCTTCTGTCTAGATTCTCATCAAATCTAAGTGACATTTCTCAAATTGTCTCTTTAATTATGCTATTTTCATAGTTGAAAGTCACCTCTGATAACTTATTCTTCCTTGTAGAATAACCTTTCAGCCTTCTGGGCTGGCACGTAGTCTCTTCTGCTGGTTTCATCACCCAGATCTTTGTAAGCATTAGCCTTGGGGGCATGTCTTGCCTGTTTCTGCTTCGACACCTTCCTTTCTCACAGGTGTTCCTACCCCAAGCCTGCCCATCTGGAAATTTCTCCTTGTTTTAACTTGTTTGACTCCACCTGTCTTTCTGGCCACAGCTCAGCCTCCCCTTTCAGCCTTCTTTGGCCACTAGAGCCATTGATGGCCTCTCTCCCTGGAGTTATTCTAGCCTTTGTAGACTCATTTGGTCCTTATGACACACATCCTGGTTGCTCAGCCAGTCACAAACATACACATGCCTCATGTGCCCCACTGAACTCATGGCCCCTTTGGGGCCAGGACAGTGTTACTTGTTGGAGAACCCTCACCCTCTACACATAGCTGGAGCCCTGTAAGGATGAATTGAAATGTTGGCACAGTTAATGCTGATATATGCCCATGAAAAGAAAATTCCCAGGCTAATTGGCCAACTTAACATCTTATTCCTTCAGGATATACACAGTATTTCAAGTGATCAATTGCATAGAGCACTAAAAAGTGTGGAATCAGAAAGACATAAGCAAGAAAGAGAAATACCTAACTTTCATCAACTTCGAGAATTCCTTAAACATCAAGTCAGCTGTAAAATTGAGGAGAAAGCACTGCTGTCTTCAGGTAAGCTTGTTACTCATTGCAAATGGGAGCTTAACTGAACAACTTTTTCGTTTATTCTTCTTTTTTCATCACAAGATATCATTAAATGAATTATTATAATTTTAAATGGTTAACAAACTTTGCCACTTCATTGGCAACTCTTACTATCTGTACTATTAAATGCTGGGTCTTGGATTTTGTTTGTACAGTAAAAACAAAACAAAGCAACAACCCTAGAGTCTGGCTTTAAACCCTAGAGATGGGATTGTTCGTTTCCATGGCAACATTGGGGGTATTATACCGTTTACCTTTGCTTTTCACTTGCTGAGCATAAAGGCAATGGAGACTCATGAATGACACTATATTCCAGATAAGTCCAGTGTTTCTCAAATGGATACCCTTTCAGCTGGAGAAGTACCCAAAATGATACAACTTCCTCCCAAAAACAGACAACTGGTTAGACAAAGAGCTGTTTCTACTGATAGGACGTCTGTTTCTAAGTGAGTATTTCAGCCCTGAGATTTATTTTATCAATGTTTGTCTTAGCTCAGGCTGCTTTAACAAAATACCACAGACTGGGTGGCTTAACAGAAATTTACTTTCTCCTCATTTTGGAGGCTGAAAGTCCAAGATTAGTATGCTAGTATAGTCAGACTCTGGTGAAGGCTGTCTTTCTGGCTTGCAGCTGACTGCCTTCTTGCCATGCTTTCAGATGGTGGAGATACAGCGAGCTCTGGTCTCACTTCCTCTTCTTATAAGGCATCAATCCCATCATGGGGACTCCATCCTCATGACTTCATCTAAGCTTAATCACCTCCCAAAGGTCCCCCAGATACTATCATCCTGTGGGTCAGATCTTCAGCATATGAATTTGGAGAAGGGGTGGGGACAGATACATTAAGTCCATAACAGTGTTTGGTCCAACAGAGAATTACACTTGTCATTCCTACCAGTCTCTTGTTGACACTGGGAGAGTTTTGTTGCCGCTCTCGCTCACTAATATGTGTTAAAAGCAAAAATCACCAGTTCCACAGAAATGTATGTTAAATTATATTATTAACTTATGCAATTTAGAAATATTTTTCTGTTGTTTTTTAGAATTAAGAAAAATATCATGGAAGATCATTATCCCAGAAAGTCTTCAACTATTACGTGAGTACTGACAGGGATAAGAGGGTCACTTAAAAAATACTTTTCACTGAACATTCCTTTCATTTTAAAGTAGTATGCTCATTGTGGTTGACTGAAGCCATAATTATTTAATATCATAATTTGTTATTCCTTTGTGATATGTTATTTGTGACATGTCTTTGTTTCTTTATCAGTTATTATGTAAGTCAATAGTCCTTAACCACATTGTGGACTCATTAAGAAAAGGGACACCTGAGTCATTCTTATAGCCATTCTCCCCACCCACAATGTTGAGTAATAAGCACATTTAAATTAAATGTTGAGTGTTGAGTTTTTACGGCTAGATCCGTGACAGTGTAAGTTTGTCTTAAATGGAATAATTTAGTGTCCTAGCTCTTTGTGGAATAATGACCCTAGTAGAGGGTCATTATTAGGTTCTCTTAGGATACTAAAAACCCTAGCCCAGTTGCTCTGATTTAGTTGGCTGCTGTTTTAAGCCTGTTTTCTTATCTGTAATATGGGATGTTCTAAGCCTCAATTTCCTTATTTGTAATGTGGAATAATGCTGTGTTTTTCACGGATAGTTCTTCAAATTAAATGAGAATTTATGAAGAGGGCTTGGCTCAGTGCTTGACACTTGTGGGCACTCAATAAACTGTAGGTATGTTGCTACTAATTATGAGTAAGACTAATTTTATCATAAATAATAATCATTGCCTTATTTTGAAGATATTGATGACATAAATATCTCTTCATTGAGGCACTCTGTAGTAGAGACAATAAGCAATCATTCACCCTTCAAAAGCACTTTTCTTATACATCTCATGGGAAGAGCATTATTTCTTGGGATGTAGTGTGAATGAATCAACATGTGCAAGTCTGACATCTGGAATTTGGGTGCCCAATAAATATTATTTAAATGAACAAACACTGCTGTGAACTTCTATTTCACTTTAAAATGCGGGTGATAATTCATGTGATGATACAAATGAGACTGTATGTAAAAGCTTTTTACAATAAGGTGCAGTATAAAAAAGCTGTAAGTAATGACACCATTTTAAAAGATGTAGTGGTTTTATTGAGGAATGTTTTTCTTTCAGAAATGTTTCTCTTAGGTGTGTGAAAACCAAAATTATGAAGAATATACACGTTTGGGTTTAGAGGAGACAGGCCCCAGCTTCAGCCCATTTTGATAAACATGCCCAGCGGCTGGCAGAGATCTGGGCGTGGGAGGACACCTCAGCCGTGGGTGTAACATGTGGCCTCGCAGCCGTCTTGGCCATGGCCACAGAGGCACTTGTGTTCACCAGGAATTACCTGAGAAAGTTGCCACCACTTTAAGAGGCCTATCTCTTAATATCATAAATCCTAACGCGTTAAGGAAACAGCGCCCGTGTCTCGGTGTGTGTTGATTTGTGTAGGACCCCTCCCTTTAGTTCAGAGGAGGAGCAGGAGGACGACGACCTCATCCGGGCATACGCATCCCCAGGCCCACTTCCTGTGCCGCCATCGCAAAGCAAGGGCAGCTGCGGGAAGAACGCAGTCAAAAGTGACGCGGACGGGACCGAGGGAAGCGAAATCGAGGACACTGATGGTTCTCTCAAGCCCGCAGGTGAGCTGTTACCTTGGAAAACTCTCTGGAAACTTTATCTAGGACAGTGGTCCTCACCCGGCGCACTGAGCATTGGGAGTCTGAGCTGGGAGGCTGTGCGAGGAATGGATGTAGTAGATGCCAAAGGCGCCCACGGAAAATGTGCAGGGCCTCGCAGCCCACCCACATTCCAGTTGAAGGAGAGGAAGGAGTTGGGGATGATACCTGGTGTATTAGTTTCCTAGGGCTGCTATAATAGTGCCATAAACTGGGTGGCTTAAGGAACAGAACCTTATTGCCTCACAGTTCTGGAGGCTGGAAGTGCAAGATCAAGGTGTTGGCAAGGTTGGGTCCTGTGAGGGCTGCAAGGGAGGGTCTGCTCCGCGTCTCTCTCCTTGGCTTGCCTTCTCCCTGTGCATCCTCATATCATCTTCCCTTTGCATGCATCTCTGGCCAGATGTCCCGTTTGTGTAAGGACATTGGATTAGGGCCCACCCTGATGACCACACTTTACCTTGATCTCCTTTGCAAAGACCCTGCCTCCAAATAAGGTCACATTCTAAGGTATGGGGGTTAGGACTTCAACATATGAACTTAGAGGGACACAATTCAACCCAGGACACTGGGTGACTATGAGAATGGCTGGTCTAATACACTGTGCTGCCTCTTGGAGCTGGAATAATACTAAAGGAAGACAGGATCTTAGTTTGTCACTGCAGATGTTTACTGAAGAGAAGTAGAACTGATGGGTCATTATTATTTTTAATTCTGCCTAATGCAATTTTTAAATTATGTATTTTAAACATAAATGTAATTATGTTTAATATATTGTTAGATATAATTGATTGTGTATAGTGTGTATATACCATGTATTTAGATAATAGATAAATATAACTTATTCATTTAAAAAGAATTCATATTGGTTTTGAAAATACCCATATGAATATTGCACTCATGCATGTTATCTCATTGGAATTAATTTCTCACCACATACTTGAATGAGATTATCTTTCTTTGATTTAAATTGAAAGCTTTACAGTCACTCTAACCTGTAATCCCAGCATTTTGAGAGGCCGAGGCAAGAGGATTGCTTGGGCCCACTAAGACCAGCCTAGGCAACATAGCAAGACTCTGTCTCTATTTTTTTTTTAATTAAATAAAATGAAAACTTTATAGCTCATAGTCTCAAGGATTATGATTTTTTTAAGGATTGTGTTTAATTTTTTAACCCCAAAGTACATCAACTGATTTTATTTGAATAATGCATAATTATTTGCAAGCTTAGACTCTTTCAAAGTTTCCTATACGGTTATTTTGGAACTGAAGATAGATGAAATTTTTAAATACTTCACTTGACTGATTTCTATTGATCTTATAGGAGCCTCCATTAAAACACCAACTGAAAAAGTTGAAAAGATGTTTTCACATCGCAAAAATGTGAATAAACCAGTTGGTGGAATTAATGTTCCTGAGATGTTTATCAAAAAAGAAGAATTACAAGAACTAAAGGTGAAATCACTTTTACTTGCTAGATATACATAAATTTGTCTTTTGACAAATAACACCTTAATGATGACACTTTTTGTGGTGAAATATAAAACAGATATTTAGCTGATATAGCAGAGGTTGAGATTTTCACCTTTCTTGTTCTCAGTATTGCATTTCTTTCCATTCCCTAGAGAGTCAAAGATATTGGAGTCAAAGATAATGGCAATAATACACAATAAGCATCACACGTTACAGGTTTTCAAAATCTTGTCACGTATTGTTTGATACTTTCCAGATATCAAATAGTTTCTACAAAGAAACTTGTGACTGGCCAGAATCTCGGGGGCCTTCAGATCTTCTTCACTACCCTAGCATGAGACCTTAGGAACTTTTTAGGGTTTAGTCCCATTTGGGAGCTAAAGTGAGAGCTGAGCCCACACTCCTCTGTCTGCATTAGAGAAGAAGTCCAAACATTTTCCCAGCCGTTCTAATGGCCAGGAGGCCAGAAGTATTTCTGTGGATGGAGCTCTCCCATTGTATTTCTGGGCACAGCTTATGTGTGTTGACTGGTATTCCAGTCCAGGGCATTTTGTCAAATTACTTTTATTAGTTAATACTGTGTGTGTAACACAAGCCAAAAACAACAGAACGTCCTGTGTCATTCAAGAGAGCGCCAATGCATCTTTCTTTAGGAAGGGTATGGTAGAACTGCATGCTTCTTTTGATTGGAGGCTATTTCTGCAGGCCTTGGTGTGATGCACCCACAGTTAGATGTCATTATCATCACAGGTAAAAACCGAGAGCAGGCCTCACTCCTACTCCAGAGCACCCTGACTTTTAGAGTTTCATACCCCTACAGTGTACTTCTGGAATTTTCTACATTCATGATTAGTAAAGTAGGAAACACATATTTCCATGGCAGAGACGAAAAAGAGATGATTCAGATTTCAAAATACCAAATTCCAAATCCATTTCATTGCCCTGCAGAAATCACTAGATTTGGAAGTATTAATCATTCCCCACTTCTTATGGTTCAGTGTTAGCTGCTCAATCTAACCAACAAAATAATTGAGGGGCACCGTTTTTTAAAGAAACGTTAATTATTCTCCATGCCTTTCTTTTAGTGTGCAGATGTGGAGGATGAAGACTGGGACATATCATCCCTAGAGGAAGAGATATCGTTGGGGAAAAAATCTGGGAAAGAACAGAAGGAACTTCCACCTGTGAAAAATGAACCACATTTTCCTCATGTGCTAAATGCCTGGGGCACATTTAATCCTAAGGGGCCAAAGGGAGAAGGTTCGCTGCTTTCCCTTCTAACACAAGCTCAGTCCATTTTCTTATTAGTTGTGCTTCATCTTTATAAATTTCTAATTAACTTATGCTAGTATATCATCAGACAAAAAAGAAAGCTGTCAATGCTTTATGTTATTTAAGTAAGGACTGGATATGTATAACTTACTGATTCATATATATCTACTTATTTTTATTTAATTGTAGGACTAATCTTTAGTCTTTACATTTAAAAAAAATTTTTATTTTTATTTTATTTTGAAACAGGATCTTACTGTCACCCAGGCTGGAGTACAGTGGTGCAGTCATGGCTCACTGCAGCCTTAACCTTCTAGGCTCAAGCAGCCCTCCCACCTCAGCCTCTGGAATAGCTGGAACTACACGCACACGCTATCATGCTCAGCCAATTTTTTAATTTTGATTTTTGTAGAGATGGGTCTCATTAGGATGCCCTGGCTTATACTCTTGGACTTATGCAGTCCTCCCACTTCGGCCTTCCAGAGTACTGGGATTACAGGCATGGGCTACCACTCCTAGCCTTCAGATTCTTTGTATTCTTTAGGTTTTCTTTTTTCTTTTTTTTAGGATATGGGGGTCTCACTTTGTTGCCCAGGCTGGATTCAAACTCCTGGGCTCAAGCAATCCTCGTGCCTCAGCCTCTTGAGTAGCTGAGACTATGGAAGTACACCACCATGCCTGGCTTTTATATTATTTTTGAAAATGTCCGTACACATATTCTCTTCATGAAGATGCCTTTCAGGAATTAAAATTTCTGATCATACACCTGAATGAGATCATTCTTCTGGCAAGTGTTTCTGTATTAGTCTGTTTCCCTATTAAATATTTTTCTTCATTTTCTTCCAAGGGAGGTTTTTCTTAATAGCATTGTAGTCAGTGGGATGAAATACTATGAGATGAGATGACTTGAAATGATTTTCATATCCCCCAATTTAGAGCATAGATAAGCCCAATAACTCAAGATTTTTTTAAATTAGAAATGTGTAATTTTTTTGTCAAAGTAATTCTTGCACACATTGAAAGCTGAGTTGTTCAGAAGGCTTCTCTATGCCATCTCACCACCTTCAGTGGTGGTACCTCTGTGCCTCTCAGTAATAGCCTTTAACCACTCTTTCTTGATTCATTGACTTTAGATATTAACTGTTGATGGCCTGCAAAGACAGATGGGGACTTGGCTCATTTTTACCACCCACTACACCTCTCATGCCTTCTTCACTGTTTTTGTATTCCTACTTATAATTTTATTAACTTTTTTTTTTTGTAAAGATGGGGTCTCACTAGGTTGCCCAGGCTGATCTCAAACTCCTGGGCTCAAATTATTCTCCCACCCCAGCCTCCCAAACTGTTGGAATTACAGGTGTGAGCCACTGCATCCAGCCTGTAATTCTAAATTAATACCTGCACATCTCCACCCTTGCTCTTTCCATTTTCAGCAGCCTCTCGCCCCTTTGTAAGATAAGCTGTTGCTGCCACTGTCCTTCACACTACCTTTGCTATCACATTGTCCAGTGATAACATAGCTGTTGCATAATTTGCATCGGTTATCTGTTCTAAGAGTCAAGTCTAATTATTGAAAAGCAGGAGACCCTGTTTGCATTACAGTGACTCTTTACATGGCCAAGAGGATACCCTAAGGACGTCTCCTGTCTCTTTCCTCCAACACTATAAATCTGTGCCCCTGGAGGGACATATTTCTAGAATCAAACTTGGGTAGAATTCTCTGCACTCTATTTCAGTGGCTCAGAATCATGCCATTAAAATTGACTTCATTGTTAAGGCTGTCTACCTTAGAAAATCTGTTTTTAACCCCTAATCTCTACTTGGCTTGTTAATTTCATCCTTCTTTATTTACCATCTATTCACTCAGAGTCAGTAACTACAACACAAACGTACTGAGCACCTTCAACACCCAGGCCCTGAGCTGAATGCTGGGGAAGGATTGGGAAGCAGGATGTGGCCCCTTCTGCACTGTAGGCTGCAGGGTGGAAGCTTGCATCCAAGGGTCCTGTGAGTGTATCCTAGAGATGCGACTAATTCATGCTTGGATTTTAGAGTGGACTCATACAAGCTCATGGGGGTTGGGAGATGAGGATTCATGAACAGATTTAGACACTGAGTGATTGACAATATGAAATTACAGATTTGAACAGACTTCACAACGTGCTTGTTTAACGGTTGAGGCCTTCTCTTTCTTCTCCTGCCTGTCCCCACCACTTACAGGACTTCAAGATAATGAATCCAGCACATTAAAAAGCAGCTTAGTAACCGTGACTGATTGGAGCGACACTTCAGATGTCTAATTCCACATGTCAGAAGATTCTTCCAGAAGCCAGCAGTATTTCAGTATGACAGTGTTTCAGTAACTCGCCTCCATGACTCCAGTGCTTCTGCCCTGCCGTGTCCCCAACAGCAACACAGGGTCTGATGCAAAGAACAACGGTCCCTTGAATGTCACCTGATACAGTATTGAAAATCAGATCCTCAACAGTGTTTTGAAGCACCTACAGGTGTTTAAGACTTCTGCTGCTTAAAAATAACATGTCATTGAAGTCATAAAAAGCTTTTTCTTTAGAACGGTACTCTAGTGTTAAGTGTATTTTTTTTCCAACTATTTTTTAAGTGATTTTTTTTTTTAAGGTTACAGCAGGTTTTGGTTTGAATTACTAAAACTTTAAAAAATAGTTTTCCTATGTATGCTGTCACATTGCAGGTGTTTATATTATGAAATTCTGTTAGTAAACACTAAAATTTTAGTTTAGTCCACTAAAATTGAATTAGTGGAACCACTAATCACTAAAACTTAGTCTGGTTATTTTTCACATAGAAGTAAGCTTAATCCGGGCATGATGGCGTTCACCTTTAATCCCAGCGACTGGGGAGGCTGAGGTGAGAGGATCGCTTGAGCCCAGGATCCAGCCCAAGACCAGCATGGGCAATATAGCAAAACTCCACCCTCCCACCCCCCAAAAAAGTAAGTTTAGAATTAGAATATAGCTAGAGCTATATTAAATACATTTTCCTGAAGTACATTTATCACATTCAGCTTTGAGCTACTGTAAGCATGTTACTATTAAATGGTTGGTTATTTTATATAGCATATTCTTTATCTTGGATATTTTCTGAATAAAGAGTAGTTAAGTGCCAATTAATTTATCAGACTAAATAGAAAATATTTGAGTCATTACTGAACTCATTTTTTTTTTTTTACTTTTTAAAATACCCAACATGTATTATAAAATACCTCAAAAGTAATTTAGTTATATTCTTAAACGATGACATTGTCAAAAGTCAGAAAGTTCATATAAACTGTTTTTTGCATTTCTATAACTTGGTGGTACTATATTCTCTTTCCAAGAAAAAGTAACCTTTTAACAAAAAGATCTGTTGGGTTTTAGATCTCTTTTCGTTTGTCAACCTTTTCAGTAAAGCCCTCCATTACATCATTGTGACTGTGGCTGTATTATTAGAGATGAATTCTGAGTTAAATTTATACTTATTAGGGGTCTTACAGAGGGAGAATCTGGCCTTGATAGCTATGCCATGTGACATCCTGTCCTAATGGTTAGGACAAATCTTTTTCTGTTTCCACCCACCCTGGGGTTCTATCTACTTGTAGCCCATTCCTGCCTTCTAAAAAAATCCTTCTGACTTCCTACAGAGGCCATTTCATGCAGATATACTCAATTTATATGTATGTTTCCAGAAGTGAAGGCTGAATCAAAGTTTCATATAGTAGGACAGAGAACGGCAATCTACAAAAATACACCACACCCAAGATGGCCCATGTGTCACTTTGTTCATTCAGTTATTTATTCAACAGATATTTATTGAACCACTTGATCTGGTTTGGTTTTGAACATTCACCAATTCATTTAATTACAATTTTGCAATCTAGTTATTATTATAATCCTCATCCTAAAGACATGAGAAACTGAGAGTTATTAAATAACTTCCTAGAAGCCATACAAGTACCAAGTGACAAGGGCAGGCATTAAGCCAGGTCTCAATTCCATGTTTTGTGTCTGCCATGTCTTCATTCCTGAGCAGGGCTTGGGGAAATGAACTTTTGCTGAATAAACCCAGTATTTAAATTAAGTCACTACATCTGTCTTAAAAGCCCCTCCTTTAACTTACTGGTTAGTTGTATCTTTTTTTTTTTTTGAGACAAGAGTCTCTCTCTGTTGCCCAGGCTGGAGTGCGATGGTGCAATCTTGGCTCACTGCAACCTCTGCCTCACAGGTTCAAGTGATTCTCCTGCCTCAGCGTCCCAGGTAGCTGGGATTACAGGCACACACCACCATGCCTGGCTAATTTATGTATTTTTAGTAGAGACGGGGTTTCACTATGTTGACCAGGCTGGTCACGAACCCCCCATTTCAAATGATCCACCTGCCTTGGCCTCCCAAAGTGCTGGGATTACAGGTGTGAGCCACCGTGCCCGGCTGTATCTTGATATTTGTATAAAATTTGGTTTGTTCACTTTTGGGGAGAACTATTCCTTTATGTTGCCCCTTACTGATGCCCAGCTAATGTGTTTCTGGTTATTGTCAGACCTTCATCCCCCATCCTCCCTAAATTCTTCAGTATAATCTAAGCATTATCTTCACCAGCTCAATTTTGAATAACAAATTTGTTTGCAATGCACACCCACAACCCCGACCCACACTGGCCTGTAGGACCTTTATGTCTTTCAGTTAATTTGTATTTCTGCAAAAGATATTTTAAAGGATTATCAAGGTTTAGAATTTAAAAATTTTAACACATTTGTTCATTTCCTTTTCTTTCCACTGAGCATCTCTGAACAATGTGATTTTCCTTTTAAGTCTTTCACACTTCAGAAAAATACTACATTTACTCATGTTGTGATTCATATCAGTTTCTTACTCAAAGAAACGCAGATACCAATTCTTATTCACACTTCGAACCTGTATTTTACCCTAGTCTGCCTCGGTTCAAAGGCCTAGTTTTGACATTACTGTGGCAAGTTACTTAAGTGCTCTGATTTCATTTTCTTCTCTGTAAATGTGGGATGAAGACAGCATGCATCTCCTAGGATGCCTGTGAAGAGTGAGTGAGACAGGACATGAAAGGCGAGTATTAATGGTAATAACTGTTGCCCTTGGGAGCATGTTATATAGGGCTGGCTCTAGGAAGAAACCTGTGTCTTTGCTCAGAAATCCCTGGAGCAACTTAAATGTCTTTAGAAGTGACAAGTCTCTCAGTTATACCCAGTTAGTTCCATAAACAGGTTCTGGAAGACACACTAGAACTCAGCCCATCAGTTCTGAGTGAGGCACATACCTCGTGGGCTTGGGGTGTCCTTAACGCATTTATGCCTGAGGTTGCAATGTTTTGAAATATATATATATATATTCTTGAGACCAAGTCTTGCTCTGGTCATCAGGCTAGAGTGCAGTGGCGCGATCTCAGCTCACTGCAACCTCCACCTCCCAGGTTCAAGCAATTTTCTTGCCTTAGCCTCCCAAGTAGTTGGGATTACAGGTGCATGCCACCACGCTTGGCTCATTTTTGTATTTTTAGTAGAGATGGGGTTTCACCATGTTGGCCAGGATGGTCTCGATCTCTTGACCTCATGATCCACCTGCCTCGGCGTCCCAACGTGCTGGGATTACAAGCATAAGCCAAAGTGCCTAGCCAATTTTTTGAATTTTTCCAATCACACCTTGGCAATGACCTTGAGCAGTAGGATATAAATAACTCCCACATGCTTAGTGTTCCAATAATGGAACACTAGGGATAACTGGATTTTAATTGGCTCCACAATTAACCACGACCAATATCTCTATCTCAGCTCCTGTTGATGCCCTAGCTCAGGGCTCTGCATTCTGTGCCATGGACGCCTCAGCCCCTTAAGGTGGATGTGCCACATGATGGGCAATAATATCTTGGTTCCATTAGCCCTTCTTAGAGCAGTCATGATGAATTATAATCATGACAGACACATGTAACAAACTAGAATTTGCCTGTATGCAGCCAGTAACATGTCCATTTAACCTGGACACCTTTTGAGGAATATTCTCAGATTGTTCCCTGTTTACAAGACATTGTTCCTTATATACCTGTTTAAGCTATGAATGAAAAGAAACGTAAAGAGTGGGTAAAGACTTTTATCTATGAATGATTAAAAAGGCTAGAATATGAATACTTCTTGAATCTTTGGTACTAAATGCTTTTCATGTTCTAAATAAACGTAGAAAACATTTTACAAATCCTGTAAATAACCTGTTTATTTTTTATAGAAAGCCACAACAGAAAATGATTAGTATATAACCATGTAAGAACATTTACATCCATACAATCAACAAATGCTTCAAATACATGTTTTAAAAATAGTTTGAGTGTTAATTATGGGAGGGCTTTGATGGGATCATTTGTGAACAGTTCGCTTTTATAACAAACTCAGGATGCAGCTTGCCAGCGAGCTCTTTTAGACATACGCATTTTTATCAAACTGTTTTGAAGGGTTTGTGGTTTTAAAATCTTCTCCACCATGATACTTTGTCCGAGAAGACATGACAGATGTGGCCCCATTGTATGCGTATCTGAAAGGTAAAACATAGTTTGGTAGATTCTGTTCTACACATAGGGCAAACAAAAAGTGGGAAGAAACTGTTTCACCCCATCTCTGGCAATATCTAAATATAAGTCTTCCTCTTCCATATCTAAATGTAAGTCTTCCTCTTTCTCAGATAGCTTTCTTCTCTCTTCTTGCCCCAAGAAGTATTTTCAGTATCATTTCTGAATAACCGGTAGGATGGAGAATCTCTGCAGAAGAATCTCATGACTTGGCCATTTGTTCAGTTACTCTCTTTCAAAACCATGTTTTAAAACTCATCTTCCTGGAACCTAGGAGACTTACTAGAGGCCATCAACATTCCTGCCTACCTTGAGGAAAACCATGTTGATGAGGCCGAAGGGAAGAACATGTCCTCATATTCAGACCCTTATTTCTACTGACAGAATTTGCTTTGGAATATAATAATGGTAAAACTTTAAAAAATGAACTGTACTGCCAATCTTCCAATCCTGGGCTTTGGAAGTTTCTAAGAATCACATGAACTATCTGTAATTTGTCCCACATGTAATGATTTAGAATAGCATTCTACTTTTTAACAGGTCATTTTTGTCTCTTTTTCATACCTGGGTGTTTTGTTGTTGTCAGATATTGAAAAGCAAAATATGATACCACCAATTATGCACAGTGAGGCTCCTGCCCATCCAATAAACAGAGCGGCTCCTAATTCATACCTGTGAGAAAGCATTACACAAGTATTACAGCTCACTTATTTGGGGAGTAAACAGTATTTAACACTGCTAGTCAACATTTACTAAATGCTCATTATGTTTTTTTTTGCTATTGGAAATTGTAAAGGAAATAATAACACCTTGTGTTTGTAAAATGCTGTAAACTCTCCCCAAAGTGTTTTTATAGCCATGAAACCATCCCAACATCGTGAAAGGAAATGAGGGCATCCACGGGGGTAAGGTCAAAGCAAAAGTGGTCACAGCCAGGGCCTCCTGACTCAGCCAGCACCTTTCCTCTGCACTCTGCTTTAAGCTTGCCAAGATTTCTTTATTCTGCTCTGCAGGACAAATCATTTAGGCAGACTATAGTTAGAAAACGAAAGGTTGCTTTTGTTTTCATGTTAGTTCCATTTAGTAAATGTTTGTTGAGCACCTGCTATGTGCAAATCGTCACTAATCACTGCAGTCTAGTGGGGAGATGAATCAATAGCTATCATTTAGTGATAAATTGCTATTAAGCATCTGCCAGATGGCAGGTCACAGTGCTCTGCTAATGACCGCAGCAGGACCAGATGCAAAGATAGAGACAGTCCTTTCCCTGGGAAGGCCATGAAACAAAGGCATGAACAGTGCTACTGAGAACAAAAAACAAGATCACCTGTAGTGGACTAGAGGAAATCCTTTTAGGGGAGGTGTAGTCACCCAGAGAACAAGGAATGAGAAAAGTACACCAAGGCTGGGCGCGGTGGCTGACGCCTGTAACCCCAACACTTTGGGAGGCCGAGGTGGGAGGATCACCTGAGGTCAGGAGTTAAAGACCAGCCTGGCCAACATGGTGAAACCCCATCTCTACAAAAATACAAAAATTAGCTGAGCCTGATGGCAGGTGCCTGTAGTCCCAGCTACTTGGGAGGCTGAGGTAGGAGAATTGCTTGAACCCAGGAGGTAGAGGTTGCAGTGAGCCAAAGATCACACCATTGCACTCCAGTCTGGGTGACAGAGCAAGACTCCATCTCGAAAAAAGAAAAGAACACTCAAATGTCAGGGACTGTGTGTGTTCTCATGTTTGTTTATCTGAAGAATAGTTTGGTTTTGGGTTTTTGTTTGTTTTTATAAAGAGTAACTCTCATTCGGGTCCCATAAACTTCCATTGCAAGGCAAAATAAATCTAGGTGCTTTATAATGCCAGGGTCAGAGGGTCTGTTTTGATCACACAGAATCCATAGAGGAGATGAGGCAAGGAGAGTAAGAGCTCAGGGGAAGGCAAGACAGGGCCCAAGGTTGGGTTCCTTCCACAGGGTGCAGGGGAGCCAAGTTCAAGGGCCAAGGCCAGGCTTTGGTATCAATTGAGGCCACCAAGTGCTGCCTGGGGTCTTCCTGGGCCTTGCTGCACACCCTCCTACTTGCAGTGTCACTATATGTGAACTCTGGCTGTACACATGGGCAGGCTTTCTGGTGTGGTCTGAGTCACAGGCAGAGTGATATAACAGAGTGGGCCTGTCACTAGTCAGGGAAGCAGGAAGCAGAGTGTGCGTTTAATCAACCATGCATGGTACCTGGCACTGGCATCCTATTTTAGTGATCCTCAAGATTTTAAGACACATATCACATCTATCAGGACATGCGATTCAGTTGTGCATTTTTAATTGGGATTGAGTTACATGTGTGCATAGTAAATGCTGCTCTGTGACCCTTTCTTTACTCACTCTTGTGTTGCCTTTCCTGGGACATCAGGGTGACTGATGGGGCAAGGAACAGCTGTGACAGAACAACTATGGGGAAGCCCCTCCTCCTGCTCTGGAGTACTAATTGCTCTGGCATCCCTGAAACTTCACCAGGTTCCCTTAAGGGGCAATGGCAGAGACAGAGGGTTGGTGTAGTGGGGAAAAACACCTTCAGTTTCCACGTGCGTGCAAGTGCACGCGTGCACACACACACACACACACACACACACACACACACACACACACAAAGACTGAGTAGGGAAGTGCACAGGTGAAAAAGAAGAGTTGGCCAGATCAGGAGTGTTGACCTGGGAGTTTCAGAAAAGATACTTTCATTAAATACTGTGTTACAAATTTATAAAGATGCCCTGGATTTCTGCAGTCAGTCCTGCTTTTATGTTGTTTTAATGAGATTATGCATAGACAACAAACAGCGTGCCTGCCAAACTGGAGGTGCACATCATTTGGCCCCTGAAACACCTGGAAATTCTAGAAGATGGCATCAGATCTGTGTGTTGGCAGCCTTTTTACTGCTGACAACTAAATGAATGTGCACTACTGAAAAATTCTGCATGAAGTACACTATTATAGGATGATTATAATTGTATGACACTTTGTATTTTTCTCTATCTATCTTCTCTCCTGAAACTATAGCTTAATATTACTCTTGGTGTAAATATGCCATGGAAACATAGTCTGAGATTTTTCTGAAAATATTGAGCTTCACTAAAATAGAATGCCAGAGCCAGATACCATAGTTAATTATAAATAAATCTTTAATTTACTAACAGCAGTGGCCAGTTGGCATGAAGATGATAGAAATCATAAGCATAGCTTGGCACAATCAGTTCACTGAAAGGAACATTACAAACACAGACACAGTGTTCCTACAACTCACAGGATAAATTACCCAGGCGGATGACGAATTGGGTCTACGTTAATTTAAATCATATTGAAACTTTCTGCAGAAATTCAAGAACCATGAGTTTGGCTTATATTAATAACTTTTTAATACCTTTTTAAAATATGTCCTTTTTATGTATTTTTTTTTTAGATGGAGTCTCAGTGTGCCACCCAGACTGGAGTTCAATGGTGTAATCTTAGCTCACTGCAACCTCCTCCTCTGGGTTCAAACGATTCTCCTGCCTCAGCCTCCTGAGTAGCTGGGATTACAGGTGTGCGCTACTGTGCACAGCTAATTTTTTTATTTTTAGTAAAGATGGGGCTTCACCATGTTGGTCAGGCTGATCTCGAACTCCTGACCTCAGCTGATCCACCCACCTCGGCCTCCCAAAGTGTTGAGATTACAGGCGTGAGCCTTTTTTAAAAAAATATCTTAAGTCACTACATATTGACTCTATTCTAAGTAAAAAATCATTTCCATTTGAATTTCAGGGTGAATTATGTCAGAGAACAACATTTAATAGTATCAATTTAGAGATGATTTCAGAAACCACATGTCTACCCAAGTATTTTTTTTTTAACAATTTGAATGTGAAGGCTCTTGTGACATGCTCTGTCTGTTTTAGAGTCTTTTCTTTCTCTCTGTTGAAAGACACATCTCACAAACTTAACAGTGACTTCAATTCACACCTCTCAGTGTATATCTGGCAAAAACTGACGTGTTATTGAAAGACATTAATGTAATATCCACTCCAGTTTGTTCCCAAGGCACATACTCTTTCACACTGATTAGGAGACTTATTTAGTCTCTGGAAATCTTTCTTCCTTTTTGGTAACACTAAGAAGCTGATTTCAACACCTTGGTAAGATTATCCAAATTTCAGTTTCTCTGTTGCAGGTTTTTCATGAGCAATATCCTCCTGGCCCTCAGCCAGCCTTCCTACTCAGTTATGACCAACACCAAAGTTTCTTCATTATTCTGAAAGGCTGCAATTCTACATGACATTGGACTGATCCATATCCACGATTTGTAGATTGAGGACATAACTTCCATTTATGGAGGAGAACGTTGTTTTTAGAGGGTCTTGGTTGATGGACTAATCAAAAGCTGTGCATATTATACTTTAATAAAGTCACTGAGTGACTTTAGAACCGAGGGATGGGGAACAAATTTACGTCTAACAGAAATTAAAACACAGATAGTCACGTATAGTTTTCCCAAAAAGGAAACCGTAAGGATCTAAGGTGAAGATTCCCCACCAGCTGAATGTGGTACTGTAAGCTGTTGCCCATGGCTCTCATTTCCTGTTGAGTGGCTACACCGCAGCTGCAGACCTTCATTCTGATGCATTTCATACTTCAGTTCATATTTTAGCCATGCCTTTAGAGCAATCCTAAGGAAATGGAATGCTGAACAACTCTTGTTTTCACCTCCTACTTTTGTCTTCCTGTCACCCCAATCCCTATTCTCATGTAGGTTTGCCATCCATGGGGAGCTGGTAGAGCCTCCTCTAGTTACCTCTATAGAAATGACATGCCAGGTATTGTGCTAATCAGGTGTTCAGGGCAGATAAGAGGGGCATGGCCCTGGCTCACAGATCCAGATTGGATAGTCTAGTAGGGATAGTCAGACATTAAACCAATAATTACAGTAAAGTGTGATGAAACAATAGAATTACAAGAGCATGTTTTTGCAAGGTAAACATTACCACAGTTCTCCCAAATACACTCATAAGTGGTTCAAGTCAGTGTCCACGCTAATAATAGCTACTGATACTGTGAGGTCATTGTACTAGGACCTTTCTGTCCTAAGATTTTTTTAAAATAAACACTACCATATTCAATCTTCATCAAAAATCTGGGAGATAGGTATTACTATCCTCATTTTACAAATGAGGAAACTAAAGCTCTGGGAGATTAAATGACTTGTTCCTTCATGTCTCAGCTAAGTAAATAGTAGACCCAGGATTTAAAACCCATAACTGTGATTCCAAACTGAAGCTCTTAATTGGTGCCATCATCCTTTTATGTACAAGGTTTTATAAATATAAAAAAGCTTTTATAAATATAAAAAACCCAATCAATGCAGCATATTTTTAGTTGTCATTTCAGAAAGAGGGGGGTTTTCTCTCTCCCTGGCTCATTAAATTCTCAGTGGCTCAAGAGCTTCAGGGCATGGAACATTTTTCTGAATGCCCTTGGGCTGTCTTTTCATCTGGTACAAAAAGAGGTGAGGATGCCAATTAAAATCAGGGCATGCTGGAGCTGAAAAAGGAAAGAGCAGCCCCTCCCAAAGCAAAGCAAGATCAGTGTTTAACAAATAAAAGCACCTCATCCTTTTTAGATCCCCAGAGAAGTGAAGTGACCTTGCAGAAGGTCACAGAGCTAGGAGCCAGGTCTTTTGCCATCCTTCAATATTGTGTTTTTTGCAAACATACTGTCCTGCTCCTCATTTTCATCAAGAGTAGGAACAGCCAAAAGACATTTTCCAATTACCTTAAAACAACTACATAAGTTTTTTTAAAAGAGTTTAAAATCCAGAAAGTACACCCATATATATCAAAGTTAACATTTCAAAATTGAATTCTATTGGTCTAACATAAAACTTTTTCTTCAATGCATCATCTTACATTAAATACAATCCAAAATCTATATAACTGCATGAATTGATTTTATTTTTGTACAAATAAGTATTCTAAAGTAATTATCTGCATTTCCCCAAAATACACCTCATTCTTTTGGGGCCCCAGTTATGTGCCCACTCATCCTGTGCATCTCTCTGAGGCTGCCATGGTCCAGCCTCCTTTATGACACTCTGGGCCTCCCCCTCTGCTGGGTTCTCTCCTATAGTCTGGCAGATGTCACAGGACTTCCTACCCAAGCATCCAACAAGACCTGAAAAATAGTGGCAGGTGCCTCCCAAATGGTGGCTAAAGTGGGATGGAATAATTTAAATTGCAAGTGTCTACTTATATATGGAAACTTCATAGAGAAGTCCTATATTTACGAAACTCAAAATAAAGACATCTGGGAGGGGGCACCTATACAAAAAACTGCTTTTCTGTGACTAGATTATAACAGACACACACCCATTATCCTTCCATGCACTGTGATTTTCATTAGGGTAGTTCAGAATTCTATAAATTGTATATATTAATAACAGGTAGCATTTATTGATTACCTACTATGTGTCACTGTGGTGGATGCTTTATAAATGTTTTCTTTTTATTTTCTAAAATGAACATGTCTCAAGGATTTTATTTAGCTCAGTAACTAATTAGGGAAGCAAAAATATTAGGTCTGTGAAAAAGTAATTCAGGTTTTTGCTATTAAAAGTAATGACAAAAACTGCAATTACTTTTGCACCCACCTAATATATTACAAATTGTCCAAAGGTAAATTCGGGAAATATATTTAGGCAATCAGGAATGCTGAAATAAATTTATAAATAGATATAAAACTGGTCTACACATATATATGTATATTTAATTATGTACATATTTTATTCCTCCTATCTAACTGAAATTTCCTATCTTTAGACCAATATTTCCCCAATATGTTATTTTCTTTAATCCTCTAACATTCAGAACAGGAAATACTATCTCTGTTATCCAGTCAAGGCAACTGCATCCTACCTAAGATCACAGTAGAGCAAGGGCCAGGGCTGGAGCCAGGATCTCAGCAGAGTCAAACTCTAAAACCTGACCCTTTACCTCTCCGCCACCTGCCTAACAGTGTGTAAAGTGATCAGTGAGTGTCTACATAGGAGTTCTAATTCCTGCAAACTATTCACAGAAATTTAAAAACCATCCACAGTAGGACTAAATCTAATGTTAGCCAAAGTAAACTGTAAAAGGAACATCTCATGTTCCCAGAGTCACATAGTTCAATTCAAAACCAAATCTGTTGCTCAGCACCATCCATGCCATTAATCTCTATTGGTGTGTGGATAATTGGGGAGTTTGCTTGGCCTTGATCTTACGTGAGAAATGAGGCGCTGAGTCATAATGCTCACAGTAGTCACAATAACAGGTTTACATGCAAACTTTGAAGTCTGAATAAACCGGCATCACAGAGAGGACTGTGCTTCAAGGTGGGAAATTCCTAAAATAACAAATACTGCCCTGAGATACCTTAGGGCATTGCCAGTATTGCTAAACATGTGTCAAGAATCTGTGTGTGGATGTGGGTATACATGGCTTTGTGCTGAAGTAAAAATATACACACAGGCTTGCAATGAAAGACGGTTGGGTCAATCAAAAGCGTACCTGACATTTCATTCAGTCTGAACACATTTTAGAATTGAACCAAGAGTATCGATCCAGTTGACAACTTTAAATGATTACTTATCTCTAACTCAATGCTATAACAGAGATAACCAGTAATTTTTAAATTACACATGCCTTGATTGATTGATTGATTGATTGAGGCAGAGTCTCACTCACTCTGTCACCCAGGCTGGAGTGCAGTGGTGCGAATTGGCTCACTGCAACCTCCACCCCCTGGGTTCAAGTGATTCTCCTGTCTCAGCCTCTTGAGTAGCGGGGACTACAAGCACCCACCACCACACCCAGCTCTTTTTTGCATTTTTAGTAGAGTTGGGGTTTCTCCATGTTGGCCAGTCTGGTCTTGAACTCCGGACCTCAAATGATCCACCCACCTTGGACTTCCAAAGTGCTAGGATTACAGGTATGAGCCACCACACCCAGCCAAGCCTTATGCTTTCATGCTAGGTCCCCTTCAAACGTGCCTTCTACTTCAGAGCCAAGTGTCTTAAAACAATTATCTCTTCTACTAGGTTTCCAACATTTCAACATACATTCTCTGTGGCTAACCTTAACAGACTACATAAGGTAATGTACTATACATTAATATACTCTGCATTAGGGTCAGCATCCCTAAAAATAGTAGCTAGCATTTAGAAGTAAGTGTTTACCATGTACTAGCATGATTCTAAACAGCTGAAGTGTACTATCTCATTTCATCCTTACGACAACCTCCTAGTATGTATTATCCCCATACTACCGATGAGGGACACCCGGTACAGAAAGGATGAGCAACTTCTTCAAGATTACACAGCTAGAAAGTGGCAGAGCGAGGGTTTACTCTCAGTGGCCTGGGTGCAGAGTCCTTATTCTTGAACAGAGTGCCATGCTGCCCCTCCCTGTTCCTTTAAGCGATCACCACAAGCACATTCCCTTTTACTATTCTAAGACAGATGCAGATGGGCAGACAGTCCTACACTACTGCAGATTTACCATCCTTGCTTAAGGGTCATGGAGTTTGGGTCAGTTACAAGAGATTCCAAAGAGAGCAACGCATGGTTTTGACTTTTAGATGCTGACGGTTTTGTTTAGGAGAGCGGCCAGTAAATAAGCAGGTGCAAACCATCTGGTAGGGTTAGGATGGAAGGAAGCATGAGGTGGAAAGGGAGCACCCAAAACAGGGACACCCCACCCAGAATGCAGGTCCTGAAGGCTGATCAAAGGTTAGCCAGGATGTGAAAAGGAGAGGAGCAATGTGGGGAAGAGCTGAATTACCAGAAAGCAGGGCACACTGGCAGAAATCATGATACAAACTGGTCAGTAAAAACAAAAGTGAGCAACAAGGCCGGGCGGGTGGATCACGAGGTCAAGAGATCGAGACCATCCTGGTCAACAAGGTGAAACCCCGTCTCTACTAAAAATACAAAAATTAGCTGGGCATGGTGACATGCGCCTGTAGTCCCAGCTACTCGGGAGGCTGAGGCAGGAGAATTGCCTGAACCCAGGAGGCAGAGGTGGCAGTGAGCCGAGATCGTGCCATTGTACTCCAGCTTGGGTAACAAGAGCGAAACTCCGTCTCAAAACAAACAAAAAAAAGTGAGCAAAAAATACTTAGTTCCCAAGCAGATTTTTAAGTCATTCTAGCACAACAAAAGCATCAAAGTAATTCTGGTGATCTGAGGTGGCTTACGCTACTTCTGAACAAACTGAAACCACTGAATAACATTTTCTTAATATTTAACAGTTGAACTCTGTTTTGTTCTTACCACTCGGCACTTATCTAGAATCTCCTATCTAAGAATCTGTGAGATCAACATTAGTTCATCCTCCAGATAACCTCATGAATGGAACAAACTTAAATAAACAAACATTCATAATGTATTAAATTATAATAAGTACAGAAGAGATAAATTAAATATCTTGACAAGGTCACCTGGTGAGGTCAATATTCTTTTCAACCTCACCCAGGAAAATCTGTATAATCTAGAAATTGACTTCTTACATTGTCTACTGTCCATTCAACTTGACAACAAGAATGAGAGAATTTGTCTGAAAGTAGGTAGTTGTTTATTTCTAACTACTAAATAGCCACAACGGGGAAAAGATTTTTGCCTACTTAAGCTTAAATTCTAAAGTAGAAACCAAACAAATGCCAGGAATGAGAAGTGCAATGTGATTTTGAAAAGTCTGGAAATAAGGCCGGGTGCGGTGGCTCACACCTATAATCCTAGCACTTTCGGAGGCCAAGGCGGGTGGATCACGAGGTCAAGAGATCGAGACCATCCTGGTCAACATGCGGAAACCCCGTCTCTACTAAAAATACAAAAATTAGCTGGGCATGGTGGTGCGTGCCTATAGTCCTAGCTACTTGGGAGGTGAAGGCAGGAGAATTGCTTGAACCCAGGAGGCGGAGGTTGCGGTGAGCCGAGATCGCACCATTGCACTCCAGCCTAGGTAACAAGAGTGAAACTCTGTCTCAAAAAAAAAAAAAAAGTAAAGAAAGAAAGAAAAGTCTGGAAATAAAAAAAGCCTAGAAATAAGACCCCAACACGAGAATAGAGTATATCTGGTCCAAAAACCTTGAACTTCATATGGAACCAAAAGAGAGCCCACATAGCCAAGTAAATTCTAAGCAAAAAGAACACAGCAGGAGGCATCACACTACCAGACTTCAAACTATACTACAAGGCTACAGTAATCAAAACAGCATGGTACTGCTACCAAAACAGAGATATAGACCAATGGAACAGAACAGAGGCATGGGAGGCAACACAACATATCTACAACCATACAATCTTTGATAAACCTGACAAAAACAAGCAATGGGGAAAGGATTCCCTGTTTCATAAATGGTGTTGGGAAAACTGGCTAGCCATGTGCAGAAAGCAGAAACTGGACCCCTTCCTGACACCTTACACTAAAATTAACTCCAGATGGATTAAAGACTTAAAAATAAGACCCAGCACCATAAAAACCCTAGAAGAAAATCTAGGCAAAACCATTCAGGACATAGGCATAGGCAAGGACTTCATGACCAAAACACCAAAAGCATTGGCAACAAAAGCCAGAATAGACAAATGGGACCTAATCAAACCCCACAGCTTCTGCATGGCAAAAGAAACAGTCACTAGAGTGAAATGGCAACCAACAGAATGGGAAAAAAGTTTTGCAGTTTACTCATCTGACAAAGGGCTGATATCCAGAATTTATAAAGAACTCAAACAGATTTACAAGAAAAAATCAAACAAGCCCATTCAAAAATGGGCAAAGGATATGAACAGACACTTTACAAAAGAAGACATACATAAGGCCAACAAACATATGAATAAATGCTCATCATCACTGGTCATCAGAGAGATGCAAATCAAAACCACATTGAGATACCATCTCACACCTGTTAGAATGGCGATCATTAAAAAATCTGGAGACAACAGATGCTGGAGAGGATGTGGAGAAATAGGAACACTTTTACACTGCTGGTGGGAGTGTAAATTAGTTCAACCATTGTGGAAGACAGTGTGGTGATTCCTCAAGGACCTAGAAATAGAAATTCCATTTGACCCAGCAATCCCTTTACTGGGTATATATCCAAAGGACTATAAATCGTTCTACTATAAGGACACATGCACACGAATGTTCATTGCAGCACTGTTTACAATAGCAAAGACCTGGAACCAACGCAAATGCCCATCGATGATAGACTGGACTGGGAAAATGTGGCACATATACACCATGGAATATTATGCAGCCATCAAAAATGATGAGTTTGTGTCCTTTGTAGGGACATGGATGAATCTGGAGAACATCATTCTCAGCAAACTGACACAAGAACAGAAAATGAAATACTGCATGTTCTCACTCATAGGCGGGTGATGAACAATGAGAACACGTGGACACAGGGAGGGGAGCACTACACACTGGGGTCTATTGGGGTGAATAGGGGAGGGACAGCAGGGGGGTTGCTGGGAGCGATAGCATGGGGAGAAATGCCAAATGTGGGTGAAGGGGAGGAAGGCAGCAAAACACACTGCCACGTGTGTACCTATGCAACTATCTTGCATGCTCTGCACATGTACCCCAAAACCTAAAATGCGATAAAAAAATAAAAAATAAATAACAAAAAAACCCCAAAATATTAATGGTAAATCTCATATAAGAAAAAATAAGTCTAAGTCTAAGACAATTCTGTTCTATTTCCTCAACCAGAGCAATTGGTTAAATGGTGTCACTTTGCATGATTTGAAAAGAAGTTCCTTAATGTTGATCAATTCTTACTTGGAATAGTTTCTCTAAGGCAACAAAGCAGGACATTCAGAAAGTTAGTGGTCTGAACAAAACAATGGTGGGAATAATTTCAACATCCTGGTATGGTGAATCATGCTAAGGAGTACCTATTACTACAAGCTTGTAGGAGATTTTTCTTTTTTAATTTATTAGCTTTCATTTTAATAAAAAGGAGGAGGTCGGCTTGACACAGCCTAAAGGGAAAAGTGGAAAAACTGTTTTCAAGGCTTCACAAGAGCTCATGCGGGAGTCAGCAAACATAATCATAAAATGAAATGAAATAGAATGAAAGCAAGCAAACAGAAAGGAAAAATGGGGAAAGAGCAGAACACAATGAAACTCTTTACAGATTGCAATTCTGTCAAATGACTGTAGCTTGGAACTAGCCACTGAACAGAGTGCCATGCTGCCCGCCACATGCCTGCAATCTTTACTGCAGCTCCATGCTAGAAGGCACTCATTTTTTCTCATCAACAAAGCTCCCGTTGAGTTCCTTGCACATAGCAGGAATGTAGCAGGAACTTGGTTCATGAGCTTTAGTTGTGTTTTCCTAACCTGGGCAACCAAGATGTGCCTTATATAGAGTTGTCCTGGAAATCGACAAAGAAGATCCAATTAGCACAACATACTAATCTGAAGAAAAATAACAGCAGCAGCAAAGCAAGAACAACATCATGCTCTGAGGTCTAAACTGCTTTCCAAAGTTTTAGGGTTTAGGTATTGGAGAGTAAGTATTTGCTCGCCAGAAATTTACACTGGAACATGTGGCAAGTAGCTGTCTCACTCTGCTTCCTAAGGGCCCACATCCACACACTCCTGCAGGGAGAGATGGTATTTAGTGGCAGCTCGTTTTTGTAAGATTAATGTATGATAATAACAGGAAGAAGAGGCCTTCCTGCTCTATCCTCTTGGAGGCTCCCTCTATCCACTGAGACAACAGGAAGCTTCTCTGCTAATTCTGAAAGGACTAGGTCTACAGATTAAGAATTTCACTTGTAGATACTGTGCTAGGCAAAGAAGACAGAGTTGTACAGATGTTTTCTGACCTCAAGGAACTTAATTCTCATGCCAGTTAATTAAGACACCAAAGAATAGTCAGAACATTCCTATAGTGGCATCCTCCACATCCCAGCCACCCACCCAGGGCCAGCCCTACCACAAGCTTTGATTCTACAACGTATTCCTAAGTTCATGTACAAACAAAACCAGAAGCATCAATTATCAAATTCCAGCAAATGCTAGCCAAAGTGCTAACCCGAGAACAAGACAAAAGAAAATCTCTCTTTAAAGATGATGCCATTTCAGACCTAGGAAATCAGTTCATTTTGTGCTGACAGCCGATTTGTAGCTTATTCATCTCCTTAGTTTTTAATCCCCTCTACTAGAAGGTGTTGATGAAGGGAAATCTAATAGAGTCATGTTAGTTAATTTATTCATTCTTATACAAGCGTGTTTTGTTTAAATGAGGTCTGAGTTCTTGTGGGTGTCATGTCATTTTTGTGCCTCTTTCTATCATCGGGGAAATTAGAATATGATGGTATCTACAATTCTCAGGCCTTGATAATTCCTTGATCCAGCTGGATTTTGTTGAAAGCATGGAGGACCTTTCTTTGTGAAAGGCACTGCAGGGAAAGCAGAGATGAAGGAGAGAAAGTTCCAATCTCAAGGAGTCAACTCATTCTCAATATCGGGTTTCTTATAGTCTATATTTTCTACAGACCTTGATGTGAAGGGGCTGTTATTTTTTTAAAATTAATTTATTTTTTAGAGGTGGGATTTCACAGTGTTAGCCAGGATGGTCTTGATCTCCTGACCTTGTGATCCGCCCGCCTTGGCCTCCCAAAGTGCTGAGATTACAGGCACGAGCCACTGCACCCAGCCCAGGGGCTGTTATTTATAAATATTACCAATGTATAAGCAGCGCTGTTTTTCATGATCCCTGGTTCTTGTGCTTTTAATTACATAAGGTAAATTGGTGAATTGTAGGTGTTATATTTTTAAGCCATCTCAGAAAAGAGTTAATAAAGGCATCTATAAAGATAAGCCACATCTTATATACTATACAGAATTAAAAAGCAATCTTAATAAGAGTTAATATAGTACAATAAGAGCTAATATAAGGTGCTTACTTGCTCTGTGTCAATCACATCTATCTATTTATATATATAGATATATATCTCCTCTCAACTTTCACAGCAATTCTATCAGAGGAGTACTATTATTTGTTTTACACAGAGAATACAGACTGAGAGAGAGAGAGAGTGGGCAGAGACAGAAAGAGAAATGCCAAGCTATGAGAATGGAATAGCTCAGTGTAGCACTAAGAATTTGAAAAAGAGGAAGACCTCTCATAGCACCTAACAACTGAACTGAGTTTAACCAAAATCTGAAAAGAGAATACGAAATTCCAATGGCACTAAACTGAATTAGGTAACTGACTGAGCTACAGCAAGCACAGAAAACAGTCACACGAAGATAGCTTTAAGTTATTGTTTGTATACGAATTAACCTTGATCATTTGAGGAAAGATTCCAATGATTTTTAAGATATAGACAGAGATATCCTTAACAATTGTCAGGAAAATAAAAACAGTAACATACAAAAGGTGATATACAAAAGTCAGTGATGTGTTGAATAAAATAAACCATGAGAAATACAGGTTTGTTGCATATTTACAATATCAAATCCTAAAACAAAACTATATCATTTAAATACAATATTTTATTTAAATATCATTAAAATATTTCTAAGTTTCAGAAATACAGTCTTAGTTTCCATTTCAATGTTTGCTGCCATGTGCATCTGTGCAAATCTCATTTGAAAAATAAGTTAGGAGAAAATTAATAAATCAAGACATGCTTTAGTATCACAGGCAGGGGATAAAAAAGTTATATTGGGGTCTAAAACATTTGTTTTTGTTTCCCATTTAATAAAATTTCTGAATAAAACCTATTTTTAAATGTCTAGAAAAGGCTGGGCATGGTGGCTCACACCTGTAATCCCAGCACTTTGGGAGGCTGAGGCAGGAGGATCACCTGAGGTCAGGAGTTTGAGACCAGCCTGGCCAAAACGATGAAGCCCCGTCTCTACTAAAAATACAAAAAAATTAGCTGGGCATGGTGGCACGTGCCTGTAATCCCAGCTACTCAGGAGGCTGAGGCAAGACAATCACTTGAGCCTGGGAGATGGAGGTTGCAGTGAGCTGAGATCACACCACTGGCCTCCAGCTTAGGCAACAAGAGCAAAAACTCTGTCTCAAAAAAAAAAAAAAAAAAAAAAATTATCTGGGTGTGGTGGCACATACATGTAGTCCCAGTTATTCTGGAAGCTGAGGCAGGAGGATCACTTGAGCTCAGGAGCTCAAGGCTGCAGTGAACTATGATCATAGCACCACGCTGCAGCCTGAGTGACAGAAAGAGGCCCTGTCCCTTTAAAAACAAAAAAAGTACAAAAGAAACTCCCTTAAACAGTATATGCAGCATATTTCACAAAAATTACAAAATAATGGAATATTACAAATCATGCATTTTTTTTTTTTAAGGCAGAGTTTCGCTCTTGTTACCCAGGCTGGAGTGCAATGGCGCGATCTCGGCTCACCACAACCTCCGCCTCCTGGGTTCAAGCAATTCTCCTGCCTCAGCCTCCTACTTAGGGGATTACAGGCACGCACCACCATGCCCAGCTAATTTTTTGTATTTTTAGCAGAGACGGGGTTTCACCATGTTGACCAGGATGGTCTCGATCTCTTGACCTCGTGATCCACCCACCTCGGCCTCCCAAAGTGCTGGGATTACAGGCTTGAGCCACCGCGCCCGGCCACAAATCATGCATTTTAAGAGCCAGCTTTCTGAGGTTCAACTGCCTGATTTAATTGACAATTCAAGCAGCCTACTCGTTTGGTCCAACTTCCCTTGAACACATTACTTGGCCTCTTTCCTCCATTTAAAAAAAAAAAAAAAAAAGAATACCGAGAGGACCTACACTTCATAAGGTTATTGTAAGAATAAAATAAAATGACATAATAAAATAATATTTGCAACGCTCTGGTTGGCACCTGGTAAGGACTCAACATGGGCTATTATTTTTATTGTATTTCATGATGTAAGCATTTACTATTTATGCATAAGCTACACTTAAGACGGAACCAGAAAATCAATTTCCTGAAGATTCCTAAAACCACCAGAAAGAAAGTAAAGCCCAGCTGACCAGTTATTTCAGTAATATACTTCTTAAAAATTCTGCTATATTTGACCTGAAGTCTAAAATAAAATTCCAGCCTCATTGATAGCAGAGCACACATATATATGTGTGGCTTCCTAAAGAGGGATGTAGATACAGTCTCTGGTAAGACAAAATATTTAATATATTAATTCTGATTTGGTATCCCTGGGTTTTTCCCAATCCAAAGAAATAAGCCTAGGAAAACTATGAAAAGCAACAGCCGATAGTTCAAAAACAACACCAACAAGCAAACCAATCTGTTAATTCCAAAGCATTCACCTGCAACACAGACCAGCCACATCTGGGTAAAGCTGCTGTCCTCCTACAGCGTTTTTTTTAAAAACCTTGTATCGTGTGCAGTTTCCTTATAAAGGTTTATTAGGTGAAGCTTGTTAAGACAGTAGTTAACAGAGCAAATTTAGAACACCCAGAAACTAGCGTCTGGCAAATATCATTTTGAGTAGACAGCAATCCAGGCGAGCTTTTAATTTTCTGTTCTTACACTGCATCGTTCTTTTCCCCCTGTCTGACCCTTTCACTTTACTTGACCTCAATTTTATGACAGAAAGCACAGATGATGAAGTTTATAGTTCTAAATTTAATGCCTTGAACTATTTAGAGACAAGACACCATAACACCAGCAAAGTAATTAAATGCATCTTTTGCCTATGTGGCACATTACACATCTAATCTTGAATGATGTCATCGGTTACCATTTATCAGTATGTCTCACTTTCAAAAGCCACATAGGAAATTCATGTCTCTTAGTTGAGAATATTAATTTACATACATTTCCTGTGAGCTAGAAACGAACTGAGAAGAGTACTTACTTTTGCTCCACAAAGAGAGGATCAAAGAATTCCGTTGTGATTTTGTTTGCATACAGGGAACAGCCAGTCATTGAGCATAGCCCTAACAAGTATCAGAGGGAAAGCACTATGGTTAGTGTGATTTCATTAACATCATCAAGTACCTTGTTTGGAAGAAAGTTACTATTTACCTGACAGTATGAACACAATCCCGGCCAAACAAGCAATCTTGGCTTTGGCTTTATCAGAACCTCCAACTTTGGTACACTTCATTCCAAAGAGTGCAAATATGGAACCAAAGAAGCCCAGGCTGACAGCAGCGATCATAAGTCCTCTACATGCCTGGATATAACCTGCAATTAGAGTAGATCATTTACGTTACATAAAGCGTGTGGCTGTCCAGGAAGAAATCCTCATTTACACTGTCATTCCAGATGTTTGTTTTCCAAATAGATAACTGTAATGGTGAAAACATGTGGCAAGAAAAGCAAGAAAGGAAAGCAAGTTAATCTAGCAGGAGTGCCTATTCTAGGTCACACGCTGTGAAGTGCGGTTTATGCACAATCCTCAGGATAGATCTCTGAGTTTTATCATTCCCATATTCACTGATGAGGAAACTGAGGCACATCAAGATTATGTGACTTGCCAGGGGTGAGTTTGAAAGTGGCAGACATGGATTCCATCTTAAATCAGACTACAAATTCCATATAACATTGCCTTTCACTGTGAAAAGCATCATCTGCCACCATTAGAACTCTCTAGCTCCTCTCCTCATTGCACCTTAAAAGGGTGTTTTAATGGTTCTGACATTATCAAATAATAAGATTTATAATTGGGCAGCAGAAAGAGCTCCAAAGAGTCAAACCTCCCAATACTAGTGAAAGCTTATTAATAGGAGACTAACTGGAGTATCATCATGAACCATGGGGGGGTCTAAGCCAGGAAATATCTTAGTGAAGTACTTTTGTTTTCAGGGCATATATAATAAAACTGGGTTTTAAAAAGCACTGTTTTGTAGAAGAGTAATTTATAGTGATTAAATAACTGTTATTCTATAAATGAATGAATGCCTTTAAAGTACCCTAAAAAGTGGCCAGGTGCAGTGGCTTAGACCTGTAATCCCAGCACTTTGGGAGGCTGAGGCAGGCAGATCACAAGGTCAAGAGATCAAGACCATCCTGGCCAACATGGTGAAATCCCGTCTCTACTAAAAATACAAAATCTAGCTGAGGCAGGAGGATCACAAGGTCAAGAGATCAAGACAATCCTGGCCAACATGGTGAAACCCCGTCTCTACTAAAAATACAAAAATTAGCTGGGCCTGGTGGCACACGCCTGTAGTTCCAGCTACTCGGGAAGCTGAGGCAGGAGAATTGCTTGGGCCTGGGGTGGCAGAGGTTGCAGTGAACCAAGATTGTGCCACTGCACTCCAGCCTGGGCAACAGAGCGAGACTCCGTCCCACAAAAAAAAAGTACCCTAAAATGTATGTTCTGTCAGTTCATTTGTTCATCCTTCCTGCGCTATTCATTTTCTTAGTCACATATTTTTATTTGCATAGTCAGGGTACAGGGTAAACTTCAGTGCAGCTTTTTTCCAGGTTTTTACATTAACAGGGTTTAAACTAATACACTTTTACCACATAAACCATTTTCATTTCAGCCTGAAACAATGCCATATTTCAATCTAAAATAGTGATAGTAGCACATACTGGGAGTAAGTAAATATTTGCTAAGCAAATGAACATATATACCTACATCAGGTTTACATTTGGAATTAAACTTTTTAACTAGAAAAAACTTCTTATGTGCAAAGATATAACAAGTTATTTATTATTGGTGTTCAAGCAAAGCCATAATAAATAACAATTCCAAGACCACGATAATCATGAATTTAGGGAATAAATACTAATGGCCTCCAGTCCATGTTTCTTTTTTTCTTCTCTCTTTTAAAGACAGGATCTCACCCAGGCTGGTGTGCAGTGGCATAATTATAGCTCACTACAGCCTCAAATTCCTGGGTTCAAGAGATCCTCCTGCTTTAGCCTTCTAAATAGCTGAAACCATAGGCACTTGCCACCACCTATGACTAATTTTCAAATTTTTTCAAGAGACAGGGTCTTGCTATATTGCCCAGATTAGTCTAGAAATCCTGGCCTCAAGCAATCCTTTCATCTTGATCTCCAAAATGCTGTGATTACAGGCATGAGCCGCCGAACCTGGCCCCAGCCTGTGTTTCTTCGGAAAAGAATGAAATTGAAGTTTTACTCCTATTCCTTGGACCCATTTTTGAAAAGCAAACCGGAGCTGCTCTACTTAATTGTAAACACTTTAGCCTCTCACAAATGCAGACTGCAAGGACAATGACCTTCTCTTGTGTAGTGCGAACTATTTCCACACAAAAAACCATTTCACCAACACCGTGGCTATCAAAAACAGCAAGCAAATTTATTTTAGCAAAACAGGATAACGGAGGCTTCTTTCATAGCAATCACTGTGCTGCAGGGCTATTTGGGTCTCTGCTGCCAAGTGCTGAAGCAGCTCTATTTTAAACTTCAGTCCTCAAGCTCCCCAGCCAGAGCCCAGACAGCAGGTAGAGGCAAGACAGAGAGAGGAAGCCTGTCAGTGCCTCGCAAGATTCAACAGAGCCTGCGAGGATAACCCAAACTGGTTCCTCACTTCCCACCAGGGCAACTGGAACAGTGTGGCTTCATTCTTTTTGTGAAATTCATTTTAATCTTTGGTTTGGCGGTTTTATAGTTGACTCCGACTGCAGTCATTAAATAAACAAAAAATGGGGACTCATCTATTTATATATACTCCTAGAAAACATTAGCATGCACCATAATTTGCATTTCCTTTAGTTATCTTCCATGCTTTGTTAACAGAAAACGCAAGTTGTTGGGAATTTACCAAAGGTTAAATTCTATAATCTGGTCATTTAGAGTGCGGAATGCATTTCCCAGATGATAAACAGTGGGTGGAATCCCAGGCATACCCATTCGACTCTTAATACGACAGGGAAAATAACAGGAGTCTTTAAACTCTATGTAATCACCACTCATAACATTTTTCCCGAGTTTCTCACTCTGAGGTGTCCCATCCCAGCCTTGGTATTGGCAGCAGGACCCGCTGTGGTCTCTTGACACAAGCACGAGAGGAGAGGTGGGCAGGGCAGATTCTGATCTGGTCAGGTCCTTCTTTAGTGCCAACCAGAACCCGGATTTGGAAGGTGAGGTACGTTTCTCCAGCATGGACAGTAGCAATAACTTGCTAATTTGGGGCATGCACAAAGAAGGCAATTTACACCAAGCACGGTGGCTCACACCTGTAATCCCAGCACTTTGGGAGGCCAAGGCGGGCGGATCATGAGGTCAGGAGATCGAGACCATCCTGGCCAACACGGTGAAACCCCCCGTCTCTTTAAAAAAAAAAAAAAAAAAAAAGGCAATTTACAAGGACCATCATTGGCCCCAGATTTTCCAAAATGGAGAGCAAAGAGCAGGGGATAAACTCCCCTGCCCACCACAAATGTGATGGAGTTAGTTGCTGGTAAGCCTGAGATTTGTAAATTCTCAAGTGTTCTAAGGCTACCAGTCCTTACAACACCCATAGAACAGGCCCAAGAC
Organism: Saguinus oedipus; assembly: GCA_031835075.1. NCBI lineage: Eukaryota > Metazoa > Chordata > Mammalia > Primates > Cebidae > Saguinus > Saguinus oedipus. The sequence goes on from CM063169.1 coordinate 18,952,880, forward strand.
GATTCCAAAAACCCTTTCAGAGTTTATCTCTTGCAAAGCAGACCTGGACAGGCTTGCTTTCTAACAGTTCCTGAGGGCAAAACTTATAAGTAACACCATCAGGAGAAGTGGTAGTAAAAACCTAGTCAAGGAGGCCATTATTTTTGACAGGTCTAATTTACTGACACCGTTAATAGCTAATTTACACATTAAGGTGCTGAGGCATGAACATATTTACTTAGAAGTTCTCTGAAGTATAATTTATAGTTAGTTCTCCTGGGAGAAATGGCAAGCATTCCCGCTAGCAAAAATAGATGGGCATACACTAAAAACAAGCTGGCTGAAAATCATTCTCAGCTGAAGTTCAAGTGGTGCTTTGAAAGGCGGATGGGTTAACAATAAACAGAAACCACAAGCTCATTCAGCTGTGAAATTTCCAAATAGTAAAATAAAGCGACTTTAAATTAATGAACTCTGTTGGAGGGAAACCTTCAAAGTGTTCTTAAAAGTTAAGTGTTTTCCGAATGATGTGTACTTTATTTTGCAAATCAGCAAAACAAAAACAAAAACAAAAACAAAAACAAAAAAACAACAACGAAAACTTTCACTTGGTGGAGACAATTTGCTAATAGCACCTGTGCTAATTGATGGATGGGGGTGGGGAGAGGAGGGAAGAATGTGCTTTTCTTCTCAGGGTAGCTTTGTGTACTTCTGCAAATCCTTTGAGAGAACAGTGGTAGGGGGAGGGCAGGAACTCTGAGTTTGAGCTCTGGTGCTTCTATTTATTGGAGGTATGCCCGTGGTTATAGGACCTAATCTCTCTGAGGCTCAGTTTTCTCATCTGTAAAATAGGGATAGCAGCACTTCCTTCACAGGATGAATAATATGGGTGTCTGCTGAGTAGTAAGAAAGTCATCAAAGCATCCCTTCCTATTATAATACTACAGTGGATTCTAAGCAGAAATTAGAGCTGGGTTCTTAACGTGGCATAACATTAAATCTAGACATTTAGCTTTGGTAAGCCTCATTTTCCTTACAAGGAAAACAAGTGGCAATGATACCCCTAAGGAAGGGGAATCAGAGATTTCTTCTTATAAGAAATTCAGGGCTGGGCATGTTGCTCATGTCTGTAATCCAGCACTTTAAGAGGGAGAGGCAGGCAGATCACTTGAGGTCAGGAGTACGAGACCAGCCTTGCTAACATAGTGAAACCCTGTCTCTACTAAAAATACAAAAAGCAGCCAGGTGTGGTGGTGGGCATCTTTAATCCCAGCTACTCTGGAGACAGAGGTTGCAGTGAGCAGAGATCGCACCATGGCACTCCATCCTTGGTGACAGAGTGAAACTTTGTCTCAAAAAAAAAAAAAAAATGAAATTTAGAATAATGACTTCATCATTTGACTCCAAGAGTTCTTCCACCTAACACAAGACAGGCAAGAGTCACGAGGCTTCTTGCTCCCTTCCTGGATTCTCTTCCCAATCTAGAGCTCATGCCTGGGCTTAAGGGGAGGACTGGGTTACTAAGGCCACCATGGCCACTTTCTCCAAAGGCAATATCAGGACCAGCATCCACCAGATGCGGCTGCTGTGGGAATGCAAGGTAGAGAGGACAAACAGAGGGGCCCTATTCCTCAGAAGATTCCACTTCTGGGTGGGGAAATCAACTCCCCTCCACAGGAAAACACAGTTGTGTGATTTAGCCCTCTAAAATGTTATTCTGAGAGATACGGAAGAGCAAGTTTGTTTTGTGGAAGGAAATGCCCTCTTAAGCCACAGAAGGCAAAGTCATCAAAAAACAGACTGATAAATATGATTCTATTACAGATTTCAAAGTCCTATATGAGAAAAGGCATCATAAATTTCAAAGAGAAACCACCATGGTGTGAGATTGCAACCTGCATAGCAAATCAAGGACTGACAAATCATCTACACCATGAAAAAACAGAACCATGGGCCTAAGATATGGACTTCAATTTCCAAAAGAGAAAAAAACAAATGGTCAGTAAATATATAATAAAACGGGTTTTGACCATTTTTATAACCAGTGATTTTAATCATGGCAATCAGGGAAATGCCAATTAAAGTAACAAGATAACCGGGGCATGGTGGCTGACACCTGTAATCCCAGCACTTTGGGAGACCCAGGCGGGTGGATCACCTGAGGTCAGGAGTTTGCAACCAGCCTAACATGGTGAAATCCCATTTCTACTACATACAAAAAAATTTTCCAGGTGTGGTGGCACATGCCTGTAATCTGAGCTACTTGGGAGGCTGAGACAGGAGAATCTTATACCTGAATGGCGGAGGTTGCAGTGAGCCAAGATCGTGCCATTGCACTCCAGCTTGGGCAACAAGAGTGAAACTCCTTCTCAAAACAAAAACAAAAGATAGCAAGATAATATGTCATCTATAATACTGAATAAACGCAGAGTGGTGAGAATGTGGAGAAGCAGGTATTCCCATACACTGTCAGTGGAAAGTAATTTGGCAGTATGAACTGAACATTAAAATGCACATGTATTCCACTGCTCTGACAATACCATTTGTCAGTGGAATGGAGTCTACAGAAATATATACACTTACAAACAGGTGAATATAAAGACCTTCAGTAAAGCACCATCAACAAAGAAAAGTTGGAAAAGGTCCAGTGTCCTCAACGGATCCATGGTTAAATAAGCCATTTTATGCAGTCTAATGAATATACCAGGTAGCAGTTACACAGTCACTTCTCTAAGTACTGACTTGGAAAAATATACTCATTTTAAAGTATATAGTAAAATATACAGAAAAATATACTCATTTTAAGGTATAAAGTATATAAAGTTTTGCAGAACAATCAGTAATGTCATGCCATTATGTTTTTAAAAGTCATTTTTTAGTCACATGAGCACACAGGAAGGCCATTTTGCAGGTTGGATGGCATATAAATGTCACTGTCTCTGCTCTCCTCTCAGCTAACCAGGACTTGATAACCGAACTATTCCTACTTCCTCTTCACTCCCCGATCTGCCCCTAAACAGGTACGGCACCACCTCCACTCTCACTGCAGACACCTAAGGAAAAGCCTTATTCTGCACTTAATCTTCACAGAGCATTTATCTCCTTCTCTCCCTTGTCCGCCAACTGTCCTACAGAAGGAAGTGTACCTACCTGGCACACTATCTCAGGGAACAATAGAGTCACAACCATAGAGTTACAACTGTTCAGAAGACAGTAACATATTGCTGAATACAAACCACAGAAACAAGAGAATGCCTGTTCGTCTACCTGGATGCGTGCTCTACAGACCACAGGAAATTCAACGGTAATGTCGGGGAATAAACAGTGTTCCGGCTGCTGATTTGACCCAACAGGACATGGACTTGGGTGCCAACCTTCTAAAACTAGTTGTGTATTCCTTATACTGAGGTTCCATCAAATACCACGTTGAGCAACAGTTTGCTTTTCGTGACAAACCCCATCTTAGAGGAATCAACTCTTTTCTTTCATTTACCCAGCTATGCAAACAACAACTACCAAGTGCGGTAATAAAAGAAAAAAAAAACCACCTCAAATCTAGAAATACGTAATGTAAATAACTCCTCTTAAGTTTCTGCCAGGATCCGTTTGCTGTAAAATCCTGGAAGCAAAGAGCCTAGAACTTGAGCAATCACTGGGACCGGGATGTCACCGGCTGTTGTCTTGAAACTCAACAGAGGCAGAGTTCTATGTGAATATCCACCATCTGCTACCAGCTAAGGCCTGGTTAAGCGGAGCAACGCAGGTGAACATCTACAAAGGAACAACTCGGGCGTACAGCAGCAGGCACCGAAGACTCGGATGCAGAACTGGTCAGCTCCCGGCGCCACGCTCGCATGATCCAAGATTTCCTACCCTCTGCGGACTCATCGCAGCATCGCGAGGGCTATTTATTTTCCTAAATCTCGGAGGAAGTGTTTGTAGTGTTGCCTAGGCAGACAAGTTTGTAGAAGTTCTTTAAAAGGAAACAACAAAAACAACAAACCCTGCAATATGTTTTCCCCCTTCTACGCCCTCACCCCCCACCCCCGCCGACTTTTAAAAGAACCAAAGAAATGGCTCAAGGGAGATCAGGGCAAGAGGATTTGGCTTGCAATGACACCATTTTTATCTGAACCCAGCCTTGCGGGGGTGGGGCGTGGGGGAGATGGAGGAGACAAGCCCCTGCAGCTGGAACTCTGGGTCCCAGCAGTCCCCAAGATATGGCGGGGTGGGAGGGGGGTGCAGCCGCGTCCTCTACTCTCGGGACGACAAAGCTCCCCCATCCCCTGACGCCTGGGAGTCTCCAACCCAGGCCTGTTTGCGTGTCCGCCCTCCCGGAGTCCCGGGCTCGAACAAGCGCCCCGCGGGACAGCCGTCAAGAGAGGGCGGGCACGAGAGACCCTCCCCGGCTCCCTGAGGCCCAGTGGGGAGAAGGGTCGGGCCTCGGAGGAGTCCAGTCCCAGGGTCCCGCCGGGGGTCTAGGGCGCGAGAGGGCGCCCCACGGGCTGGCCATCGAGGAGGGAGGGCCGAGGGCGGGGGCCGCGAGGATGCAGACCGTCCAGCGCCAGCATGGAGGGGAAGTCCTTGCAGTTGGAGACGCCCGTGGAGTCGGTAACGCAAGTCTTCCACAGATTGGCCCAATAGGTGGCGGTGGTGATGACCGTGCCGTCGATGGTGGACACCTTCCAGTAGTCGGTGGGCAGCGTGGAGGACACCAGCACCCAGCCCGAGATGGAGACCATGAAGGCGATGATCTCCGAGGCCGTACTAGCCATACCGCCAGTTGCAGCCGGGCTCGCGCTCGCGCTCGCGCTCCCGCTCCCACTCCGCGCGGCGACCCCCGCACTCCCAATCCCGCGGCTCCGCCTCCGCCTCCGCCTCTGTCCCCGCCCACCTCCCCGCCCCGCGAACCAGACACCAGGGGGCGCGCGCGACCCAGCACACCCCGACCCAGCCCGCGCGGGGCTCTGAGGGCTCGTGGTCGCCCCCCGGTTCCCCACCTGCAGCTGGCCCGCGCGCGCCGGCGGGAGGAAGGCCAGCGAGCGCTCCCCTGCGCCTCAGGGCCGCGGAGAAGGGCTCGCTTGTTGGAGCTGCTCAGGTTCAGACTGGCAGCCGGGTGTGGACAGCCTGCTGCGCCCCCACCTCACCACTCCGACACAGCCCTACCCAAGGCAAATAGCTTGGCTTCCTGGCTGCCTAGTAGAAGCAGAGCCGGAAAAGCCTTTTGCGTGTCCTAAAAGGACACGGTTTGGTAACTCAGCCCTCGGTTTGCTGAACTCTAAAGGTTTGCGTGCCACGCTTGTTTGGGTGATTCTGTTTGACTTGTCAAGGATGGATCACTACGCAGATTCCGGGCTGGAAACCGGCCTTGCCCTAAAAATTCTGCAGTTCTTTTCGGCCTGGTGATATGCTGAAAATCATGGTGAAGCCGTGTGTGGCACAGGCCTAAAGTCGAGATAGCAGCATATGGGGCATCCTGACAATCCTGATCTTGCTGGTGTACTCGTACTAATGCGCTACACAGAGGGCATTCGTTTAGCACATTTTCCCTGTAGGTCCCTTCCAGCTCCCAGGTCTAGAGTCTATTCTGTGAAAGGATGCTGCTATCACAGTGGAAGCGACTATCTTCACTTTTTAAAAACAACCACCTCCACCTCTCACACCTAATTGAAATATAAACTCATTCATTCCTTCATTGCCGTCTCTAGATAAACATAAAGATCAGGGAAACATAAAGACTTCTGACTCCTGAAGCCACAAATCTGGGCATAAATGAGAGAACAAGGTCACTGGGGTTATTATTTGTCCATTTAAAAGGTTCTTGCAGTTGGCCAGGAGCAGCGCCTCACACCTGTAATCCCAGCACTGTAGGAGGACAAGGCAGGTAGATCATGAGGACAGGAGATGGAGGCCAACATGGTGAAACTCCAACTGTACTAAAATACAAAAATGTGCTGGGCGTAGTGGCACCCACCTGCAGTCCCAGCTGCTCAAGGGGCTGAGGCAGGAGAATCGCTTGAACCTGGGAGGCAGAGGTTGCAGTGAGCCGAGATCACACCCCTGTACTCCAGGCTGGTGACAGAGCGAGACTCCGACTCAAACAAACAAAAATGATTGCAGTTCTGGGTATGAGTTTTCAGGGTTCACTTGTTGCCAAAAGTAACGAAAGGTCTAAAACCTATCAATCAGTCTGCTGTGATAAATCTCGCGCTAATCCTCTGTGTCACCATCTTTAGGTAGAGACACTCTGGTTCAATGTGAAGAATTTCTTAATTTCCCTTTGTCACTTTTTTTTTTTAACTGAATGGGTGCCCAACGAAATTAGAGGTGACAAGGTGACTGGAGAAGAGAGGAAGCTGGAATCATCAGAACTTAGGTTTGGAAGAACCACTGGAGACCAGCAGGACACATTCCACACGCAAAACACCTATTTCTAATGTTCAGCCCATGCTCTACCCTTCAGGACCAAACTTTCAGTGCATGGCCACATATCTATTCTGTTTTTTTCATGTTGTTTTGCAGCCTTTTAAAGAAAGTTTTCCTTCCTATTGAGCCCAAATCTGTTTCTCTTCAGTGTCTACCCAAATGCTGTCATCTGTGCTCTGAGAACACAGAGTAAGTCCTACTCCTGCAGCGGTTCAGCGGCTGGCAGGTGGTGTGCTTCTGTGTGCTTGACGGTCCCACGGCTTTCATGAATGGGTACAAAGGTGACGATGCAGACACGGTTACCCTACTGTTCCGCTCTGAAACCCAACTTGTCCTGATGTATCATGTTAGGTTCACCGGTAAGCTAAACTTAAAAACCGAGTTTGAGAAGTTATCTTCTTAACCTCTCCTTTTCATCCTCCTTGCTATGCAAATCAGTCAGCTTTGAGCAATGACTACAAAGCATTCTCTATTCTTTTGTATGGTCTGCCTTTTTAAATTGCTTTTATCATCTGGTCTTTTTTTTTTTTTTTCTTCCCCTCCAGCATATTCTGCTGTTATTTCTATGCCATATTTCTTTTTGAATAATCTGCCTATTACTGACCCAAATACTATTTGAAAAACACAAAAACTCATTCACCATAATATTTCTTACTGAGTTTTCTAAAATAAAAATTACACAAATTTCATACTTGATTTCCTGGCCTGATTTGATAGTCCCTTTGTTTACTGTGGCTTGCCTGTGGTAAGTACTCACGAAATTGGTTATTTCTTTGTTTTTACTAGACAAAACCCTGACTTACTTTTGACACACAGAAAAGTGTAGTGCTGTGACCTTTAAGACTCAAGCACTTCCTAATTTATCAACTAGTTGGCTATAAATTCCACTGTTTGGATTCAAAGGCACATTGTTTTATGAAGAATGGTTTGGTGTTTTAATCAGTCTGCAAAGTTTGTTGTCTATTGTTGTTTAAAAATCCGTAAACCCAGATCACCATTGCAAAATAGCATCCAGAGGAAATAAATTCTCAATTAGAACTTGGAACACTCCTCTCTCTGCTACACCACCACACCAGTGAAGCCAGAATCTCTCGGGGTGGCCATAGTGGCAGTATTTCCAAAACTTCTAATACATACTCAGGCTGAGGACCACAGCTCTGAGCGGTTGTGTACATGTGAATAAACAGTTAATTTAGCATAACAAATGGTGGTATGCATCACAGGAAGAAAGAATATTAATCTCATTGTTGAAAACTTGGAAAAAAGAAATATTCGATTACTGTAGAGATTGCGACACGCAATTTCAACCTAAAAGGGGTTAGAAACACCACAAACAATCCACAAATTAAATGGCAACACTATTAGTTCCTTTGCCAGCTAAAACAGACTAGGGTCGTCATGCCTGCGGACTTGGTCAATTTTCCTTTCTCCTTTCTCTGAGGTTGGACAACCCTAAACTCTTCTCTTTCTTCCTTAGAGTATACTACACAGTTACTATGGAAAGCTGCATGTGAGCCACGAGTGCCTGACCAAAGAATGAAAAAGGTTAACTTTCTTTAATATCTGGATAATATTATGCAGTGAATCAAACATTTATTTTAGGATGTCTTGTATCTTATGCTTCTCAAGCTAGTTTAGTCAGAAGAATCCTAAAGATATTATGGAGCAGCACATAATCTAAAAAAAAAAAAAAGAATGTCCAGAAAATAAAAATGTACCAAATAGGGATTTTTGAAAAGAAGCGATGGATAAATGGCTTGTTTTGCTTTAAGATTATACAGTCCCAAAGAACCTTTGCAGTTAATCTGCAAGCCGATTTACAGAGTACTTTTGACTGAAAAATGCTTCCTTATTTTCTTTAGAATTCGGTTCACTGAAATTTCCATTTAACTGTTCATAACAGACTATTCTTAATTTAAATATAAAAGTGAATACATCAAAAAAAGTTTCCTTCCTCTAACTTATTCAATGTAACATCTTATTTAACAATAGTTTAGTCTTTACAAAAAGCTGTAGATCTTTTCCAATAGGAAAACTACTGATTTATAAATTAATAAATTTGACCTGAAGACATCTAATACCCTAAAATGTATTCTGAGCCTTTCTACTTTCGAGGTCTAAGTAACTGGAATTAGCATTGAAAATTATTTATTTGGCATTATTATGGTTCTTAAGGAAAAATAGAGGATCCCCCAACCCTGGGGTTGTTCAATAGGAGTGAAAACCAGTTTAACCAACTAAACAGGAGATTTGCAGAAATTCCTTATTTGAGATTCAGTTCACCTACATAGCAACACAGGTGTGCCTTTCAATAGCTCAAGGATTTGCTAACCATCAAATTTGGTTTCAGTATACAGTAGCTCCTTCCTAGATTACAGTGAGGTGGCATGCTGCTAATCAGGTGGGAAGAAACTGAATTCCTGATGATAAGGTATTAACTAAAAAAAAACAACTTCCCAGGAGCCAAGTATTGTTACACCACGTTAAAAAAGACATTAATGCTGGTACTAAGGTATTAAAAGAGCATGTCTGTGTTTTTTTCCTTCCATTTTCCCTAACATTTATCTTAATGCTTTATGCAAATCCAATGATATTTGTAATCTACTTAGCATGAAAGCTACAAAGTGATAGGAATAGTTATAGAATGAACATTTATTCTTAATTATTACATCACCATTCATATATAGAGACATATAATTTTTTGCTAATTATAACTATACAAACTGTTGCCTTATTTTGGCATTTTGCAACCTATGAAGTTGTACTTCATTAGAATGTTTCTATGGGCCTATTACAAGTCAGTGCCATATACCTTGTGGATTTGTTTTTTGTGCATTCATTTGAAATGCAGTCATTCCCAATTCCAAATGATCTTAGGATCATCTAGAGTCCTCTTGAGCCCCTGAAGGGGTAAGCTTTGGGCCCCAAGAGGAATAGCCTTCAAGCCTGGAATGACTCACACTGGGATGCTGGATCCTTCCAGGGCTTGTAAACAGGTTGGGTACATTTTGTTTGTCCATAAGCACTTGATGAGTATCAATTTAACCCCCCACCAAGATCCGGGCAGTATGTTAATCTATATGTTTTGGGCAAGTCATTGTATGTCTCTAAGTTACAGCTCCCTCATTTGTAAAACAGAAGAGCTATTTTGGATAGCTTCTGAGACCACTTTCACCTTCAAAAGCCGCTGAGTCTAGAATTCCTAATGAACTCAATCATTCACAGGCAACATCAAGGAGAGGAGAGGCAGTTTTCCTTTGGTGTCTTCACTGCTTTCTTCCCACCCACTTTCTGTCTCCCTACTTTGCCAAATTTAAAAGGGGCATCTGTAGAGATGTGTATGTGGGAGGCGGTGCATGGAGAAAAGCTACAATCTCTACATGTAGCCTTATCGTCACTTTTTCCTTCTGTTTAGCAGAAACGTGATAAAGCATGGTAGTTTAAATCATTTAAGAATCAGGGAGATATAGCAGACAGAGGGCAGACAGTGTAACCAGAATGACGTGAGATAAAATTCTACCTCTGAATGCCCTTGCCCAGGTCACCTAATCTCACTCAGCATCACTTCTTCAAATATAAATGACAGCTTCTTTCAAAGCATTGTGAGGATTAGAGAAAATGTATATGAAGGACAGGAAGGTAGTCGATGCTAGAGAAATAATATTACTCAGTTCACTCATGCCTCTCATTTCCTTGTGTCCCTTTAAAGAGATAAAATTACATTTTTCGTAAAAGTGGTATTAATCGGTTAGACTGACAGCAGTAAGTGAATCAGGATGAAGTGTATTGCAAATCTCAAAGTAGGAAAGCAGAAAGTATGGAGTCAAATGCCAAACACGGAAGGGGCTGGTTCCCAGAGTGAGGGCAGAGGGTGGGAAACCAGGAAGTCAGAGCAGAGGTTAGTCCAGGGGGAACCAAGGTGGTGGTGGTGGGGGATGCAAAGGGAAGTGAGAAATAAAATGGGAGGGCAGTTAAATGTTAAAGGATAAACAGCTGGGGGCCTGTAATCTCTCTCAGCCCCTCCTGAGGCTGAGGCAAGGGGATCGCTTGAACCCAGGAGTTCTAGATCAGCCTGAATAACATAGGGAGAGCCTCCATCTGAAAGAAAGAAAGAGAGAAAGAAAGAAAAAGAAAGAAAGCCCGCTGCCTATAGTCCCAGCTCTTGAGGACCGTGAGCCAGGAGTTCGAGACCAGCCTGCCTATCTCTAAAAAAGTAAAAATAAATGAAAGAAGTCACTAACTACAGGACAGAGTAAGAGAAACAGAAATTGCAAAGAGAAGAGGAAGGGGCAGGAAATAAAGATAAAGGAGAGAAAAAGCAGGGAATCAAGGGGAGACAGACTAAGTAGAGGTGAGGAGTGAGACAGCCCTGGGACATGAAGCCGAGCAGAGGACACGAAGCTGAGCAGAGGACACGAAGCTGAGCAGAGGACACGAAGCCGAGCAGAGGACACTCAGGTCAGCGAGAATGACTTCCACAGCCCTCAGTTTCCCAATGACTAGGTGTAAGGAGTGGGAAGAAATAAAGTCTAGTGTCTGTTACCAAATGGGGATACTTGCTCCTTTCCCTGGTTCTCAGAATAGAGCGGGTGCAAATTTTATTTCAAACTACTCAGAAGTCCCAAGTTACCATGTGGCTCACATTGTGGGGAAAATCAATGGAAGTTTAAGATGAATGATTTCAGGGTTAAAAGTGCATATTCTTACAAAAACATACCTATAAGCTAGTGCTTAATTTTGAGAGTTTTTTTTTTTTTTTTTTTTCGTCAAAATGTAGGCGTTCTCTTCTTTCTATCTAAGAAACACTAATCTTGTTACCTTTTAGGTACCTCTTAACAACTCCCTGCAATAGGTACTATTTAATAACAACTCAGGCAATAGGTACTATTTTCATTCCCATTATACAGAAGAGGAAACTGAACCACAGAGTGGTTAAGTCACTTGCTCTGGACGTTGGTGGAGGTGAGGTTTCAATGCAACCTGCTCACTTCTAGAGTCTCCACTCCTTGTGAGAAGTTGCCTCCCACCAGGACAACTCTTTGTAGTTTGTGTACAGGGTACAGTCAATATCTACAGCGTGTGAACGAACATGCACAAAATGTATTAAGACAATTCTAGATAACTTGATTTATCTACATTTTCAGGAAAATTGCTTCTTCTTTTTTTTTTTTTTTTTTGAGACAGAGTCTCGTTCTGTTGCTCTGTGGTTCGGATTTCTCTTCTTGGCTCACTGCAACTTCCACCTCCTGGGTTCAAGCGATTCTCCTGCCTCAGCCTCCCGAGTAGCTGGGATTACAGGTGCATGCCACCAAGTCCGACTAATTTTTGTAGTTTTAGTAGAGACGGTGTTTCACTATGTTGGCCAGGCTGGTCTGGAACTCCTGACCTTTTGATCCACTGGCCTCGGTCTCCCAAAGTGCTGGGATTACAGGCGTAAACCACTGCGCCTGGCCAAAAATTGCTTTTATAATCAGAAGTATTTGAACAGGGTACGTAGTTTCCTTACTTCATTTCAGTATACCACCAGATCTTGCAGTAGATGAATTGAAGTTCAATAGTATGGTGTTTAATGATGTCCTGAGCAAGGCTCATTCACGATATTAGTTTTGATCAGAAACATTTTTCTTTAAGTCCTCACATACAGTAAGAAGAGTTCATTAGCGAATTCTTAAATTTGTCTTCTGCGTGCATTGAGCCCTGGACTGTGCTCTCAGCCAAACGGAGCTGGCCCAGTGAGTAGAATTGGAATGGTCAGCCAGTGAGCGCCCACCCTTCTTCCCTGCCATCCTGAGTCAGGGACTTCTGCAGTATGCATCATTTACTGTGCTCTGGACACTCCTTCTCATGTTTATTTCGTTTTCTGGTGAAACCATTTAAAACCAATGGTTTTAAAATAGACATTAAAAAAAACAGTATTGTTATTTTAAAGGACATCAAACTTAGGTATATATTTTCATTCCTAGAATGCTGGAGTTAGAAAGGACCTTTAAAAAGTTACTTAATTCAAAGTGACTTCTTTTTTTCTTTTTTCTTTTTTTGAGACAGAATTTTGCTCTTGTTGCCCAGGCTGGAGTGCAATGGCACAATCTCAGCTCACTGCAACCTCCGCCTCCTGAGTTCAAGCAATTCTCCTGCTTCAGCCTTCCAAGTTAGCTGGGATTACAGGCATACACCACCCTGTCCAGCTAATTTTGTATTTTAACAGAGACGGGATTTCTCTATGTTCGTCAGGCTGGTCTTGAACTCCCGACCTCAGGTAATCGGCCTGCCTCAACCTCCCAAAGTGTTGGGTTCACAGGTGTGAGCCACTGTGCCTGGCTGACCAAAAGTGACTTCTCAATGTGTATTAAGTCACAAAGTATATGCTGAAGTAGTATATCAATTGGAATAACATTTTGCATATGTTATTAATTTTTTTTCAAAAATGTATAAATCTGAAAACTTATCTGAGTTTGGTGCTAAAGAAAACTGGAAACAAGGTTTGAAAAATATTTAAAAGTTGAGCCGGGTGTGTTGGCCCACACCTGTAATTCCAGGACTTTGGGAGGCCAAGGTGGGTGGATCACCTGAGGTCAAGAGTTCGAGACCAGCGTGGCCAACACGGTGAAACCTCATCTGAAGTAAAAATACAAAAAATTAGCTGGGCATGGTGGCGCACACCTGTAATCCCGCTCCTTGGAAGGCTAAGGCAGGAGAATTGCTTGAACCCGGGAGATGAAGCTTGCAGTTACTGAGGTTGCAGCTGAGATTGTGCCACTGCACTCCAGCCTGGGTGGCAGAGCAAAACTTCATCTCAAAGAAAAAAAAAATTAAAAACTACCCTATTTTATCTAGGTTCTCCTCAAAGATATATTTATGCCAATAAGATATTTACAGGTGTATTTCTAGGAGGCTTCGTGGTTCAGGTTCATGCACGGTCACCTCTACACATGACTTCTGAATAGTAACATAAAAAGAAAGGAAATCACAATGGAATTGTATGCTGATAATACAGCAGACTGATAATAGACACACATCTCTTTGTGGTTCAAAGCAATAGCTGTTTCTATGTTTGATTTAGGGTGTGTGAAGAATTAATAAAAAGATCTAAAGAACAAAGTTGATGTCATATTTTGCCTGTATTATCATAACTGCCACACCTCTAGAATTTCTGGCATAAATCTTTCTGACAAACATGCCCCATGTCAGCTGCCTCCTACCATACAATTCATCCATATATATATAATCCTATAGAGTCCTGCAATGGTTTTTTTTCCAATCAAAACACCATGTGAAAGATTATATTGTAACTCTTTTACATGGTAAATAAAGCAGCCAATGAAATTTGGTTAAGTAACCTGAATAATACTGTTTATTCTTGAGTTTCTAGAGTTCATATATGGTAGAGGAGAAAAGCAAATAATAAAATTCTTTTATTTCATGTTAATTTCCAGATATGATTGAGAGGATCCAATAAATTAAAGCATAGATATTATAGAACTGGGTATCCTATAAGCATTTGCTAAATAGTTGTTGAATTTAATTAGTCAAAAAAGGATATATGACTTAGGTAGAATGTTAAGCATAAACTCTCAAAAACAGACTGTAAATGTCTAATTTTTATTTGCTCTTTTGAGAATAATCTTCTTAAATGAAGGAATGCCATATCCTTTCAATTAATCTTATGAATATGAGACTTTGTCAGTTTATACTTTAAACAATTAAATTAATTCTCAAATAATTGCTCCTTTTTTTAACGATCTTTTACAATTGATCGTATATACATATATAAATGTGTATCACTAAATAATTGTTCTAGAGTTAGTTTGGAATCACACAATATGAATATGAATAGAAATGCATATGTACTAATAGAAAAACATATTGTATTTTCCTAAATACGAATTTTAGGAATGAAATTTATGAATTTTCCCAATTTGTAAACTAAATAGAAAAAACAAACTAATAGAAAAACATATTGCCTTTTCCAAAATTCATAAAATTTCCTAAATTTATAAAGTTTGTGAATTTAGAAAAATGCAGTATGTTTTTCTATTAGTTTGTTTTGCTACCAGGCATAGGTATGTGGTAACTTCACTCACAGATTAGGCTCACCAGTTTCTTACGCTCTTTTACCTAGTGGCCAATTACTTTGGCTTTCAAGATTCTTGTATTTTATTGGCTTAGGGAAAATCAAGCTAAGCTCTAAGTGATATGTACCTCCACACTTCTGCTTATTTTAAATGGCACCATTCTTTGTTACCCAGCACCTGAAAAGCTCTGGTTGACTGTCAGTCTCAGGGCAGAAGACTTCTCAAAAGGTGGATTTTATTATTTTTTTTCTATTTTTTGAGACAAAATCTCACTCTGTCGCCCAGGCTGAAGTGTAATGGCACAATCTTGACTCACTGCAATCTTTGCCTCACAGGTTCAAGCAATTCTCGTGCCTTGAGCTCCCGAGTAACTGGGATTACAGGCATGTGACACCATGCCCAGCTTATTTTTGTATTTTTAGTAGAGACAGGGTTTGAATATGTTGGCCATGCTGGTCTCAAACTCCTGACCTCGGTGAGCTGCCCGCCTCAGCCTCCCAAAGTTCTGGGATTACGGGCATGAGTCACCATGCCCAGCCTAAAGGGTAGATTTTAAATCCCCATATATGCTGGTGCTTGCTTTACCTCTCACTGGACAAATGTGAATGTGGGTCTTTACTATGATTTTTTTTTGCTATGGTCATAACTATGTATTTATTGTTATTATTATTTTTTTAGATGGTAATCTCGCTCTGTTGCTCAGGCTGGAGTGCAATGACACCATCTCGGCTCACTGCAACCTCTGCCTCCTGGGTTCAAGTGATTTTCCTGCCTCAGCCTCCCGAGTAGCTGTGACTGCTGGCATGTGCCACCACTCCCAGCTAATTTTTATATTTTTAGTAGAGATGGGGTTTCACCATGTTGGCCAGACTGGTCTCGAACTTCTGACCTCAGGTGATTCACCCGGCTTGGCCTCTATGGTCATAATTATGATTATGACCTTTAATTCTCATTTTAAAATTATTTAGTGAACGTAGCATACATATTTCCAGTGCAGTATTTTATTTTTGGCCAAACCTGGCCAAAGATGAACCACATTTGCGGACTGGACTTCAAAATCATGTTGAATTTCTAAGTACGTGCAATCATATTTTATATCAAATAATTCCATGTACATGAAATAATGGTGTTTAAATGCTGTCACATCCTCCACCTGCCCTAACTCCTGTGGTTGTTGATAGGGTTTGGAATCTCATGTAGAATTGTGATTCCCTGTGTTGGAGGTCAGGCCTGGTGGGAGGTGAGTGAATCAAGGGGGTAGATTTCTCACGAAGGTTTAGCACCATCCCCTTGGTGCTGTTCTTGTGATAGTGAATGAGTTCTTGTGTGAACTGGTCATTGAAAAGTATGTAGCACCTCCCTCCTCGCTCTCTTGCTCCTGCTTTGGCTGTGTGACCGGCAAACTTTCACTTCATCTTCTGCAATGATTGTGAATTTCCCAAGGCCTCCCCAGAACCGAGTAGATGCCAGCATCCTGTTTCCTGTACAGCCTGCAAAACCTAGCAAGAAACCTCTTTTCTTTATAAATTACCCAGTCTTAGATATTTATAGCTATGTGAGAGTGGACTAATACAGTTGTAAAGTAACAAACATAGAATACATTTTTACATGTGAAAAACACAGGGTCAAGCCAGGCACATTGGCTCACGCCTATAATCCCAGCACTTTGGGAGGCTGAGGTGGGCAGATTAGGAAGTCAGGAGTTCAAGACCAGCCTAACCAACATGGTGAAACCCCATCTCCACTAAAAATTCAAAAATTAGCTGGGTGTGGTGGCACACGTCTGTAATCCCAGCTATTCAGGAAGCTGAGGCAGTAGAATCGCTTGAACCTGGAAGGTGGAGGCTGCAGTGAGCCGAGATCGCGCCACTGCAGTCCAGCCTTGGCAACAGAGCGAGACTCCGTCTCACAAAAAGAAAAGAAAAGAAAAGAAAAGAAAAATAGAAGGTCAATTCAGCCTTGGGAGTGTTTTTGTTTGTTTATTTGTTCTTAATCATTAAACTTGGAAGCAATGTGTAGAAATAGCACTGGACTGACATTTAAAGGACCTGCCATCTATTCTAGCTGTGACTACCTTGCTGTTCATTTACATTTGATTTGGGCCATTTTTCCCATTGAAAAAGTGAGTGTGGAAAAAAGTGAGTATTTCGAAAAGAGTCTCAAAAGCTCTGCCTAGTTCTAGCAATAGGGGAAGGAAATAAAAGACACAATGGGAGAGTATTGTTTCCTCCTCCCCTTCAAACAGTACGAACACAGGAAAAACAAGAAGGAACGGGAAAGACAAAAAAAAAAAAAAAAAAAAAATTGGAAAGAGAGGAAGGCTCAGGCGCAGAGTGTGATGGGTCATCGTGCCCATACACAACCAGCAAAAGAGACAAATCTTCTCACCAGTCCAGAGATTTTCCCTTTAGTTCTCAACGTTTGCTCAAGTTTTGCCCGTACTTGCCCCAACTGCCCCAGTTTCTCCTCATTATGCTCACTTATGTATCATTGCCTCTTTTAATTAGAAGCAAAGAACAGTAACCTACAGCCTGTTCATTCCAAATTCCTCCTGCCTCCAACAAGTGTTAGAAAGGAAAGGCAGAATGAGTTTTGTTTATTTTCCGCACAAGGCCTGATTTCCTTTACAACTTTTCTCGGGCATTGGTGCCTATGTTTACTTTCATGGTTGGAATTAAGCATTTGTAGAAGGTCCCTCGACAGGTTAATGACAGAGCCAGATTTAGCATGCACAGCTGCTGAATTCTCAGTGTGGGCCCTGAGCCATTGGGCCACGTGGCCATTCCACCCAGTGTTCCAAATCACATACTTGTCAACTGTGAGCCACTTCCTAAGCCAGTAGTTGTGAACAAGTTTTATTAAACATGACACGTCCACAGGAGCCAAACACCCAAACCTCAAAACTTGAGAAATACTACTTATCTCTTCCAGTACTAAATAAAAAGTGTCACATAGAAGTAAACTGGTATCATCAGTGTCAGTGGAAAAAAGCAATGTCTCCCCCCAACCCCCAAAAGAACTTTACTCCCTATGTCAATAACTGAAGCTATTAAGTTAAACCAACAGGCTTGATCATATCTTATAGGTGACAGTGGCAGCCAATGTTAGGAGTTAACCTCACTTCTCATTTCCTGTCAGAGCCTCTAGCTAGCATGTAATTTTTGTTTAGTCTTTTTGTCTGATATTTTCAAAGAATACATATATGCCAAGTATTTGTTATCTAATGCATACTAACAACTAAAAAGTGGTCTTTCGTCATTAATGTAAGCAGTTCTTAAAACTTTTTTTTTTTTAAATAGAGTCTGTCTCTGCTCTGCTGCCCAGGCTGGAGAGTGGTGATGCTATCTTGGCTTACTGCAACCTCCACTTCCCAGGCTCAAGTGATTCCCCTGCCTCAGTCCCCACCAAGTAGCTGAAATTACAGGTACATGCCACCAAACCAGGCTAGTTTTTGTATTTTTGGCAGAAAAGGGGCTTCACCATGTTGTCCAGGCTGGTCTCGAACTCCTGACTTCAAGTGAACCCCACCACCACCTCGACCTCCCAAAGTGCTGGGATTACAGGCATGAGCAACCAAGCCCAGGCAAAGGTAAACATTTGTTAAAGGGTCAAGATTATCTTTTGAAAGCTGAATAAAATACTGTACTCTATGGAATATTACAAATTTCTATAGAAACAAGATAATTATAACTATGAAAATTCTGAAAATAATGAGTGGCTTCTTCATTCCTCAGTTTTTCTGAAAAAAAGGAATATGTAAGTGTTCTCAGGACAATATTCTGGAAAGATAGAAACTACAGTTTCAATAAGAAATAAAGCCATCTTATAACTACCTTTTTATTACTAACTTACCTTTATATATTATTCAAGCCCTTAAATAATGTAACAACTTTCTTCTAGCTGCACTTTTCTAATTGATTCCTTTAAAATTTTTATTATAAAGTCAGATTAATCTTTTAAGCAAATTAATTCAGAGCATGAATTTTTTACTTCAATGAATATAGCAAAACTCTTAGTCATGTACTAAAAAACTAAATGATAACTAAAAAACGATCATTTCAGAGAAGGTAATATTGAAACAATACTGTATTCCCAAATGTCTCAGAGTAAATATTGAGGGTGGAAACAGGTTCAAAATCCAATTGTGATGCCAGCATCCTCACTTTTTCTACTGTATTGTTTTAAAAGTCCAGTGACTTTGGTGCCTTTGTACCCTCTACTTTTACATTGCTGTCCTCAAACATTTCACCTGGTTTCTATTCTTGGAAAGCAATAAAATGTTTTAGAAATGTAACAAAGTGGGCTGGGCGCGGTGGCTCATGCCTCTAATCCCAACACTTTGGGAAGCCAAGGCAGGTGGATCATGAGGTCAGGAGTTTGAGACCAGCCCGACCAACATGGTGAAACCCCATCTTTACTACAAATACAAAAATTAGCCCAGTGTGGTGGTGCATACCTGTAATCCCAGCTACTCAGGCGGCTAAGGCAGGAGAATCACTTGAACCCGGGAGGCAGAGGTTACATTGAGCCAAGATTGCTCCACTGCACTCCAGCCTGGGTGACAGAGTGAGACTCCATCTTTTTTTAAAAAAAAGAAAGAAAGAAATGTAACAAAGTTCAGCATTATCAAACCATTTGAGTACTTAAAAATCGCCCTCTCTGTGGAGTCTACAGGAATGAAATCTAAGGCGTTAGGGCTGTTGCCATAAGCAGGTACAGCAGAACAACGGTGTTGGCTGTAGCAGCGGGCAGAGGAATTGGTAGGAGTCATGGCCTCAGAAACCCAGGAAAGAAAATATGATCCAGGCTCTACCCTAGAGAAGAGATTAGATCTTATGATCAGGAAAGGAGGAAGCTGGACAAGATGCAGTGTGAGGATTTCAGAGTGAACACACACATTGACCTTGCAGCTGCATGGGGTGCATGATGAAGGTAGGTTTGTTCACTGACAAGAGGACATCAATCTGATGAATCAGTTGATTTACCCTATGGTCCTCTATGTGGATAGGAGGTATGAATGCTTGCTGGTAATTCATAGAAACAGTTTGTCAATGGTCACAGATTTGTAATCAACGGAAAGCTGGAAATAATGCTTGGTTGTTGTCATGTTGGCTCACTGTGAAAAATAGCCGCAGATCTTGGCAACATTGTTTTGGACTGGTGCAGGAAAAGGGACTATAAATTCCGCTCTGCATTTGCCCTTATTTAGTGCTGTTTGTATGTTGCCACTGGAGGATGTAGCTTTGGGTTCTAGTCGATAGCCACCAGTGATTACCAATTAGCAGATAAAGTTTCAGGGATTCTCTACTTATAATTGGTTTCACTTTTAGGGGCTGGAAACCAATCCAAATTACCTGGGTGAGTGTTCATGATTACTGCACGCCAGCAAATTACCAGGCAGGTAGGTATGATGGAAAAGCTGGAATTTGGAATCCAAGCCAGTTACAGAAGCGAGAATAAGCACAGGACTTCATATTTGGAAGTGTCATTCTGTGGAGTGAAGTGGTGCCCTGATTAATACATTTCAAATGTGAAATTCGGTTAAATGAATTTCTATTCAGTAAGGCAGACTTGTGGTCCATTACTATCATTGAAAAAATGGTTTCCTCTTTGCACTTCCTTCCATTTGCACAGCTCACATTTATGACACCCAACACTACTTCAGCACCTCTCTGTCATATCATCCCTGTCCAAAAATGTACACAAATTATGGAGGGACTCAAGTTTAAGGAATAGCTGAGACCGGAATTCACTTTATCCCCTCTGTTGGCCATTCATACTGCCTCCTGTATGCAAGAAGAGCCGCGCATGCTGGGTATTCAATGAATTATGAACGATTCCAGCTCTGGCAACAAAACAAAAAACCAACCACCCCCACAAAACTGATTAGCTATTAACCAACCCCACACAAAGTCTGAACTTTAACTTCATTAGGCATTCTTTAATCTGTGGTAGAATGGAAATATATCCTAAAATTAGAAGATTGTAAACAGAGAGGTTTTTCCCCCCACATAATGTTTAATTTTAAAATTTTCTATAGTAATTTGATTTGGCTACCCAGAATAGAAACATGTTAGCTTCAACTTATTCTTTACTTCAGCAAGCCTGAGCTCTTCTCTGAAACTCCTCTGAAGAAGCAAAAGGCTCTTAATTAGCACACACCCAACAGGACAGAATTCACACGCACATGCAGGGATAGTGTTTCTGCATTAAATCACCGCAGGTGTAAAATTTAAATACCACTAGCAGCAAAGACATTTTGTAAAATACCGTACTATATTTCATGAGAAATTTGCGCCCTCTTTTGGATAAAGATTGTTAAGACATTTCAATGTGAACTCTTTAAAAAGGCATTCAGTTGTTTAAAAATAAACAGTTTTATTGTAAGGGCTGTGGGAAAGGACGAGAAAGAACAGGTGTGAGAGACACTACAAAGCCAGCATTAACAGAACTAGAAGGTGAAGATTTTGCAATCTTTGTGATGCAAAGATTGTACTATGAAGGGCCTTGAATTAGAAATCTATCATTTTCTTTTAATCAAGATCCGTTGGGAAATTGTACCCAATGTTACATTACAAAGTAATAATTTTTAGGGCCAATATTCTCTAGAAAACAGTGGTCAAAGCTCATCTTCCTCTTGAGGCTGTACATTTTGTGTGGGTAAGGATAAATTGTCCCTTGGATAATTTTTCTTTTTTCTTTTTTTGAGACAGAGTCCTGCTCTGTTGCCCAGGCTGGAGTACAGTAGTGTGATCTTGGCTCACTATAACCTCCACCTCCTGGGTTCAAGTGATTCTCCTGCCTCAGCCTCCCAAGTAGCTGGAATTTCAGGTATATGCCACCATGCCCAGCTAATTTTTGTATTTTTAGTAGAGACAGGGTTTCGCCCTGTTAGGTTGGTCTTGAACTCCTGACTTCAGGTGATCTTTCTGCTTGAATAAAGCAGATCTTAAGGACTGGTTTCTTTCAAATTTAGGAAAATAACAAACGTATTTAAAGATGTCTTGGGGGACATTTTGAACATTTTCTTCGTTTCTCTAACTGGCCATCTTGATAGCGTTGTGTATTACAGTATCATGATCTCTCTGTCCACCATCCACTGCCATCTTTCCCACCTTTCCCTTCCCACTGAAATATGACAGGCAAGTCACAGGTGGTTTTGTGCTACCTGATTTAGTGAACAGTCCCCATCCTTTATCTTGTTTGTTTTCTCTGCACCGTTTACATAGTTGCCCAGTTCCTTCTTTGTGAAGTACTTTCTTCTTTTGACTTCCATAGCCCCATTCTTGCCTAGATTTCTCTGCCTGTTCCATGATTCGTCTCCATTTCTTCTCACGGGCTGGTATCCCCAGCATTCTGTACTTGGCACTTACCCTTTTTCATATCACACTCTTCCCCTGGACCAACTGGTGTCTCCATAATGGGATTCCCTGACCCAGAATCAGTTCTTCTGATTTTCAAAACCTGCCCATGGGACATCTTCTCCTTTCTCCTGGTGGCTCACAGGTATGGAGACCTCAGTTATGTCTCCAACTAACCCTCTCACCCCCACCTCACCCGCTGCTCCCTATGTTTTCTCCACTGGACCGTGATCATAGTTGTTTGTCTACCCACTCAGTCTGCCAAGCAAGTTATGAGTCTTTCTGAGTCATCTTGGGTGGCTCTCCTCCTTCCTCACTCAGTCTTTCTTGTTGACACTCTTTCTGAATGTCTCGAGTCATTCTCACCTCTCCAGGCACACACTATTCTTCCCAATTCATCCCTCTTCACCTCTTCCACCCACTAGCCTGACTTTTCTTCCTGCCCCATGGCTCACCCCTTCTAACCCATCTACCCTATGACTCCCCAGCTGATTTTCCTAAAACGTAAGCCTGATTATTTCTCTATCCCTTTAAAACCCTTCACAGACTCCTCATTACTTGCATGAAATCTGTGTATTTTATCATAACATAAAGGTATCCCAGGATCTTCAGCCCATCTCCTGCCACGCCCTACCTTGGAATACTCTGCTGGATAACAGCAAGCATGCATGCCAGTGTTCTTCCACCCAAGATGTCTTTTTTGCTTAATCAGCCTGGAGAATTCCTTTTCATTAACTTTTTTTTTTTTTTTTTTTTTTTTTGAGATGGAGTTTTGCTGTTGTTACCCAGGCTGGAGTGTAATGGCACAATCTCGGCTCACTGCAACCTCTGCCTTCTGGGTTCAAGCAATTCTCCTGCCTCAGCCTCCCGAGTAGCTGGGACTACAGGTGTGCACCACCATGCCCAGCTAATTTTTGTATTTTCAGTAGAGACGGGGTTTCACCTTGTTGACCAGGATGGTCTCGATCTCCTGACCTTGTTGATCCACCCGCCTCAGCCTCCCAAAGTGCTGGGATTATAGGCGTGAGCCACCATGCCTGGCCTTCATTAACTTTTTAAACAAAACTCCTTCCTCCCTCAGTAGACCAGGCCTGAGAGTCACTCTCTCATTCTTGGTGGCTTGCTTCCATTGTTGCATTTACTGCGCAGAATTGAGTTTGTATCCATGTCCCTGCTGAGCTGCAAGTGCTTTGAGAACAAATACAGATTCTTATTCATCTTCACTGATGTTATATTATAACCATGATTGGCTACCCTTTATTGAATGCCACGAGAAAAAAACCCTGAAGTTTGGAGATACTAGGCAAATTGCTCAAAAATATATTGCCATTTAGAGGCAGAGTTATAATTTAATCCCCCCCCCCTTTTTTTAATGTTTCAAAACCCATGTTCTTATCAAAATAATGCACTACAACTCAGAGGTTTCCTGGTAATACTCCTACTAATGGCAGTTATGATAACTTTCACTGTGAATCATGCGTTATACTAAATGCTTTGTATAATAATTAGCTTCTGGAGATGGAGAATTGATTTGGTTTCAAATTTTTAACAGTTTGACATAAATAATTATTTTTTAAAATATAAAATAACTAAAGATATTTACTAAAGATATTCATAAACTTGGCAGGAGTATAGTCAAGCTTAGGTGGACCAGAACCCACAATATCCCTCCCCACTAAGATCTTATAATTCTACAACATTTTTTTCTGTTTTGATTTTAACAAATCTTTTCTTACATTTATTTTATTAACACAGTGTCCTGGCAGTAGCTTCCTATGGTTATAACAATCTTTTCTTCTTCTTCTTTCCCGTTTAAAGGGAAAAAAAGCCCCAATACTTCCTGTGTGTTTTCAGATGTAACCTTCTAATAGCAGATGCTGCCAAATTGCTGAGGATATAATGAGAATTAAAAAGGAAATACAGTTCTTTTCCTCACGGAGCTGAATATCTAGTAGGGGAGACACACATTACCAAAATGATCCCTCAGTGACCCTGTAATTATAAACTGAATCAAATGCTCTCTAATAAAGGACTACTGCACTCTGAAGCTGTATAACAAAGAACGTGATCTCTGCTCTGGGTCAGGAAGTATAGCTCTGAGGAAATGGGTGGGGGCCGAGGCTTGATGAATGAGGCGGAATCAAGCCTGGTGTCTGGGAGGAGAACCTGGCAGACAGGGCCAGCAGTCTGGGTAGAGGGACCTGTGGTGGGACCAAGAGAGATCAGAGTGGAGGAGAGAAGTAGGGTTGGGGCCTTGAAGGTGCTGCTAAGCACGTGGGTCCTTATCCTCACCCTGACTTGCCTGCCCCTGACCTTTGTTTCATTCTTCACGGCTGCCCAGTAAGATCTAGATCTTGGTTGTCTTTGTATCCCACAGGGTGGGCAGAGAGTAAAAGCTCAATGAATACCTCCAGGTTTTCCCCTCCATCTTCTTATACCTGTACAATTACTAGAAAAGACTCAAGATACCAGCCTGATTTATTTTTTTTAATGGATTGAACAAATTAGTCATTTATTATTGTCAAATAGTCCCATTGGAAAACAATTCTGTGAAATGTATTATGGGAGTGTTATAGCTAAAGATTATTGAAAACTGGTTCTTTCTTCTAAAAATTTGCTTTCGTTTTCCCCAACATTTTCTCATAAAACCTTATAAATATATAGCAATGTTGAATTTTACAGTAAACACCCATGTATCATAACCCACACCTAGATACTACCATAAACATGATTTTATTTGCTTTGCTCTCTCTCCTCTCTTTCTCTTCTTCCCCCCTCCCTCCTCTATCCATTGTTTTTGGGTGTTTTTGGAGTATTTTAAAATAAATTGTAGTCCTTAGTACAATTTCTCCTAAATCCTTCAGCAAAGCATATCACTAGCTGGATATTGATATTAGTTTTTCTTTTGATGTAAAAATTATATACAATGAAATGTATAAATCTTAAGTGTGTATTCACTGCTTTTTAACAAATGTATACATCTGTGTAAATGAAACAAACCCTTACCTCTCTAGAAAGTTCTCTCATACTCCTTCCCAGTTGATTCCATGCCCCCCCCATTTTTCTTATATTTTCTACAGTAGACTAGTTTTATCTATTCTAGAACTTTATCTAGATAGAATCAAATAACATGTACTCTTTTGTACAGGCTTCTTTCATTCAATATATTTTAAGACTCATCTATGTTTTTGCATCTAAAGCTGCTATGAACATTTTTGCACAAGTTTTTTTGGGGAACATATTATCATGGGTAAATATCTAGGATCAGAATTACTGGGTGGTAGGGTAGGTATATGTTCAGTTTTATAACAAACTACCTGACCATTTTTCAAAGGGTGGTACTATTTTATATTCCGACTAACCATGTGTGAAGCTTCCAGGTAGTCTACATTCTTGCCAACATTTGATGTTATCAGTCTCCTATTTTAGCCATTCTTAGGAATACATTGATTTCTCATTGTGATTTCAATTTTCATTTCCCTGACAACTTCATGATGTTGAGCACTTTTTTATGTGCTTAGTGCCCATTCAAATACCTTATTTTGTGAAGTGTCTGTTCGAATTTTTTGCTCCTTTTCTATTGAGCTGTTTCTTTGTTATTGTAGAAGCTCTTTCTATACCAGGCCTTTATCAGATAGATTCTTTTTTCTTTCTTTCTTTCTTTTTTTAACGGAGTCTTGCTCTGTCACCAGGTTAGAGTGCAGTGGCGCAATCCCGGCTCACTGGAACCTCCGCCTCCTGGGTTCAAGTGATTCTTCCACCTCAGCCTCCTGAGTAGCTGGGACCACAGGCACGTGCCACCACGCCTGGCTAATTTTTGTATTTTTAATAGAGATGGGGTTTCACCATGTTGGCCAGAATGGTCTCTATTTCTTGACCTCGTGATCCACCCACCTTGGCCTCCCAAAGGGTTGGGATTATAGGTGTGAGCCACTGTACCTGGCTCAGATAGATTCTTAGTGAATGTGTTCTCTTAGTGGGTGGCTTGCCTATTTTCTCAAAGGCATTTTTTGATGAGCAGAAGTTTTAAATGTTGATGAAATCTAATGTGTATACATACATACTTTTTTCTCTTATGGTTATTGCTTTTTTATAACCTATCTTATGAAACCTTTGCCTACCCCCAAGTCATGATGGTATTCTATTTTTTCATTTAAAACACTTTGATTTTAGCTGATTTTTATGTAGGCCTGTGAGCCAACTCTAATTATTGTTTGTCTATTTGGTATGAATTAGGGGTTAGATTCATTTTTCCATATGGCTCTCTGGCTGCTTTAGCACCATTTGTTAAAATTCCTGTTGGACTGTTTTGGTGCCTTTGTGGAAAATCAAATGCATGTGTAAGCACAGATCTATTCCTCTATCTTTTAAAAAATGTAAATACTGGCTGGGTGTGGTGACTCACTCCTATAATCCCAGCACTTTGGGAGACCAAGAGGGATGGATCATGAGATCAAGAGTTCGAGACCAGCCTGGCCAACATAGTGAAACCCCATCTCTTCTAAAAAAAAAAAAAAAAACCTGGCATGGTGGTGGGTGCCTGTAGTCCCAGCTAATTGGGAGGCTGAGAGGCAGGAGAACTGCTTGAACCCAGGAGGTGAATGTTGCAGTGAACTGAGATCGCACCACTGCCCTCCAGCCTGGGTGACAGAGTGAGACTCTGTAAAAGTTAATAGTGAGCAATCGACATTCAAAAGTTTCCTTTTTAAATACTCTATTTGGTTTTTACATCCTGTAATCTGGATAAGAATTTAATAATGAGGCTATAATGACTTTGATCACCTACGAGAAAAATTGATGACCTATGACTTATTTAAAGTATGAATCAATTTCTTTCGCTTTCAGGGGATATAATTTTCATATTGCTAATTAAATGCATTGGCATCCTTACTTGAAAATTAATTCGGGGTAGGGCTTGATGGCTCACGCCTGTAATCCCAGCACTTTGGGAGGCCGAGGCGGGTGGCTCACGAGGTCAGGAGTTCGAGACCAGTCTGGTCAATATGGTGACACTTTATCTACTAAAAATACAAAAATTAGCTGGGCATGGTGGCACATGCCTGTAGTCCCAGCTACTTGGGAGGCTGAGGCAGGAGAATTGTTTGAACCTGGGAGGCAGAGGTTGCAGTGAGCCAACGTCATGCCACTGCACTCCAGCCTGCGTGACAGAGCAAGACTCCATCTCAAAAAAAAAAAAAAGAAAATTAAGTCAGCCTTAAAAATAAAGAATTATATTACTGCCATTATGTCTTAATTTAAAGTCTACCATATTTTGTTATTTAAGAAAGATGATCAGTTTCCTTTTATTGGAGCCTAATATGGTTGAAGGGGTGTTTCTAGGAAGGAACTTACCTAAGTTCACATACTAAGTAACTTTCATCTTTTATTTTTTATTTGTAAAGAAAGAAAATAATTCTTAGTCTATTCCTATTATAATAAGGTATTTTCAAGATCAGTGAATTTCAGGGCCATACTTTAGGAAAACATACGGATAAAACAATAAAAAATATGTGCAAGAGAGCTGATAAACATAAGTTATTTTCCTTGAATGTCTATGTAGCAGGTATTCTTCTTTGTGTAAAAGCTTGTAACCATTGCATTAACATTCTCCTTTATGAAATTTGGGATTTGATCTCTTTGCCCTAAAGAAGATAGACACACAGGGTCCTTTCAGTGAGTATACTCAGGCAGAGTGGTTATAAGTCCTTCTTGGCAGCCTCCCCTGGGCTTGCCAACCCAGACGGATTTGCCTGCTCTTGAGTCTAGTAATTCGATAGCCTGTTTCCTTCCGGTAGGGATTGCCCGACCACTTACAACCTGCCATGAGTCTTTGTCTCACACCACTCATAACTGTTGTGGTTTAAACACAAAGAATTTTAACATCTCTCACTCCCCAAAGTAAACAGCAGTTCTGGAAATGTCACAGGCTTTTTCAGTGCACAGGAAATGGATTCTGTGAGATGGATTTAAATAACTCATGGTGCACTGTGAAAACTTTTTGAAGCTGCTCCCTCTCCCCATTTTCCCCCTGTCAAAATGATTAGGTGAATTAAAAGGAAACAAATACAGGTGCTTGAAAATGTGAACCTAATTACATGCTTTCTAGTTGGTGTTCCTGGGCACTAAAAAGCATAATATGCATGTGGCTTGATGTTTTAATATATGAAATTTATTCACTTTAATATTTTTTTGATTTAAATATAATCAACTCAATGTTCTAAATAGTGAAAGTGATCTTCTATAATAATTATATTGCACTTGACTCTAGGAGAATTTACAACGTTTTCTTCACCAGAATTATTAAAAAGCAGTACCAACTGTTCAAATCTAATAAGGGAGAGCTATCTTCTGCTAACCCAAGAAACAACAGTGTTAAAACCCAAATTATTTAGGAAAAAAGCAAAATTGGAATCTTAACTGTAACCTGTCTATTTGTATAAAAACCCTGGGTATGACCAGAGATTTTTGCACACTTCATGTAGAGGAGCAGGGAAAGAAAAGAGATTATCAGTGTCCTACAAAAGACTTTTGGGGAATGGAAAAGGACCACTTGTGCATGAATACTACCTCATGAAGCCAAAAATAATAAGAGTTACAGGAAAGTCAGGTGACTAAATTATTCTAGCCTGGGGGCAGGCTCACCTAGAAGCTAAGAATTCTACTGCGCAGGACTGAAGTTCCCAATGCCCTTGAGAGCACCAAAAAAATAACATATTAATAAGGCTAATGGTTCTTAACAATTCCTTTCAAGCCCTGTTTTCTATATAACAGTACATTCTTTTGAAAGAAACGTGTTTATTCACTTTAATTAGTTAGAAATCTTATTTCCTACAGTAAGATTTCCAGAAGATCTGATGAAACACTGCCAATCAAAGGAAAAGAAAGTACTCTAACTTCCTGATTAAAGAAATAAATGGATTGACAGAGCCAGAAGAGATCTCACTAGTGTCTGTTGAATTTTCTTCTGATTATTTTGAGAATTCCTTTTAAATTTAGAAATTTATAGATAACAGCATGCCTCCCTATGAAGGTATTAACACACAAAAATTAGAAAAACTACTAGATGTGGGCAGCAGTATCTTACTGACCCAACCAGTTCCACATGAAAAAAACAAATCGTTGTTCCCAGCTTTGTTTCAGAAAGAAACAAAACACCCTTGATTGGCCATTACTCAGTTATGTGTCTTGGCACTTTTCCTAATTCTCTGTAGACAACCAATTCATGTTATGTTCAAGCTCTAAGAATCAATGTCTGTGGTGTCTTAATGACCTACTTAACCTCTCTCTTTAACTTGATGTTACCAACTTATTGAACTTTCATTTTCTTGCCAACCACGCATTTAATAAAATGGCCCATTAATGCAGTCCGATCTCCAGCAGTGGCTTTGCTGTGGTATCTGTACTTGTTTCTGCAGCTATGCGCTCCACA
This sequence comes from Saguinus oedipus, assembly GCA_031835075.1. Lineage (NCBI taxonomy): Eukaryota > Metazoa > Chordata > Mammalia > Primates > Cebidae > Saguinus > Saguinus oedipus. Next base: position 18,982,147 of record CM063169.1, read on the forward strand.
CGTGACATTCTCCCTTTCCTTAGCTTTACTCAATATGGCTGTCGGTCTTTCAGGAGAAGAAATCATCTTGTTTATTTCTGTTTGATCTTACTTGTTACTGAGACCTCATTTGAATTTATCTTTTGGCAGATGGTTGGATCATCCATCCAGTTCTTTGCTTCCTCTAGCTGATATCCTTCTTTGCTGCACTATATGGGAAAACCAAGAAATATTTGACACCAAAATGTATGATTCACTTGTGTATTAATCCATTTTTACACTGCTGATAAAGATATACACGAGACTGGGTAACTTATAAAGAAAAAGAGGTTTAATGGATTCATAGTTGCATACGGCTGGTGAGGCCTCACAATCATGGTGGATGGCGAAAGATACATCTTACATGGAGGCAGGCAAGAGAGAATGAAAACCAAGCAAAAGGGGAAACCCCTTGTAAATCCATCAAATCTCATGAGACTTACTCACTACCACAAGAACAGTATGGGGGAAACCACCGCTGTGATTCAATTATCTCCCACCTCCTTCCTCCCACAAATGTGGGCATTATGGGAGCTACAATTCAAGATGAGAATTGGGTGAGGACACAGCCAAACCATATCAGCTTGGATATGGTGGCATTATACAGACAAATACAGTCACACAGGGAAAGGAAAAGGTTTGAACAAAGCATGGAAACAACTACTTGATGTAGCCAGAAAACATGCTGTCAGATCACAGCACAGATCCTAGAATCAGGAATCCTCCAGGTTGCCACCAGTCTTAGAGGTCAGTGGTTCAGCATACATCCAATTCAATGATAGAAGTCGAATACCAAAAAAACCTTCCCCTACAAATGTCACATTCCTGTTAGAGTGAATGGCTGTAGCTGACACACTCTGCCTTTGGATGCATAGAATAATATTTTACCATAAGATGATATGCATTGGCCACATTGGCCAAAGTCTATTTTTCATTTTTTTTTGTGTGTGCTTGTTTGTTTTGAGACAGAGTCTCTTTCTTGTCGCCCAGGCTGGAGTTCAGTGGTGTGGTTTTGGCTCACTGCAACCTCTATGTCCTGGGTTCAAGCAATTCTCCTGCCTCAGCCTCCTAAGTAGCTGGGATTACAGGCATCTGCCACTAAGCCTGGCTAATTTTTATATTTTTAGTAGAGACAAGGTTTCACCATGTTGGCCAGGTTGGTCTCAAACTCCTGATCTCAGGTGATCCACTGCATTGGCCTCTGAAAGTGCTGGGATTATAGGCGTGAGCCACTTGTGCCCAGCATTTTTTTTTTTTGAGACAGACTCTCACTCTGTTGCCCAGGCTGGAGTGCAATGGTTTGATCTCGGCTCACTGCTACCTCTGCCTCCTGGGTTCAAGTAATTCTCCTGCCTCAGCCTCCCAAGTAGATGGGATTACAGGCACACACCATCATGGCCCCTAATTTTTGTATTTTTTTGTAGAGATGAGGTTTCACCACGTTGCCCAGGCTGGTCTTGAACTCCTGACCTCAGGTGATCCACCTGCTTCAACCTCCTAAAGTGCTGGGATTCCAAATGTGAGCCACCATACCTGGCCTTTTTTTGTTTTTTCTATATCAGAATTTTAAAGACAGAAAAGGGTGAACTTCTGGTTAAGGATGGCAAATACACGCATTTATATTTGTTTCCTCATGAAATTTTATTTAAAAAACAGTAAATGGATTTCTTTGTATTTTTTATTTTTTGAGACAAAGTCTCTCTTTGTCGCCCAGGCTGGAGTGCAGTGACATGATCTCAGCTCACTGCAACCTCCGCCTCCTGGGTTCAAACAATTCTCCTGCCTCAGCCTCCAGAGTAGTTAGAATTACAGGAGTGTGCCACCATGCCTGGATAATTTTTTGTACTTTTAGTAGAGTCAGGCTAGTCTCAAACTCCTGACCTTGTGATCTGCCTTCCTTGGCCTCCCAAAGTGCTGAGAGTACAGGCAAGAGGCACGTTACCCAGCCAGTAAATGGATATCTTAATAATTATTGCTAAAAACCATGAAGAATAAAGAGGAAGTAAACAAGAACATGCATTTCCTTTATGAAAGCTGGAAATAACATTCATGAATGGTAGGCTGCCTAATAGAATTAAGAGGTTTGACCCTAAATTGGCAATAAGAAAAACCAAGCAACAAGCCAAATTATATTGCAGAACTGTCACAAAGCAGGCCCCTGGAAGCTTTGGAAGAAGGTGGCAAAAATCGGTCTAAAACAGGAGGATTTGTTGAAAGTCTATTTAGAAGAAGTTTGACACTCATGTTTCCTACTCAGCTCTGCTCAGTGGGACCAAATCCTCCCTCCTCACCTGAACAGAAAGCTGGAAGTATACTCCCTGGGGTGGATAAAAAATTTTGGTTGTTGAACTGGGGGACACCTGTTTCAAATGAAGAAGGGATTTTCATTATCAAAGCAGTGTGATAAACTGAAAATTTCATACTAAATGCTAAAACAGCTCTCCTTTCCTTCTAGCCATTTTTATTTATTTATTTATTTGAAATAGAATTTCACTCTTGTTGCCCAGGCTGGAGTGCAATGATGCGATATTGGCTCACTGCAACCTCTATCTCCTGGGTTCAAATGATTCTCTGGCCTCACCCTCCTGAGTAGCTGGGGTTACAGATGTGTGCCACCACACCTGGCTGATTTTTGTATTTTTAATAAAGATGAAGTTTCACCATGTTGTCCAGGCTGGTCCCTTCTTGCCATTTTTCTACATTTAGTTTTCAAGACATAAAACATTGGCAGCCAGGCCGAAACTCCATATACAAGAGACTGAGAGATCCATCTCTAGAGAATGGGCAGGTTCATAAGGAACAACTTAAAGGTATTGACATTGAAGTTTCCCTAGTAAAACAGCTTACTACAAATGTCCACTGTGAGCTTCTCAGTGGACCAGTCCATCTACAGTCTCAGAGCTTCTAATGAAATCTTAAATGCCATGCTGAAGAACTGACTGGCAGACAGTTGAAGAAATTTCCAACAGGCGGGGAGTCAAATGAACAAACAAAGTAACTTGTAACAACTAACATAGAGAAAACCTTAGGAGGGGAGAAAAAAATTCTAACAATTATAATTAATATTTTCACAGAAATAAAAGAAAATATTGCACCCATGAGATAAGAACAGCTAAAGAACATTATTCAGCATTCAGAGAATGCATATAAAAAAACTCTCTTGGAAATTAAAAAAATCATAGTAGAAATAAAAACAGAATGGAAGGTTAGGAAGACAAAGTTAAGAATATCTTCCAGAAAGAAGTGCAAAAACATTGAGACTTAGAAAATAGAAGAGAAAGACAAACAATATAGAGGAATGATCCAGGAGATCCAACATCCAAATAAGAGGATTTATTGACCAGAAGAATCAGTGAGTGAAAATTCTCACTGCATGGGAAAGTGCAGGTACACAAAGCTAGATGCAAGTTGTTTAGTCAATTTTAGTAAGGTTACTCTGCAATCAATAACAACCCGAGAATCTCAGTGGCTTACAACAGTGAAAGTTGGGTTGGGCATGGTGGTTCATCCCTGTAATCCCAGCACTCTGGGAGGCTGAGGTGGGCAGATCACTTAAGACCAGGAGTTCAAGGCCAGCTTGGCCGATATGGTGAAACCTGGTCTCTACTAAAAATATAAAAATTAGCTGGGTGCAGTGGTGCACACCTGTAATCCCAGCTACTCTGGAGGGTGAGACACGAGAATAGCTTGAACCAGAAGGTGGAGGTTGCAGTGAGCTGAGATTATGAAATTGCACTCCAGCCTAGGTGATAGAGCAAGACTGTCTCACAAAAACAAAAACAGAAAACAATGAAGATTTATTTCTTGCTCACTTACATGTCATTTTGGGTTAGCAGACAATCCACAGAATGGGGAAAAGATATTTGTGGAGACACATCCAAGATGGCTGATTAGGAGCAGCTCAGGATTGCAGCTCCCAGTGAAAGTGTGGAGGGTGAGTGGATGCCACATTTCCAGATGGATTTTTATTGCCCACAAACCAGGAGATTCCCAGACGGAGAAGCCCCATGGGTCATCAGCCTGGCTGTTTTGGCTGGTGAGGCAGTTTTCTACACAAAATACACAGGTCTGGGAGCCATTTTAGCTGGTGATTGGAGCTCCGGGGATACAATGTCACCCATTCAACTGATAAAAAAAACAGGGAGCCAGGCCTGGAGATTCCCAGGCATAAAAAGCACCATGAATCTCAGCGTGGCTGTTTCAGCTGGCACAGTGGGCTGCTGCACAGGAAATCACACAGATCCTGGCACCTTTTCAACAGGTGATTGGAACACCTGGAAGACAGAGTCACCCATTCAACTAAAAAAAATGGGATCGGAGGCAGGGAGTCAGGTGATCAGGTTCGGCTGGTCCCACCCCCCAAAAATAAACAGCAATCTGCTCAGGCTTGACAGTTTCACAGCAAGCAAAGCTGAACCTGGGACAGTTCAGCTCTGTGGGGGAGGGGCATCCACCATTACCGAGGCAGTCCGCCACAACAGAGGTAGTCCGCCACTGTTGAGTCAGCCCGCCATTGCCAAGGCAGCCCACTATTACAGAGAGAGTCCACCATTACAGGGGTGGGCCGCCATTGCTGAGGCAGTTCTAACTATACCCATATAAACAGGACTGCAGGGAAGTTATAGGGCAGCTGGGCAGAGCCCACAGCTGCTCAGCAAAGCCTCTGCAGGCAGACAGTGACAAGGGTGCCTCCTGGCTGGGCAGGGAAGCCCTGAAAAAAGGCAGCAGCACAAAATAAACTTATAAATAAAGCCCTAAATCCCCAGGACAGAGCACCTGGGAAAAAAAAGGGGGGGTTATGAGTTCTGCTGCAGTAGACTTAAATGTATCTGCCCAGCAGCTGTGAATGAACAATAGAGCTCAGAGCTCAGCACCTGAGCACCTATAAAAAACAGACTGTCTCCTCAAGCAGCTCCCTCACCCTCATATATCCAAAGAGTCACCTCATAAAGGAGAGCTCAGACTGACATCTGACAGGTATCCTTCTGAGACAAAGATAGCAGAAGAAGAAACTGGCAGTAAACCTTACTGTTCTGCAGAAGCTGCAGGTAATCCCCAGACAAGCAGGGCCTGGAGTGGACCTCAGCAGTCCTACAGCAGAGGGGCCTGAATGTTAGAAGGAAAACTAAGAAACAGAAAGAAATAGCTTCATCATCAACAAACTGGACGTCCACTCAGAGACTCAATCTGAAAGTCAACAACTATAAAGACGACAGGTGTATAAATACACAAATATGGGAAGAAACTGGTGCAAAAAGGAGGAGAACACCCAAAACCAGAACAACTCTCCTCCTACAAGGGATCACAACTCCTCACCAGCAAGGGAACAAGGCTGGATAGAGAATGAGTGTAATGAATTGACAGAATCAGGCTTCAGAAGGTGGGTAATAAGAAACTTCTCTGAGCTAAAAGAACATGTTCTAACCCAATGCAAAGAAACTAAGAATCTTGAAAAAGGATTTGACAAAATGCTAATGAGAATAAACAACTTAGAGAGGAATATAAGTGAATTGATGGAGCTGAAAAACACAACATGGGAAATTCGCAAAGTATGAACAAGTTTTAACAGCTGAATTAACAAAGCAGAAGAAAAGATATCAGAGGTTAAAGATCCACTCAATGAAATAAAATGAGAAGGCAAGATTAGAGAAAAAAGGGTAACAAGGAATGAACTAAGTCTTCAAGAAATATGGGACTATGTGAAAAGACCTAATCTATGTTTAATAGGTGATGGAGAGAATTAATCCAAGCTGGAAAATACTCTTCAGGATATTATCCAGGAAAATCTCCCCAACCTAGCAAGGCAGGCCAATATTCAAGTCCAGGAAATACAGAGAACACCACAAAGATATTCCTCAAGAAGAGCAACCCCAAGGCACATAATCGTCAGATTCACCAAGGTTGAAATGAAGGAGAAAATACTAAGGGCAGCCAGAGAGAAAGGTCAGCTTACCCAAGTAGGCTTCATCCCTGGGATGCAAGTCTGGTTCAACATACGCAAGTCTATAAATGTAATTCACCACATAAACAGAACCAAAGACAAAAACCACATGATTATCTCAATTGATGCAGAGAAGCCCTTTGACAAAATTCAACAGCCTTTATGTGAAGAACCCTCAATAAACTAGGTATTGGTCGCACGTATCTCAGAATAATAAAAGCTATTTATGACAAACCAACAGTCAATATCATACTGGATGGGCAAAAACTGGAAGCATTCCCTTTGAAATCTGGCACTAGACAAGGTTGCTCTCTCTCACCACTCCTATTCAATATAGTATTGGAAGTTCTAGCCAGAGCAATCAGGCAAGAAAAATAAATAAAAGGTATTCAATCAGGAAAGGAGGAAGTCAAACTGTCTCTACTTGCAGACGACATGATTGTAAATTTACAAGATCCCATCATCTCAGCCCAAAATCTCCTGAAACTGATAAGCAACTTCAGCAAAGTCTCAGGATACAAAATCAATGTGCAAAAATCACAAGCATTCCTGTACACCAATACCAGACTTAAAGAGAGCCAAATCAAGAATGAACTGCCATTCACAATTGCTACAAAGAGAATAAAATACCTAGGAATACAACTAACAAGGAATGTAAAGGACCTCCTCAAGGAGAACTAAAAACCACTGTTCAATGAAATAAGAGAGGACACAAATAGATGGAGAAACATTCCATGTTCATGATTAGGAAGAATCATTATCGTGAAAATGGCCATACTACCCAAAGTAATTTACAGGTTCAATGCCATCCCCATCAAGCTACCAATGACCTTCTTCACAGAACTGGAAAAACCACCTTAAACTTCATATGGAACCAAAAGAGAGCCTGCATAGCCAAGTCAATTCTAAGCAAAAAGAACAAAGCAGGAGGCATCTGACTACTGGACTTCAAACTATACTACAAGGCTACAGTAATCAAAACAGCATGGTACTGGTACCAAAACAGATATAGACCAACGGAAGAGAACAGAGGCCTCAGAGGCAACACCACACATCTACAACCATCTGATCTTTGACAAACATGACAAAAACAAGAAATGGGGAAAGGAGTCCCTGTTTAATAAATGGTGTTGGGAAAACTGGCTAGCCATGTGCAGAAAGCAGAAACTGGACCCCTTCCTGACACCTTACACCAAAATTAACTCCAGATAGATTAAGGACTTAAACATAACACCTAACGCCATAAAAACCCTAGAAGAAAACCTAGGCCAAACCATTCTGAACATAGGTGTACGCAAGGACTTCATGACCAAAACACCAAAAGCATTGGCAACAAAAGCCAAAATAGACAAATGGGACCTAATTAAACTCCATAGCTTTTGCACAGCAGAAGAAACAGTCATTAGAGTGAATCAGCAGCCAACAGAATGGGAAAAATTTTTTGCAATCCACCCATCTGACAAAGGGCTAGTATCCAGAATCTACAAAGAACTGAAACAGATTTACAAGAAAAAAACAAATAAGCCCATTCAAAAGTGGGTGAAGGATATGAACAGATATTTTACAAAAGAAGGCATACACAAGTACAACAAACATATGAAAAAATGCTCATCATCACTGGTCTTTAGAGAAATGCAAATCAAAACTACATTGAGATACAATCTCACACCAGTTAGAATGGTGATCATTTTAAAAAATCTGGAGACAACAGATGCTGGAGAGGATGTGGAGAAATAGGAACACTTTTACACTGCTGGTGGGAGTGTAAATTAGTTCAACCATTGTGGAAGATAGTGTGGCAATTCCTCAAGGACCTAAAAATAGAAATTCCATTTGACCTAGCAATCCCATTACTGGGTATATATCCAAAGGATTATAAATCGTTCTACTATAAGGACATAGGCACATGAATATTCATTGCAGCACTGTTTACAATAGCAAGGACCTGGAACCAACCAAAATGCCCATCAATGATAGACTGGACAGAGGAAATGTGGCATATATACACCATGGAATACTATGCAGCCATCAAAAACGATGAGTTTGTGCCCTTAGTAGGGACATGGATGCACCTGGAGACCATCATTCTCAGCAAACTGACACAAGAACAGAAAATGAAATACCACATGTTCTCACTCATAGGTGGTGTTGAACAATGAGAACACATGGATACAGGGAGGGGAGCACTACACACTGGGGTCTCTTGGGAGGAATAGGGGAGTGACAGTGGGGGATGGGGAGTTGGGGAGAGATAGCATGGGGAAAAATGCCAGATACAGGAGAAGGGGAGAAAGGCAGCAAATCACACTGCCACGTGTGTGCCTATGCAGCTATCTTGCATGTTCTTCACCTGTACCCCAAAACTTAAAACGCAATAAAAAAGAGAAAAAAAGAAAAAGAAATAAATAGCCAAAAAACACATGAAAAGATGTTCAATATCATTAGTCACTAGGAAAATGCAAATCAAAATAATAATGAGTTACCATTTCAAGAACACTAAGGTGCCTTAATTTTAAAAAGTACAAAATAACAAATGGTGGTGAGAATGTGGAGAAATTAGAACCCTCATACATTGCTGGTGAAAATGTAAAATGATGCAGCCACTGTGGAAAAGAGTCTGACAGGTTCTTAAAAAGTTAAACCAAGAATTACTATATGGCTCAGCAATTGTTATCTTATTAGTATATAACTAAGGTCATTGAAAAAATGTTCACACAAAAACTTGTATATGAGTGCACTTAGCAGCATGATTCACAATAGCCCAAAGGTGGAAATGACCTTAATTTCCATAAACTGATGAATGGATAAACAAAATGTGGTATTTCCATACAATTGAATATAATTTAACCAAAAAGGGAATGAAATTACATACTACAATATGAATTAGTTTTGAAAACATTATATTATTGAAAGAACCCAGAGACAAAGACCACATATTACACAATGCCACTGTGGTGGTTGCACAACATAGTAATATACTAAAAGCCACTGACTAATAATACACTTTGAAGTGGTAAATTTTATATTATGTGATGTATCTTTCAAAAAAATTAAATAGAAAATCAGAGTTAAGGGCTGCTTTTCAAAACTTATGAAAGGTCTCAATTCATAGATTCAAGAAGCCCAATGAATTTCAAACCAAATAAAGAAAAATTCACAATTATGCCCATCATTGTGACAATACAGAATGCCAAAATCAAAGACAGAAATGTTAAAAGCCAAAAGTAGCTAAGACCAACAGTTCAACATGTAGCTGACTTTTCAATGGTAATAGTGAAAGCCAGATGACAATGAAATTATATCTTAAATGTGTTAAATGAAATTAGAATTCTAGGTTCAGTTGACCAGTTGTTCCCAACCATGGTAATTTTGCTCCTCAGGAGATACTGTTAGTTGACACAACTGAGAAAGGCAGTGATGGTGTCATCTCCTGTGTAGAGGGCAAGGAGACGGCTAAATGTCCTACAATGCACAGGACAGTCCCAGCAACAGTTATCTTTCCAAAAATATAAAGCATGCCGAAGTCAAGAAACCATGCAGTGACATATCTTTCAAAAATATAAAATAAGCTGGGCACTGGTGGCTTGCACCTGTAATCTCAGCTACTCAGGAGGCTGAGACAGGAGAATCCCTTAAGGCCAGGAGTCTGAGAACAGCCTGGGCCATACAGTGAGACCCTATCTCTAAAAAAGAAGAATGTATATAAAATAAAAAAATATTTGTAGATAAATCAATGTTGAGATAATTGGCTATCAACAGATCCACAGCAAAGGAAATAAATGGCAAATATTTACCTGATCTTTTCAGGTAAAAGAAAATAATTCCACAAGTAAAGTTGAAGATGCAGGAAGGACAGTGAAAAAAGCAAATGTGTGAGTACATTTAAACGGACGATAATAACATTAAGCAATAGTAACAATTCCTTATGTGGTTTAAAATATGTATAGAACTAAAATTTGTAAGAATTTCACATAGGTCAAGTTGAGAGTAAATGAAATTAAAGTGTTCTGAGATTTTATTTTGGCTCAGAGTGACAGTGATAGCACCATATAGCATATTCTAGGGGAACAACTAAGAGACTAGTAAGAGTATAAATTCACTGGCCAAGCACTGTGGTGGCTCACATCTGTAATCCCAGCACTTTGGGATGCTGAGGCAGGTGGATCACCAGGTCAGGAGTTCAAGACCAGCCTGGCCAACATGGTGAAACCCTGTCTCTACTAAAAATACAAAAAATTAACCAGGCATAGTGGCAGGAGCCTGTAATCCCAGCTATTTGGGAGGCTGAGGCAGGAGAGTCGCTTGAACCTGGGAGGTGGAGGTTTCAGTGAGCCAAGATCACACCAATGCACTCTAGCCTGGGAGACAGTGAGACTGTCCCAAAACAAAAAAGAGTATAAGTTCTAAATTAACAAAAGGAAAAAGATAGAATAATAAGCAAATTAATACCAAAGAAGGTAAGAAAGGAGTGAAAAAGGAGTATAAAATGTATGGGGAAAAAAGGGGGCAAAAACATGGTAAACTTAAATACAAATTATTATCATAATTATATTAAATGTAAATAACTAAGTGTTCCTAAGAGGAAAGAACTAAAGTCAAAGATTTGCAGGTTGGATAAAAAATAAAAAAACAAAATCCAAGAGATAAAACAAAAACATAAAGACATAGAAAAGTTGATAGACAAAAAATGGAAAAGATATATAATAGAATGCTACCTAAAATAAGACTGATGTCTATTAATATTAGACAAACTACTTGGGGCAAAAAACATCATCACACAGTAAAAGAGAGTCACTTTTAATGACTTTTTAAAAACCCAATTCGTTAGTAATGTAAGAATTCTAAATTAATATATACTTAACAAACACCTCAAAAAAATAAGGTGAAATTTACATAAGAACTAGAGAAGATATGGGGGGTTTTAGTGCATGATATAAAATTCAGTAAAGATATATAAGGCTTAAGTAACACTATCAGCAGACTTTACCTTCTGGATGGCTATACCTCACCCAAGAATCACGTATTTAATTAAGCACCCATGGAACATTTACTTAGTATGCTAGGTCACAAAGAAGCATGAGAGTTTAGCACCCCAGCATGATCTCAAATAAACAGGAAAAGAATAGCAAATTAAAACCAAAGAAATAGTAAAACAAGCATTCATGAAACAGGAAACACAGAACATCAAGAAAGCCACAAATTGTTTCTTTGAAGAGATTAGACTGATAAACTTCTGATGAGACTGAGTAAAAAAAGAAGAAAAAAAAAAGCAGCAGCACAAATGAATGGTAACATGAAGGAAAAAGGAGGTATCAGTACAGATCCCACTGTCATTAAAGAAACTAACAAGATTTATGAATTACTTAAGGCCAATAAGTATAAAAATTTTTAAACAATGGACAAATTTCTCCCCTAAATGACAATATGCCAAAACTAACACAAGAAGAAATAGGAAAACGAAATAGTTCTATAACAATTCATAATTGAGAGAGACAATTTAAATCTTTTCCATTAAAACAAAAAACAAAACCTCTAGGTCCAGATGAGTTTACTGGTAAGAACTACCAAAAATTTAAAAAAGGAATAACATCAATCTTATTCAAATTCTTCCTGAGAATGTGAACCTGGTATATTTTGATACAAAATGCTAATAAACATATTATAAAAGAAAGGAAAAATACAGACTATGTAATTGTTATTCATGAATATAGATGCAAAATTATAAATGAAGTGTTAGCAAATTTATTCCAGTAATATATAAAATGGATAACATAATTATCAGGTTGGGTTTATTTGAGATTGCAAAGTTTGGTTTAATATTAGAAAATCAACCAATGTCATCACAGTAACAGATTAAAAGAGAAAAATAATATGATCATCCCAATAGATGTCAAAAAAGCATTTAATAAAATCTGATGCCCACTCATGATTCATAAAAATCTTATCAAAAAAGGAATGGGGAGGAACTCTATAAATCTGATAAAAGGTAGATACAGACCCCCCAAAGCAAACCTTATACTTAGTAATAAAACATTGAAAGTTTTTCTTCTGAAATAAGGAACAAATCAAGGATGCCTACTACTGTCACTACTATTCAAATTGAACTGTGGCCTAGCAAGTGTTGTAGGAAAGAAAAAGAAACAAATGATATAAGAATTAGGAAGGAAGAAATGAAGTTACTGTTATTCACAAATTATATACGATTATGTGTATATGAAATCAAAGAGAATATAGAGATAAATTATTAGTGTCAATATGAGAGTTTAACAAGTTTGCTAAATCCAAAGTCAACTGATAAAAATTAATTGAATTTCTATGTATATGCATCTAACAATTTAAATCATGAACTCAACTGGGCACTATGCTCATGCCTATAATCCCAGCACTTTGGGAGGCTGAGGCAGGTAGATCACCTGAGGTCAGGAGTTGGAGACCAGCCTGACCAATGTGGTGAAAACCCATCTCTACTAAAAATACAAAATTAGCAGGGTGTGAAAGCATGCACCTGCAATCCCAGCTACTTAGGAGGCTGACGCAGGAGAATTGCTTGAACCCAAGAGGCAGAGGTTGCAGTGAGCCAAGATTGTGCCATTGCACTCTAGCCTGGGCAACAAGAGAGAAACTCCATCTCAAAAAAATAAATAAATAAATAAATGAAACAGAAACCTTTTTCCATCTAAAAATATTGAATAACTAGAAATACATTTTAAAATAAATATTTGCGATCTTTATGCAGAATATCTTAAATCATATCAAATGTATATGAGCACAAAATAGAAACCTATTTTAATACAAAAATTTTGCATAAAATCCATCTCCATAGACTGAGAGCCTTTATTAATAACCTAGAAACATTAATCTGGTATTAGGGAGGCTGGCAAGATGGCTGAATAGGAACAGCTCTGGTGCGCAGCTCCCAGCAAGAGCAATGCAGAGGGTGGGTGATCTCCACATTTCCAACTGAGATACCTGGGCATCTCATTGGGACTGGTTAGACAGTGGGCACAGCTCAAGGAGGGTGAGCCGAGACAGGGTGGAGTGTCACCTCACGTGAGAAGTGTATGGTGCAGCAAAATTCCCTTTCGTAGCCAAGGAAAGCCATTAGGGACTTTTCCCAGCACTCTAGCCCAGATGCTGTACTTTTCCCATGGTCTTTGCAACCAGCAGACCAGGAGATTGTCTCTGGTGCCTATAACACCAAGGCCCCGGGTTTCCAGCACAAAACTGGGCAACAGTTTGGGAAGACGCTGAGCTAGCTGCAGCAGTTTTCTTTTTTCTTTTTCTTTTTTTTTTAATATCCCAGGGGCACCTGGAATGGCAGCAAGACAGAACCATTCACTCCCCTGGGGGCTGAAAACAGCGATCCAAGTGATCTGGCTCAGCAGGTCCCACCCTCATGAAGACCAACAAGCTAAGATACACTGGCTTGAAATTCTCTTAGCCAGAACAGCAGTTGGAGCTCAACTTAGGATGTTTGAGTTTAGTATGGGGAGGGGTATCCACCATTGCTGAGGCTCTAGTAGGCAGTTTTAACCTTGCCTGTGTAAACAAAGTCACTGAGAAGTTTACATATCAACTGGGCAGAGCCCATGGCAACTCAGCAAGGCCTCTGCAGGCAGACTGTGTCACTAGGCTCCCTCCTTGCTTGGCAGGACATCACTGACAAAAGGCAGTAGCCTGTCAGGGACTTATAAAAGCCCCTGCCTTCCTGGGACAGAGCACCTGGGAAAAGGGGCACTTGTAGGTACAGCTTCAGCAGACTTAAATGTCCCTGTCTGGCAGCTCTGAAGAGAGCAGTAGCTCTCCCAGCAGAGTGTTCAAGCTCTGATAAGGGATAGACCACCTCCTCAAGTGGCTCCCTGATCCCCATGTATCCTGACTGGGAGACACCTCCCAGCAGGGGCCGACAGACACTTCATACAAGAGCGCTCTGGCTGGCATCTGGTGGGTACTGTCCTGGGATGAAGCTACCAGAGAAAGGAACAGGCAGCAATCTTTCTGCCTGGTGATTCAGCATCTGTTCTGCTGGTGATTCCCAGGCAAGCAGAATCTGGAGTGGACCTCCAGAAACTCCAGCAGACCTGCAGGAGAGGGGCCTGACTGTTAGAAGGAAAACTAACAAGCAGAAAAAAATAGTTTTAACAGTTTCAACATCAACAGAAAGGACATCCACTCAGAGACCCCCATCCAGAAGTCACCAACCTCAAAGATCAAAGGTAGATAAATCCATGAAGATGGGAAGAAACCAGTGCAAAAACACTGAAAATTTCAAAATCCAGAATGCCTCTTCTTCTCCAAATGATCACAACTCCTCACAAGCAAGGGAACAAAACTGGACAGAGAATGAGTTTGATGAACTGATGGAAGCAGGCTTCAGAAGATGGGTAATAACAAACTTCTCCAAGCTAAAGAGGATGTACTAACCTAATGCAAGGAAGCTAAGAACCTTGAAAAAGGGTTTGATGAAATGCTAACTAGAATAACCAGTGTAGAGAAGAACACAAATGACATAATGGAGCTGAAAAACATAGCACAAGAACTTCGTGAAGCATATTCAAGTTTCAATAGCCAAATCAATCAAGAAGAAAGGATATCAGAGATTGAAGATCAACTCAATGAAATAAAGTGAGAAGACAAGATTAGAGAAAAAGGAGTGAAAAGAAATGAACAAAGCCTCCAAGAAATATGGGATTATATGAAAAGACCAAATTTATCTTTGATTGATGTACCTGAAAATGATGGGGAGAATGAAACCAAGTTGGAAAACACTCTTCAGGATATTAGCCAGGAGAACTTCCCCAACCTAGCAAGGCAGGCCAACATTCAAATTCAGGAAATATAGAGAACACCATAAACATACTCATAGAGAAGAGCAACCCCAAGACACATAATTGTTAGATTTGCCAGTGTTGAAATGAAGGAAAAAATGCTAAGGGCAGCCAGAGAGAAAGGTCGAGTTACCCACAAGGGGAAACTCATCAGACTCACAACAGATATCTTGGCAGAAACCCTACAAGTCAGAAGAGAGTTGGGGCCAATATTCAACATACTTAAAGAAAAGAATTTTCAACCCGAATTTCATATCCAGCCAAACTAAGTTTCATAAGCAAAGGAGAAATAAAATCCCTTACAGACAAGCAACTACTGAGAGATTTTGTCACCACCAGGCCTGCCTTACAAGAGTTCCTGAAGGAAGCACTGAACCTGGAAAAGAACAACCAGTACCAGTCACTGCAAAAACATACCAAATTGTAAAGACCATCAACACTATGAAGAAACTGCATCAACTAATGAGCAAAACAACCAACTAGCATCACAATGGCAGGATCAAATTCACACATAACAATATTAACCTTAAATGTAAATGGGTTAAATGCCCCAATTAAAAGACACAGATTGGTAAATTGGATAAGGAGTCAAGACCCATTGGTGTGCTGTATTCAGGAGACCCATTTCACCTGCAAAGACACATATAGGCTTAAAATAAAGGTATGGAAGAAGGTTTGCCAAGAAAATGGACAGAAAAAAAAAGCAGGGGTTTCAATCCTAGTCTCTGATAAAACAGACTTTAAACCAACAAAGATCAAAAGAGACAAAGAAGGGAATTACATAATGGTAAAGGGATCAATGTAACAAGAAGAGCTAACGATCCTAAATATATATGCACCCAATACAGGAGCACCCAGATGCATAAGGCAAGTTCTTAATGACTTACAAAGAGACTTAGATTACCACACAATAATAGTGGGAGACTTTAACACCCTACTGTCAATATTAGATAGATCAATGAGACAGAAAATGAACGAGGATATCCAGGACTTGAACTCAGATCTGGATCAAGCAGACCTAATAGACATCTACAGAACTCTCCACCCAAAATCCACAGAACATACATTCTTCTCAGCACCACATCCCACTTATTCTAAGATTGATCACATAATTGGAAGTAAAACACTCCTCAGCAAATGCAAAAAAAAAAAAAAAAAAAAAATGGAAATCATAACAAACAGTCTATCAGACCACACTGCAATCAAATTAGAACTCAAGATTAAAAAACTCACTCAAAACCACACAACTACAAGGAAACTGAACACCCTGCTCCAGAATGACTACTGGATAAATAATGAAATGAAGGCAGAAATAAAGATGTTCTATGAAATCAATGAAAATGAAGATACAACATACCAGAGTCTCTTTGACACATTTAAAGCAGTGTCTAGAGGGAAATTTATAGCACTAAATGCTTACAAGAGAAATGAGGAAAGATCTAAAATAGACACCCTAATATCATGATTAAAAGAACTAGAGGAGCAAGAACAAACAACTTCAAAAGCTAGCAGAAGACAAGAAATAACTAAGATCAAAGAAGACCTGAAGGAGATAGAGACACAAAACCCTTTAAAAAAATCAATGAATCCAGGAGCTGGTTTTTTAAAAAAGATCAATAAAACAGACAGACTAATAAAGAAGAAAAGAGAGAAGAATCAAATAGATGCAATAAAAGTTGATAAAGGGGATATCACCACCAATCCCACAGAAATACAAACTACCATCAGAGAATACTATAAACACCTCTATGCAAATAAACCAGAAAACCTAGAAGAAATGGATAATTCCTGGACACTTACAGCTTCCTAAGACTAAACAAGGAAGAAGTAGAATCCCTGAATAGACCAATAACAGGGTCTGAAATTGAGGGAGCAGTTAATAGCCTACCAACCCAAAAAAGTCCAGGACCAGAAGGGTTCATGGTGAAATTCTACCAGGTACAAAGAGAAGCTGGTACCATTCCTTCTGAAACGATTTCAGACAATAGAAAAAGAGGGAATCCTGTCTAACTCATTTTATGAGACCAACATCATTCAGAGACACAATTAAAAAAGAAAATTTCAGGCCAATATCCACGATGAACATCGATGCAAAAATCCTCAATAAAATACTGGCAAATAGAATCCAACAGCACATCAAAAAGCTTATCCATCATGATCAGGTTGGCTTCTTTCCTGGGATGCAAGGCTCGTTAAACATATGCAAATCTATAAACATAATCCATCACGTAAACAGAACCAAAGACAAAAACCACCTGATAATCTGAATAGATGCAGAGAAGGTCTTCAACAAAATTCCACAGCAATTTATACTAAAAACCCTCAATAAACTAGGTACTGATGGAACATATCTCAAAATAATAAGAGCTATTTATAACAAACTCACAGCCAATGTCATACTGAATGGGCAAAAACTGAAGCATTCCCTTTGAAAACCAGCACAAGATAAGGATGCCCTCTCTCACCACACCTATTCAACATAGTATTGGAAGTTCTGGCCAGGGTAATCAGGTAAGAAAAAGAAATAAAGGGTATTCAATTAGGAAAAGTGGAAGTCAAATTGTCTCTATTTGCAGATGACATGTTAGAGGACCCCATCGTCTCAATCCAAAATCTCCTTAAGCTGATAAGGAACTTCAGCAAAGTCTGAGGATACAAAATCAATGTGCAAAAATCACAAGAATTTCTATATACTAATAATAGACAGGGCAAATCATGAGTTAACTCCCATTCACAATTGCTACAAAGAGAATAAAATACCTAAGAATACAACTAACAAGGAATGTGAAGGGATATGTAGTTCTTCAAGAAGAACTGCAAACCACTGCTCAATGAAATAAGAGGGGACACAAACAGATGGAAAACATTCCATGCTCATGGTTAGGAAGAATCAATATCATGAAAATGGCCATATTGTCCAAAGTAATTTATAGATTCAATGCTATCTCCATCAAGCTGCCATTGACTTTCTTCACAGAATTAGAAAATACCACCTTAAATTTCATATGGAACCAAAAAGAGCCTGTATAGATAAGACAATCCTAAGTAAAAAACAACAACAACAACACTGCTGGAGGCATCACACTACCTGACTTCAAAATATATTACAAGGCTACAGTAATCAAAACAGCATGATACTGGTACTAAAACAGATATATAGACCAACGGAACAAAACAGAGGCCTCAGAACTAATGCCACACATCTACAACTATCTGATCTTTGACAAACCTGACAAAAACAAGCAATGGGGAAAGGATTCCCTATTTAATAAATGGTGTTGGAAAACTGGCTAGCCATATGCAGAAAGCTGAAACTGGATCCCTTCTTTACATGTTATAAAATAATTAACTCAAGATGGATTAAAGGTTTCAACTAAGACCTAACACCATAAAAACCCTAGAAGAAAACCTAGGCAATACCATTCAGGACATAGGCATGGGCAAGGACTTCATGACTAAAGCACCAAAAGCAATGGAAACAAAAGCCAAAATAGACAAATGGGATCTAATTAAATTAAAGAGCTTCTGCACAGCAAAAGGAACTATCATCAGAGTGAACCAACAACCAACAGAATGGGAAGAAATTTTTGTAATCTGCCCATCTGATAAAGGGCTAATATCCGGAATCTACAAAGAACTTAAACAAATGTACAAGTAAAAAACAACCCCATCAAAAAGTGGGCAAAGGATATGAACTGACACTTCTCAAAAGAAGACATTTTTGCAGTCAACAAACATGAAAAAAAGCTCATCATCACTGGTCATTAGAGAAATGCAAATCAAAACCACACTGAGATACCATCTCACACCAGTTAGAATGATGATCATTAAAAAATCAGGAGACAACAGATGCTGGAGAGGATGTAGAGAAATAGGAACCCTTTTACACTGTTAGTGGGAGTGTAAATTAGTTCAACCATTGTGGAAGACAGCATGGTGATTTGTCAAGGATCAAGAACTAGAAATACCATTTGACCCAGCAATCCCATTACTGGGTATATACCCAGAAGATTATAAATCATTCTATTATAAAGACACATGCACACATATGTTTATTGCAGTAATGTTCACAATAGCAAAGACTTGAAACCAACGCAATGCCCATCAATGATAGGCTGGATAAAGAAAACGTGCAAATATATGCTATGGAATACTATGCAGCCATAGAAAAGGATGAGTTCATGTCCTTTGCAGGACATAGATAAAGCTGGAAACCATCATTCTCAGCAAACTGACACAAGAACAGAAAACCAAACACCTCATGTTCCCATTCATAAGTGGACGTTGAACAGGACCCGGTGTATGGTGTTTCCCTCCCTGTGTCCATGTGAGAACACATGTGAGAACACATGGACACAGGGAGGGAAACACCATACATCGGGGCCTGTCAGTGTGGTGGGGGTTAGGGGAGGGATAGCAGGGGGAGGGATAGCATTAGCAGAAATACCTAAAGTAGATGACAGGGGGATGGAAGCAGCAAACCACCATGGCACACATATAACTATGTAACAAATCTGCACATTCTGCACATGTACCCCAGATCTTAAAGTATAACAATAAAAAAAGATTAATCTGGCATTAGTTCTGATTAGGTTTAGGGTTAGGGTTAACATGGTGGAGTCTATTATCAGGTGTGTGAATGCACTCACTGGAGTACACACATATGCATGTTCATCTGCATGAACACACACGCGCACACATGCACGCACATGCACGCACACACACACATACACACAAACACTATATTCCCCAAACAACATTGTAAGGAAAAACATAAAGCTGTAATTGTATGAACAACTCTTTCTTTGCACTTTAGATTTTCATATGCTTTTCATATCTGATTTTCATAGATGATTTCCATGGATGATTTTCATGTTTGAATCTTGTTTACTTCTAATGTTAATTGTTAAGCTTTCCTCTCCCTTTCCTCTTTACCTAGACCCTGGGATGCTCCTAGTATTTTAGAGCACATTATTTAAATTTAGACTTAATGATATTGACTTCCATTAACCCTTTCATTTGTTGTCTTAAATTTCATCCTTGAGACTACAACAAATTCTTGCCCCTGTAGCAGCTTGGTGCACTGCTGAGAGTTAGGAACTAAGAGCTTGAACAAGGCCTGAGTTAGAAATTTGTGTCTGCCATTTATTGACTACTTATATAGCATTGTGAAAATTTCTTCACCTCTCTGGCCTCAGTTTCCACATCTGTAAAATAGAAATAATACCTCCCATTCCTACCTCCAGGGCTATTATGAAGATCTAGGTTGATAAACTGCTATATAACTTATAGCTAACTGTAGCAAACACTTCCACATCAATTCTCTCCAACTTTCTTTTAAAATGAACAGACCTCAGATTTGTATGTTCCTGCCTAAAGCAGGAAGCATGGATGCAACGGTGGCAGCAGCTCTTTTGTGACCAGACATGAGAGAAAGGCCCAGAGAGTCGAAGAGACTTCGCATTCATCTGCTTGTTTAGGTCTCTGGACAGCTCAGGGTCACCAACCTTCACACTTCTTGTTTGGTTACAGAAAAAGCCCAGATCTTTAAGCCACTGTTACCTGTGTTTTCTATATCTCCAAGTAAATTCAATTCTTAACTAACACACTAAGTTCTAATGAACTTGTATGATGTGCCTGACACTACACTAAGCCCCTGACATGTGTGGTGCTCTTTGATCCCCAGGACTGTGCTCCTACAGGACACTGAGGTGCAGACAGATTAAGCAATTTACTTAAGGTCACGTTGCTCTACTGATGCCTGTCACATACTCACAGAGGCCTCAATAATTGATTCAGTTATTTAATTATTGTCAGAAAGACGACACAGGATCACACTCTAAACCAAAATATTTTTGTGATCAAAAAATATTCTATGGCTCGGATCACATCACTGAGTTACCTAGGGTCCGTGTTGCAGCCACTGTCTTAGGGCAGTCATCAGGAAGTTGAACTTTCTAAAATTAGACATTTTTTTTTGAGACAAAGTCTCACTCTGTCACCCAGGCTGGAGTGCAGTGGTGCAATCTCAGCTCACTGCAACCTCCATCTCCTGGTTCAAACAATTCTTCTGTCTCAGCCTCCTGAGTAGCTGGAATTACAGGTGTGTGTCACCACCATGCCCAGCTAATTTTTGTATTTTTAGTAGAGATGGGGTTTCACCATGTTGGCCAGGCTGGTCTTGAACTCCTGACCTCAAGCTATCCACCTTCCTTGGCCTCCGAAAGTGCTGGAATTATAGGCATGAGCCACCACGCCCAGGCTAAAATTACACATTTTTATGTATAGATTTTTTTCCTTAATGATTACAATTGGTAAATCCAGGTTTTGCAAATGTGCTCACGTAAATCATTGTGGATATGATCTTTAATAGAACTTTGCGACTTAGATCATCAATTTTTCTAGGTTTCTTGAAATGGACCCAGAACTGTTTGAGTAACATCTTGGTCCTGCCTATAAAGATTCTCTGTGAGGACATGAACATAAAAAAGAATGCTGACTAAACACCGATTGAATGCTAACTATGTGTTAGGCATGCTTCTAATCACTTTACACGCATTCACTCATTCTATCCTCACAACGCTGTGGCAGTTAATGTAATTGTCACCATTTTTCAAGTGAAAAAACCAAAGCAAAGAAATGATGTTTCTTGTTCTAGACTTCTTTTTTTTTTTGGAGACGGTGTTTTACTCTTGTCGCCCAGGCTGGAGGGCAATGGCATGATCTCAGCTCAACGCAACCTCTGCCTCCTGGATTCAAGCATTCTCCTGCCTCAGCCCTCTGAGTAGCTGGGATGACAGACATGCGCCACCACGTTTGGCTAATTTTGTATTTTTAGTAGAGATGGGGTTTCTACATGTTGGTCAGGCTGGTCTCGAACTCCTGACCTCAGGTGATCCACCCACCTCTGCCTCCCAAAGTGCTGGGATTATAGGCATGAGCCACCATACCCAGCCTCAATCTCTTAACTGGTAACACAGAATATTCAGAGTCTTGTCAGAAAATTCTCCCTGCATATTATAAAGTGTGATGTCAAGATACAACCATCATTGAGAATTTTCTGAAGAATATGAAGTGTATCCCACAATTCTTGACTCAAGCCAGCTTCATTATTTGAGACTACAGTGTGTTAGTTCCCTTTAGAATTGACTTCACCCTGCTTTGGCATTTTGCAATGGCAATTGACCTTCTTTGGCACAAGAGAATTCTACAAACTTGCTTTTGTGTTTACTATAATGATCTCACTGAGAGTATTTTCTGTTCCATCACACAATGTCATTATATGAGTGAAGGACAAAAAAAAAAAAAAATTAGTACCTACTGGCGAAAGCAAAATTGGAAGTGGTCAGCTCATGGAATTGAAAAGTCTGGGTACGTTTCAAGGACTACTTGATCCATGCTCAAATGAGAGCAGTGGAATTTAGATGTCGTCACTCCATCTCTCTTTGTCTTCACCCCATTCTCAGGTAAGCCTTGCTCTTGAGATCTCTAAATAGCAGCAGCAGCTCTAGGATTCAGGTTTTCCCCTGTGCAAGTCCAGAATCTCTTTTACAGAGGTCCGAGGGTTCTGATTAGCTCTGGTTCACTCATGTGCTCACCTCTGAACCAAACTCTGTGGACAGGGCAATGCAATGCCTTGAATGGTCCCGTCTGGGTCACATACTCAACCCTTGGTGTGGGAGTGGAGCTAAATCCACCCGATGTACAGAGATTGTGGGTGGAGAGAGGATGACCTCAGAGCAAAAGTGTTTCATAATCAGCATAGAGTAGACGGATGCTGAGCAGCAAGAGCAGCAGACTCTACTACAATCCATTTTGGAATATCTGTGGGAGAAATTGTGGCCAGATTTTATCTTATGGACACCAGGACTCTTGTCCCACAAGGTGTGAAGGAGGCTTAAGCCATATCTGCTGGCCACCTCCCTTAACTGTGAATGACCTGTGACATGCAATCAGTAAGCTTTATTTCATTTTCTTAATATGATTTTCTTTTTACATTTTTGACCTCATCTATTCATGTTTCCTTTTATGGTACTGGCATTTTTTTATAAGTTGCCTTAAAACCTCTTTGGAAAGAGAAAGTAAATAAAGCCTTAAAAACACTGTTTTTAATATTTGATATATTCATACTATCTAAATGATGAAGTTAAAGATTCTAATGGCCATTCTCTTCCTGGAAGAGATTAGCATGGGTATTAACAACATTCCTATTTATAATTCAACTGGAAAAAAATAGGATTTAGTTTGGTCTCTGCCTTGACCAATCATTCTCTTTTTGTCTCACTGACAATTTTCTGTTTAGCTTTTTTTTTTTGAGATGGAGTCTCGCTCTGTCTCCCAGGCTGGAGTGCAGTGGTGTGATCTCATCTCACTGCAACCTCTGCCTCCTGGGTTCAAGCGATTCTCCTGCTTCAGTCTCCAGGAGTAGCTGGGACTACAGGCAGCCACCACTACACATGGCTAATTTTTGTATTTTTAGTAAAGACGAGGTTTCACCATGTTGACTGGGCTGGTCTCAAACTCCAGGGCTCAGGTGATTCACCTGCCTTGGCCTCCCAAAGTGCTGGGATTACAGGCATAAGCCACCGCGCCCAACCTGTTTAGCTTTTAGTATTCAATTCAAACATAAGCTTTCCTTCCTGGATTGCACCCTTCTCCCACCACCAGATTCCTAGGTTCGGTGCATGTCTACCCCAACACACTCCCATTGCCTGTCTGTGGGAAGAGCTCCCCAAGGGCAGTGGGTGCCCAGACTCATTTGTCTGTATCACCATCTCCTAAGCACAGTGCAGGAGTAAGGGCCCAGTAAATGGCCATGGAAATCAGGAATAAGGAAGAAAGTTAGGAAAGAAAAAATTTAAGAATGAAAAAAATAGAAAGAGATGGAAGGAAGGAAGGAAAGAAAAAGAGGGAGGGAGGGAGGAAGGGAGGGAGAAAGGAGGGTAAAGAAGGAAGGAAGGAAGGGAGGAAGGGAGGGAGGGAGGGAGGGAGGGAGGCTTTATTTACTTTCTCTTTCCAGAAAGGTTTCCAAAAAGGTTATTTACTTTCTCTTTCCAAAAAGGTTTTAAGTCAACTTATTAAAAAATGTAAGTACTATAAAAGGAAACATGAACAGATGAGGTCAAAAATGTAAAAAGAAAATCATATTAAGAAAATGAAATAAAGCTTACTGACTGCATGTCACAGGTCATTCACAGTTAAGGGAGGTGGCCAGCAGATATGGCTTAAGCCTCCTTCACACCATGTGGGCTTCACACCATATGGGCAAGAGTCATGGTGTCCATAAAATAAAATCTGGCCACAGTTTCTCCCACAGATATTCCAAAATGGACTGTAGTGGTGTCTGCTGTTTTTGCTGCTCAGTGTCCATCTACTCTATGCTGATTACCAAACACTTTTGCTCTGAGGAAGGAGGGAGGGAAGGAAGGAAGGAAGGAAAGAAGGAAGGAAGGATGGAAGGAAGGAAGAAACTTATATAAAGGATGAAGCTCTTAAGAAGATGAGATTCCCCTCCGTGCCCTTCTCTGCACACACAGAGATCCAAAGCCCTTTCCACAGCTGCCAGACGGGTTTCATTGCTGCCCTGAAGAAGTCCTTGAGACTTGCAGTAGGAACAGGACCTCTGTATAATCTTTGTTTGCTTAATAATAGGGCTTTAAAAGTTTTTAAGAAATGGTTTTCTCTGGGGATCATTTAAGTTTCCCATTTCCTTGTAAATATTTTTGGTAAAAACATTCAGAGGAAGTTAAAATAGAAAAAGTTTGAAAGCATTCACAAAGCAATGTGCTCTCAAAACACAGCCATTCATTTGAAGTTATGTCTTTTGTCCAAATCCTCCAGTCAATACAAACCTTAATCTGCTGCTTGTTTCTGTGGATCCATTCTGCCTCAAGCTATGAGCCTCAAAATTCTCAAAGAGTTGGACTTGAATGCTGTTTCTTATATTTTATAATACTGTTTAATCTGCCTGAAGGTGTAGGCTGTAATGTCATGATACTGTACAAACATCTGGGCTACTGGCCAACCGATACAGATGAGAAATTTTCTATTACTGTGAAGCTGGAGTTCTTTCCTACTATTTCATTGGTATGCATTTGGATTCATATAAATTATTTATTTAAATATTTTAACACATATAATTTTGAATTATAAAGCAGATCTTCCTTGTTTTTTGTGTTTGTGTTTTGTTTTTTTGAAACATAGTCTTGCTCTGTCACCCAGGCTGGAGAGCAGTGGCATAATCTCAGCTCACTGCAACCTCTGCCTCTCAGGTTCAAGCGGTTCTCCTGCTTCAGCCTCCCAAGTAGCTGGGATTACAGACATGCACCACCATGCCTGGTTGATTTTTGTATTTTTAGTAGAGATGGGGTTTCACCATGCTGGCCTGACTGATCTCAAACTGCTGACCTCAAGTGATCCAACTGCCTGTCCGTTTGGAGCCAAATAGGTAGAATGTCAGCAGAGGACTAGAAAGAAACTCTCTGTTCCCAAGCCAGCCAAGGTACTTCCTCTGGGCTTGCGTTCTACAAGCCATCATCAAACAAACCAAGGTGGAACTATGTCAGCCACCTCCCCCATGCATCTAATCAAGAGGTAGCTAGCTGTGGGATGGGACAAAGAGAAGGTGAGCTCTGAAATCCAAGACTTTTCAAATACCACAGTTCCTCTTGGTTAGGGCCCAGCCTGACTCAGAGCCTCACTTCACACAGTGGGGAAGGACTTGTAGGAGACTCACATTCATGCCACAAAAGGCAGTCCATTCTGTTCTTGTGTGTAATACTTTTGGCTTTAAAAATAATAGATTTAAGTGCTCGCTTCAGCAGCACATATACTAAAATTGGAACGATACAGAGAAGATTAACATGGCCCCTGCGCAAGGATGACACGCAAATTCGTGAAGCTTCCATATTTTTAAATGAAATACCGCACGTTCTCACTCACAGGTGGGTGATGAACAATGAGAACACATGGACACAGGGAGGGGAGCACTACACACTGGGGTCTGTTGGGGGGAATAGGGGAGGGTCAGTGGGGGGTGGGGAGTTGGGGAGAGATAGCATGGGGAGAAATGCCAGATGTGGGTGAAGGGGAGGAAGGCAGCAAATCACATTGCCATGTGCGTACCTATGCAGCTATCTTGCATGTTCTTCACATGTACCCCAAAACCTAAAATGCAATTAAAAAAAATAAAAAATAAAAAATAGAAAATAAATAGATTTAGATAATAGAATATAAATATAAATAATATTTGATTAATCTGTTAGATTTAGATAACTGAATATTATTTATATTTATATTCTATTATCTAATAGAAGATTTCTGAAGCATAACAATCAGTTTTTGAGAGCTGATACAAACTGGCTTCAGCTCTTCACGGCATGATTCTCTATCACATAGCACGGCTTGTTTCCTTTAAGGCACCCATGAAAAGCTGTCAGATTATGTATTTCTTTCTACACTTGTTTTGCGTTCATCTCTAAAGCTTATAGACAGAGATTACAATGTAAATTCCATGAGAAAAGCCCTATGCCAACCCTAGTCCAGTGCTTGTTAATGTAGTATACATCCAATATGTATTTATCAATGAATGATAAGAGCTCATTCTGGACACACGAGTCTTTCTTTTTACAGCCTTTTCATTTTCTTAAGTTAAAAAAAACCTTTATATTTCAGAGAAAAAAACTTGATTTTGCTGCTTTTAACACCCAGAAGTCAAGAAGAAGAGGATGTTGAGCAATAAGGGAGTGAATGAAGAAAGGGCTGGAAGTGTCTGAGTGCCTGAGGGCTCTCGCAAAATACGATGTGGAAAGAGTTTATCGTTTGAACCCCCCTAGTGAAATGATTTTTTGTCATTATGTTAATGGGAAAACAAGTGTATCTTTAGCATAGAATACATCCTGCCCCTTGTTACATAAAATGTAAAATTCTTCCTTCATCACAGTGCCTCCTGCCCAGCACAGTGCCTGCCAGACAGGGGTATATAAATAGTAAGTAATAAATAATGCTGTTGAAAATGGACTCTAAGGGCCACTCTACAATGGTAGGAAAGTCTCAAATTCAAGTTAATAAAACACTTATTAGACCGGACATGGTGGCTCATGCCTGTAATCCCAGCACTTTGGGAGGCGGAGGTGAGAGGATTACTTAAACCCAGGAGTTCAAGACCAGCCTGGGCAACAATCTAGTGAGACTCTGTGCTCTATGAAAAACTTAAAAATTAGCTGGGCATGGTAGCATGCTCCTGTGGTCCCAGCTACTCTGGAGGCTGAGGTGGGAGAATCACTTGTGCCCAGGAGCTTGAGGCTGCAGTGAGTCAAGGCTGTGCCACTGGATTCCAGTCTGGGCAACAGAGTGAGACCCTGTCTCAAAATAAATAAATAAATACAAGTAAAAGTAAACTCTTATTGTGTACCAGATACTGGTGAAAACAAAAAGCAAAACACTTGACACCTTCTGTGGATGAAAAGCTGGTGTTTCTGCAATCAGGTTCAGACCATTTGCCTAAGGAAGCCTATAGGGCCCTAAGCCCAGACAAAGAAGTGCAGTGCTATAGCCTGCTTGAAAACATGGCCAGCGGCCAGGCGCGGTGGCTCAAGCCTGTAATCCCATCACTTTGGGAGGCCGAGGCAGGTGGATCACGAGGTCAAGAGATCGAGACCATCTAGGTCAACATGGTGAAACCCCGTCTCTACTAAAGATACAAAAAATTAGCTGGGCATGGTGGTGCGTGCCTGTAATCCCAGCTACTCGGGAGGTTGAGGCAGGAGAATTGCCTGAATCCAGGAGGCGGAGGTTGCGGTGAGCCGAGATCGCGCCATTGCACTCCAGCCTGGGTAACAAGAGCGAAACTCGGTCTCAAAAAAAAAAAAAAGAGAAAAGAAAACATGGCCAGCATGGTGGAAGTGGCAGAGAGGGGACAGTGCCAGGTGACTGGGGGACGTGGCACAGGGCTGCAGCTGATACTGCTGTAGGCCCCCGGGAAATTCCCAGGACAGCATCCTGTGTGGCATAAACAAAGATATTTTCCTTGGGTGAAATCACCTGCCTCAGAGGAAGTGAAAACACTGGCTATCCCCCCATCCTTTCATCTCTCCTGTCCTAGACTTGTTAGCCAAACACATTGCTCACATTTACATAGAAAACAGATACACAAACTGAAAACAAACCAAAACCAAAAACAAAAAGGAGAAAGAATCTTTATCTAAGATGACTTTTCCTACTTGTATCATTGGTCTGGTTCTGAAACACCAAGGAGAAGCTTCCTCCCCTCTTCTTTCTCTCACCTCTGCCTGCTGCAGAAAACTCTTTCACAAAGAAACACTTTTGTGTGAAAGCAGCTTCCGTCACATCACTCAAGTTTCTCAACACTTGTTCTGTTAATAAACACACACGGGTTTGAAAGACCTTCTTGTTTTAGAACTTTCAAAGCTATGTTTGTTTATTAACAGAACAAGGATTTAGCATGTTTTCTCTCTCGCCTTCTTTGTTCTCTGCCACTCTATCAGAGGTTTTGCTTTTTCCGCTAAAGAAAATCCCACAATGGCTTCAGTAAATGATACCAATCTGTATTTATAGTATCTCATTTTACTCATTTTGAGTTCTCACAGCTGACTGATTTATAGTATCTCACTTTACTCATTTTGAGTTCTCACAGCTGACTAATTTTCAGATGTATGAAAGAAATTGGACAAAGTTCTTGAAAAACTGGTTGTCAAATCCTAATTCTGTAAATGTTCCAGGAATTCTTGAGCTTTAAAAAATGATTCCTGTAATGAAAAATATTTTATTTTCTAGAAGATTCTTATGTCTGACAGATATATTATATTCATAGAGTGATTTTATATTAGACTTCCAGTGGTTTACTTTTCTTGGCTGACAGAGCGTTTCCAACACTCTGAAAGCTTTCTTAGTGCCGTTTTTAATACTTGGAGGACTGAGGCCTGAATAACTTGTCTCACATAGCAAGGCAGTCAGTAATGGAGTAAGTCTTCAACAAACCAGTGGGACCCTGACTCCAACAAATTTTCACTTTAATTTCCTAGCAATAGAATTTATGAATTATCAATATGAAAAGATTTCTTTATTGTGCAAAGCCATTTTACATGCTTACAAGAATAGTTTTCATAGTGTATAAAGGAGGATATTCATGTCTCGTATAATTATATATACATATTATATATATATATGTAAGCCATAAAAACAATTCCAACATGCAGGGTATAGAAAAGATTATGGTAAGGCAAATGAGCAAAAGCTTAATAAATAAGCAGGCAATCAAATGTTCAAAAATCATTTGTATATAAAGATAAGATCTTTTCCTTTAAGATGTTTACCATTAACCTGGGAAAACAGAAAACAAACAGTCCTAATTGATGCTAGCACAAAGAAGTAGAGTCCTTGTGCAAAATACCAAGGTCTTCTGGAAATGGCAAAGGAAGGAATGACTTCATCAACATTAAAGTGTGCTCAGAGGGGTCAGCACAAGCACAGCCTTCTCAAAGGAGGTGAGTGCTCTTTAGGTGGGAAGATGGTGATCGCATGGATTGATGGAAAAGTGCAAGATTGGCCTAAGCAAAACTCAAAGGCAGAAATATCCAGATTTTCTCCCTTGTCAAATGTTCTTCATTTGGAAGAACATTTGGAAGCCAGATTCTTCACATCTTTCCAGGGTTTCCCTCTGGGGAAGGGGAAGGAACACCACTACCACATTAAATGTGACTCATCTCCATCTCAGAAGCGGTGCTGTGCTGCAACCTGCTTGCAAAAGCTCGAGAGAGCTTTCCCGTTGCCGATTTTGGGATGTGAATGACAACACGTTGGTAGTTTAGAATCAACCAAGGTGGGAGTATTTACACCACAGAAAATGGCAAACACTACAAATCAGCTTCCCATGCTCACCCCACCCACCAGCTGTTAAACCTTCACCAGCACATGTGGAAGCTGTGCATTTTACAGTCAGGGAGCTATTGCGGCAGCTGTGTGAGAGGAAGAGAAAAGATTTCTGAGAGTGGGGCAGAAGAAACAAGCAGAAAGTAAACAAGTAAAAAGTCAGAGGTGGAGACTACGATGATGGTGGCAGGAAACCCCCAATGACCATCAAGAAGAGCAAGTGAGTCACCTAGGAATTCATGGGAAAGGGATGAATCTAGAGGGGACTGGAATCGCCGCAGGGAAAAGCAGAGTTGCTTAGTACTACTTACTATGTGAGTGCTGACTTCAGATGTTAAAAATCTGTTCATATTCAGTCCGACACCTAACATCTTTATGAAGCTAAAATTATTGTTGCTTTGCTATGTCACCCAGTCACTTATTTCTCTGTTCATTCAAGCAGATCCAAAACAATTCTTTAGTGAATTTTGGCACTGCCTGCAGGTACTACTACCACTCACCTCTGAATTAAGGAATCTCAGCTGGGTGCAGTGGCTCAGCCTTATAATCCCAACACTTTGGGAGGCTGAGGTGGGCAGATCACGAGGTCAGGAGTTTGAGTCCAGCCTGACCAACATGGTGAAACCCTGCCTCTACTAAAAATACAAAACTTAGCCGGGCATGGTGGTGCATGCCTGTAGTGTCAGCTACTCAGGAGGCTGAGGCAGGAGAATTGCTTGAACGTAGGAGGCGGAGTGAACCAAAATTGTGCCACTGCACTCCAGCCTGGATGACAGAGTAAGACTCCGTCTCAAAAACAACAACAAAAAAGTAATCTCAGGGATGATCTCATTTTGCTCAATTTTCCTTGATGTCAGACCTGACTCCCAGCCAATTTCCTGTTAAAGTGCATAGATCCATCTGTAAGTCCACAGGGAGCGGCTGGTCTTCATACACTTGCCATTGTAAACAGATCTAAGAGTCCAATACCATATTCACAGTGTCATATCCCAAAACTTGCCTTTTCTTCTACATTACAAATCTTAGTTATTGTCTAAGTAGTTATCCAAAACAGAAACTTGGGAGTCATCTCTGGTTTCTCTATCTCCTTCATCTCCCATGTCTGATCAGTCAGCTTAACATCTGTAGTATCCGTTCCCAACTGCCACGGCTACTGCCTTACATCAAGTTCTCAGCCTTTGTTTCTGGAGTTCCACAAAAACTGCCTAATTATCTAGGCAGTGGATGTCTTCAGCCTCACCATCTTCCAAGCTGTGCCCCGTATTAGAGACACATGGATAAAGCACATATCTGATCATGTCAAACCAACAGGGGTTTCCTCCAAGTTTTCTTTTTCTTTCTTTTTTTTTTTTTTGAGATGGAGTTTTGCTCTTGTTACCCAGGCTGGAGTGCAATGGCGTGATCTCGGCTCACTGCAGCCTCTGCCTTCTGGTTCAGGCAATTCTCCTGCCTCAGCCTCCTGAGTAGCTGGGATTACAGGCACGCGCCACCATGCCCAGCTAATTTTTTGTATTTTTAGTAGAGACGGGGTTTCACCGTATTGACCAGGGTGGTCTCAATCTCTTGACCTCGTGATCCACCCACCTCGCCCTCCCAAAGTGCTGGGATTACAGGCTTGAGCCACCACGCCCGGCCCTCCTCAAAGTTTTCTAGAATTTTCAGATAAAGTTCAAACTCTTCCTGTCAACCCACACGGCCCTATGAAACGATGCTCATCTAGTTCCTCAGTCCCATTCCTCATGACTCCTCCAAGCCACCCAGCTCTTTGTGCGCCAGCCTGGAACACAGCAGACTCCCCAGGTCCTCCACCTACTTCATTATTTAGTTAATTCCTACTCATCCTTCAGGATTCAGCTCACACTTACCTCTAAGAGGAAGTCTCCCATGATGCCCAGTATGACCCAGATATCGCTTCCTCTTCCCCATGCTCTCTGATTCTATGGCAACTATGTCCATTTCAGTCCCGGTTCTGGTCATACATTTGGGCAGCTGTCTGCCTTCTTTACTTCATGGCAAGAACCATGTCCTCTTTGACCTGTGTCCCTTCTTGCTAGCACTTAATTGATGCTTGATGTATGTTTGGACAATGGTTTGTCCTGGACTTGATTTTCCTTGCAGCTAGGGTAGTTAGCTTGAGAATACAGGGGTTACATGTGATACAGGAAATAATGCAAAGCAGGGAGTAATATGTACTTGGCCTTATTCTGTGACTCCAAAATGTAAGAGCATGAAAGACAAAGATGAAACATTCTCAGACAGATGGCTTTATCAACAACACTGATGCAGAGAAGAGATGAAGAGTCAGAAAGAGGCTGCTGGACCTGGCCACAAGAACATTAATGGTTACCTTATATTAGGTAACTTTAGGGAATCCTGTGAATGGCATGGAAGGATAGAATGTGGGAGAGGTAGCTAATGAATATGTGTTAGTTTGGGGCATGCCAGATGCCTTATATACATAATTTTATGTCATCTTTATTATATATATATTTTATTGCACTTTAGGTAGGTTCTGGGGTGTATTTATTTATTTTTTTAAAACAGGATCGTGTTCTGTCACCCAGGCTGGAGTGAGTGCTGTGGTGCAATCATGGCTTACTGCAGCCTCCACTTCCTAAGCTCAAGTGATCCTTCCACTCAAGCCTCCCTAGTAGCTGGGACCACAGGTGTGCAACACCACACCTGGCTATTTAAAAACATTTTTATTTTTGCAGGTCTCATTATGTTGCCCAAGGGGGTCTTGAACTCCTGGGCTTAAGTGATCCCCCTGACTCGGCCTCCCAAGGTGCTGGGTGTGAGACACTGCACCTGGCCTCACATCATCTTTATAATCACTCTAGGAAATAGGTTTATCTCTTTCAAAATAAAAAATAATTACCAACGAAGAAGTTGAAACTCAGAGGTTCAAATAACACACATGAAGTCATGTCTTCTTAGTGGGTGATGTGGGATTCAAACCCTGGTTTATTACTTCACAAGCCCACATGCTTTTCATTATACCATACTCTTTACGGAAGTAGAAGGAGATATCAGAATAAAATTGGTGGAATTTACCTTGAGCCTTAACCCTGCTCTTCCTCCAACTCAGAAACGTTTATCTGTTGAAGGTGGCAGGAAATTAGGATAATAGCCAAAATTCACAAAATGATCAAAGGAATATTTTTCTCTCAAAGAAGAAAGTTGGGTGTTTTCAAAGGAAGTATATCTTTCTATATTTATTCCTAATTTCCATGAAA
Source organism: Saguinus oedipus (assembly GCA_031835075.1). Lineage (NCBI taxonomy): Eukaryota > Metazoa > Chordata > Mammalia > Primates > Cebidae > Saguinus > Saguinus oedipus. The sequence goes on from CM063169.1 coordinate 19,015,059, forward strand.
AGCTGTGTTGATTGGAATAATTTTAACACTGTGTTGAGACTTTCCAAGTCCATGTGACAGGGTGGTATCCTCCAAGGACCACAGTGAGAAAACAAGGATCTAAATACCCATGGTTCTATGTTCAGCCCTGGGCAGGAGGCCCAATCCTCGTGGCCTGCTGAAAAACTCTATTTTAGGAGCTTTCCTGTCCCCCAAACCCCTCCCACATGCATTGGTGTGGGAGCTGGATTGGGCAAAAGAAGGTAGGTCACTTTTAGGAGTTTTTGAGGTGGCAACCGTTCTTTTGCCTACCCTTCCTTTTGAGGAGAAAGGGGATTTTAGTCTTCTCACAAGGCTGATGAACCCTAGACTACAACTCTCACCAAGCTGGATAATAGGAAAGAAATCAGATGGCGTTGATGGAGAGACCAAACCATACTTGGTTCACCAGTTTTTGTCCTGACTGACAGGACCAGGTCCACCTTGAGCAGAAGAGGGCCACCATCAGGAGGGGCTAAGAATCCAATCTCTGGGGTATGCAGACACCAGGTGTGTCTGAGGTGGCAGAACTTCTCCCAGGGGGAGGCAAAGGGGAGTCTCTTGAGAAGAGAGGCAGCAGAGGGCATGAAAATGATCGGAAGGGAGACAGAAACATCCATGAAGATTCCCTTCCTTTTGGAGGCCTGCATCTTCAAGGTCAGAATTAGACATTTGTTCTTCCTGCACTGACTGAGCTTTTCTTTTGAGATCTGCCTGACCATCCTGAAGAAAACTCCAACATAGTCCAGCGTGTGTTTGGAAAGAAAAGTTTGCTGTGGCAGAAGGGACTCATGGGAAAGGTTGGAAATTAGACTTCAGCTACTTTGCAGGTCTCTCATAGAGACAGGGCCCATGAGAACATCTCTCCACTAGTCCATCACATGTGACACACACACGCGTGCGCGCACACACACACGCACACGCACACGCACACACACACACACACACACGAGCATCAGCAGCTGCAGGCATTCCTAAGGTGAGGCATTAAGCAGTGAGGTTGAATTCCCTAATCCTACCCTACCAAGGATTAATTAGTCTCACTCTGTTGCCCAGGCTGGAGTGCAGAGTCTTGCTCTGCTGTCCAGGCTGGAGTGCAGTGGCATGATCTCAGCTCACTGCAACCTCCCGGATTCAAGTGATTCTCCTGCCTCAGCCTCCCGAGTAGCTGGGACTACAGGTGTGTGCCACCACGCCCAGCTAATTTTTTTGTATTTTTACTAGAGATGGGGTTTCACTGTGTTAGCCAGGATAGTCTCGATCTCCTGACCTCATGATCTGCCTGCCTCAGCCTCCCAAAGTGCTAGGATAACAGGTGTGAGCCACCACACCTGGCTAGTCCTCCTGTTAAGACAGAAAGGATAGGGTCTTGGCACAAGCCAAATTACAAATGTGTCTATTTTATGTTTATTAAGGATTAATTAGTCTCACTCTGTTGCCCAGGCTGGAGTGCAGAGTCTTGCTCTGCTGTCCAGGCTGGAGTGCAGTGGCATGATCTCAGCTCACTGCAACCTCCCGGATTCAAGTGATTCTCCTGCCTCAGCCTCCCGAGTAGCTGGGACTACAGGTGTGTGCCACCACGCCCAGCTAATTTTTTTGTATTTTTACTAGAGATGGGGTTTCACTGTGTTAGCCAGGATAGTCTCGATCTCCTGACCTCATGATCTGCCTGCCTCAGCCTCCCAAAGTGCTAGGATAACAGGTGTGAGCCACCACACCTGGCTAGTCCTCCTGTTAAGACAGAAAGGATAGGGTCTTGGCACAAGCCAAATTACAAATGTGTCTATTTTATGTTTATTCAAGCATTATTCCTCACTTTGCAAACATCTGCTTTGCCCACTGCCTCCTTTGTACATTTTACCTCTTATGGCAGTGACATGACAGAGACGAGAGCTTTGAGTTGTATTTGTTTCACTGTCTGCCACAACCACCTTGGAGCCAAAAATACCCTTCAGATAAGCCACAAAGAGATTTGGCCTGGGCTGAAACCAAAATCAATTTCCAAAGACCATAGTACTTATAGAATGAGCGCTCATAACTGTGCACTGAAGAGTGAGGTGTAAGACAACCCTGGAATGTGGCTCTCTGCATTTGAACAATGGGTAAACAACGGGGCTACAATAATACCTGCCTTTAAAAATGAGTGGGTTCTGCTAAATTTCCAGAGAGAGAACCAGAAGATCTGATTTTATATTTTTAGTTAGAAAATTCCTTGTTTTCTCCCTCTGGACCCTCAGAACCTGATACCATCTTATCACATGGACTTGTAAAGTCTCAACATAGTTTTAGAATTATCCCAAGGAACACACCTTTTCATGAAATTAAGAATGAACACAGAAAGATATATTGACCTTTAAAGACACCCAAGTTTCCCTATTGGCAAAAAATATTCCTTGGATCCATTTGTGAATTTTGGCTATTACCCCAATTTCCTGCCACTTTCAACAGATAAACGTTTTTGAGTTGGGGGGAAGAGAAGGTAAATTCCTTCTTACCTTAAAGCTCAAGGTAAATTCCACTACCTTTAATCTGACATCTCCTGTTACTTCTTGAAATTAGCGAGAGTTTCTACTTCTTGAAATTAGTGAGAATTTCCAATTAACAATCAACAGTGATTTATGCAGATAATCAAATGGATACTTTTAAAGAATATGCAAAACTGGCCGGTATGATGGCTCATGCCTGTAATCCCAGCACTCTGGGAGGCTGAGGTGGGAGGATCACTTGAGCTCAGGAGTTCGAGACCAGCCTGGGCAACATAGTGAAATCTTATCTCTATAAAAGGAAAAATAAATTTTAAAAAAATATTAAAAAATTGAAGACTATGCAAATGTCATATCATATTTTAGTAAATGTGATTAATGTTTCTTGCAGAGAACTTGTGGGTGAAGTAAAAAGGTAGGCAGAAAGAAGAGAATATTTCTGTTTTCCTGTCCACAAATATGCCCATATATGGTCTTCCACAACTTCCACTATTCACCTCACTATAGCCCTCTTTCTGATTGCTGTCATACTTCTTCAGTAATTATATTTGCTTGCTTTGCTGGCTTTGTTGACAATCTCTATTTCAAACTCTTTTCTTTTCTTTTTTTTTTTTTGAGATGGAGTTTCGCTGTTGTTACCCAGACTGGAGCACCATGGCGCGATCTCGGCTCACCGCAACCTCTGCCTCCTGGGTTCAAGCAATTCTCCTGCCTCAGCCTCCCGAGTAGCTGGGACTACAGGTGCATACCACCATGCCCAATTAATTTTTTTGTATTATTAGTAGAGACAGGGTTTCACCTTGCTGACCAGGATGGTCTCGATCTTTTGACCTCATGATCCACCCGCCTCGGCCTCCCAAAGTGCTGGGATTATAGGCGTGAGCCACCGCGCCCAGCCTCAAACTCTTTTCAATGTCCAAATGTAGGAAATATTTTCCTGTAACTCCATGTAGTACCCATGGCTACTCCTTTTTATTTCAATGTTTAAAAATCTGATAAAAAAGTAACATAAAATTTATTATTTTAACCATGTTGAAGTGTACAGTTCAGTAGTGTTAATTATATTCATGTTGTTCTGGAGTCTCCAGGAGTCTTTTAAACTTTTGCCAAACTGAAACTCGGTACCCATTAACAAGAACCCGCCATTTCTGCCTCTGCCTTGTCCCTAGCAACCACCATTTTACTGTGTGTTGCTATAATTTTGACTGAGTGCCTTACATAAGTAGAATTATACACATTTGCTTTTTTGTGACTGACCTATTTCATGTAGCATAATGTCCTTAAGATTCATCTATGTTGTAGCTTGGGTCAGAACTTTCGTCCCTTTTAAGGCTAAATCATATTCCATCGTATGTATATGCCACATTTGTTTATCCATTCATCTATCCATGGACACTTGGGTTTCTTCCATGTTTTAGGTTTTGCAAACAGTGCTGCTGTAAACATGGGTGTACAAAAATCTCTTTGAGACTTTGCTTTCCATTCTTTTGAGTATATACCCAGAAGTGGAATTTATAGATCATATGATAGTTTTATTTATAATTTTTTGAGGAACCTATGGACAGCCCTTGATACACCATTCTTTCCTTTCGTTTTATATAAAAATGCATTCTTCTGAATATTGTACCTGTATTTTTAGCAATGCCTCTTAACCCTCACTATTAGCCACTTTCCATGGCTTAGTGTTTGACCCTCTATTTTTTTTCTTTACATTTTCTCCTTTGGTGAACACATTAATTCTTGTGGCTTTTATTAATATTATCACCTCTGTGAAAATCTACATATTCACCTCTGGCTTCTGTCTTGAGATCAAAATATTTAGCTATATATTAAATATTTCCAATGGGCAAATATCCAAAATTCAGGCCCAAGGCAGACTCCATCTATGAATCCATTTCTCCTCACTTACACAGGAAGCATTTGAGTAAATTTAAACCTACCACAAGATAAAGCCAACAATTAGAAGCCGGTATGCTTGGGTGGGCACTGGGAACCCGTGGAGACTTTAAGTTTTACTACCATCCCTTTAAGTTTTAGTCCCATCCATATGAACATGTCCATCAGAAGAGATAGATGCTCCAGAAATGGGACATCTTTGCTGAAGACTTCTTTTACTGAGTGAGTATAATGCGCCAGGAGAGTGCACATCCTGCTCACTTAAACCATGCTCCCGGCTGGGCGGAGTGGCTCACACCTGTAATCCCAGCACTTTAGGAGGTTGAGATGGGTGGATCGCCTGAGGTCAGAAGTTTGAGATCAGCCTGGCCAACATGGTGAAACCCCGTCTCTACCCGAAATACACAAATTACCTAGGCATGGTGGTGGGCACCTGTAATCCCAGCTACTTGGGAGGCTGAGGCAGGAGAATTGCTTGAATTCAGGAGGTGGAGGTTGTAGTGGCTGACATCATGCCACTGCATTCCAGCCTGGGTGACAGGGTGAGACTCTGTCAAATGAAAAAAAAAAAACTAAACTAAAAATTAAAAAATAAAATCTTTATTTGAAGACCAAAAAAATCTGCCCTCGATGGTATCCCTCACATGTGATGTCCTCTCTGCTCAGTTTTTCGCTGAGTTCAATTTTCTTGGTTTCCCAGGAGAATGGTGTCTCACTTCCATTCAAATCCATCCCAGCAACAAGTTTATTTTTAAAATGAAAATGAGGTAACTACTCTAATTAAAACCATTAGTGGTTTCTGGTGATTAGCTGGATAAAGTTTAATTTAAATCCCTTCCTTAGCTTCTTATTGGTGTCTCACAGACTTGCCCCAACCCACCTCTCTGGCTTTGTCCTTCACTGATCATCACTCAAGCTAGACCCCACTCATAGCAATTGCTTCTTATTCTTCAACAAGCAGTGCTTCTTTAGGTGCATTCTTCCTCCACTTGCCAGAGACATCCTCCCTTACCTTCCTCCACAGGTTCCTGAAACATCCTTCTGTACTCAGCTACAAGCTGTGCATAAACTGGCCTCTCTCATCCTCCCACTCCACCCTCACTCTACTCAAACACTGGCCTCAAATGTAGCAAGTTGGCTCCCATTTGAGGCTTGATCTTTGCATTTGCTCTTCTCTCTGCCAGAAGCACTCTCCCGTCACTGCAGGGCAACTAACCCTTTGAGCCATTGAGGCCTCAGGCCAAATAGGTACTTCCCAGAGACACCTTCCCTAACTTCCCATTCTTATGCAGACCCTGCCTCACTCGCTTGCAAAATGCTGTATTATTGACCTCACTCCTCTCAACCTTATTTATTTATCTATTTAGTCTGTGTCTCTCCCCTTCAATAGAATGTAGACTCTAGAAGAATGGGGACCTTTTGGGTTTTATTCAAGGATATATTTTCAAATTTCAGAACACTGCCTGGCACACAGCAGGCAATCAGTATTTGTAGACTACATGAATGGTAGGTAGGTGGGAATATTTAGTATAAAGCAAGCTTGTCCAACCCACGGCCTATGGGCTGCCTGTTGGCCAGGCTGGCTTCGAATAAAGCCCAACACAAATTCGTAAATTTTCTTAAAACATTATGAAATTTTATTGTGATTTTTTTTTTTCTTTTTGCTCATCAGCCATCATAAGTGTTAGTGTATTTTGTGTGTGGCCCAAGACAATTCTTCTTCCAATGTGGCCCAGAGAAGCTAAAAGATGGGACCCTTGGTATAAAGAAACTTTGTTCTAGTGGTAAATTTCTTTCCCCAAGTGTCAGGCTTGTTTTGTCAATGCCTGGGTCAGTGTTGGGGCTCCTGCTGCCGATTCCATTGACAACCCCCTTAGGCAGTTTCCCTCCTAGACTCTCAGGCCTTCTGGGAACCCTCCACCTTCACCAGCAGCAGGGCTGGTCAGGTCTGGATGGCTCAGTCTACTCCAGCGCCTGTCTATCTGCCTATCAGCTTGCAGACCCAAATTACTTAGTCCTGTTGTTTTTTTCTCCCTCCCCATTTTTCTTCCTCTTTCTCCTCCTCTTCCTCCTCCTTCTTCCTTCTTCCTCCTTTCTCCTTCTTCCTTCTTCTTTCTTCCTTCTTTCTCCTTCTTCTTTCTTCTTCTTGTTTGAGATGGAGTTTTACTCTTGTCATCCAGGCTGGAGTACAGTGGTGTGATCTCGGCTCACTGCAACCTCCTTCTCCTGGATTCAAATGATTCTCCTGCTTTAGCCTTCCAAGTAGCTGCGATTACAGACACTTGTCACCATGCCCAGCTAATTTTTGTACTTTTAGTAGAGACGGGGTTTCACCATGTGGGCCAGGCTGGTCTAGAACTCCTGACCTCAGGTGATCTGCCTGCCTCAGCCTCCCAAAGTGCTGGGATTACAGACATGAGCCACCATGCCTGGCCAATCCTGTCTATTTTCAATGCTGGCTAATCAGAAAAGGGTGCTTAATAGTTGCTGCCAATCATGACTTATAAAACCCTTTTAAACACAACTCCATGCATTTTCACAGACTTCTTAAAATGTGTTCCTGGCATGGACGGATTAATGGACAAACAAGACGTGGTCTCCCCATTCGATAGAATGTTATTCAGCCTTAAAAAACAAGGAAATTCTGACTCATGCTACGACATGGATGAAACTTGAAGACATTATACCAGGTGAAAAGCCAGTCACAAAAGGACAAATTCAGTGTGATTCCACTTATATGAGGTACCAAGAGTCATCAAATTCATAGAGACAGAAAATAGAATGGTGGTTGCCTGGGAGTGGCAGAGGCAGAAACGAGTTCTTTAATGGGTGCAGAATTTCAGTTTTGCAAGACAAAAAAGTTCTGGAAATTGGTTGTGCAACAGTGTGAATGTACTTAACACTACTGAGCTGTACACTCAAAAATGGTCAATGTGGTAAAGATTATATTGTGCATATTTTAATTTTATCACAATTTAAAAACCATAAAAGAGAGGAATAGGCTGGGCACGATGGCTCATGCCTGTAATCCCAGCATTTTCAGAGGCTGAGATGGGTGGATCATTGAGGCCAGGAGTTTGAGACCAGCCTGCCCAACGTGGCGAAACCCCAACTCTACTAAAAATACAAAAATTAGCCAGGTGTGGTGGCGCATGCCTGTAGTCCCAGCTACTCAGGAGTCTGAGGTGGGAGAATCACTTGTGCCCAGGAGATGGATTTGATGGCACCACTGCACTCCAGCCTGGGTGACAGAGCAAGTCCCTGTCTCAAAAAAAAAAGAAAAAAGAATATATCACCCATAGACTATATCTCCCATAAACATATTATGTATGTACTTGTACTGGAAACTGAAATTCTCTTTCGAATGTTTCCTACTGTGAAGCTGCTGGAGAAGGATCTAAACGAATGAGGATCTGGAGTTTGGCATGTGGATCCCAGGAGGATTCAATGAAACAGTAGTGAGAAGGCAAGACAGTCATGCTGGGAGATGAGGCTGCCTGGGAGCTCCAAAGAGGTGCTTCCTTAGTCACCACGGTGACCTCCCACCTCTCAGGAAGGGCCTGATCCATAATTCTTCCAGTGCTCCTAGGATCTGTTAACCAACAATCTGTGTTTTTGTTTTATTACATATCAGAATTAATAGACTGTAAATTTTTTCTCTTGGTTTGCTTTTAAAATCATCTTGTATTGTTTCTCTTTTTGTTGTGTGTGTTTTTCTTAAAGAAAAATGTTCATTTATGTTTACCATCTCAATGTCTTAAATCTTTAAGTTCAACATCATTTTATTTTCCCTTCTCTTGATTTTTTTTTTTTTTTCAGAATTCCCCTTTCTAGTATTCAGTGGCCTGTTTTCCTTTAAGAGAAAAATGTTTGGCAACTTACTCTTTGGCTGCAAAAGTGTTGAACAGGTTTTAAACACTTGGATTTCCCAGCTGGCCCTAATCCTTTGCCTGTTACATAAAGGGACCCCTTAAACCTTTGAAATTGCAGGGGACATTTGTGTTGAAGTTCACTATTCTAGGATTATTTGGTGAGGTAGATAAGGATGTGAAATTGCAATGCACATTCAAAGATGACATTACCACGAGTCCAAATCTATCTGCACAAAGCTGGGGGATGGGCAGAACTGCCATCCTCCTTGTGTGGTTGGCCTGTCCTTTGCAAAGTCATAGCTCTGCTTCCTGCCAGGGCTGTGGTGGTTGGCCCAGAGTCCTGGCACTGAGCTCAGTGGCCCCTTCTCCTTTAAACCCAGCCACACTGCTTCTGCTTCCTGGCTCACGCTTGCCATTGCTTTTCTTGTTGACTTTCTTTCAAGGCTACATTGCTCTCTAGGAGCCTAAAATAGAGGCTTGACCATGATCCTTTCATAGAATTCAATATTTAGCCTCAGCAGTAGTTAAAACTTGCCAGATAATAAGTATTATTCACTATTAATATGTTTATTAATAACTGATACAATAGTTATTGATACTAAGATTTCACAATTATAGCTGACATTTCTGTTTTAGTGCCTCCTCTGTACGGCCCTGTATTGCTCTGTATAGAAGCATTTAATCTTCACAACAATTCTATGAGGTAGGTACTATTATCCTCATTTTCCAGCTGGAAAACAGGCCTGGGGAGATTGAGAAATTTATCTAAGTCCCACAGCTAGGGAGTGATGGAGCTGGGATTGAGTCCAGGTCATCTGTTTTCAAACCTAGACCTGCACTGGAGTTTGTGTGTCCCAAGGTGCTTTCCACAGAAACCAATAGCAGATGGTGCAATGAGGAAAACAAAAGAAGTGTCATGTACTGGAGGCTTGGGTCCCCCTCAAATCCATATGTTGAAACTCTAACCCCGAATGTGATGTCATTTGGAGGTGGAGTCTTTAGGAAATAATTAGATTAACATGAGGTCATGAGGGTGGGGCCCCCCTGGTGGAATTAGTGCCCTTATAAGAAAAAGAAGAGAAAAGAGCTGGGTCAGTCTCCAGCACATGAGCACACAGTGAGATGGGAGGCCAGGAGAAGGGCCCTCCTAGGAACTCAATCTGTCGGCCTTGACCATGAACTTCCCAGCCTCCAGAACCGTGAGAAGTCAATGTCTGCTGTTTAAGCCATCCAGTCTATACTATTTTGTAATAGCAGCCTGAGCACAGTAACACAAGGGGTAGTGCTTTTTAATCAAATCAGTTTTGAAAATGCCCTATACAGTACTATCTTCTTATCTTAAAGGACCAACGTTGCCTATAGAAATCAAAGACTCTGGAAAGTCCTGCAATAAAGGAGCTATTTAAATTTGTTTAAACAATTGCTTCTCAAACTTTTTGACTATGGAACATCCCCCCACTTATGAATATCTCAAAGAACACACTGGGAAGGTACTACTGGAAGTGAGGCATATGCCTCAGACATGATTGGGCACTTATCCAGGTGGGATGAGCTGCCCAGTGAAGTCACAAAGTCGTATAGGCGGGGTTTGGTAGTTGAGAAGAGGAGAGAAGAATGCAGACAGAGCCTAAGAAAAGGCAGAGGGCTGCATCCAACAGGCAGGAAGTACCATTGCAGGGAAAAGAGCCCAGACATTCTGGAACATCTGGGGAAGATAAAAGGAAGTTGTTCTTGGGATAAATCTGGTAAGAACTTACTTGCAAAAGCAGAGTTTAGGGCCTGTCCTGGTTGAAGGAGTTGGTTTTAAGAACAGAAAGGACATTCCAGTATTAAGTGTTAATTTGAACATAGGAGGATAGGATAAAAAATGACTCACAGAATTACTATGTCATCTGTGCTGAAAAGTGTCATATGTACTGCCCATTAGAAATTCCTTACAGGCTGATTTCCTAAAGTCATTTTCATTTTTATCCAGGAAATTACAAGACATGAACTCAAATAAAAGGCTCCGTTGACCAAGGGAACAAGAAGATCTTGTCTAGCCCTGGTAATACCCAATAAATGTTTGCTAAATATATTCATAGGGGCCACGTATGGTGACTCATGCCTGTAATCCCAGCACTTTGAGAGGCCAAGACTAATGGATCACTTGAGGTCAGGAGTTTGAGACCCAGCCTGGCCAACGTGATGAAACCCTGTCACTACAGAAAATACAAAACTTAGCCAGAGGTGGTGGTGGCATGCACCTATAGTCTCAGCTACTCAGGAGTTTGAGGCAGGAGAATCGCTTAAACCCTGGAGGTGGAGGTTGTGGTGAGCTGAGATTACACCACTGCACTCCAGCATGGGCAACAGAGAGAGACTCTATCTCAAAAAAAAAAAAAAAGGAAATTAAATTATAAATAAATATATTGAGAAGACAAGAAAGGGAGGATTAATTACACAATTTGGGTTTTGCATCCCTAAAATGAAATATTAATTTTACCAAGCAGTTAGTTTTTTTATGGCAGGGGTGGAGGGGAGAAGGGGAGATTGCTGGCAGAAAGATAGAAAATTACACAAAAAGCCATCAAATTGTGTGATCTTCATGTTTGTTCATCTGTCAGATGATGAGGCCAGATTAGATGGTCTTAAAGACCCTATCCGTGATTTTTAGCGTTTTGTCAGAAGCCTCGGTGCCACGAGGAGGCCCTGCTGATTTCTGTGCGGGCTCTTGTTAGGATGGTGAAGCTGTTCATTGGAAACTTGTCCCAGGAAAGCCACAGAGCAGGAGATCCGCTCTCTTTTTGAGCAGTATGGGAAGGTGCTGGTTTGTGACATCATTAAGAATTACGGCTTTGTGCTCACAGAAGACAAAACTGCAGCAGAAGATGCCGTATGCAGCCTGCACCACTACAGTCTTCATGGGGTGAACATCAACGTGGAAGCCAGCAAGAGTAAGAGCAAAACCTCAACAAAGTTGCATGTGGGCAACATCAGTCCCACCTGCATCAATAAGGAGCTTCCAGCCAAGTTTGAGGAACATGGGCTGGTCATCCAATCTTATATCATTAAAGATTATGCCTTTGCACACATGGAGCGGGCAGAGGAGGCTGTGGAGGCCATCAGGGGCCTTGATAACACAGGGTTTTCAAGGCAAATGAATGCACGTAAAGTTTGTCCACCAGCGGGCTTAGGACTGCGCCCGGGATGGGAGACCAGAGTGGCTGCTAACGGTGTGGGAAGGAAGGGCATTGTTCCAAAGAGTGTTGGATAGATCGTTCAGGCCGCGTGGCAGACGTGACCGAGCAATATAAGGAGCAATCTGGAGCAGTGTGTACCCCTTACACCATCAGCTATGGGGATTCATTGTATTACAACAACATGTACAGAGAGAGCTGGATGCCCAGTACAAGCGCTGCCGTGCTGCCCGGTCCCATGAGGCCGTGGCGGCTGCAGCTGCCTCCGTGGATAATGACTCAGAGCAGACCCTGTCCCAGCTGCTGTAAGTCTAGAACACAGCCATGGCCAGTCACCGCACCTTCGCCTCTCTCCATACCTGTGATAGACACCTGGTGCAGACCTCAGGATCTGCGGCCACAGCTGCTGCTGTGACTGCAGCTTCCACTTCCTATTAGAGGCGGGACCGGAGCCCCCTGCAGACCCAGTCCCCACTACCCTTACGGGCATGAAAGTGAGTTGTCCCAAGCTTGGCAGCCAAGAGGAATTCTCTGTATGAGGTGACCCGGTAGGAGTGGAGCAGTGTGCCTATCGGGCGGGGTACTCAGCCTTTTAAAGCTTGAGGTGAGATGTGTGTGGGCTGAAACGCCGTGCTGCAGTTGTGCATGAGAATCACTCCTTGTGGTACCCCATCTCTGGGACTTCTCGGCTCTGTGCAGTTCCCTCAGGAACCATGGGCCTTAATTTACTTTGCTAAGTTCAGATCTTCTCCTCCTCTCCTCCCTTCCCCTCCCCTCTTCCCCTCTCCTCTGTTGCCCATTTTCCTGTCCTTCTCTCCTTCAATACTTCAGTAGCTTCCCATTCCTGTTCTGTTCTCCCAGCAGGCCTCATTGTGTGCGGAAACTGTGGTGGGGGCTGTGCTGTCTCCTCCCTGCCTCCTGCCTCCAGCGGCTGTTGGATTTGGGAATGACCTTGGTGAGAGTCTCACTGACCCTGGGTCTCTTTCTGGTCCAAAGGCTAGACCTATAGAGTTGGATCACTTTTTTTTTTTCTGGTGAAATAAATGGTATTTCAACTAGGAAAAAAAAAAAAAAAAGACCCTATCCATATCTACCATCCTAAGATTCTCTGTTCTTCAGAACAGGAAGTTTGGGAAAGCAACTGCTTTATTCAGAGATAAGTACACCTGATACAATTCAGACCATACATTTGTAATGGGCATTTAACACGTAAATCAATTGTACGAGTAGATTCTATTTACTTTTTCTTTTGTTAAGCAGGAGAATAAATTAACATAAGCAGCCTCAATTATTTAACACCAAAAATGTTCACATTGTAGAGATAAATCTCAGTATCAAGAAATAAGCTTTCCATGTTCTCCTTAATATAAATAGAAAGTTAGTCTGATGTCAATAATTATCCCTTAGAACTAGAATGTATTGAGGTTTTATGCGAGCAAACAGGCTATTTTCAATTTCTGTGTTTGTATATTTACCTATAATTGTCAACTTCCTACAAATGATGTTTCCTTTTGTGTAAATGCCAATTGGATTTAGCAAACGTCATGATGATTCGTGCCATCTATTGGTGAAATGTAGCACGACAGCATCTTTTGTGTGCAGGACAGCTACCATGTAGAGAGGAGGGTTGTCAGGACAAATTAAACAGGGATTGCATACTCAAGAATAGCAGAGAATCTATCTTTTATAAGGCAATTTGAAATTTGAACACTGGAAGGGTATTTCATGGTAGTAAGAAATTACTGTTTGTTTTTAGCTGTGACATTGATACTGTGCTTATTTTTAAATATCTTTATCTTTTAGAGATACATAGTAAGATATTTCTGAATGAGTATAAATGATATGGGTAACTTGCTTTAAAACAATGCTAGCAATTTTCATACATGCACAATGTGGATTAATCTTGAAAACATGCTAAGTGAAATAAGCCAGACACAAAAGGACAAATATGGCCAGGCACGGTGGCTCACACCTGCAATCCCAGCACTTTGGGAAGCCAAGGCGGGCTGATCACTTGAGGCCAGGAGTTTGAGACCAGCCTGGCCAACATGGCAAAACCCCGTCTCTACTAAAAATATAAAAATTAGCTGGGTGTGGTGGCACATGCCTGTAATTCCAACTACTCAGGAGGCTGAGACAGGAGAATCATCACTTGAACCCGGGAGGTGGAGATTGCCGTGGAGCCAAGATCACGCCACCATACTCCAGCCTGGACAACAGAGTGAGGCTGTGTCTCAAAAAAAAAAAAAAAAAAAAGTGGGGATGGGCAAATATACAAGGTATCTAGAGTAGTCAAATTCACAGAGACAAAAAGTAGAATGATGATTAGGAGAGACTGGGGGAGGGGAAATGGGGAGTTATCGTCTAATGGGTCCAGAGTTTTAGTTTTGTAAGAACTCTTTTCTGGAGATGGATGGTGGTGATGATTGCACAACAAGGTGGATGTCTTTAATACCACTGAACTGTGCACTTCAACATGATTAAGATGTAAATTTATAGCATGTCTCTTTTACCATAATAAAAAATTAGGGCCTGGTGGGTGCACAATAAAAAAAAGTAGGGCCTGGAGGTAGGAAGGGGCATTCATCTGGGTGGGTGGGGTGGAGAGGGTACCTGAGGTCACCAGCTTGGCGGTAGAGTTAGGGGCGGTGGAGGTAGAAATGCAGAGCTTCAGGGTCTACCGACCCTTACCTTCAGCCAGAGAAGTAACCCTCCAGATCAACTGCAAGAACAAACCTGCAATCCTGAGAAAACCCACAGACCCTCTGAAGGAAGCAGACTGCTCCTGCAGGACCCAGGAGACACCCCAAATACTGTAAGTGGCCCAACTGTGGAAGCAGAAAAGGGAGACCCTCCTCTTCCTAGCGGAAGAATTTTCTGACTTTACCTGGAGCTCAGTCAAGTTAATGAGCCGAGCTGAGCAAAATACAATGGTAGAGGAAGCAACAGAGAGGCCCTGTGAGCTCGCTGGGCCCCCAAGCAGCCCATTCCTGCCTGGCACCACAGAGATCCATCAGGAGGGTGGCCAGAGGAGCAGAGGGTAAAACTCCATAGGGAGAAGAAATTGTCTAGCTGAACTTTGCAACAATTCGAAAGGGGCAAGAAGCCTCCTGGCCAGAACCTGGGGAAGGGCATGAATCTGGCATGCAGATTTCATGTGCAGGGGGAGGAACTGATGCTCTTTTCTTTTGAAACTGGAAGATGAAAAGCCTTGTGCAAGTTTTCAAGCCCATCTCACCCTCCAACTGGAAACAGACTTGAGGCTTTTGGGGGAGGCATGGTGGTAGTGAGACTGGCCCTTTGGTCTGTGTGGGAGCTGGATGAAGCCTGTGACTGCAGGCTTTCCCCAACTTCCCTGACAACCTGCATGACTCAGCATAGGCAGCCATAATCCTCCTAGGTACACAACTCCAGTGACCTGGGAATCCTACCACTGTCCTCAACAGCAGCTGAAACAAGACCCGCCCAAGGAGAGTCTGAGCTCAGACACACCTCACCCCACCCCCACCTGATGGTCCTTCCCTACCCACCCTGGTAATGGAAGACAAAGGGCATTTAATCTTGGGAGTTCTAGGGCCCCGCCTACCACAGTCCTTCACATTACCACAGCTGATGCTTTCTGGAAAGTGCCACCTCCTGGCAGGAGGCAAACCAGCACAAAAATAGACAATCAAACAACCAAAGTTAAGGACCCTCATGGAGTCCATTGCACCCTCCACCACTTCCACTGGAACAGGTGCTGGTATCCGTGACTGAGATACCCATAGACAGTTCACATCACAAGACTGTGCAGAAAAGCTCGGAACTGGGTAGACTCATTGGGTAGCTAGACCCAGAAGAGAGACAGCAATCATTGCAGTTTGGCTCACAGGAAGCCACATCCATAGGAAAAGGGGGAGAGTACTACATCAAGGGAACACTCCATGGAACAAAAGAATCTGAACAACAGCCTTCAGCACTAGACCTTCCCTCTGACAGAGCCTACCCAAATAAGAAGGAACCAGAAAAACAACCCTGGTAATATGATAAAATAAGGCTGTTCAACACTCTCCAAAAAATCACACTAGTTCACAGCAATGGATCCAAACCAAGAAGAAATCCCTGATTTACCTGAAAAAGAATTCAGGAGGTTATTAAACCAATCAGGGAGGGACCAGAGAAAGGCAAAGCCCAATGCAAAAATATCCAAAAAATGATACAAGAAGTGAAGGGAGAAATATTCAAGGAAATAGATAGCTTAAAGAAAAACACAATAAAAATATCAGGAAATTTTGGACACACTTTTAGAAATGTGAAATGCTCTGGAAAATCTCAGCAATAGAATTGAACAAGCAGAAGAATGAAATTCAGAGCTCGAAGACAAGATCTTCTAATTAACTCAATCCAACAAAGACAAAAAAAAAAAAAAAAAAAGATTGAGAAAATATGAACAAAGCCTCCAAGGAGTCCGAGATTATGTTAAATGATGAAACCTAAGAATAATTGGTGTTCCTGAGGAAGAAGATAATTCTAAAAGCTTGGAAAATATATTTGGGGGAATAATTGAGGAAACCTTCCCCAGCCTTACTAGAGACCTAGACATGCAAATGCAAGAAGCACAAAGAACACCTGAGAAATTCATCGCAAAAAAGATCTTCACCTAGGCACACTGTCATCAGGTTATTCAAAGTTAAGATGAAGGAAAGAATCTTAAGAGCTATGAGACAGAAGAACCAGGTAACCTATAAAGGAAAACCTACCAGATTAGCAGCAGATTTCTCAGCAGAAACTCTATAAGCTAGAAGGGATTGGGGCCCTATCTTCAGACTCCTCTAACAAAATAATTATCAGCCAAGAATTTTGTATCCAGTGAAACTAAGCATCATATATGGAGGAAAGATACAGTCATTTTCAGACAAATAAATGCTAAGAGAATTCACCATTACTAAGCCACCGCTACAAGAACCACTAAAAGGAGCTCTAAATCTTGAAACAAATCCTGGAAATGCATCAATATATAACCTCTTTAAAGCATAAATCACACGGGACCTGTAAAACAAAAATACAAGTTAAAAAGAAAAAAAACAAACAAAAAACAAAAAAGAAAGTACACAGGCAACAAAGAGCATGATGAATGCAACAGCCCATCACATTTCAATACTAACATTGAATATAAATGCCCTAAAACTTACAAGATACAGAACCGCAGAGTGGGTAAGAACTCACCAGCTCTCTGCTGCCTTCAGGAGACTCACCTAACACATAAGAACTCACATAAACTTAAAGTAAAGTAAAGACATTTCATGAAATGGACACCAAAAGTGAGCAGGGGTAGCTATTCCTATATCAGACAAAACAAACTTTAAAGCAACAGCAGTTAAGAGAGACAAAGAGGGAAAGTATAAAATGGTAAAAGGCCTTGTCTGACAGGAAATGATCACAATCCTAAACATGCACCTAATACTCCCAAATTTATAAAATGATTACTAACAGACCTAAGAAATGAGGTAGACAGCAACACAATAATCGTGGGGGACTTCAATATTCCACTAACAGCACTAGACAGGTCATCAAGATAGAAAATCAACAAAGAAACAATAGATTTAAACTATACCTTGGAACAAATTGACATAACAGATATATACACAGAACATTTCATCCAACAACCACAGAATACACACTCTCTTCAACAGCACATGGAACTTTCTCCGTGATAGACCATGTGATAGGCCACAAAATGAGATTCAACAAATTTAAGAAAACTGAAATTATATCAAGCACCCTCAGGCCACAATGCAATAAAACTAGAAACCAACTCCAAAAGGAATCTTTGAAATCATGCAAATTAAATAATCTGCTCCTGGGTCAAAAATGAAATCAAGATAGAAATTAAATAGTTCTTTGAACTGAATGACAATAATGACACAACCTATCAAAACCTCTAGAATATAACTAAGGTGGTGCTAAGAGAAAAGTCCATAGCCCTAAACGTCTACATCAAAAAGTCTGAAAGAGCACAAACAATCTAAGGTCACACCTCAAGGAGCTAGAGAAACAAGAACAAACCAAACCCAAACCCAGCAGAAGAAAGGAAATAACCAAGATCAGAGCAGACTAAATGAAATTGCAACAACAACAACAAAATACAAAGATAAACGAAACAAAAAGGTGGTTCTTTGAAAAGATAAATAAAATTGATAGACCATTAGCAAGATTAATCAAGAAAAGACAGAAAATTCAAATAACCTTACTAGGAAACAAAACAGGAGATATTACAACCGACACTACTGAAATACAAAAGATCATTCAAGCTTACTACAAATACCTTTACTCACATAAAGTAGAAAATCTAGAAGAGATGAATAAATTCATAGAAAAATACAACACTCCTAGCTTAAATCAGGAAGAATTAGATACCCTGAACGAACCAATAACAAGCAGTGAGATTGAAATGGTAATTTAAAAATTACCAACAGGTGACCCAAGATGGCTGATTAGGAGCAACTCAGGATTGCAGCTCCCAGTGAAAGTGTGGAGGTGAGTGGACGCCGCATTTACAGATGAATTTGTATTGTCCACAGACCAGGAGATTCCCAGGCAGAGGAGCCCCACAGGTCACCAGCCTGGTTGTTTTGGCTGGCACGGTGTTTCTCCATACAAAATAAATGGGTCCAGGCACTGTTTTAGCTGGCGATTGGAGCTCCTGGGAGACAGAGTAGCCCATTCAACTGATAAAAAAGGGGACAACAGGGAGCCAGGCCAGGAGATTCCCAGACAAAAAAGCACCACAAATCTCAGTGTGGCTGTTTCAGCTGGCGCAGTGGGTCATCACACAGGAAATCACAGATCCCAGCACCTTTTCAATAGGCAACTGGAACACCTGGAAAACAGAGTTGCCCATTTAACTGAAAAAAAAAAATGGGGGGGGTCTGAGGCAGGGAACCAGGTGATCAGGCTTGGCTGGTCCCACCCCCACAAAAAAAAACAGCAATCTGAAATGCTCTGGATTGAGAGTTTCACAGCAAGTAAAGCTCAACCTGGGACAGTCCAGCTCTGTGGGGGGAGGGGCGTCTACCAATACCAAGGCAGTCCATCACTATGGAGGTAGTCCGCCATTGCTGAGGCAGCCCGCCATTACAGAGAGAGTCCACCTTTACAGAGGTGGGCCATCATTGCCAAGGCAGTTCTAACTATACCTGTATAAACAGGGCTGCAGGGAAGTTCACACAGCAGCTGGGCGGAGCCCACAGCAGCTCAGCAAAGCCTCCACAGGCAGACAGTGACTAGGCTCCTCCTTGCTGGGCAGGGCAGCCCTGAGAAAACACAGCAGCACGACAGAAACTTATATATAAAGCCCTAACTCCCTGGGACAGAGCACCTGGGAAAAAAAGGGGGGAGTTTATGAGTTCTGCTGCAGCAGACTTAAAATTACCTGCCCAGCAGCTCTGAATGAACAACGGAGCTCACAGCTCCACACTTGAGCTCCTATAAAGGACAGACTGTCCCCTCAAGCAGTTCCCTGACCCCCGTATATCCAAAGAGTCACCTCAGAAAGAAGAGCTCAGACTGACACCTCGCAGGTATCCTTCTGGGACAAAGATAGCAGAAGAAACTGTCAGTAACTGTTACTGTTCTACAGATGCTGCAGGTGATCCCCAGGCAAGCAGGGCCTGGAGGGGACCTCAGCAGTACTACAGCAGAGGGGCCTGAATGTTAGAAGGAAAACTAAGAAACAGAAAGAAGTAATCTCATCATCAACAAACTGGACATCCACTCAGAGACCCAATCTGAAAGCCAACAACTATAAAGATGACAGGTGGATAAATCCACAAAGATGGGGAAAAAACAGTGCAAAAAGGATGAAAACACCTAAAACCAGAACGCCTCTCCTCCTACAAGGGATCACAACTCACCAGCAAGGGAACAAGGCTGGATGGAGAATGAGTGTGATGAATTGACAGACACAGGCTTCAGAAGGTGGGTAATCAGAAACTTCCCTGAGCTAAAAGAACATGTTCTAACCCAATGCAAAGAAACTGAGAACCTTGAAAAAAGATTTGATGAAATGCCAATGAGAATAAACAACTTAGAGAGGAATATTAAGGGAATTGATGGAGCTGAAAAACACACCTCAAGAACTTCACGAAGCATACACAAGTTTCAACAGCTGAATTGACCAAGCAGAAGAAAAGATATCAGAGGCCGAAGATCAACTCAATGAAATAAAACGAGAAGGCAAGATTAGAGAAAAAAGGGTAACAAGGAATGAACAAAGTCTTCAAGAAATATGGGACTATGTGAAAAGACCTAATCTATGTTTGATAGGTGTATCTGAATGTGATGGAGAGTGAATCCAAGCTGGAAAATACTCTTCAGGATATTATTCAGGAAAATTTCCCCAACCTAGCAAGTCAGGCTAATATTCAAGTCCAGGAAATACAGAGAACACCACAAAGATATTCCTCATGAAGAGCAATCCCAAGGCACATAATTGTTAGATTCACCATGGTTGAAATGAAGGAGAAAATGCTAAGGGCAGCCAGAGAGAAAGGTTGGGTTACCCACAAAGGGAAGCCCATCAGAGTCACAGCAGATCTCTTGGCAGAAACCCTACAAGCCAGAAGAGAGTGGGGGCCCATATTCAACATCCTTAAAGAAAAGAACTTTCAATGCAGAATTTCATATCCAGCCAAACTAAGCTTCATAAGTGAAGGAGAAATAAAATCCTTTACAAACAAGCAAGTATTCAGAGATTTCATCACCACCAGCCTGCTTTACAGAAGCTCCTGAAAGAAGCACTAAACATAGAAAGGAACAACCAGTCCCAACCACTCCAAAAACATACCAAATGGTAAAGAGCATTGACACAATGAAGAAACAGCATCAACTAACAGGAAAAACAACCAGCTAGCATCAAAATGGCAGAATCCAATTTACGCAAAACAATATTAACCCTAAACGTAAATGGGCGAAATGCCCCAATCAAAAGACACATACTGGCAAATTGGATAAAAAGCCAAAACCCATCGGTGTGCTGTATCCAGGAAACCCATCTCACATGCAAGGATACACAAAGGCTCAAAATAAAGGGATGGAGGAAGATTTACCAAGCAAATGGAGAGCAAAAAAAAGCAGGAGTTGTAATTCTCATCTCTGATAAAATAGAATTTAAACCAACAAAGATCAAAAGAGGCAAAGAAGGACATCACATAATGGTAAAAGGACCAATGCAACAAGAAGAGCTAACTATACTAAATATATACACCCAATACAGGAGCACCCAGATACATAAGGCAAGTTCTGAATGACTTACAAAGAGACTTAGACTCCCACACAATAATAGTGGGAGACTTTAACACCCCATTGTCAATATTAGACAGATCAATGAGACATAAAATTAACAAGCATATCTAGGACTTGAACTCAAGCCTGGACCAAGCAAACCTAATAGACATTTGCAGAATTCTCCACCCCAAATCCACAGAATATACATTCATCTCAGCACCACATCACACCTACTCTAAAACTGACTACCTAATTAGAAGTAAATCACTCCTCAGCAAATGCAAAAGGACAGAAATCGTAACAGTCTCTCAGACCACAGTGCAATCAAGTTAGAACTCAGAATTCAGAAACTTACTCAGAACTGCACAGCTTCATGGAAACTGAACAACTGGCTCTTGAATGTTGACAGGATAAACAATGAAATGAAGGCAGAAATGAAGACATTCTTCAAAACCAACAAGAATGAAGACACAATGTACCAGAATCTCTGGGACACATTTAAAGCAGTGCCTAGAGGAAAACATATAGCAATAAATGCCCACATGAAAAGAAAGGAAAGATCTAAAATTGACACCCTATCATCAAAATTGAAAGAGCTAGGGGAGCAAGATAAAACAAAACTCAAAACCTAGCAGACAAGAAATAACTAAGATCAGAGCAGAACTGAAGGAGATAGATACAAAAAAATAATCCTTAAAAAAATCAATAAATCCAGGAGCTGGTTTTTCAAAAAGATCAACAAAATAGACCCACTAGCCAGTTTAATAAAAAAGAAAAGAGAGAATGATCAAATAGATGCAATAAAAATGATAAAGGGGATATCACCACAGATTCCACATAAATACAAACCATCATTGAGATAATTACAAATAACTCTATGCACATAAACTAGTAAACCTGGAAGAAATGGATAAATTACTGGACACTTGCCTCCTCCCAAGCCTAAACCAGGAAGAAGTCAAAACTCCAAACAGACCAATAACAAGATTTGAAGTTGAGGCAGCAATTAAGAGCCTACCACACACAAAAAAAGCCGAGGTCTGGATGGGTTCACAGCCGAATTCTACCAGGCACACAAAGAGAAGCTAGTACCATTCCTTCTGAAACTATTCCAAACAATCCAAAAAGAGGAAATCCTTCCCAAATCATTTTATGAGACCAACATTATCCTCATACCAAAACCTGGCAGAGACTCAGCAAGAAAAGAAAACTTCAGGCCAATATCCAAGATGAACATAGATGCAAGAATCTTCAATAAAATACTGACAAACCAATTGCAACAGCACATCAAAAAGCTTATCCACCATGATCAAGTAGGCTTCATCCCTGGGATGCAAGGCTGGTTCAACATACGGAAGTCTATAAACGTAATTCACCACATAAACAGAACCACAGACAAAAATCACCTGATTATCTCAATTGATGCAGAGAGAGTCTTTGACAAAATTCAACAGCACTTTATGCTAAAAAAAAAACAAACATCTCAATAAACTAGGTATTGATGGAATGCATCTCAAAATAATAAAAGCTATTTACAACAAACCAACAACCAATATCATACTGAATGAGCAAAGACTGGAAGCATTCCCTTTGAAATCTGGCACTAAACAAGGATGCCCTCTCTCACCACTCCTATTCAATATAGTATTGGAAGTTCTAGCCAGAGCAATTAGGCAAGAGAAAGAAATAGAGTATTCAATGAGGAAAGGAGGAAGTCAAATTGTCTTTATTTGTAGATGATATGTTTGTATATTTAGAAGACCCATCATCTCAGAATCTCCTGAAACTGATAAGCAACTTCATCAAAGTCTCAGGATACAAAATCAATGTGCAAAAATCACAAGCATTCCTATACACCAGTAACAGACTTAAAGAGAGCCAAATCAAGAATGAACTGCCATTTACAATTACTACAAAGAGAATAAAATACCTAGGAATACAACTAACAAGGAACATAAAGGACCTCCTCAAGGAGAACTACGAACCGCTGCTCAATGAAATAAGAAAGGACATAAACAGATGCTCATGGTTAGGAAAAATCAATATTGTGAAAATGGCCATACTGCCCAACGTAATTTACAGATTCAACGCTATCCCCATCAGGCTACCAATGACCTTCTTCAGAGAACTAGAAAAAACCACCTTAAACTTCTTATGGAACCAAAAGAGAGCCTGCATAGCTAACTTGATTCTAAGCAAAAAGAACAAATCTGGAGGCATCACACTACCAGACTTCAAACTACACTACAAGGCTACAGTAATCAAAACAGCATGGTATTGGTACCAAAACAGATACAGACCAATGGAAAAGAGGCATTGGAGGCAACACAATATATCTACAACCATCTGATCTTTGACAAACCTGACAAAAAACAAGCAATGGGGAAAGGATTCCCTGTTTCATAAATGGTGTTGGGAAAACTGGCTAGCAATGTGCAGAAAGCTGAAACTGAACCCCTTATTGACACCTTACACTAAAATTAACTCCAGATGGATTAAAGACTTAAACATAAGATCTAACACCACAAAAACCCTAGAAGAAAATCTAGGCAAAACCATTCAGGACATAGGCATAGGCAAGGACTTCATGACCAAAACACCAAAAGCATTGGCAACAAAAGCCAAAATAGACAAATGGGACCTAATCAAACTCTACAGCTTCTGTACAGCAGAAGAAAGTCATTAGAGTGAATCAGCAACCAACAGAATGGGAAAAAAATTTTGCAATCTACCCATCTGACAAAGGGCTGATATCCAGAATCTACAAAGAACTAAAATAGATTTACAGGAAAAAAAACAAACAATCCCATTCAAAAGTGGGCAAAGGATATGAACAGACACCTTACAAAAGAAGACATACATGAGACCAACAAACATGAAAAAATGCTCATCATCACTGGTCTTTAGAGAAATGCAAATCAAAACTACATTAAGATACCATCTCATGCCAGTTAGAGTGGTGATCATTAAAAAATTTGGAGACAACAGATGCTGGAGAGGATGTGGAGAAATAGGAACACTTTTACACTGCTGGTGGGAGTGTAAGTTAGTTCAACCATTGTGGAAGACAGTGTGGCGATTCCTCAAGGACCTAGAAATAGAATTTCCATTTGACCCAGCAATCCCATTACTGGGTATATATCCAAAGGACTATAAATCGTTCTACTATAAAGACACATGCACACAAATGTTCATTGCAGCACTGTTTACAATAGCAAAGACCTGGAACCAACCCAAATGCCCATTGATGATAGACTGGACTGGGAAAATGTGAAATATTATGCAGCAATCAAAAACGATGAGTTCATGTCCTTTGTAGGGACATGGATCAATCTGGAGAACATCATTCTCAGCAAACTGACACAAGTACAGAAAATGAAATACTGCATGTTCTCACTCATAGGCGGGTGATGAACAATGAGAACACATGGACACAGGGAGGGGAGCACTACACACTGGGGTCTGTTGGGAATAGGGGAGGGACAGCGGTGGGGGGAGCTGGGGAGGGATAGCATGGGGAGAAATGCCAGATGTGGGTGAAGGGGAGGAAGGCAGCAAATCACATGGTCATATGTGTACCTATGCAACTATCTTGCATGTTCTGCACATGTACCCCAAAACCTAAAATGCAATAAAAAAAGTAAAAAAAAAAAAATTCCATTTGACCCAGCAATCCCATTACTAGGCATATATCCAAAGGATTATAAATTGTTCTACTATAAGGACACACACACACGAATGTACATTGCAGCACTGTTTACAATAGCAAAGACCTGGAACCAACCCAAATGCCCATCGATGATAGACTAGACAGGGAAAATGTGGCACATATACACCATGGAATACTATGCAGCCATCAAAAACCATGAGTTCATGTCCTTTGTAGGGACATGTATGAACCTGGAAACCATCATTCTCAGCAAACTGACACAAGAACAGAAAATCAAACACTGCATGTTCTCACTCATAGGTGGGTGTTGAACAATGAGAACACATGGACACAGGGAGGGCAGTATCACACACTGTGGTCTGTCAGGGAGAATTAGGGGAGAGACAGCTGGGGGTGGAGTGTTGGGGAGAGATAGCAGGGGAAGAAATGCCAGATATAGGTGATGGGGAGGAAAGCAGCAAATCACACTGCCATGTGTGTACTTATGCAATGATACATGCATGTGTATCTTGCATGTTCTTCACATGTACCCCAAAACCTAAAATGCAATTAAAAAATTATATGTCAACTATTGGGGGAAAATTTCTCTGCAGGGTGCATATTTAAAACCCATACTTTCATATATTACACATCAATACTCCTAGAATTCTGTTGCCTAACAGATTTTCATTCATCAGTTGAATAGACAACTGAGTTACTAATTTTCTAGACCTGCTGGTAGGCTAATAGCTTATTTGGACAGCATTGCCATCTTATGCAGGAATGTTTTGTCAAGTATGTAAACAACCTGCTGCATTTTGTTCTATTTTATAAAATCCAACAGGAAACAGAATTAAAGTGCCAAACTAGTGATTTTAGAGATAATAAAAAATAATAATAAAAATAAAAATTACCAAAAACAAAAAAAGTCCAGGACCAGATGGATTCAAAACAGATATTCAAAGAATAATTGGTACCAATGGTTTTGACACTATCCACAATGTAGAGAAAGAAGGAACCTTTCCTAATTCATTCTATGAGTCAGCATCACCCTAATACCACAACCAAGAAAGGAAAGGACACAACCAAAAAATTAAAAAATAAAAAATAAAAAAAAAAAACACAAAAAACTGCAGACTGATATCCTTGACAAATATAGATGCTAAAATTCTTAACAAAATACAGTTAACTGAATCCAACAACATATCAAGAAGATAATCCACCATGATCAAATGGGTTTTATACCAGAGATGCAAGGATGGTTTAACATACACAAGCCAATAAATGTGATACATCACATAAACAGAATTAAAACAAAAATCACATGATCCTCTCAATAGATGCAGAAAATGCATTTGACAAAATCCAGCAGCCCTTTATAATTAAAACTCTCAGCAAAATCGGCATACAAGAGACATACCTTAATGTAATAAAAGCCATCTATGACAGAGCCACAGCCAACATAATACTCAATGGGGAAAAGTTGAAAGAAAGTATTACCTCTGAGAATGGGAACAAGACAAGGATGCACATTCTCACCACTCCTCTTCAACACAATACTGGAAGTCCCAGCCAGAGAAATCAGACAAGAGAACGACATAAAGGTTATCCAAATTGGTAAAGAGTCAAAGTGTCACTGTTTGTTGATGATATGATCATTTACCTTGAAACCCTAAGGACACCTCCAGAAAGCTCCTAGAACTGAAAAATAATTCAGCAAAGTTTCCAGATACAAGGTTAATGTACACAAATCAGTAGCTGTTCTATACATCAACGATAATGAAGTGGAGAATTAAATCAAGAACTCAACCCCTTTTACGATAGTTGCAAAAAAACTGAAATACTTAGGAATATACCTAACAAAGGCATTGAAAGACCTCTACAAGGAAAACTACAAAACACTGCTGAAAGAAATCATAGATGACACAAACAAATGGAAACATATCCCATGCTCATGGATAGATAGAATTAATATTGTGAAAATGACCATACTGCCAAAAGCAATCTACAAATTCCACACAATCCCCATCAACATACCACCATAATTCCTTACAGAGTTAGAAAAACAATTCTAAAATTCATGTGGAACCAAAACAGAGTCCACATAACCAAAGCAGGACCAAGCAAAAAGAACAAATCTGGAGGCACCACACTACCTGATTTCAAACTATACTATAAGGCCGTAGTCACCAAAACAGCATGGTACTGGCATAAAAATAGGTGCATAGACCAATGGAACAGCACAGAGAACCCAGAAATAAACCCAAATACTTACAGCCAACCAACCTTCAACAAAGCAAATAAAATCATAAAGTGGGGAAAGGACACCCTTTTCAACAAACGGTGCTGGGATAATTGGTGAGCCACATGTAGGAGAATGAAACTGAATCCGAATCTCTCACCTTATACAAAAATCAACTCAAGATGGATTAAGGACTTAAACATAATACCCAAAACTTACGATTAAGGACTTAAATGTAATATCTGAAATTGTAGAAAATAACATTGGAAAAACCCTTCTAGACATTGGCTTAGGCAAAGATTTCATGACCAAGAACCCATAAGAAAGTGCAGTAAAAACAAAGATAAATAGCTGGGACCTAATTAAACTAAAGAGTTTTGCATGGCAAAAGGAACAGTCAGCACAGTAAGCAGAAAACCCACAGAATGGGAGAAAATCTTCACAATCTATACATCCGACAAAGGACTAACATCCAGAATCTACAAAGAACTCAAACAAATCAGTAAGAAAAGAAACCAAATCCCATCAAAAAGTGGCCTACGGAAAGGACAGACAGTTCTTAAGAGAACATATATAAATGGCCAAAAACATTTGAAAAAATGCTCAACATCACTAATGATCAGGGAAATGCAAATCAAAACCACCTCACTCCTACAAGAATGGCCATAGTAAAAAAAAAAAAAAAAAAATAGATGTTGGCATGAAACACTTCTCAACTGCTGGTGGAAATGTAAACTAGTACAGCCACTATGGAAAACAGTGTGAAGATTTCTTAAAGAATTAAAAGTAGGGCTGGGCATGATGGCTCATGCCTATAATCTCCGCATTTTGGGAGGTTGAGGCAAGTGGATCATCTGAAGTCAGGGGTTCGAGACCAGCCTGGCCAACATGGTGAAACCCTGTTTTTACTGAAAAACAAAACTAGCTGGGCATGATGGCAGGTGCCTGAATCCTGGCTTTTCGGAAGCTGAGGCAGGAGAATTGCTTGAACCCAGAAGGCGGAGGTTGCAGTAAGCCGCGATGGTGTCATTGCACTCCAGCCTGGGTGACAAGAGCAAAACTCAGTCTCAAAAAAAAAAAAAAAAAAAGAACTCAAAGTAGAACTACCATTTAATCCAGCAATCCCACTACTGGGTATCTACCCAGCGGAAAAGAAGTCATTATAACAAAAAGATACTTGCACATGTATGTTTATAGCAACACAATTTACAATTGCAGTATCATGGAATCAACCTAAATGCCCATTAATCAATGAGTGGATGAACAAACGGATACATATATGTGTGTGTGTGTGTGCGTGTGTGTGTGTGTGTTTGTGTGTGTGTGTGTATGGAATACTATGCAGCCATAAAAATGAATGATTTAACAGCATTTGCAGTGACCTGGATGAGACTGGAGACTATTATTCTAAGTGAAGTAACTCAAAAATGGAAAACCAAACATCATGTGTTCTCACTGATATGTGGGAGCTAAGCTATGAGGACGCAAAGGTATAAGAATGATACAATGGACTTTGGGGAGTTAGGGGGAAGAGTGAGAAGGGGACTAGGAATAAAAGACTACAAATATGCAGTGTATACTGTTCAGGTGATGGGTGCACCAAAATCTCACAAATCACCACTAAAGAACTTACTCCTATAACCAAATACGGCCTGTACCCCAATAACTTATGAAAAAATTGTAAAAAAGCAATTAAGCCAGGTGCCATGGCTCATGCCTATAATCCCAGGACTTTGGGAGGCTGAAGCAGGAGGATCACTTGAGCCAGGGATTTGAGACCAGCTTAGGCAACACCGTGAGACCCTGTCTCTACAAACAAACAAACAAACAAACAAACAAACAAACAATCAAACAAAAAAACCTTAGCAATTAGCCAGGCATGGTGGTGTGCACCAGTAGTCCTAGCTACTCAGGAGGCTGAGGTGGGAGGATCACTTGCACCTGAGTGGTCAAGGCTGCAGTGAACCATGATCATGCCACTGCATTGCAGCCTGGGCAACAGAGTGAGATATCATCTCACAAATTAAAAAATTAGAAAAAAATAGAAACATAAGGAATGGGAGTTCAGATGTAACAAGATCGTTTATGAGTTCACAGAGTATATGAGTGTTTATACTCTTCTCTGTTATTTTTGTATGTGTCTCAAATCCTTTATAAGGAAAAATTTCTTTGATTCCCTAATAAAATTCCTTGTCTAGGAGGGAAGATAAAATGTGAACATGAATAACTTCTAAATGACAGAGAGATAAACTAAGAGAATTGCAGAGGAAATTTCAAGAATTACTATGCTTCCACAGATGAACCCAAATGCAAAGCTTTGCACAGTAATAACATGCTCGTTAGCTAGTCTTCAGCATTATTTGTACTGAATATTCAAAAATGATTTTGTGATGACTTTATATCTGTGTGACATTCTCTTAGCAGGTAACCCTCTAAGGGAAAAATAAAAAAGTAAATCCTGCAAACAGGAGATAGTCTTCTTGGGAAACTTCAGTTTTGGGCAAGAGGATGCTGGGATAGCAGAGACTGGGCAAGAGTGTTCTCCTAGAAATGACATCATAGGTTGCCAGAACAAATTGCCGGTGAGAATAGCATGTGCTTAATCAGGAGATAGATGCAGAGACCACCCATGGGTGTAGGTTAGAATCATGCTATAGATCAACAGGCTTGGCTGGGTGGGGTGGCTCACACCTGTAATCCCAGCACTTTGGGAGGCTGAGGCAGTCGTATCACCTGTGGTTGGGAGTTCAAGGCCAGCCTGATGAACATGGAGAAACCCTGTCTCTACTAAAAATACAAAATTAGCTGGGTGTGGTGGCGCATGCCTGTAATCCCAGCTACTTGGGAGGCTGAGGCAGGAGAATCGCTTGAACATGGGTGGTAGAGGCTGCAGTGAGCCGAGATCGCGCCATTGCACTCCAGCCTGGACAACAAGAGTGAAACTCCATACCAAAAAAACAAAACAAAAACAAAAAAAGAGCAACAGGCTGGACACAGTTCAAATCCACGTGAAACACAGCACAAGGACAAAGCAGCAGCGACAACAGCAAATCTCCACCGCATTTTGGCCACTACTTTCAACCTCCTTTCTCCACCATAAACCTTATTTCTTGAAGTTTTCCGTGTGCAACTCATTCATTGAGCACCCAAGTAGCAGGCTCCATGTTGAGCCCTGAGGCTGTAAAGGGAGTGTGTAGTTTCCCCCTTCCCAAAGAGCTCACAATGCAGCGAGTTGGAGGCAAACCCACAACTGAGAGGCTAAAGTGTGGCAACGGACTCATATGGCCAGGGTGGAAACAGAAAAAGCTTCAGGAATAAAAAGCAAGGCACCTTTCATTCTGATTGAAATGCCTGTGAGGCAGGTTCACTGGACTCTGGTTACCAGTTCCAGGGGAGATCCCACTATATGGAGGATAGCCGGGATCATCGCTATGCAACCACCAGGAAGAGGAATCCAGATACTTCCAGCCATTGCTTTATTTATTTATTTATTTAGAGACGGAGTTTTGCTCGTTACCCAGGCTGGAGTGCAATGGCGCGATCTCAGCTCACTGCAAACCCTGCCTCCTGGGTTCAGGTAATTCTCCTACCTCAGCCTCCTGAGCAGCTGGGATTATAAGCACATGTCATCATGCCTGACTAATTTTTATATTTTTAGTAGAGACTGGGTTTCACCCTGTTGGCCAGGCTGGTCTCAAACTTCTTACCTCAAGTGATCCACCCACGTCAGCCTCCCACCTATTGCATCTTGGGCTACAGTTTCTACTACCTGTAGAAGTTGAGTGAGACAGAACACTCACAGAACAAGTTAAGCAAAGCAACTTTATTCGTCACAGATAGGCAGCAAGGCACAACAGAAACCTAGCACCCATTGCGAACTGGTTCCGGAAAGCTTGGAAAGTTGCTGGGAACAGACAGAGTCTTGTCTGCACATGCCCCACAGTGCACCCCGGCCAAGGCACCCTGAAAGCACTCCACTCTGGGTTTTATACCCTGGGGGAAAACTGGGATCACTGGACACAGCATTACAGGATATCCTGTTCTAAGAGGAACAGAAACAGAATCTGGCATGTTCTGGATGGCTTTTCCTTACCTCAGAATGTTGTTTCCAGCACATTCTACAAGATTTTGAGAACTACAAGTGAAAAATGAGGGAGGAGCTGAGTTTTTAAGGCCGTCCAGGCACTAGTGCTGCAATGCTTGGGAAGGTCATCCCAGAGGAGGTTACATTTGAGTTGGCCTCAGAAGATGACTACAATTTTTAGCCCTGGCCTGGCACGGTGGCTCATGACTGTAATTCCAGCACTTTGGGAGGTCAAGGTGGGCGGATCACGAGGTCAGGAGTTTGAGACCAGCTTGGCCAACATCGTGAAACCCCATCACTACTAAAAATACAAAAATAAGCTACACATGGTGACAGATTGCTGTAATCCCAGTTACTTGGGAGGCTGAGGCAGGATAATGGCTTGAACCCAGGAGGTGGAGGTTGCAGTGAGCCTGTCTCAAAATAAATAAATACTTAAAGAAAAAAAAGAATTTCTAATTTTTATCTGGAGGAAATAGAATGAGCAAAGACATACAACCACGTATGCCAAAACCAATTTGTCCAGTGAACATGACTAAACTCAGGCTGAAATGTGGCAGGCATGATGGGAAAGGAGCTATGGATTGAGAGTTCTGATGGGCCACTCCAGGGAATCTGGGTGGGCTTGAAAACCAGCAGTGATGAATGGTAGAATTCTCTTTGGCCAGATCAGATTTGAAAATAATTTTGAATGCCTTTGGATAGGAAATTTAGTCCCAATTACTCACAGACCTGTGGCATAAGTCCCGAAATTAAGATTCAAAACTAAGTGCTGCCTTGACCTTGAAGGTTGGTAAAATCAGGTACAGAGGCTCAAATGGATTAACTGCACGTTTTCCTCCTACTCTGCTCCTGCTGGGTAAGGTCCTCTAGCCCAGCAGCCCTCCTTGGCAAAGGGACCAGCCACAATGCTGGGCTTCAGTTCCCCGCCAGCCTGCAGAATCATCCAAGCAAACCAAACACATCCTCCCACAGGAACAAGGGGCACCTCACTCTCTTGTTACTACAAAGCTTGCCTCCCACAGCTCCTGCTGGTTCACTGTGTTTCTGACTGCAATCCCCAAGTGGCTCCGTGGGGGGTGGTGTCATCCTCTCCTGGGCTGTGAGCATAGGTAACTACCTGCTGCCCATCTCATCTGCCTAGTGTTGGGTGACATACATTCAACCATCCTCTCAACCCTATGGCGGGAATCCCTCCCTCACCAGTAGGGTGAAGTGGAGGCAAACTAAATAAGACTGCATCATACCATGTTGTATTGCACCCTGCTTTTTCTTCCTCCTCTTCCTCTTCCTCCCCCTCCCCCTTCCCCTTTTTCTTCCTTCTTCCTTCTTTCTTCCTCTTCCTCCTCCTCCTCCTTCCCTTCTTCCCTTTTTCTTCTTCTCTTTTCTTCTTCTTCTTTCCTCCTCCTCTTCCTCCTCCTCCCCCTCCTCCTCCTCCTCCTTCTTCTTCCTCCTCCTCCTCCTCCTCCTTCTTCTTCCTCCTCCTCCTCCTCCTCCTCTTCTTCTTCTTATTCTTCCTCTTCGAGACAGGATCTCATTCTGTTACCCAGGTTGGAATGCAGTGGCACCATCCTGGCTCACCGCAATATCCACCTCCCAAGTCCAAGCGATTCTTGTGCCTGAACCTCCTGAGTAGCTGGGACTACAGGTGCTCACCGCCATGCCTGGCTAATTTTTTTTTTGTATTTTTAGTAGAGACGGGGTTTCACCATGTTGGCCAGGCTGGTCTCGAACTCCTGACCTCAAGTAATCTGCCCATCTTGGCTTCCTAGAGTGCTGGGATTACAGGTGTGAGCCACTGCACCTGGCCACACCCTGCTTCTTTCCACACTTACGTTTCCTGCCTAACTGAAAAAGCTTGACCTTGCGACACCTCTTTTCAGGGGAATGACATACAAAATTATTCATAATGACATATTATTAAATATTTTACAAATATTTTCCTTTAAGGAAGATTAGGGAGGTAGTGTTTAGGATAGATTCTACATGGAACACATTAGAAGTAGAACAACGAGTATCTGAACAGTATCTGAACAGAATGATAGCCATAGTTGAGTGGTGGGCAGTGGATACTGTGATAGGCTGACCAGAAAGGACAGCGAAGGACATCAGGCCCCAGCTGCTGGCAGTGCTGCCACACTCAGGCTGTAGCTTTTAGCCTTCTCAGAAAGTGCCTGAGCTGCAGAGAGCTGCCTCACCCAAGGGCATGCCCTGTCTTAGTCCTTTGGGGCTGCTATAACACCAGAGACTAAGCAGTTCGTAAACAACAGAAATGTATGTCTCACTTTCTGGAGGCTGGGAAGTCCAAAGTCAAGGTACCAGCAAATCTGATGTCTGGTGAAGGTTGGCTTTCTAACTGATAGTGTCTTCTCACTGTAACCTCACATGGTGGAAGGCGCAAGGGACTTCTCTGGGATCTCTTTTTTTTTTTTTTTCAATGAGAGCTTGTGATGTTGCTCAGGTTGGCCTTGAACTCATGGCCTCACCTCCTCAAGCCCCAGGACAACTGGCCGGAGCCACCACGGCCCCCAGGATCTCTTCTATAAGGGCACTAATCCCATCATGAGGGCTCCATCCTTATGACCTAATCACCTCCCAAAGGCCCCACATCCCAATACCATCACCTTGGGGGTTAGGATTTTAACATGATTTTTGGAGGGACACAAATGTTCAGACTACAGCACACCCTTCCTGGGAAAGATCATATTGAGTGACCAATGGCCTTCCAAAGTACTATGATTACAGGCGTGATTGAATTTGTGGATGTTTAATGGGCTTGCTTATTTATTTATTTTTGAGATGGAGTTTTGCTCTTGCTACCCAGGCTGGCATGCAGTGGTGTGATTTTGGCTCATTGCCTCTGCCTCCCGGGTTCAAGCAATTCTCCTGTCTCAGCCTCCAGAGTAGCCGGGATTACAGGCCCATACCACCATGCCCGGCTAATTTTTTTTTTTTGTATTTTTAGTAGAGATGGGGTTTCATCACAGTGGCCAGGCTGGTCTCGAACTCCTGACCTCAGGTGATCCACCCACCTCAGCCTCCCAAAATGCTGGGATTACGGGCGTGAGCCACCACCCGGCTGGCTTATTCATTTATACTTCAAACAGGATTAAGTTCATCATGAGAGTAAAACAAATCCAGATGGCTCTGAGACTGAATCTAAGCTCCTGGGTAACACAGCAGGGTGGGTCTGGATGAGACTCCCTGCTCTGGATCAACAAGATTGGTCTCACAGGCATACACTGAAGGCAGCCTGAGAAGGTGTGATTTGATGGGCAGCTAGAAGACTCATCTACACCCAGAAGACATGACTCAGTGAGGTTCTAGATCCTTTCTGCCACAGCAGCCGCATGTGGGGTTTTTGAAAAGGGCAGCTCTCAGACCCCACCATGCATGGCTATATGCCTTGGGTCATATATGTTAGAACAGGGGTCAGCAAACTACAGCCTTTGGGCCAAATCTAACCTCCCCATCCAGACCTGTTTCTCCATAGTCTGTGTAAAAATGGTTTTTACATTTTAAAAATCTTTTTTAAATTTTTAAATTTTTAATTTTTGTGGGTACATAGTAGGTACACATATTTCTGGGGTACATGAGATGTTTTGATACAGGCATGCAATGTGAAATAAGCATATCATGTAACATGGGCTATCCATCCCCCCAAACATTTATCCTTTGTGTTATAAACAATCCAATTATACTCTTTTAGTTATATAAAAATGTACAATTAAGTGATGTTATGATTGAGATTTTACTTTTTTTTTTTTTGAGACAAGAGTCTTGCTCTGTTACTCAGGCTGGAGTGCAGAGGCTCGATCTTGGCTCACTGAAACCTCTGCCTTTTGGGTTCAAGTGACTCTCTTGCCTCAGCCTCCCAAATAGCTGGGACTACAGATATGTACCATCGCACCTGGCTAATTGTGTATATTTAGTAGAGACAGGGTTTTGCCATGCTGGTTAGGCTGGTTCCAAACTCCTGACCTCTGGTGATCCACACGCTCTGGCCTTCCAAAGTCATGGGATTATAGGCATGAGCCACTGTGCCTGATTTTTTTGTTTTTGTTTTTGTTTCTTGAGATGGAGTCTCACTCTGTCACCCAGGCTGGAGTACAATGGCGTGATCTTGGCTCAGTGCAACCTCCACCTCCTGGGTTTAAGCAATTCTCCTGCCTCAGCCTCTCAAGTAGCTGGGATTATAGGCATGCGCCACCATGCCCAGCTAATATTTTTATTTTTAGTAGAGACAGGGTTTCACCATGTTGGTCAGGCTGGTCTTGATCTCCTGACTTCAGGTGATCCACCTACCTTGGCCTCCCAAAGTACTATGATTACAGGCATGAGCCACCACGCCCAGCCGCCTGATCGAGTTTTTACATTTTTAAATAATTGACAGAACCCAAAAGAAGAATATTTTGCAATGTAGAAGATTATCTGAAACTCCAAGTTTAGTATTCACAAATGAAGTTTTCCTGGAACACAGCCATGATCATTCACTTAAGTATCACCTGTGACTGCTCTCATGCCCAACAGCACAGTTGAATAATTGCCACAAAACCACATGGCCTTCAGAACCTAAAAGTTTCCTGCCTGGTGCTGACCCCTGCTTTACAGCTTTGCTGCTTCACTCTGTGCTCTGAAGACCAGCCTCACTGGCTTTACTTGGGAGGCTGTTAGAAATGCAGAATCTTGGTCCCTGCCCTAGACCTACTGATTCAGATCCCAGGAAATTTCTGTTCCCATGAATCTTGAAGTCCCGGCTTAGTGGGCTCTGCCCTGGCTGTCCTCTGCTGCCCCTCCCCTCAGTGCAGGCAGTCCGCAAGGTCAAGGGAATGCATACTCCTGGAACCACTTCCCCATCTAGGCCATGCTCTGAGTGCCTGGGAATTTTCTACTTCCAGAGTCAACACCAGTCTCCTCTCTGGGGTCTATCCTAGCCCCACAGGTAGTCAAGATGCAGCTGTTACAGAGTGGAAGGAGAGTCCCTGTGTTTAAATTTACAGTTGGTGCATCCTCTCGTTCAGACAGCAAGTTCCTCAAGGCACAAAGTGGGAAAAGGAGGGGTAAGGATGGGGGCTGGGGTTAGCTCTTGCTGTCCCATTACCTTCTGGCTTGGGCTCTAGAGCCCAGGAATTCTTGCCTGCCATACAGTTATGCATATATAATTGACAGTTTAGTCACTTGATAACTTTTTTTCCCTCGAGTTGGAGTCTCACACTGTCTCCCAGGCTGGAGTGCAATGGCCCAATCTCAGCCCATGGCAACCTTCACCTCCTGGGTTCAAGCAATGCTCCTGCCTCAGTTTCCCAAGCAGTTGGCATTACTGGTGCCTGCCACCACCCCAGGCTAATTTTTTGTATTTTTAGTAGAGACAGGGTTTCACTATGTTGGCCAGGCTGGTCTTGAACTCCTGACCTCATGATCCACCCGCCTCAGCCTCCCATAGTGCTGGGATTACAGGTATGAGCCATGATAGAGAACTTTTAAACATTTTAACAGAGCTTATGGACCTTTACTGATACTCTTGATCCCAGGCCCATGAATGAGAAAAGCATGTTTATTGAATGTTTCTCAACGTGTGTTCCAAGGACCGCCTGTAGAATTCACATGGGTTGTTTGCTTAAAATGCAGATTCCTGGGTTCTGCTTTTGACTATCCTGAATCAGAATTTTTGAGGGTGGAGCCAAGGGATCTGGATTCTAACAAGGTCCCCAGTGGTTCTGGTTCACACCAGGGTTTCAGGAGCAGTTGTCACTGGGGAAGGGTGGACGGGAGCTGGCTCCCAGAGGGCAGAAGCTTCAGGGGAGAAGAAAAGGAACCAGCCAGGTCAGGGGACCAGTGCTTCAAACGCTTCCCATTTCTCTCATTAGCTCTCTTCCTCATCTGCCCTCAACCCAGCCCTGGGCATGAGCTACAGAGAGTTTTCTGCCAGGATTAAGCAAGGGCATTTCCCCGCCAAATATGGGGCCTTCAGAGACTGCTCTACAGAAAGTGTCTGAGTCAATGTGAAATTGGAAAGAAGAGCAACATGGTTTGGCTGTGTCCCCACTCAAACCTCATCTTGAATTATAGCTCCCACAATTCCCATGTGTTGTGGGAGGGACCCAGTGGGAGGTTATTGAATCATGGAGGCAGGTCGTTCCCATGCTGTTTCTGTGATCGTAAGTCTCACAAGATCTGATGGTTCTATAAGAAGGAGTTCCCCCATCATACACTGTGGCCTGTCGTGAGGTGAGGGGCTAGGGGAGGGGTAGCAGGGGGTTGGGGGAGAGGGGAGGGATAGCATTAGGAGGAATACCTAATGTAGACGACGGGGTGATGGATGCAGCAAACCACCATGGCACGTGTATACCTATGTAACAAACCTGCACGTTCTGCACATGTACCCCAGAACTTAAAGTATAATTTTTAAAAAAGGAGTTTCCCTGCACAAGTTGCCCCTTCCCTGCCACCATGTAGGATATGATGTTCCTCCTTGCCTTCCACCATGATTGTGTGGCCTCCCGAGCCATGTAGAACTGTGAGTCTAAAGAAAACCTCTTTTCTTTATGAATTGCCCAGTCTCGGGCATCTCTTTATCAGCCGTGTGAAAATGGACTAATGCAAAGAGGAACTAGGGGAGCTTGGAGGAACCAGAGACTCAATCAGGGATTCAGGTGAAGTCTTTGCTGCAAATCCTTGGGCAGACGAGAACTCCTGGACTCCTGCAGGGGACATGGGAGGAGCTGTACATACAGACAGTGCTGTCCAACCAATGTGGGTTCAAGCCCTGCATCTGTCACCTTCTGTGTGGCCTTGATCAAGTGTCTTAAGGTCTCCAGGTTTGTTTTCTTATCTGTAAGATGAGAATCCTCTTCCGCAAACCATGTCTTTTTAAAATACATGCTTATTTTGAAAGTGATGTAGCAACATTTTCTCTAGTCAATGTTCTTTCTCACTCATAATTTTAAAACATTTCTTCATGACTATGATATTAAATCTGTGACTTTATTTATTTTTGCTAAGTGTCCATCTCAAAGAAGAATGTTACTTTATATAGCTAAGTGTCTTTTAAAAAATGAGCCTTAGTAATGCATATTTGCAATAAAAATATTTGACAATCAAAATATGGGAACCCTAATCATAATTTCTAGGCTTGTCATTGGAATGAAATTTGATAATTAAATAAAACCCATTCTTGCCACAAAGATCTAAGTGGTGGCCACTGTGTATTAGGAAGCCTGTTCTCTTCCACCGCTGCACCTGCTGATGATTGTTCTCACAGCCACTTAACCATTGGCTAATAAAATGAACCTCTGCCTGCAACCTCTGCTTTCTGGGTTCAAGCGGTTCTCCTGCCTCATGCACAGGAGGCCATGAGGCTCCAGTTGCAGCTCTGTACCAGGCCAGTGCTTGGCCAGCGACCTCTAACTCTGAGACTCCTTGTGAGGGAGTAACTCCTGAAGTCACATGGCCAAGATCTCACAGCACATGATTCTTAGGATGAGCCCACATGTTGAGAACACAGCCTGGGACTCACCATCACAGGTGAGCGATGAACGCGGAACTCTAATGAAACCATCAGGGACAGCTGTGCCATACTGCAAGTCACCACGAGGGGGAAGCAGAATACAAGCATCCAGGTGAGAAATAAGAAAGCGCTGAGGAATGTGACCCGGGAAGACAAACGGGCATGGGAGGGGAAAAGGATCCCAGGCGCACCCTCCCTGTTCACCCCACCTGCCATGCAGACAGTCACACTCCTGGTCTTGCTCTCAAACCACCGGATTCCTTTTACTCTGTTCTCTGGTCCTGGTACAGCACATTGTATCTCACATATGGCAAAAGCCAGTGGTTCTCTAACTTGGCTGCATGCTTAAATCACTTGGGGAGTTCTGTAAACTCTTTATGTCTTGGCCTTATCATAATTAAATCTGAATCTCCAGTGCTTGGAAGCAGTAATCAGTGCTTTGTTTATTTATTTACTTATTTATTTTTGAGGCAGAGTCTCACTCTATCGCCCAGGCTGGAGTGCAGCGGCACGATCTCAGATCACTGCAACCTCAGCTCCCTGGGTTCAAGTGATTCTTGTGCCTCAGCCTCCCAAGTAGCTGGGACTACAGGCATGTACCACCACCACCACTACCATGCCCACCTTTTTTTTTTTCTCTCTCTCTTTTAGTAGAGATGGAGTTTTGCCATGTTGGCCAAGCTGGTCTTGAACTCCTGACTCAAGTGATCTGTTCACCTCAGCCTCCCAAAGTGCTGGGATTACAAGCAAGAGCCACTGCACCTGGCCTCCAGAGCATTTTTAAACACAACGGGTGATTCCAATTTGCAGACAATTTTGAGAACCACTGTTTTGGGCAAAAGATCTCATTTCTTTTCAAATGGAAGCTGGCTTCTATTGTTAGAGGGCTCCTCCAAGAAGCCTCCCCATTGAACCACACATCTCCTCCATCTGTCCATGGGTCTATCTGCAGCTGCTCCCGTTACTTTTTATGTTTTAAGATACAGACAGGTTACCTGGGGGTGTTGTTAATATACAGATTCAGATTCATTCGGTCTGGGGTAGGGTGGAGACTCAGCGTCTCTAAGTCCCAGGTGCTGCCATGCTGCTGGACAACAGGCCATCCACAGCAGGCTTGACAGGACATCCCCTGAGCTTCCGCACATGCACCTTTGCAGCTATTCTCCAGCTGTTTTGCATTCCTTTTCTGCTTCTTAATAACCATGCTTCTCCTTTCTGTAAACATGATGCTTTAACATCTGCCCCGCATGCATCTGCTCCGGGCAACCCAGTGTGTCTCCCTCACTGTCCCTCTCCCCCGGAAGGAGTCCTCCTGGGTGTGTGGTTTTCAAATGAAAACCAACCCAGAGCTCGCATCCGAACCAATTCCCTTTTCTGGCTCTCACACTCCAGGTTACTATCCCTCTGCCCTAATTGCCCAAGGCCAGGTGCCTGATAAATAGGGACAGCCCGTGTGCCCCAGAGCCTTCTGAAATGATTTAAATTAGCCAGCCCCGAACTAGCTTACCCTGCCTTGCCCACTCCTTCCTATGGAAACCACAGTAAGGGCTCTTGCCACATTCTCTCCTCCCTCTGCCTCTTGACCAGCCCTCATGCTTCCCCCGGTGGCCCTGTGTGGCATGGTGTGGCGTGCCCACTTCTCTTAGATCTGTGAGTCACAAACTCTCTCTCCAATGGCAATCGTCACCTGATCTATTGACCTCATCAAACCTGAATAAAAATGTTTACCAAACCTATTAGAACAACTCCCCTGCTAGGAGGAGAAGCATGGCTGGTTCCCAACTTGTCTGCGTCCCACCTCCCCTCCCAGTCTAACTCTGGTCCCTGCGATGCTGCTCATCGTATGAACACAAGACCGACACACACACAGAAAAGACCTCAATCAGTGACTGTGGAATGAATAGGTGAACAAATGTAGGGAGAAAAACTCTGAACTTGGAGTGTGAGACCTGGCTCTGCCACCAACAGCTGTGAGAAATTGACCATGCGAAGGTGGCACCGAGAGCCAGTGACTTCATTTGTCTCATCTGTGCTGTTATTTTATAGTAAGGCCACATGAACAGTAAGTGTTAAAGCCCTTTTCAGCAATATGGTAGCATCCTCCTTTCTCTCCCCACCTCCTACTTGTTACTGGTGTTCGGGATTCCAGCCTTGCCCTTCACACACTGCCTGGGAGGTCCTATCTCTTCCCAAGTCTTTGCATCTTTACCCACAGCTGCTATGGTCTGAATATCTGTGTCCCTCCAAAATTCACATGTTGAAATCCTAACGCCCAAAGTGATGTTAATGGGAGGTGTGGCCTTCGGGAGGTGATTAGATCTTGAGGGTAGAGCTCCCATTAATGGGATTAGTGCCCTTATAAAGAAGGCTCCAGAGAGCTGCCTCACCTGTGCCACCACGTGAGGACATGGAGAGAAGACTCACCTGTGAATCAGAAAGCAGCCCTCACTAGACACCAAATCCGTCAGCACCTTGACCTTGGACTTACATCCTACCCTCCAGAACTGTGAGAAATACATTTCTGTTGTCTATGAGTTACCCAGTCCATGGCATTTTGCTATAGCAGCCTGAACAGGCTAAGACACCAGCTCAGACTCCCGTCTTGAGCTCCATACCTGTCTAACCAAACACTGGCAATCCATCTCTATCCTGTCGACCCACCTGTAAGACATATTCAACACATTCAAAATCAAGTTCATCCTGCCTTTGCAGCTCCCAAACCAGCTCCTCCCTCATATGTCCTATCACCACACGCACCTAGAAGGGGGGTGGCACGTGGAAGGAAGCAATCAGGGTGATTGGGGTGGAATTAGATGGCAGATATTTGTGACAAGCATAGATGCCCACCCAGCACGCTCACTCAGGGGGCAGCATCAATCATAAGTCACATCACAGCAGAGCCATGGTGCTTGAGTCCCAACAGGCAGAGAGAGAGAGAGAGAGACACACGCAGGGAACTCCGACCCATGTAGGTGGGCTTGGGATCACGGGGCACACCAGGATAGACCCCAGGCTGGCTTCACTGAGATGCCACCCAGAGAAAGGCAGCTGGAGGACACGAGGTGGGAATGGAGCCCTTGACACCTTCCTGGAGCTCCAAGGCAGGCACCCTCACTAGGAGCCCAGAGGCCATCAGGGCAAAGAGCACTGAAACTCTCCCAAACTCTGCTGGCCACTTCCCTCCCCAGGGGAGGAGCAGAGAAGCTCACGGGTGGCCAGTGTTCAGTTGGCACAGCTGAAGTGGGCCGCAAAACTCCTGGCACTCTCTGTCTCCAAGAATTGGCCGGGGCATCTGATGGGGGCTGCAGAGCTTCATCTCCTCTCTTGAACTTAGCGGAGATCAGGCTCAGCAGATCTGCCTAGGTCCCCAGGAGGGCGGGCTGGTTACGGCTGCTGGACACCAGGTGCTCCCCTTTTGAACCAAGGTCATTCCTCCCACCAGGGAGCTTCCATAATCACGGGGATGTCCCCTGACCCCTGTCCCTACAAATATGTAGAGTGTGAGGGAGCACAGGGCAGGGGTGGGCTCCTCATCCCTGGCAGGGACCTGCTGCATCTGATCCAGTTGTGGGGCAGCACCGAGTGTGTGCTCCTACCTCCCCCTACAGGTTTCCTCTTCCGTGTGTCCTCGACCCCTTAGCAGAGAAGAGCCGATTCACCCTGTCTGTGATGCCCAAACACAAGGGACCTGCAAGTTTTGAACCCTCCTCTCCACGAAGACGTGAGATGTTACTGACAGATCCTTGAGATCCTATAAGCTCAGCCCCTCCACCCACCTGCCTCTGCCGGGCTCAAGCCTCCATCTGGCACCTGCAGCACAGAATAGCCTCCTCCAGCCTGGCTCCACCCCCACCCCGCCCCCCTGTTCCTCCTTCCTCACCTCCCCCCCCCACTACCCAGTGAACTTTCCAAAAGGCAGATCTTAGCAGGTCTCACTCCTCCTCCGAAGGCTTGTCAATCTCTCCTTGCCTTTTCCATTCTCTTCTCCCCGGTTCCTTTCTACAGCGGGTTTCCTCCCCAGTTCCACTCAGACAGAGCCATTGCCCTTGCAGGCCTCCCTGCTGTATCTGAATACACAGTTCCTTCTTGGACTTGTTCTCTTAACTTCTTCCCTGCTAGAAGCCGCAGCTAATCTGTTCTTACCTTCCCTTCCTCGGCTCTGTGCTCATAGCAGTCTCCTTTAACCTCCATTTGAGCCTTCGTTTTATTGCAGGGGTCCCCAACCTCTGGTCCAGGGGCTGGTACCAGTCTGTGGCCTGTTAGGAACTGGGCTGCACGGAAGGGAGTGGCAGGTGGAGGAGGGAGGTTTCATCTGCATCTGCAGCTGCTCCCAATGGCTCGCGTCAACGCCTGAGCTCCGCCTCCTATCAGATCAGCCCAACATTGGGTTCTCACAGGAACACAAACCCTACTGCAAACTGCATGTGAGGGATCTGGGTTGCTCGCTCCTTATGAGAATCTAATGCCTGATGATCTGCCACTCCTGATGATCTGTCACCATCTCACCATCTCCCGTCAGCCCCAGATAGGACCATCTAGTTTCAGGAAAACAAGCTCAGGG
This sequence comes from Saguinus oedipus, assembly GCA_031835075.1. Lineage (NCBI taxonomy): Eukaryota > Metazoa > Chordata > Mammalia > Primates > Cebidae > Saguinus > Saguinus oedipus. The sequence goes on from CM063169.1 coordinate 19,057,814, forward strand.
CTCCCACTGATTCTACATTATGGTGCCTGGTATAATTATTTCATTACATATTACAATGTAATCATAATACAAATAACACACACAATTAATATAATGCATTTGAATCATCCTGAAACTACCCTGCGACCCCCATCATGAAAAATGGTCTTCCACGAAACATGTCCCTGGTGCCAAAAAGGCTGGTCACCGCTGTTCTAATGCATCACATTCTAATACTTTAGTTTTTATTTCTGTTTCCTCCACCGTGGATGAGCCCCTTGAGGGCAGGGGTATTTCCTCCAAAGCTTAACAGCCTGGCACACAGCTGGCATCTGAAGGTTTTCTATGAAATGAGTTCACAGTGATTCTCCAGGTGTGGTCTCTGAACCAGCAGCATAGCAGGGCCGGGGAACCCGTGAGAAATGTGATTCTCAGTCCCACCGTGACCTGCCAAGTCAGAGCTCTGGGGATGGTGCCCAGCGCGCCATTCCCACAGGCCTTCTGGGTGATTCTCATGCACACTCTCATTAAAGGTCAGCTGAATGAGGCAAGTGAGAACCTAATGAAATATGACGTGAATGGAATTTGCTATTATCACTCGGCCTAGACTGAAGGATCCAGGAGGTAAGTGGCGGAGGGCAGAGCTGTTCCCTGGCTCCCCATCCTCATCACTTGCCATGTGGGCTGCCTGGGGCACCCGATGCCCATCTCTTCCTCAGACCTTGTTAGACTGATCGTGTTTTTTTTTTTAATTTTAATTTTTAGTTCTAGGGTACACGTGCAGGGTGTGCAGGTTTGTGGCATAGGTAAACGTGTGCTGTGGTTTGTGGCATCTATACCCATCACCTAGGTATTAAGCCCAGCATGCATTAGCTATTCTTCCTAATGCTCTTGATTGTGTTGTTATTAATACACACGGAAGTTCTCAGAGTACCTCACAGAAGACCCCAATGCCCGAAAGAGAAACCCTTTATTCTTTTTTTTTTTTTTTTTGAGATAGGTTTTTCACTCTGTTACCCAGGTGTGAGTTCAGTGATACTATCAGAGCTCACTGCAGCCTCAAACTCCTGGGCTCAAGCAATCCTCCTACCTCAGCCTCTTGAGTAGCCGGGATCACAGGTGAAAGCCACCACGCCCAGCTAATTTTTAATTATTTGTAGTGACAGGTCTCTCTGTGTCGCCCAGGCTTCTTTTGAACTCCTGAGCTCAAATGATCATCCTGCCTCAGCCTCCCAAAGTGCTGGGATTACAGGTGTGAGCCACTGCACCAGGTCAGAGAGTACTTAATTCTAGGAACCATGAGTGGGACATCCACGTGGAACTCTGTGGTCATGGAACCGGGTTTCTTATCACACACTCTCAAATTAAAAACACTTTGCTAAGGGAATCAGCTCCCTGTTGCTTAGAGTGTCTATTTTACTTGTAGTGACCAGTATCCCACTTTTTTTTTTTTTTTTTTTTTTGAGACGGAGCCTCACTCTGTCACCCAGGCTGGAGTGCATTGGCATGATCTTGGCTCACTGCAACCTCTGCCTCCTGGGTTCAAGTGATTCTCCTGCCTCAGCCTCCCAAGTAGCTAGAATTACAGGCACATGCCACCACCATATCTGAGTAATTTTTGTATTTTAAGTAGAGCCATGTTAGACAGGCTGGTCTTTAACTCCTGACCTCAAGTGATCTGCCAACCTCGGCCTCCCAAAGTGCTGGGATTACAGGCGTGAGCCACTGTGTCTGACCTATCCCACTCTATTTTAAAAGTTAGTCTAAAGGAGTTGATGATGAGTTTCTTTTAGCCTTTTAATTTTTGTCTCTTGGTTTTTGAATGTATTTGTTATTAGTACCTGGAGTCTGAAAAAGAGAGAACCTCATTTTCTGAGCTCTGTAATGGGAGGGCTGTTTGTTACCACTGGGTTTTCTCCCATGGCCGAGTACCACCAAATCTGCCTCTAGAGGGTGCTCAACAAATAGTGGTTTTTGATTACTCAAAGCACAACTAAGAAGAGGCTGGGAAATAACTTCTTCAGGACTGAAGTATATATCTATAGGCAAGTCACAGTGGCTGGGACACCTGTAGTCCCAACATTTTAAGAGGCTGAGGCTGAAGGGTTGCTTGACTGCAGGAGTTCGAGACCAGCCTGGGCAATAAAGCAAGACTCCATCTCTGCAAAAAGCAAAAAAAAAAAAAACCAAAAAACAAAAAAACAAAATAGCTGACTGTGGTGGCATGTGCCTTGTAGTCCCAGCTACTTGAGAGGCTGAGGCAGGAGGATTACGTCTGCAGTGAGCCATGATGATTAAGCCCCAGAGGGTGAGGCTGCAGTGAGCTGTGATGGTGCCACTGCACTCCAGCCTGGTGACAGAGTGAGACTCTGTCTGCATTAAAAAAAAAAAAAAAAAAAAAGGATGGGCAGGCTCAGTGGCTCATGCCTGTAATCCCAACACTTTGGGAGGCTGATGAGGGCGGATCACCTGATGTCAGGAGTTTGAGGCCAGCCTGTCCAACACGATGAAAACCTGTCTTTACTAAAAATACAAAATTCGCCAGGTGTGGTGGTGGGCACTTGTAATCCCAGCCACTCAGGAGGCTGAGGCAGGAGAATTGCTTGAACCCTGGAGGTGGAGGTTGCAGTGAGCTAAGATCATGCCACTGCACTCCAGCCTTGGTGACAGAACAAGACTGTGTCTATATATATATATATATATATATATATATATATATATATATACACATATATAGATAGTTCAAAGCTGAAGTTCTGGTGAGCACTTCTTGAGAGTTCTGTGACAAGCCCCTCCACTGTCTAACTCCTGCCTTCCTCGCTGAAGTCATCCAAGACAGTGGCTCCAACATGCCTTACTCCTTCAGTTCCTCGAATTCCCGGAACTCCCGTTGTCCTGGACTTTTGGATCTGTCTTTCCCCTGCCTGGAAATTCTCCTCCCCACCTCCTTCAGGTCACAAGTGAAATCACTTGGCTCACAGCTGTTTCTAATTCTCTGTGAGGCTAGGACTTTACCCTTTTTCATGCTCATGCTCACTGACGTTCCTATAGCCTCTCCCTTCTCATCTCCTTTCCCCCTCTTGCCTGGAAGAGCAGGAACTGTGACTCCCTCACTTTCCCCAGCATCTATCTCAGAGCTGGGCCCGTGGCAGGGGCTCATGCATCTGCTGGCTGCTGTTAACGCAAACCAGCATGCAGGCTATGGGTGAATAACTTTCCAGGTCCCAAGATTGTCCACTTGCTTCTCTTTCACCCTTGGGCTGAGAATGTAGCTACTAATAAACCTGGAGTGGGAGCGGGGATCAGTAACAGAAACAAGTGTATGCTTGAAATGTAAGACAGCTGGAGAGAGGAGAACCAAAATGGGCAGGACGTGCACGGCCAGCAGGGAGTTGCTGTGATTCTCAAAAAGCTTGTCTTTTCATTTGTGAAGAGGGGTCCCTAAGTTGACAGTGCCATGGACACACTCCCTAAGGGCTCATTATGCCTTATTCTCTGATATGTTGAGTCTTTGGGGGTGGGCTCTAAATAGAGACTGTACTTGGACTTATAAGAAAAAGAGGAGAGAACATGTTGTGTCTCTTTGCATAAATGGTGACTACTCTCTCCCCAAACAACCTACTTTAATAGGGGCATTATGCAAATTATAGAATACAGATCTCTCATCCAGCCAGCCATGACGGTGTGCACCGATGGTTCCAGCTACTTGGGAGGCTGAGGTGGGAGGTCCTTTGAGCCCAGAAGTTCAAGGTTCAAGTCCAGCCTGGTTAACATAGCAAGACTGTCTCTAAGACAAAACAAAACAAAAACAATCTAATCTTAGGATTAGAAAGGACAAGGACACCAGATGTCATCAAGTCCCATCCTTTGACTTCTGTAGGAATTCCCTCTGCAGTTTACTGATAAGAATTCACTAATCCACTAGCCATCAGTTCGCCACTTCACTAACTTATGAGGCATCCTAGTTCCATATAGACAGGGTTCTAGTCGTTGAAGAAGTCCTAGTAGCCCAGTACCTTGTAGGTGGTGGTGGTTCACTGAATGAAATACATGAATATGGACAAATTTTATAATCATGACTTTAGAAATTATTTTCAAGTACTGTTGTATGGTTTTAAAAATAAAATATGGTGAGACGATTGTCTTAAATGTTTGAAATGGTGTCTCCAGCTTTCACACTGTACCAGACACATATTCAATTTATTACCTGGGCAAGTAAAAAATTAAAAAGACAATAAAGGCTGCCTTGCTATACGTTTAGAGCCAATTACTAAATATTTACCAAACAGCCCACTTAAATGTCTCATAAGCATTTTTTGAATGTGTTCAGTCTTGAGATTGAACTTTCAGAATGGGCCTCCCTTGCTCATCTGCTCACCCTGATCCCCTTCAGCATTTAGGCAGGAGAGCGAGGGAACAGCACAGATCAATGGAAGGGAGACAGCAGGTCGTTTCCAGTTCTATCCCTGCTACTAACTAGTAGTGAGGTCTTAGGCAAGTGACTAGACACTGCTGGATCTTAGGTTCCTCCTCTGTAAACTATGGTGATTAAACCAGGTGGGCCCCCAAGTTCACTGTACCACTATAACCCTCTGTGGCTCTAAAACTCTGCCTTTCCTCCTAAAGACCAAAGCTTCATAAGTGAATTTAACTCTCACCTCGTTGAATAACATCAGTAGCAACAATGTGCTCCTACTAAATATAGATGGTTATGTTCAATATAGAATATAGCTGTCCACATCCCCTGAACTCAGAGAAACTTGGGTAAATCAGTAGTTGGCTACAGCACTCAGATCATAACCTCTCCATTTCTGCCTTCATAGGCTAAAATACCTGGATGTGAGTTGAATCTACACTTTTTAAATGATTCTATTTTTAAACTACAGTCATGAGATTACATAATCCTAGTGGGGTAAATGCCAAAGGAGAAAAAAAAAGCAACAGAAAATAAAACCAAAAAAACTGTAAAGAAATCTCAAGTGGTTTTCAGTAATTCTCTTTTTAGGATAATTTTTTCTTTGATATATTTTCTGATAGTAAGATGATTATTATGAAATCATAATATATTTAGTAGAAAAATAAATTACATTATTTCATTAGGAACTAAGATTTTCAGTGCAAGAAAAATAAATCTAAATATCAAATCAAAGAAGTTAAATAAAAACGTTCTATCCTAAGTTTTAATTGGAAATATTAATGAGAACACATGATGTATATTATGTTAAAATACATTCTTTCTAGCTCTGTTGAAAAGGCCTATATACCTTGACTAACAGTAGCAAAGAGTGTCCTTAGCACCCAGGCCATTTTCTTTCTTCCTTTTTTTTGAGAGAGGGTCTTGCTTTGTTGCCCAGGCTGGAGTTTAGTGGCATAATCTTGGCTCACTGCAACCTCCACCTCTGGGGTTTAAGCCATTCTCCCACCTCAACCTCCCAAGTAGCTGGGATTACAAGTGTGCACTACCACACCTGCTAATTTTTGTATTTTTAGTAGAGACGAGATTTCACCATGTTGGCCAGACTGGCCTCACACTCCTGACCTCTAACAATCTGCCTGCCTTGGCCTCCCAAAGTGTTGGGATTATAGGCATGAGCCACCATGTATGGCCTGGCTCGTGCACTCTAAATACCATTTCTGCCTAAGGGAACAGGATTCTTTGGAGAAATGGCCAATTCAACATCAAGGATGAGCTTGGAACATCTTGTCATATTAGCTAACAAGGAAACTATCAAAGACTACAAGATCATACCTAAAAGACTTAGGAACCAGGTTGAAAAGCCTACTGGCCAGAGGTAAGACTATTACAAAAAAACCCCAGGAAGCTGGAATCTAATCAGATATAACTACCAACTACAAACTTATAGGAAATACACTCCATGATAGTGAATTTTATGTGTCAACTTGACTGGGCCATGGTGTGCCCAGATAGTTGGTCAGACATTATTCTAGGTGTTTCTGTGAGTAGATGACATTAATATTTAAATTGGTAGACTAAGTAAAGCAGATTCCCCTCTGTTTGGATCACCGTAGACCTCATCCTACAGTCAAAGGCCTGTATAGAACAAAAAGGTTGACCCACGCTAACTAAGAGAGAATTCTTCCCATCTGACAGCCTTCAAACTGAACAACAACATTTTTCCTGTCTTTGAACCAGAACTGAAACATCAGCTCTTCCTGAGTCTTGAGCCTGCTGGCCTGTGGAATGAACCATACCACCAGCTCTGCTGTTTATCAGTTTTTCAGGTTATGATCTCTTGGGGCTCCAGGTGGTTGACTGCACATCTTGAGACCTGTTAGCCTCCATAATTATGTGACCCAATTCTTCTGGAGAACCTTGGCTAATCCACCCCTCCACATGGATGAAATAAACAAAAATCAGAGTATAGGACATTTTATAGGCCAACAGAAATGATTACTTATCATCAAATAAATTGCCCAAAAAACAATAGAGGGAGGGGTAACTTATAGATTAAAAGAGATTTAAAAGGCATATTAACCAAAATGCAATGGAGGAGCCTTAGTTTGGATTCCTATTTGAATAAACCAAGTTTTTTTAAAAAATTATGAGACAATCAGGGATAGCTGGAACATTGCCTGGATACTTGATGATGTTATGGAAATGTCGTTTTTTTTTTTTTTTTGATGCAATGACACTTACAGGACTATGCTTTAAAAAGTTCTTAATATTTAGAGATACATAGTGAAATATTTATGAATAAAATAATTTCGGTATCTGGAATTTGCTTCAAAACAATTCATCAAGAGTAGGAGTATGGGTTAAAAGTAGAGGGGATATAGAGGAAACAAACCGGTCATATGTTGATAATTGTTGACGAATACAAGATCAGAATATGGGGGATTATTATGCTATTTTCTCTACTTTTGTATAGTATTTTTATACTAAAATTTTTACAAGTAAATGCTTTATTTTTCCAAATGCCTACCTCTATATCAAACTTGTATTTTTAAGGCACCAGTGACAACTTCTTCCTTCCTTGTCTATTACAAATATATTTCCACTTGCCTCCTAAACTGTATGATTTTTTTTTCATTTGCTTCCCAAACTATATGATTTTAGCTCTCCTTTATCTCATGAGGAGGGTTCCCATTTACTTTGTCATATATATTTACATGTAGTGATTTTTAAAGTTATTATTTCAAAATTATTACTGAAATGCACATTCTCTGGTCCAAGCTCCAGTGGTTTCTCACTGCCTTGTTATAAAGCTAGGTAGCCTCGCTTTGTCAGTCAAAGCCCACCATAATCAAGCTCTGCCCAACACATCAGACAAGCTCTTCCAAAAAATAGCAGAGAGGAAACACTTCTCGATCCATTTTTTGAGGCCAATGTTGCCCCAATACCAAAAACAGACAACAACATAAAAAAAAAAGAAAAAGAAATAGAAAACTACAGACTAATATCCACATTTTACTGAACAGTAAAATCCTCAATAAAGTACGAGCAAACCAAATCCAGACACATATAAAAAGAATTATACACTTGAAAGTGGTTCAAATGGCAAATTTTATGTTATACATATCTTACCACTATTTTTAATAGTAAAATAAATGGTGGTAAAATATATATAACATAAAAATAATTTTTAAAAATAGTAAAATAAATAAACATATACCATTAGTAAATGGAATTTATTTCAGGGATCCCAGGTTGGTTTAATATTAGAAAATAAATTAATGTAATATATTATATTGATAGAATGAAAAGAAGACCACACAATCATCTCAGTAGACACAGAAAATGCATTTGACAAAATCCAAGTTCATTAACTCCCGGATAAAGAACACCGGTTCTAGAGGATCTCTAAACATAAAAGATGACAGACAATAGTGAAGAACCATTCTGAGTATGGAAAGTGAACAGATCTCGGAGATTGCCACAGGAAAAAATACCTTTTTGAATCTAGTAGAGAAAGTCTTTTTAAATTAGCTTTGATCATAAACAATGCCAGCATGAATGACTTATCCAAGATCTAAGAGGAGCCTAGAATGAAAACTCTTCAATGACAGGAAGTGTGTGTATTCCTCCTTTGTCGCTGGCATAGCTATTCACCTGCCAGGTGGCCAGTGAGTATTTTCGTAGTCCCATAATAAAAGAGCCTTTGAATGGCTTGGAGATTTAGGGAAAGCACTCTAAACTTAAATTTAGCCTTCCTGGTTGTGTGATTGTAAGCAAATTAGTTAACCTTTAAGTCTCAGTGTTTTGCTTATTGTTTCTTCTCTAAAATTAGGGTAATAATTCTACTACCTAGGGGGAGGATTTTAAAACACAGTATCAGATGGGCATGGTACACCCGTGACATGGTTTGGCTCTGTGCCCCCACTCACATCTCATGTTGAATTGTACTCCCATAATTCCCATGTGTTGCGGGAGGGAACTGGTGGGAGATAATTGAATGATGGGGGTGGTTTCTCCCATACTGTTTTCACGGTAATGAATTGGTCTCACAAGATCTGATGGTTTTATAAGAGGTTTCTGCTTTCGCTTCTGTCTCATTCTCTCTGCCACCAAAAGGCAAAAGTGCCTTTTGCCTTCTGCCATGATTGTGAGGCCTCCCCAGTCACGTGGAACTGTGAGTCCATTAAGAAAATAGTTTCTTCCCAGTTTTGGGTATGTCTTTATCAGCAGCATGAAAACGGACTAATACAACCTGTTACCCCAGCACTTTGGGAGGTCAAGGCAGGTGGATCACTTGAGCTCAGGAGTTTGAGACCAGCCTGGGCAACATGGTGAAACACTACCGCTACAAAAAATCCAAAAATTAGCCGTGTGTTGTGCTGCACACCTGCAGTCCCAACTACTAAGGAGGCTGAGGCAGGAGGATCACTAGAGCCTGGGAGGTGGTGGTTGCACTGAGCCAAGATCATGCCACTGCACTCCAGCCTTGGTGACAGAGTGAGACCCTGTCTCAAAAAAAAAAAAAAAGCAAAAACACAATATCTTTGAAACATGCAGCACAATGTCTGGGACATGGACACCATTGCCATCCTGAACATCATCCAAGACTGTGTAAATCATGGGTCTCTCTTGGGACTATTATGTTTGTCACTTGTATAGATAAATGTTAGACTAGGCAGCTTCACAATACCAAATTAAAAACGATTAATGTCCTTGTGCAATAAATAACCTTGCTTCAATAACCTTGAAAATGAAAGAAAAGTTTGATCACAGAGTAAAATTTAATTCAGACAAGTTCATATGGGTGTATTTCAGATAAACCCAAAAATGGCACAAAGAAATGATAGCCCTAGCTGGGTTTTCCAAAAAAGAGAGTTTTGCAAGTCCTTAGCCTGTGTATTGGGTCACTGCCAACGGATGATGTTGTCCATGCGGAGGCAGAGCGTGAACTTCCTTCAGTTCTGGCTGACAGCTGTAACTAGTGTCACATGGTTAAGCCTGTGTAAATAGTTCCAAAATTTGCTTTAAAATATAATAAGGCCACACTCAGTGGCTCATGCTTGTAATTGCAGCACTTTGAGAGCATGAAGCAGGAAGATTGCTTGATTTTAGGAGTTTGAGACCAGCCTAGGCAGCATGGAGAAACTCTGTCTACAAAAATTACAAAAATTATCCAGGAGTGGTGGCACATACCTGTAGTCCTGGGGAAGGAGACCCAGGCATCTGAGTTCATCACTTCCCCCTTGATTTCCACATTGCATTTCAATAGAAGAAAAGGCTGGCCAACTGGCGCCTCCTGAATCACCTTACTGTAAATAGCATGCTTGGTATTGGGGAATCTCTCTGGAAGATACTGTTTTTACTTAAGCAAGATCAACCCCCTACCCCACTCCTCCAACTGGAGACCAGAAACGTTACACATGTAGTTCCTAAAGCTGTAAACCCAAAACCCTTTCATATGTGATTTCTAAAACTATAAACCCAAGACTAGAGCTGTAAACCCAAAACCCTTTCACCTGTAATTTCTAAGGCTGTAAACCTAAGATTCTTTTATGTGTAATATCTAGAGTGTAAGCCTATAGAAAGGCAGAGCCTGTCTTTGTTAGATGAGCTGGGTTATTCAAACAAATCATCACCCGGCTCCCAGCCATAATAATAATAATAACAATAATAATAATAATGATAAGAAGAAACTCCTTCCTTCCCCGTTCGGTGTTCGAGAGCTCTGTTTCTCGCAGCTGCTCCTGCTACAGTCCCAGCCACTCAGAAGGCTTAGGTGGAAGGAGCACTTGAGCCTGGGAGACCAAGGCTACAGTGAGCTATGATCATGCCACTTAACTCCAGCCTGGGCAAAGGAGTGAGACTCAGTCTCAAAAAAAAAAAAAAAAAAAAGGACACACACACACACATGTAAATATATATAGTTAACAGTTTGAACCTTTGACTCAACTATATGTATATACACACGCACAAATATACATATATGTATGTATGTAGATAGATTGATAGGTAGATAGTTTGATATTAATAGTTAAGAGTCAAACTCAAATGCTCTTGTGGGCAAAACAACGGAGAAAATCAATAAACTGGACGTCCACTCAGAAACCTATTTAGAAAGGCAGTAATTGTAAAGACCACAGATGGATAAATTTATAACAAAGAGAAGAAACCAGCCTAAAAAGGCTGAGAATACCCAAAATCAGAACCCTTCTTCCTCTACAGGGGATTCCAGTTCCTCATCAGCAACGGAACAAGCCCTGATGGAGAAGGACTGTGTCCCATTAACAGAAGTAGGCTTCAGAAGGTGGATGATAAGAAACTTCTGGGAGTTAAAAGAACTTGTTCTAACCCAATGCAAAGAAACTAAGAACTTTGAAAAAAGGTTTGATGAAATGCTAACAAGAATAGACAATATAGAGAGGAATATAAATGAACTAACGAAGTTGAAAAACACAACACAACAACTTAGCGAAATATGTACAAGTTTGAATAGTCGAATTGATCAAGCAGAAGAAAGGATATCAGAGGTCGAAGACCAACTTAACGAAATAAAACGAGAAGACAAGAATAGAGAAAAAAGGATAAAAATAAATGAGCAAAGTCTCCAAGAAATATGGGACTATATGAAAAGACCTAATTTACATTTGATAGGTATACCTGAATGTGATGGAGAGAATGAATCCAAGCTGGAAAATACTCTTCAGGATATTATTCAGGAAAACTTTACCAATCTAGCAAAGCAGGACAATATTCAACCCCTGGTAATACAGAGAACACCACAAAGATATTCCTCAAGAAGAGCAACCCCAAGGCACATAATCGTCAGATTCACCAGGGTTGAAATGAAGGAGAAAATACTAAGGGCAGCCAGAGAGAAAGGTCAGGTTACTCACAAAGGGAAGCCTATTAGACTCAGAGCAGATCTCTCGGCAGAAACCCTACAAGCCAGAAGAGAGTGGGGCCCAATATTCAACATCCTTAAAGAAAAGAACTTTCAGCCCAGAATTTTATATAATGCCAAACTAAGCTTCACAATTGAAGAAAAAAATAAAATATGTTTTGAACAAGCAAGTACTCAGAGATTTTATTACCACCAGGCCTGCTTTGCAAAAGCTTCTGAAAGAAGCATTATACATAGAAAGGAACAACCAGTATTAGCCTTTCTAAAAATGTAAGTAAAGAGCATCAACCTAAAGAAGAATTTATATAAACGAATAGATAAAATAGCCAGTTAACATCAAATGGCAGTAACCCTAAATTTAAGCTGACTAAATCCCCCAATCAAAAGATACAGCCAAAACCTGACTGTATGCTGCATCCAGACCCATTTCACATTCAAAGATACACAAAGACTCAAAACAAAGGGATGGAGAAAGACTTACCAACCAAATGGAGAGCAAAAATAAATAAATAAATAAAAAGCAGGAGTTGCAATTCTCGTATCTGATAAAATAGATTTCAAAACAACAAAGATATAGTGGTAAAAGGATCAATGCAACAATAAGAACTAACGATCCTAACACCCAGATACATAAGACCCATAAATAGATTTAGACTCAATGAGACAGAAAATTGATGAGGACAACCAGGACTTGAACTCATATCCGGAACAAGTAAACTTAATAAATATTTATAGAGCTCCCCATTTTAAATACACAAAATATACATTCTCCACTTTAAATACACAAAATATTGATTGGCCATTATTAATACACATTTTTAGAATAAAGCAATATTCCCGTTCTCTCTCCCTCTTTTTCTTCCTCTTTCTTCCTTTCCTTTACTCCTTTTTCTCTTTCTTTTCTTCTTTCCTTTCAAAAAAGAAAAAAAAAAATCCTTAAGGACTTTATTATGGAGAGATGTGGGCCCCTGGTTAGAGGGCTTGCCCTGTCAACAACGATTTACAAGAGAAACATTTCGGAAGCACCAACATAGGCAAACACAAAGGCTCTGAAGGCCTCGGTCCTTGGCAAGCAGCTTGTAGTCACTGCTTAGGGGAACAAGGCATAAATCAGACATTATTCTTTCGTATACCTGAGCACATAGATTGCTTTTCTTCTTCCAATCAGATAAGATCCTTGCAGAAACTGGACTGTTAGAAGTGGAATTCTGGCATCGCAGTGTCTTTCTAGTTGTTTATATTTTCCCCATTACTGGTTGCTTTAGTTCCCTGATAAATTATTCCTTTCCTTTTTCTACCTAAAACTCAGCTGTTATTTAGAAAGAGGTGGAATTTGCTACCATTTCTGTTTTTTGTCTTCTTTTCCAAATACTTAATGCCTCAAATAGATTCATGTGTTCTGGCCTAAAAACTGACTCCTCTGCCAAGTGGTACCGAGGCCCTGATTCCTTTCTCACTTCCAACTTCTGAGAGACTCCCAACCACCTTTGTAAAGGGACCTGTGTGATAGGGTCGTGCCCACCCTGGGTCCTGCTCACATGTTTATTCTGAGCCTCTTGGCTTCCTGTGACACCAAAGTGTTTGTCTTTATGAAAGTTATGTACTTCTGAAAAATATTTAGAGAATGATCACATGAAATCAACATCAGTTTTAATAAATTTAGTACCTTTCATTACAGGCAGAATGAACAAAATAAGTAAAAGTGGCTATTAAGATTATAATCTGAATGTGATTTAGCAATGTAGTATTGAAAGGCAATTTTTAAAAAGGTAAAATCATAACTCTCATACAAATACAAATGACTGTCATTAACTCATGAGTGATTTATTATTAATTATTACTAACTAATGCAGGACTCAGTGAGGTACTACAACTAAATTTTATGGTCTTTACCCAACAAAATTCTTCAATAGACTTAAGTACTATCACATGTAAAGCATTTATTTTTATTTTTGAGACAGGGTCTCACTCTGTCACCCAGGCTAGAGTGCAATGGCACTGTCATAGCTCACTGCAGCTTTCACCTCCTGGGCTGAAGTGATCTTTCCACCTTAGCCTCCTGAGGAGCTAGAATGACAGGTGGCACCACTGTGCCTGGCTAATTTTTTTTTTTTTTTTTTTTTTTTTTTTTTTTTTTACTTTTTGTAGAGATGGGGGTCTTGCTATGTTGCCCAGGTTGGTCTTGAACTGCTGGCCTCAAGTGATCTTCCCGCATCAGCCTCCCTAAGTATTGGGATTATAGGCATAAGCCACCATGCCTGGTCCAGTGTTTTATTAAGAACAAGTTCTGCTGTTCTGTGACTCACAGAAGCACACAGTTAAAGCATTTGAACTTGTGGGATCAAGTGATAGCTTTGATTTATAAAGCAGAACTGTCACCAGGAATTTGAGGAAGCTGAAGTGTTTTATCTCAAAGTTTTTTTCCTAGAATAATTTAGATCTCCAAGGGAACTCTGGGCTTCACAAATCATAACTAGGTCAGGAAAATTGTCATGCTAATGATAATGGGGCATGGTCTGGGACAGGGAAAAGAACACTAACTTCTTTTTCTAAAGTAGGATGCTGGAGACACCACCATAGAACAACAACCAAAAAAGCCAAATAACTTGAGGACAAGAGTGAATAGAAATCAAAGGCAAGAAAAACACAAAGTCACTTTTAGCATAAAAAAAGGCCTTGAGAAGTATCTGTTCTTCCCTCTCCTGAATGACTCCATTTTGAGGGATAGAAATCAAAGAGCAATAGAATGGGGTAGAGTAGAAGGACTAGAGTGTTTTAGCTGAACTTCACTCAAGGTCACACTACTATTTAAAAACACAGAATGCAAGACTGGGCATGGTGGGTCACACCAGTAATCACAGTACTTTGGGAGACTGAGGCAGGAGGATTGCTTGAGCACAGGAATTTGAGACCAGCCTGGGCAACATAGGGAGATCCTGTCTCTAAAAATAAAATTTTAGCTGAGTGTGGTGGTATCTGCCTGTAATCCTAGCTAATCTAGGGGAGAGAGGCTGAGGTAGGAGGATTGCTTGAGCCCAGAAGGTTGAGGCTGCAATGAGCTATTGATAAGGTTTGGCTGTGTCCCCACCCAAAATCTCAGCTTGAATTGTAATCCCTATAATCCCCATAAAATCTTCACGTCAAGGCAGAGACCAGGAGGTAATTGAATCACAGGGGTAGTTTCTCCCATGCTGTTCTTATGGTAGTGAGTGAGTTTTCACGAGATCTGATGGTTTTATAAGGGGCTCTTCCCTTTTCACTCAGCACTTCTCCTTTCTGCTGCCATATGAAGACAGTGCCTTTCCTCGCTTTGCCTTCTACCATGATTATAAGTTGTCTGAGGCCTTCCCAGTCATGAGAAACCATGAGTCAATTAAGCCTCTTTCCTTTAGAAATTACCCAGTCTCAGGTATTTCCTTGGGACTAATACAGTCAATTGGTACCACAGAGAGTAGGTGCTGCTATAAAGACACCTGAAAACATGGAATCGACTTTGGAACCGGGTAACAGGCAGAGGTTGAAAGAGTTTGGAGGGCTCAGAAGAAGACGGGAAGATGCGGGAAAGTTTGAAACTCCCTAGAGACTTGTTGAATGACTTTGATCAAAATGCTGAAAATGATAATGACAATGAAGTCCAGGCTGAGGTAGTCTCAGATGGAGATGAAGATGTTGTTGGGAACTGGAATAAGGGTGACTCTTGCTATGCTTTAGCAAAGAGACTTGAAGCATTTTGCCCCTGTCCTAGAGATCTGTGGAACTTTAACTTGAGAGAGATGATTTAGAGTATCTAGCAGAAGAAATTTCTAAGCGCCAAAGTGTTCAATAGATGGCTTGGATGCAATTAAAAGCATTCAGTTGTATGCATTTACAAAGAGATGATTTGAATTGGAACTTACATTTAAAAGGGAAGCAGAGTATAAAGTTTAGAAAATTTTCAGCCTGATGATGCAATATAAAAGAAAACCCCATTTTCTGGGGAGAAATTCAAGCAGGCTGCAAAAATTTGTATAAGTAACAGGGAGCCAAATGTTAATCACTGAGACAATAGAGATGTCTCCAGGGTATGTCAGAGGTCTTCATGGCTGCCCCTTCCAACACAGGCCCAGAGGCCTAGGAGGAAAAAATGATTTCATGGGCCAGCTCCAGGGCCTTGCTACTTTGTGCAGTCTCAGGATTTGGTGCCCTGTGTCCCAGCCATGGCTAAAATGGGCCAATGTAAAGCTCAGACCATTGCTTCAGAGGGAGAACTTCTGCTAGGGCAGTGTGGAAGGGAAATATGGGGTCAGAGCTTCCACACAGAATCCCCAATGGGGCATACTCTAGTGGAGCTGTGAGAAGAGGGCCACTGTCCTCCAGATCCCACAATGGTAGTTCTACCGACGGCTCACACTGTGCACCTGGAAAAGCTGCAGGCACTCAATGCCAGCCTGTGAAAGCAGCCAGGAGTGGGTTTGTACCCTGCAAAACCACAGGGGCAGAGCTGCCCAAGGCCATGGGAGCCCACCTCTTGCATCAGCATGACCTGTATGTGAGACATGGAGTCAAAGATCATTTTGGAGCTTTAAGATTTAATGGCAGCCCTGCTGAATTTCAGACTTGCATGAGGACTGTAGCCCCTTTGTTTTGGACAATTTCTTTCATTTGGAACAAATGTATTTACCCAATGCTGTACTCCCATTACATCTCTGAAATAACTAACTTGCTTTTGACTTTACAGGCTCATAGGTGGAGGAAACTTGTCTTGTCTCACATGAAACTGGACTTGGACTTTGGGGTTAATATGAATGAGTTAAGACTTTGGCGGACCATTGGAAAGGCATGATTATGTTTTGAAATGTGAGGACATGAGATTTGGGAGGAGCCAGGGGCAGAATGATGTGGTTTGGCTGTATCCCCATCCAAAACCTCAACTTGAGTTGTGATCCCCACAATCCCCATAATCCCCAAGTGTCAAGGGAGGGACAAGGAGGAGTTAACTAAATCATGGGGTGGTTTTCCTGCATGCCATTCTCGTAATAGTGATTTTTCACAAGATCTGATAGTTTTATAAGAGGCTCTTCCCCCTTCACTCAGCACTTCTCCTTCCTGCTGCCCTGTGAAGACGGTGCCTTGCTTCCCTTCACCTTCCACCATGATTGTAAGTTTCCTGAGGCCTTTCCATCTATGTGGAACCATGAGTTGATTAAACCTCTTTCCTTTATAAATTGCCTGGTCTCAAGTATTTCCTTATAGTAATGTGAGAATGAACGAATACAGCCATGATCACCACTGCACTCCAGCCTGGGTCACAAAGCAAAACCTTGTCTCAAAAAACAAAACCACAAGAACAACAAAAACACAGAGGTTATTTCTCTACCTCTTGACTCTGTGTTTGGCCATATGACTTGCTTTGACCAACGGGATGTCACAGACATGATACAATCAGAGGTTTACACAACCACTCATGTGATTGAGCTTTTTCTGCTGTGCTTTTGCCATGAAAAGAATATGCTCAGGCTAGCCTACTGGTCCTAGGGGGTAGACAGGCAGAGCAGAACCAAGTTACCTAAGCCAACTCCATCTAAGGTCAGCCAACCCCTATTAGCCTCCAGGTATATGAGTTGACTCCAGTTGAGATAGGTAAAGTCTAGCCTAGATTAGCTAAACCTCAGAGGTACAAGAAATGAATGTTCATTATTGTTATTGACCATGAGGATCTGTGGTCATTGGTTACATAGCAATTTTCTGACAATAGATAACTTACATGTTGACCTACTTTCAACATACCCTTATGAGATAACAGAGATTGCTGCAGATACTCCCCATTCAGTTTTGGCTTCCTAGAGGGTCTTCAGGAGAGTACACCCCAGAAAAAGGGCAGAAACCATAACTATATACCTAGGCTGCTTCTTCTGTTTGGAAGGGATCCTTATGTGGAAACTATTCATATGCTGAGCTAGTGGCATCCCCAGGGATACTGAGGGTCAGAAAATAATATCTGATAACTGGGGAGAACCAAGGTCATTTCTGGTGGCAGAGTATCTGAGACTCAAGTAGGAAATTAGAGAATGGAACCAACAGTGGTAGCAACAGGGAATCCCCCTACCTCAGTATGTGATTCACCAAATACAAGGTCAAACAGATAACCACAACTCCTCAGTCAGCTACCAAGACTGTACAGAACCCAGAGCCCCAGAAACCTTGTTTTGGTCCTCCCTAAGTTTCTACATACCTGGCTTCTCAAAGAAAGAGGATCCACTTGCATACAAAACAAACTCTGCAATGTAGAAGAAGGCTGTTTCATCTGAAGCAGATTTTGAAAGCTTGTGAAACCGGAAGAACGTAATATAACTCAATAAATTTTTTAGTACCCATTAATACTGAAAACTGGAATAATCTCCAGAGATGTGGATGAACTAGGAATTGGATCTGCCTCCATGTCATATGCCAGGGTTAAGACATACCTGCTAAGAAAACAAGCAAATGCATACACAACAGAGGTGACCAGAAGATGGATACAATAAAATGCTACTGGATTACAGGAACACTGTGGGACCAGGACAAAAAGGGAAGGCTGAAGGAGGAAGTGCTTTTGCAGAGGAACATGATGAGTTTGGTTTGGGACCCATGTTATTTACAGCCTGGCAGGAACTCCACCTGTCTTATATATTTGTACATATCAGCTCCATCTTTTTCCCATTTCCCATTCGGCTTCAATCCTGCCTGCAAATTTAAATCTCCCTTGGAGAATAGAAACAATAACTTGCTTTTCTGTGATTTGCCCTTACAAAACAAGCAAAATGCCTTATGCATGGAAGATGCCTAATGATTTTTTTTGTTTCATTTCATTTTGTTTCATTTTGTGCAGGGTCTCCCTCCACAGCACAAGCTGGAGTGTAGTGGCATGACCATAGTTCACTGCAGCCTTGAATTCCTCCTCCAATCTCAACCTCTTAAGTAACTGGGACTAAAGCTGTGCTCCATCATGCCCAGCTAATTAAAAAAAATTTTTTTGTTTGGAGACAAGTGTTTCATTATGTTGCCCAAGCTGGTCTCAAACTCCTGGCCTTAAGCAATCCTCCTGACTCAGCCTCTCAAAGTACTGAGATTACAAGTGTGAACCACCATGCTCAGCTGATTTTTGTTGCATGTAGGAATTAGCGCATATTTGAATATTCTTGGACAGGGGTTTTACCTTTACTTCCTGGAGTTCCTTAGAGAAAAGTGGGGTGGGATAGGAGAGTAGACATAGGAAAGAGGTTGGAAGATTTGTGGAGACAAGGAACAGTCAAGGAATAGGTAAGAAAGAAGTGTTGGGAGAACCTAGAATTAAGATATTTGGGAAAGTAAAGACAGGGAGTAAAGATGGGAGACGATCTACTTGGATGTGCAGATAGTAAGTGTAGTTTAATACCTACAGGACATGAAATTAAAAGCTTCACCCCAAATGACACACAATTTTATTGCCTCTGGCATAACAATAAATAAAAGCCTTTTTTAGCCTTTTTGTACCTGCCTCTGGCCTGATGCAGTCGTTTTTATTCCATCTGTATTTATTATCAAACCAAGGAATTTCTGCTAAGTCATCCTGAAGTCAAACTTAGCTTGCACAACATGCTGTTTCATAATTAAATTAAAATTGCAGGATGTTTTGGATTAGAAGAATCTTCCTTCAGCCAGGCCTGAGGTTAGTAAGGGAGTGTGACCTGTATGAAATAGAATTCCCTCATCCAAAACATCCGGAACATTTCACTGGGTTAATTTGTAACTCACTGGGAGATTTTTGGTTCAATTTGCTAGAGATTTTCTGTCTGTTTCCATTTCTCTTTTCAATTCAGGTCAATATGCAGTTATTCAACTCTCTTACTGAAAATGATATGAAAAGTATTACTGAGTCCAAAGAATAAAGAAAATGAAAGGTAAAATGCAAGCAAAGGAAGAAATGTAATGAGTGAATAAATAAGTTCATTCATGAATAACCAATTTATTCATGAATAAATAAATCCATTCATCCAACAAATGAACTTACAGAACCCTTATTTTTACCACACAGGAAGCTAGGTAACTACCATGCAGTGGGGGTAGAACTATAAGCCACAGTTTCTGTTCTCTAGGAATTTAGAATTTTGTTTGTTTATTATAGAAAATTTGCTATTAGACAGTTTAAGTTCAATTTATACTGGTGTTTTAATTCAATCAAAAACTTCACAAAGAAATAAACCATGAACAATTCCCTTATACCTTTAAGAAGATGTTAAACAGTCGCTGTGGGAAAAGCTTAACAAAATCATTTTTTTGTACTTTGCACCATGGGACAGGATAGGTATGTATTGGCTAGACAGAATTCTGTGGCCACTGGCCAATAGGCATCAGGAAGAGAATTTTTAAATAGCTTTTTCCTCCCCCATTAGAGGCTTTAGAAAATAATTCTTGACCAGGCACAGTGACTTACCTGTGATCCCAGCGGTACAATCACTGTTCACTCAGCCCCTGGGTTCAAGCAGTTCCCCCACCTCAGTCTCCCTAGTAGCTGGGATTACAAATGTACTCCACCCCACCCAGCAGGTTTTAAAATTTCTTTTGTAGAGACAAAGTCTCACTGTGTTGCCTAGGCTGTTCTCCACCTTGTGGTCTCAAGCAGTCCTCCTCCCTTGGCCTCCCAAAATGCTGGGATTACAGGCATGAGCCACCACGCCCAGCCAGATAGTTTTTTGACTAAACTTGCAGGCTTGTGACTCAAACTTGATTGTGAAGGGGTGGAAGTAGGCACCACATCTCCCCCAAAATATTCATTTGCATTTAAAAACCAGAAGCTGGTTGGACAGCATCTTTGCCCTCAGTGTATCCTCAGATTTATGAATTTTCACAGGAGTCAAGAAGTTTCTGAAAGGGCCCAGGATCCTGACATGGTGCCCACACCCCTCCCTTCATCCTTCCACACTCACGTGTCACCCCCTCTACTGCGTCTCCACTAATCTTCTGTGACAAGGCTAGAGTATAGAAAAAGGACATTTTTTTCCCACCCTGCCATCCACAACCCCACAGCAGGGTAGGGAGAGAAGTGAGGGGACTCTGCACCAGTGGTTCTGTCTCAGCATCAGTCCTCCCTCCCTCCCTCCCTCCCTCCCTCCCTCCCTTCCTTCCTCTCTCTCCTTTCCTTTTTTCTATTTTTTATTTTTATTTTTTTTATAAAGATGGGGTTTCACCATGTTGGTCAGGCTGGTCTTGAACTCCCAACCTCAGGTGATCCACCCGCCTTGGCCTCCAAAGTGCTTGGATTACAGGTGTGAGCCACCATGCCTGGCCTCTCTCTCCTCTTTCTCTTTCTTTCTCATTTTGCTTTTGAGACAGAGTCTTGCTCTGTCACCAGGCTGGAGTGCAGTGGTGAGAGCTCACTGTGATCTCTGCTTCCGGGGTTCAAGTCATTCTCCTGCCTCAGCCTCCCAAGTAGCTGGGATTACAGGCATGTACCACCACCCCTGGCTATTTTTTGTATTTTTAGTAGAGATGGGATTTCACCATATTGGCTAGGCTAGTCTTGAACTCCTGACCTCAAGTGATCCACCCACAATGGCCTCCCAAAGTACTGGGATTACAGGCTTGAGCCACCTTGCCTGGACTGGCCTTCTTTCAATCGCTGGGGAGAGATGCAGGCCTGGCCCAGTGGACAACTGCACTGAATCTATCCTGACTTGGTCATCCTAGTTGCAGGTAGATCTTGTGGCAAACACTCGTTCACAGATAAACTGAAATTGTTGCCATGCTTGGAACCCTTGGAGGGTGAGAAAGAGAGAAGGTAAATTAGGGCTGTCAGAAGCATAGGGGAATGAGACTGAGGGGCAATGGTGGCACTAAAATCTCAAGTGGGAAGAGCTCATACACAGAAATGTTACTGGGACAGCCATGCCTACCGACCTTTTCTAGAAGCGCTGTCTGCATAAAATATGTAGTTTTTGATCTCTGTGCTTGTTTCTGTTTTTGTT
Source organism: Saguinus oedipus (assembly GCA_031835075.1). Classification (NCBI taxonomy): domain Eukaryota; kingdom Metazoa; phylum Chordata; class Mammalia; order Primates; family Cebidae; genus Saguinus; species Saguinus oedipus. The sequence goes on from CM063169.1 coordinate 19,079,073, forward strand.
TTTTTTTGAGATGGATCTCGCTCTGCCACCCAGGCTGGAGTGCAGTGGTGTGATCTCGGCTCACTGCAACTCTACCTCCTGGGTTCAAGCAATTCTGCCCAAGCTTCCCGAGAAGCTTGGATTACAGGTGTATACTACCACTCCCCACTAAGTTTTTCTATTTTTAGTAGAGATGGGGTTTTACAATGTTGGCCAGGCTGGTCTTGAACACCTGACCTCAGGTGATCTGCCTGCCTCAGCCTCCCAAAGTGCTGGGATTACAGGCATGAGCCACCATGTTTGGCTTCTGTGCGTTTAAAGGTAAGGCTAATGGGTCTGAGGCTGGCGGGTGAGGATGCTGGTGGAAGGAGAGCCCAGCCCAGCTCTGCTGAAAAGAGAGTGGGTTCTCCCCACAGACAAGAGCAGATAGGAGAAGAGGAGATGATTTAAAAAATTGCTAGGGAAGAGATGCTTAGGGAGGGGACTCCTGGAAAAGTCTGGAGTTTCTGCCTAGATTTCATGTGAATTGGGACATAAATGTAAAGACACTAGCATTTGTTCCCATAGGTTGGTATAGTATAGAGAATAACTTTTACAAAATAAAATTAAAAGTATGAGATATGAGAGAGGTTAAAAAGTAAAAAAACAAAAATGAAAACCATTGCATGCTAATTAAGGGAAGAATCAAGGTTTATAAATAGGAAACAAAGACCTGTAAATTGAAGTTAATAATAAAAGGTAATTATAAATATTTTAAGAAACATAATGTTTGCAATATTAGAGTTGGGGAGTGTGTGTGTGGTTGGATACAGAAAGTCCTAAGAGGAAAAAACATTCAGATAGGAAATAATTTGTTGTTAGAAAATTATTTCCACTTCTCATCTTAACCGTTTGACTCAAAGGAAAATAAAGTAAGATACATGAAAGAACAACTATTTCCAAACCAATCATTCTCAGACACGTTTTATAAAAGAGATAACCCAAATGGAACCAGGGTATCTGGAGAAGGTTGTGGCTCGTAATTGAGTCTGCTCCCAGTGAATGGTACTTTATGTTTACCTTGCACTTTTACTGAGTTGCTCATAACATTCAGAAACTGGAGCCCTCATAGGAATGCCCATGCAGCCCGGTCACTTTTCTGCATCCATCAGCTGAGGAGCTGGAAAGTTCCTTTTTTGCTGACTGTGGTCATGCATGACTGGATAATTTATGGACAAGACCAACAAGCACATCCATATTCAAACTCGTTAATTACCAAGAGAGGGACTCAGCCCAGAATCACTCTGAGGATAAAAGCCCTCAGGGAGGGAATCTATTCAAATCATCAGAGCCTTTTAAAAAATAAAAATAATAATAAATTCTGATTTTTCTCAGCAGCACCTTTCAAATACAGGGAGGGCTGTTTCTTAGGCCCAAAGGAAACATTATGAAGGGTATCTGAGATTTTTCATGTTAATATCTATATGAAAAGGCCAGATATTAGAATTAAAAAAAACATGACTAGGGAAAAAATTAGGGGTTAAGAAAATGTCCCAAATTTCAAAAGGGTACATTTTGGAAATTGCCATTGATAACAATTGATAGCTTTGATAATAGCATTGAGTGCTTGGTAGCAAACAACAGAAAATTCTAGAAGAGATTATTGAAGAGATGGTGTTTGAGCCTTAGAGATAAAAAGGGGCTCCTGCTGAGAACCAGGTTCAGCCTCTAAGAACAAGAGATGTGTATTAAAAACTTTCTCTTTTGATAAGTTTGCTAGGATGCTTTGCAACATCTATAACACTGTGTTTTGGACAAGAAGGTTGAAGTTGGGCTGATAACCATTTCAATAGACTTGGTGATGGCACCAAGGAAGGCGAACCTGGAAAGTCTCCATGCCCTGTGGTCTGCTCCCTGCTCTTACTCATTCAGCTCAACAAATGGTTCTGCAGTAACTCAACACACAATGATACAGTGCAGATTTTATGCAAGGTGCTCTTCCAGGCAAGGGATAGAAAGAAGTTGTTGGATCCCTGTCCTCATAGGGTTTATAATCTAGTGGTGGCAAAGGACAAGTGCACAACTAACCACAATAGTTGTGGTTAGTTGAAAAGCCACAAGAAGAGAAGTACCGACTGTTCATGGAGGCTTGCACCTGTAGTCCCAGCTACAGGGGAGGCCAAGGCAGGAGGATAGCTTGATCCCAGGAGTTGGAGGCTGCAGTGAGCTATGATCGTGCCATTGCACCCTAGCCTGGGTGACAGAGTGAGGCCATGTCTCTAAAAACAAAAGAGAAGTACCAAGTGTCATGTGGATCTGTGAAGACAAAGATCCCTTCCAGTTAGAAGACTAATAAGGCTTTGCATAAGAGATACCATTGGAGGTGGAGTTTGAAGGAAGAGAAAGATGCGGAGTGATGAAAGAAGGTGTTTGCCTCAAATGGCATGAGCAGAGGCACAGACAAGGAAGAAGTTAATCTCAAAGTCCAGTTTGATTGAAGCAGGAGGACTAAAAAGGATAGTCAGGACTGTTTTGATGGATTCTTCCTGCCAGGAGTTGGCTATCTCTGGGAGTTCTTGATGGGTAAGTGAAAGGACTTGGGGCTGAAGAATTACACAGTCTCACATTTGAGTCCTGCCAAAGCCACTACTTTAGCCATGACAATAAGGAAGTTAAGGCCCTTCTCCAAGCTCTGTGTAGTTACCTCATCTGCAAAATGGGCATGGGTAAAGCTCCTAGCACAAGAGGTCATTCTGGGAACCAAGTGAGGTGATAGTTACAATGGTGTGTGCACAGAGTAAATGCTCTCAGTGTAGCCAACTAAGCCCAGGTTAAAACTGGAGGAAGCTCCCCGCCTTTGGGGGTTTCATCTGTAGCTTTGATTCGAGTAAGTAGAACAGCGAATAGATTTCTTTTTGTTATTTGATCACAATCTCAACTCAGCAGGGAGAGCCTCCACGCTGAGCCCAGGTAGACAATAACCTGAGCCAGAGACACAGCAAAGCTCCCTCCAGGGAGAATGGGAGGGAGGAGCCTCAGATTTGACAGGACTTGGCACTGGCCAGGCGTGCAGTCTGAGGAAGCAGCAGGTGGGTCCTACGTGCTGCAGGTGTCTAACCTGGGTGACCAGCTGAATGGAGAAGCAGGAAAAGTCAGAGGGGACTGTGAGGAAGACACACGGCAAAGACATGGGGTTCGAAAGGAAGAAGCTTGGTGGAAGCCTGGGATCAGCAGTCTGGGCAAAGTGTAGAGGAGAGAGATGTGCTGCCTGCCACACTCCTGGATTCGGACAGCTCAGAGCAACACGAAAAAAAGTGGGGAGAGCTCTTGATCCCTACAGGATCCCCACAGAGACCCCGAGGGAAGATGCGAAGGTTTTTAGGTGATGCCAAGCTGGGAGATTGGCTAACACAAACACAGCAAAGTATCGTTTCAAAGCAGTCTTGAAAAGCTAGAATTGTAAGTTGGAGCAAACAACAAAAACTAACTCACATATTAACTCATTTCCTCTTTCATATAAGGGAGATTCTGTTATTATCTTCATTTTACAGATAAGAAAACTGACACAAGGCCTGTAATCCCAGCACTTTGATGGGCCAAGGTGGGAGAATTGCTTGAGGCCAGGAGTTTAAGACCTATCTGGGCAACATAGGGAGAACCCTATCTCTACAAACAAAATTTAAAAATTAGCCAGCATGGTGGTGCTCACCTATAGTCCCAGCTACTCAGAGGCTAAGGTAGGAGGATCCTTTGAGCCCAGGAGTTGAATGTTAAAATGAGGTATGATCACGCCACTGTACCCCAGACTCGAGGCTAGAGCAGGACCCTGTCTCTAAAAAATAAAACAACAACAACAACAAAAGAAAACTGAAACACAGAGAGAGATTAAGTCGCTAGGTCAGTAGTAGACCTGGGCTTTCAACAGGACAGCAGGCTTTGAGATCTGTGGTCTGGAAGGAATGAAGGAGGGAAGTAGATCATTATGGAGCATTTACAATTTGCCAGACTCCAAATTTTTCCCAAAGGAGTCCTTAGGAAGCGGGGAGACCTGGAAGGAGGTAAGATGATTTAAAATATGGCTTAGTGGGATGGGACATGGTGGCTCACACCTGTAATCTCAGCACCTTGGGAAGTGGAGGTGGGTGGATTACTTGAGGTCAGGATTTTGGGACCAATGTGGCCAGCATGATGAAACCTCATCTGTAGTAAAAATACAAAAATTAGCTGGGTGTGGTGGCATGCGCCTGTAATCCCAGCTACTCGGGAGGCTGAGGACCGAGAATCACTTGAACGTGGGAGGCGGAGGCTACAGTGAGCCAAGATCACGCCACTGCACTCTAGACTGGGCGACAGAGACTCCACCTCAAAACAAAATAAAATAGTATTGCTTAGGGGACAAAGATGACAATGTGTGGGAAGTTTACTTCTAGACACCCTCTAGGCCTGTGAGAGGCATTTGGGGAGGCAGGAGCTAAATTTTCTGTGCTAACCCTTGCTCTGATATGCATGACTTCTGAGCATGGTGCAGATAAGCAGCCGTCCCCAGCTGTTTCTGTTCAGGGGGGTCGCATTTCTCACTGTCTATGAAAATCTGATCTCTAAGTCTGATGACTATTGCATGTGATATGAATGAGGTATCTGCAAGGTGCATGGTGTGCGTGTAGTGCATTGTTGTTTTGGATCAATGGGTGTCTATGTGTGTGTGCTGCCTGACTGTATAGTGAATGCACATCTGTGTGTGCCTGTGTGTGTGTGATTGTATGGCAAATAGCTGCGTGTGTGTGATTGTATGGGAAATGGCTGCATGTGTGTGATTGTATGGCAAATGGCTGTGTGTGTGTTGCCCACATGTATGTGTGATGTATATGTGTATTTTTCTGTGTGTGTGTGTGTGTGTGTGTGTGTGTGTGTGTGTGTGTGTGTGTGTGGTATGTAGAGGTGTCTGCATGGTGAGAGATTGTGTGTATGAGCAGTTAGCTGTAGAAACTGCCTGGTGTATGTGTGTGCATGTGTTTGCCTGTGTGGTGTGGGCACTCTAGTGGAAGTTTATTTCATAATCCTGGATGGAATTGGAACAAAAGCTGGGTAGCTCAGCACCCGTGCAAAGGCAGATCACCCCACCTCTCCCAGGAGGGCTCACAGAAAGCACAAGAAGCAGAGGCAGAAAGAGCCTGGCAAGGGAGAGGCTGCATGGCTGCGCACCCACAGCGGCCCCCTCAGGACAGCTTTGATGCTGCACATGCGATGGGAAGATTCCTGGGGCTCTACACCTGCTGTCACAGACACCCCTGACTTGAAGCTGAAATAGACGGAGCCACTAGGATAACATGCATATTTTTCCAGATGAAAAATGGACACACACACACACGCATGTGCCCTTCACCTTCTCATTTTCCCCCAAATTCTCACAGCTAGGAGACATGCTTCGACAGTTCTTCCCTAGGTGTGGGGTGACAGAAAGCAAGTCCTAATGAAGGAGCTGACCCGGGGAGGCAAAGGAGAGGCACTGAGGATCAGGCAGATCAATAGCTCCAGAGTCTAATGTGCAGGACAGGCACAGGTCAGAACTGAGCCACCAGGCACGCCGGAGTTAGGGGATAGGACTGTCTTAAGACAGATCCACCACTTGGAACCAGACATCAGCCGCCAGGAAAAAAGTGAGCGGTCTGCGGTCCAGGTTTAACCAGGAGAGTGGGCATCAGCTGACCTCCAGGAGCTGGAAGGCTGAGCAAAGTGGCACAAACGCAGAGCCAAGGCACAGGGTCAAGGAAGGATCCCTGCCACTGCAGCAGCGTCAGTTTAGTGGGCATGTTTGCAGGAGTCCTCCAGAGCAGGCTGAAATCCCCTGATACGACTGGCTCAAGGCTTGCTGATGGAAATAAAGGAGAACATCTGGCGGTAGTAAGATAAGAAGAAAATTGTCTTCCATTTTCCCCTGCCTACCTCACCAAATGTCCACATTCTATGTTCTGGAGAAAATTAGTCTCCCAGTAGGATGGCAGGTCTGTTTTTATGCATGGACTATATTTGGTGCATATAAACTAAAAATATCAACCCAAGGAAATTTAGTTAAAGGCAGGGCTTGTCCTTTTGCATACCCCCAGACCCCCATCACGATCACTTGGCTCTGTGCCTGGATTTAGAAGGAGTCATCCCTTCTCCCAGAAAAGTTTAGATGGCACACACTCTGGGCCTCTTAGAACCCTACCAGATATCAGTTAAAGATAGAAAGCAATGTATTTCTTATATTAATTCTTTTTTTTTTTTTGACAGAGTCTTGCTCTGTCACCCAGGCTGGAGTGCAGTGGTGCGATCTCAGCTCACTGCAACCTCTGCCTCCCAGGTTCATGCGATTCTCCTGCCTCAGCCACCCAAGTAGCTGGGATCACAGGCATGCATCACCACGCCCAGTTAATTTTTGTATTTTTAGCAGAGACAGAGTTTTGCCATGTTGGCCAGGCCGGTCTCAAACTCCTGATCTCAGTTGATCCTCCTGCCTCAGCCTCCCAAAGTGTTAGGATTACAGGTGTGAGCCACTGTATCTGGCCTTCTTATATTAATTCTAACATTGATTAACATATAGGTTTAAATAGAATGTCATTAACATAACATATATAACAATTACTGCTTCAGTTCACGGTCCCTTGTAGGGTGTGAACATCTAAGGGCAGAGATGAGGTATTTTTATTGCTGTGTTACAAGTTATCTAGCACAGAGCCTGGCAGTTGTTTAAAACTGTTGAAGTCAATATGCAAATAAAAAACATAGATTTCTAAATATTTGTGTTTATTTGCACATGTGCACGGGATCTCAGACCTCTCACTCTGGAAACTGCTTGAGAGATTACCTTGTCTATCTTCTCACCAGTGCAGGAGGTAGTTCTACAACCTTCTTAGCAGACCACCATCCACCTCCTCTGGGAACTTCTAGCCACATCTCTGAGACAGCCTATTCCACTGCAGGGCAACTCTGATAGAAATGACTTCTTCAAAGTGATCCCAAACCAGACTCTCCAGTAACAGCTACCCAGTGTCTTCTCTCACTCTGTCCCCTACATATTTTTTTCCGTTTCTTCCAGGTGAAACAAATGGCCATGTGAAGTCATTTCAAGACCGCTCATCCTCCTAGTCACACTCCTCTAGGATCAATGAATGTGGTTTATGTTCACGTCCCCTAAAATACATGGTATGCAAGACTAAAACTATGCAATTTGACTACAGAGTAGCTGGGGGCTTTTACCCCTCTAACTTTGTTATTCCTGTGCTATTAATGTCACCTACAATTGCATTAATCTTTATAACTGTCACATTTTCCTCTTGATTTGTATTAGACATCTAAAGAGCACAGTTAAAAAAAAAACTCAGTTGAACTAGTCTGTCTCACTGTCTACAATTGGTTTTTCAAAGCCAAACCCCATTAAGTTAAGAAACTGACTGCTTGAGATCTTGGTACATATTGGAAAACACCATACTGGGAGAAGGAACTAGAACTTACGTTGGGACCTGTTCTGGGATCATCTTTCTCCATCCCACTGCCCATCAAGTTTCCTGGCAGGAATACCTGGAGGCATCCTTGACCCCTCTCCTTCCTCACAAGTCACCAAGACTCAACAATTCTGCCTTAAAATATCTTCCTTTGTATTCCCGCTGTTATGCCCTTTGCTCAGATTTTAACACAAAATACTGCAGGGTCTTTGTTAAGTGCAAGCTCCATGGGTATTCTCTGCTTAAAATGTTTCAATAGCTTTAGATTCTTCCAGACAAAGCCTGGATCCCTTTGTAGGGCTTGAAGGTCCCTTTGGGAGCTTTTGTTATTGACATCTGCAGCCAGATATTCTCCCTCCCTCTGTGCACATCTTAAGTGTCAGCCATTCCAATTATGTGCTTCCTGTTCCCGCACTCACTTGCCTTCCTCCTGCTTTTAGGTCTTTGCTTGTATCTGTGAGGCATTGCTCTAGACGCTGTATGCAAATTCATGCTTTCAGTCCTCATCGCCATCCTCTGAAGTAGATAGTATTCCCATTTAACAGATGGTAGCGCTCAGGCTGGGGGTGGTGGCTCCCACCTGTAATCCCAGCACTTTGGGAGGCCAAGGCGGGCGGATCGCTTGAGGCCAGGAGTTCCAGACCAGCCTGGCCAACATGATGAAACCCTGTCTCCACTAAAAATACAAAAATTAGCCGGGCATGGTAGTGCACATCTGTGCTTAGGCACGAGAATTGCTTGAACCTGGGAAGAGGAGGTGGCAGTGAGCCGAGATTGCACCACTGCACTCCAGCCTGTGTGCTGTGTGACAGAGCGACACTCTGCCTAAAAACAAAAAGGAAAACAAAACTAAACAAAAACAAAAAATAGATGAGGGAGCTCAAATGTTAAGCATTCTTTCCAGAGATGTGCAGTTAATAAGTTGTAGAGCTGGATGAGTCCTTAGCCTAAAATGCCCTCCGATCCTTGGCAAACTTCTTGTCAAACTTCTGCCCATCTTTCAAGACAGTTCAAGCCTCAGCTCTTTGGGAAGTCTGCCTACCCCCTGAACTTGACCATTCAATAATACTTAGCATTCTGGGCTAAATGCTAAATGGTGGCTTCCCTCTAAGCAGCTTATATCTGAGGACCTGCCCCTGTCCTGTTCCTCCCTGAGTCCCCAGAGCCTATATTCTGCACCAGGAATCCGCTGAATGATTTGCCAAATTATCAACCTTTGGTAATCAATTTTTCCTGCAATGCACACAAAAATCTGGCAAAAGCTTAATTGTAGACTAGCTGGCTTCTGAAAAGCGAGCCAATTATCCCAAGTTCATTGAAGAGCAGTGGTGCTTTCTATAATGTACATTACCTAAACGTGCACAAGGGCAGGAAGGTTTTCTTTTTTTATTATTTTTAATTGCATTTTAGGTTTTGGGGTACATGTGCAGAACATGCAAGGTAGTTGCAATGACTAAGTCTAGCATACCATTTGCTCAGAAGATGTCCCTCAAGTACATCTCCTTTAGGATGCAATTTAGTCTATGAGGTGCGAGGAAGGCTGTGCAGTGGAGGTGGGAGAGTTGTCCCTGGCACATTTGGCCAGATGGGCAATGAGCAGGGAGAGGAGCTACGAACCTTGCAAAAGAGCAACCTGAACTTTTTCTACACTAAATGTTCACCCAGAGAAAATCAGGTAAGTATGAAGTCTTAAAGGAGTGAGGGCAGCAAAATCCATGCCTTGCTGTCCTACCTGTGCAAACATCACCAAGGGCTCTGGCATCGATGCTGCACTAACTCTATTTTATTTTCTTTTTCTTTTGATACTGAGTTTTGCTCTTGTCACCCAGGCTGGAGTGCAGTGACGCAATCTTGGCTCAGTGCAACCTCCGCCTCCCAGGTTCAAGTGATTTTTCTGCCTCAGCCTCCTGGGTAGCTGGGGTTACAAGTACACACAACCACGCCTGGCAAATATTTTGTATTTTTAGAAGAGACAGCGTTTCGCCATGTAGGACAGGCTGGTCTCAAACTCCTGACCTCAGGTGATTTCCCCTGCCTCAGCCTCCCAAAGTGCTGGGATTACAGGCTCAGCCACTGCGCCTGGCCCCTATTCTCTTGTTTTCTGAATTCTCCATGTTCTGGTACCTGGGGCCTCGCTGACTTGGGGAAACTGTTCCTCCAACCCCAGGGCCAGCCAGTTATTACAGATAGCAAATGACTGCCTGCAAGCACATCTTTCATAGGCAAACCAACCAGGGCAAAGCCCATACCCACAACTACCCCCTTTCCCAAGTGCTAACCTTCAAGCAGATATTCCCCTGGCCTAATCACCCCAGGGTGCCAATCAGGTAACTTGGGACTCCTACACTCCAGAGCCTGCTGATGGTATGAGAATGAGCCAATCCTAAACCTGCTTAGCCTGTTTTCCCATTATGGCTTATTTCTTCCCACAAAAACCACAACAAAGACTCACGAACATGGTTTCCCACCCAGCTCCTGAGTGACCCTGACTCTCCCCTGCGTGACCCTGCATGCCATGCCATGCCTCCCGCTTTCCGGGATCGACGAGTATGAAACTTCTTTCCTGACAGTCACTTCCACGTCTGTGCATCTTACCGTACCCGATTAAAGCAAATCCCCTGTTCACTTTAAACACAGGTTAGCCTATGTCATAGAAGATTCTTTTCCTCGACCTTCCCCACAAGCTTTTGAAGTGCATAACTAGACATCATCATCGTCAACAACGTCATCCTCATCATTATCCTACAGCTAAGAAAGGGAAACAAGGGCAAATGCCAGGGATTCACCTAAGGTCCCCAAAAGGAGGCCAAGCTGGGGTTTAAACACAGTTTGGGGGCTAGTACCAAATGCTGACCATTTTCCCCCAAAATTTGCAGAAGCCCATAGGAAGTTAGAAACATGGTCCCCAGTGAACCTCAGCTGCTTTGTATATAAAATGGAGACTACAGAATATTGATCTTTTGGAGAACTATGACATTGTATGTGCAAGCACTTTGTAAAACATACTGTATACATGCATTTAAAAACTGGTGACCTTACGTTACATGATTAAAATCATCAATTAATAACATAATGGCTATCTTACAATTACGACAGCTGCTTATGATGAAATGATTATCGTTTCATTTAACCCTGACAACAACTCTATGAGTTGATGAGTATTATTATCCCCATTTGCAAAGAAGAATGAGTCTATGAGAAGTTAAGAAATGCGCTGGAGTTTGCATCGTTAGCTCTATGTGGAGCTATGATTCGAACTAATATATTAAACTGTCTGTCCCAAAGTTTTTCCCTGCCCTCAGAACTAAGAATACTCATGTAAACATTTGTTCTTTTTGGCTGCCTGGCATACCAAACACACTCTAAGCTTGGAGGAGACCTGCCTTCCCATCTGGAGCCTGAAGGGGGCCTTTTCTCCCCAACTCCAAGCTATTACAACATGTGATTGACGTAAGGAATACATTCAGGTCTCCAGTGAGAAACTGACATGGAAATGCAGAGTGGTCTTGCATTATACAAAATAGCAAATCATAAGCACAGACTATAGTCCAATATCCTTCACATCATGAAAAATATGACATAGGACGTGCCGCAAAGGAGCAAAGGCATGCTTCTATCAGGTTTTGCATTCCAGAAAGCAGCTACTGCAGTCCTGGTCGGAAACAAATGGATGGAGCAGAGTAATAGCCACCCTCTTACAGCTGAGATGTGAACTTTCAAGGCATTGAAAGAGACAGACATAACTGCCACTGTTTATGGAAGACCTCATTTCTGTCTGGTACTACATGAGACACTTTGCCTGTGTTATTTGTTGTTTGTTTTTTGCTTTTTTGAGACAGGATCTCACTCTGTTACCCAAGCTGGAGTGAAGTGGCTCAATCATGACTCACTGCAGCCTTGACCTCCCTGGCTCAGGTGATCTTCCCACTCAGCCTCCTGAGTATCTGGGACTACAGGTGCCCACCACCATGCCTGCCTAATTTTTGTATTTTTTGTAGAGACAGGGTTTTACCATTTTGCCCAGGCTTGTCTCAAACTTCCGGGGTCAAGCAATCTGCCTGCCGTGGTCTCCCAAAGTGCTAGGATAACAGGCATGAGCCACCATGCCTACCCATATGTGTCTTATTTAATCACCATTTAACAGGAAAGAACACTGAAGCTCAGAGGGATTAAGACCCTTTAGTAAATGTTGGATCTGTCAGATTCCTAAGACCAAGCTCCAAGCAAAGATTCCTCAAACATTTAATGTGCAAAGAAGACACCCAGAGATCTTATAAAGTTGTAGATTCTGATTCAGTAGGTCTGTAGTGGGGCCTGAGATTCTGCATTTCAAGTAAGGATCCAGGAGATATAGATTCTGCTGGCTGGTGGACCACATTTTAAGAAATAATAAATGTTTGTGCTTCTTAGATGCCATCATAAAAAATACTCATGGTAGGCCAGGTGTGGTGGCTCATGCTTGCAATTCCAGCACTTTGGGAGGCTGAGACAGGAGGATTGTTTGAGGCCAGGAGTTTGAGACCAACCTGGGCAACATAGTGAGATTCCTGTCTCTACAAAAAATGTCAAAATTAGCTAGGCAGGTGGCATGCACCTGTAGTTCCAGGTACCCAGGAAGCTGAGATGGAGGGATTGCTTAAATCCAGGAGGTCGAGCTGTGATCATGCCACTGCACCCCAGCCTAAAAGATAGAGCAAGACCCTGTCTCAAAAAGAAAAGACCACAAAACAAATCCATGGCTCTTCTACTTGTTCTAAGCACTTCCCTAGGACTCTCTCCCTTTTCTAGAGCTTGATGGCATGAGAAGAGACTCCCTCAGCAATATAAATGTCAGAATTTAACCCAATGAACAATTTCTCCTTCCATTTGTTCAATCCCCACACCTTCGTCGAGTGCCTTCTAAGCCAGACACAGCAGTAGGTATGAAGGAGACCAGGATAAATGAGATAAGGTCCTGGCCTCTGAGAGAGGAGCCATGGATGGAGACAGAATGTTGTAAAAAATCTCTGATGCGGCCATGCGCGGTGGCTTACACCTGTAATCCCAGTATTTTGGGAGGCAGAAGCAGGTGGATTACCTAAGGTTCGAGACTAGCCTGGTCAACATGGTGAAACCCCGTCTCTACCAAAAATACAAAAAATTAGCCAGGCATGGTGGTGGGAGCCTGTAATCCCAGCTACTCAGGAGGCTGAGGCAGGAGAATCACTTGAACCTGAGAGATGGAGATTGTAGTGAGCCAAGATTGTGCCATTGCACTCCAGCCTCAGAAACAGGAGTAAAACTCTGCCTTAAAAAAAAAAAGAAAAGAAAAGAAGAATGTCTCTGATGCTTCCATGAAAGAACAGCCTGCAGCATGCTGCCTTAGGATCCCCAGCCCAATCACCACTGCTATGGCAGTCGAGGCCATCCTGACAGCTCCAGCACCATCTTCAACACTGTAAGTCTAGGGCACTTTTCACCATTGTGCTTTCCAACCATATTGATACACAGACAATTTTACAGAGGCACAACCTGTCCAGATTCTACTGTGAAAGTCCAATTCCTACCTTGGGTCATAACCCAAGGGTCATAACCTACCTTGGGTTATGACTGTGTCAGTACACATATAATATCATGCCACTATTTGTTGGAACAAGACATGTTGCATGTTTCTTGGACTTCACCCAGGCTGGAATGCAGTGGTGCAATATCAGCTCACTGCAGCCTCAACCTCCCCAGTTTAAGCAATCCTCCCACCTCAGCCTCCCAAGTAGCTGGAACTACAGGCATGTGCCGTCATGCTTGGCTATTTCTAAGTATTTTTGTAGAGACAAGATATAAGTGTGGTGGCTCACACTTGTAATCCCAGCACTTTGGAATGCTGAGGTAGGCAGATCACTTGAGGATAGGAGTTTGAGACCAACCTGGCCAAAATGGCAAAACTCTGTATCTACTAAAAATACAAAATTAGCTGGGTATGGTGGTGGGCTTCTGTAGTCCCAGCTACTTGGGAGGCAGAGGCAGGAGAACTGCTTAAAATGGGAGGCAGAGGTTGAGATTGCACTACTGCACTCCAACCTGGGCAACAGAGCAAGACTCAGTCTCAAAAAAATAATAATAATAACAAAATTTAAAAGGCCCCAGAGAGCTGCCTTGCCCCTTCCACCATGTGAGGATACAGTGAGAAGGTGCTATCTACGAATGAGGAAATGGGCCTCAGCATGCACTGAATCTCCCAGTGTCTTGATTTAGGACTTCGCAGCCTCCAGAACTATGAGAAATAAGTTTCTGAGGTTGATGAATTGCCCAGTTTATGGTATTCTGTTATTGCAGCCTGAGTGGACTAACACAGGTTTATATTCCAACTAGCAAGAAGTCTAAAGTGATGGCATCAGATGGCTCCCAGCTATTCCCTATATGTGAACAGAAAACCCTCTTTCTCTAGCAAGTGCTATTTCTTTATCTCCACCTGCCTTTTTTTTTTTTTTTTTTGCAATGGAGTCTTGCTCTGTCGCCCAGGCTGGAGTGCAGTGGCTTCATCTCGGCTCAGTGCAACCTGCGCCTTCTGGGTTCAAGTGTTTCTCCTGCCTCAGCCTCCCAAATAGCTGGGATTACAGGTGGTCACCACCACGCCCTGCTAATTTTTGTACTTTTAGTAGAGACGGGGTTTTGCCAAATTGATCAGGCTGGTCTTGAAATCCTGACCTAAGGGGATCCACCTGCCTTGGCCTCCCAAAGTGCTGGGATTACAGGCATGAGCCACCATGCCCGGCCTCTTTACCCTCATTTTTATAGCATGGCCAATAAGGGAGTGGGGAGAGAGACGTAAAGCAGCTGGAATGTGAGGAGAGAAGGCTCACACTCCGGCAGACAGCCAGCATCATTTGACTGTGGCTTCCAGATGACTATTCAGTTTCATTCCATTGAACTCCTGGCACTTTTACTTGAGTCTTGTGGTTCTTTAAGGTCATTTAAACCTATCTGAACCCAGATGCAGAGAAGATTGTAAACAGTCAGGAACACAGGAAGCTGGTCAAGATAATAGACAAGGGGAGAAAACAAAGGCCTTAGCAGGGCACTGTGGCTCATGCCTATAATCCCAGCACTCTGGGAGGCCCAGGCTGGAGGATCACTGGAGCCCTGGAGTTTGAAACCACTCTGGGCAATGTCGAAAGACCCTGTCTTTACCATGTCCAGCTAATTTTGTTTATATATAAAATTATGATTACTTAAAAGCAAAATTAGCTGGGTATGGTAGCACATGCCTGTAGTCCTAGGTACTCGGGAGGCTGAGATGGGAGCACACTTGGGCCTAAGAGGTCAAGGGTGAAGTGAGCCACGATCGTGCCACTGCACTTTAGCCTGGGTGACAGAGAGAGAGCCTATCTCAAAAAACATATAAAAATGTAACAGAAGGAAAGAACTTAATCCCATGAGCAGTTATAACAATTACACTAGAGGATACTTTTATGGCTATAATTCTTTGGGAAACTTCTACTGCCAGGTAGCAAAGCATTGTGAAGTTCTTGAATTGAACTTTAGGTTGAAAGATACCTTAAGGAACTCTTGGAGACTGGTTCTCTAAATTTATAGATGAGGCACAGGAGGTGTCATTGCTGAAGTCCAGGTCTCACAGCAAGTCATAAAGGAGCCAGAATGTGAGGCTCAGTCTGCTGAGTCATAATCCAGTGACCTTCCTTCGGGTTGCCTGGGACTCGCTCCTCAATTCAGCACCCTGCAGCCTTCCTCCAGGGATACAATTTTGCCCTCGTCACGAACCATCTGTAGTCTCACTCATCATCTGGTTAATTCAGTCGTTTTGCAGCTATATGTGCAGAACCCAGCATGTGCCAGGGGCACCGCAGGAACATGACAGATCAAGTCCCTGTCCCAAGGTGATCACGGTTTGCTTCAATTCCTCACTGTGGCCACGCTTCTTGGATTCGGTCTTCCCCCAGAAATAGCCGCTTCTCTCCCTACTATGAGAGATGCTTTACTTTCATAGTGAAAGCATTCCTATTAATGCTGATATGAGAGAAAAACAGAACACAACAAAACGGCAGACCTAGCTTATGGTAGACAGGGTCTAAAGATAGTGAATTGGCTTTGGATTTTAATCAAGCTTTTAGGCTCCAATAAGAATTTAATTGCAGGTGTCCTTACGGTTTATTTCACAGAATGACAATTGAAGATGGCCTCTATATTTCTTTACAATGGCTATAAATGCTGCTCATCCAAAGAGCTGTTTGCTTACATCAAGTTTTTAAGGGATGTAGTCAGTATTAATCCAAATGAAGCCCTAAAAAGCTGTGGCTACACTGGAACACTCAAGAGGGTTAGCTCTGAGAAGGCATGACTCCAGCAATGAAGTTATATAATCAGCAAGAATCAAAAATACAACCCCAACAGCTTAGAAACCTGCTTTCTGCTTTTCCTTCTTAGAGGAGGTTTAATCTGGCCTAAGTCTAAGACGATTTGTCTTAAATTGACAATGCAGGCTTAACTAGTTTATTATTTTAAAAGGTGATACAACACTTTTTATTCTTCATGGACCTCAGAATTCTTTCCTCGATTTGTAATTACTGTGATGTTTGAGAGATTATTGGCATGACAACTTTTCTGATTCCCTCACTGTTATATCTTCAAGCAGGAATCAAAGAAAAGCAACCTGCAATGACTCCATGGGAAAGGAAATCCAACTGTGTGAATCCCTGTCTCCTCTGGAGATATGAATCCGTGTTTCCAACATTGAAAATAGATTTCTGCAGCAAAGTGTATCGTTTATAAAGATTTTCACTCAGGATGAAGAAGGTAGAGATTATATCAATTCAATTGTACTTGTTCTAAGGGAAGCACGGTCAGTGGATGACATTTTTCAAATTACCTCCTATGTGCAGGGTATATAGCATATATCGAATAAATTACTTCAACAATCAATAAGCAAAATTAACTTTAAAAATAAAGTTTTGGCCAGGCGTGGTGGCTCATGCTTATAATCCTAGCATGTTAGGAGGCCAAGCAGTAGGATTGCTTGAGTCCAGGAGTTTAAGACCAGCCTAGGTAACGTAGTGAGACCTCATCTCTACAAAAACCTTTAAAAATTAGCCAAGTGTGGTGGCATGCACCTGTTCTCCCAGCTACTTGGGAGGCTGAGGTGGGAGGATCACTTGAGCCTGGGAGGTGGAGGTTGCAGTGAGCTGAAATTGCACGACTACACTCCAGCCTGGGCAACGAAGTAAGGCTCTGTCTCAAAAACAATAAATAAAAAATAAAAAAGTTTTAAGGGTGGGAGATATCTGAACCATCATAAATACCATTAATAAAATTCCTAACTCTCTGACGATATATTTGGGGATATAGTTAGTTGAAGTCATGTAGAAATGTACCATGGTTCTTTAGCCCACTTGGAAGCTAAAGTTGAACACATATTTTCCCCAATAACTGGGTTTCATTAAGAAATATAGAATGAAACATATTAAGGCAATTTTTTTTTTTTTTGAAGATGAGGCTGGTCACGATGGCTCAGGCCTACAATCTCAGCATTTGGGAGACAGAAGCAGTTGAATCTCTTGAGCTCAGGAGTTCGAGACCAACCTCAGCAACACAGGGAGACCCCGTCTCAAAAAATATACATAATAATTGAACAAATAAAAGATGAACCCAGTTAAAAACAGACTTACCACATGCCATCTCTTCTACCTGCTTCCTAAGGTGAAAAAGGGCCAAAAGGGGCCCCTGGAGAATGAATGATGATAAGAGGTGCACACAGTGACAACAGGGTCTCCACACACACTCTTCCTTTAAAAAATTCCCCCATTTCTAGGGCAATGTTCTATAGCAGAAGGAGCAGTGTTGAAAGGCCCCAAAATAAGTTTAGAAGTTGAGCCTGAAGAGAGACACAGCATGGATTCCTCAAACAGGTACTTAGGAAAGTCCATGTTATTTGAGGATAACTGAGGCATCCACGCTTGACTATTTCTTTTGATTGTCATTTGAAATCTCCTGGATTTAGTTAAGTATTCTCTCTTTATCCCCTGGCACTCACTGCAGACTAATTACGTGCATACTTGACACAAAATCTCCTAACACATTATGCTTTAGTAACTTCCTAGTTAAAATTTTATTTCATTTTCTTTACTGGGGCTAAGGTACAGTTTTACTATTTGACTGTGAAAAGTCTACATTTTACCAAAAAACAAGGAGCAATTTTTAAGGTAATAAACCCATAACTCATGGTGGATTTGTAAATGTATCAAATTTACAGAAAGCAGAGGCAGATAATAATTCTCATAATGACATAAAAGCAAATAATTGTTTCCCTGATGATATCCTGGAGTATGAAAATGTCCTTAAAAATATATGTTCCCTCTTTAAGATACATACACTTGTAATAGAGTTTCTAATATGCACAAAGATGAAAGCTTGCCCCATGTATTTTTAAAAGAAATTAATAAAGTGAGGTACCCAAAGGGGAAAGTTAACTACATTTTCTTTCACCTAACTGCTTTCAAATTTTTCTTGCTGTTAGTTTATCATTAAATTTGGTTTTCTGTTTTTTTGTTTTGTTTTGTTATATATCTAGGCTGTGGTAAACATTAAAAAAAGAAAACATGAAAATCTCTCTGAAAATAGAATCCTTTCCTTTGTTACCAGGAACGGAGGGTAAAGCAGATGTAAGGAGACATGTGAATAACCTCACGGGCCTTTGAGAATACCCAATGTGGCTCTAAAGAAAAGGGTGAAAGTGACTGGCTGCAAAACCACGTTGAGATACCATCTCACGCCAGTTAGAATGGCGATCATTAAAAAATCTGGAGACAACAGATGCTGGAGAGGATGTGGAGAAATAGGAACACTTTTACACTGTTGGGAGTGTAAATTAGTTCAATTATTGTGGAAGACAGTGTGGTGATTCCTCAGGGACCTAGAAACAGAAATTCCATTTGGCCCAGCAATCCCATTACTGGGTATATATCCAAAGGATTATAAATCATTCTATTATAAGGACATATGCACACGTATGTTCATTGTGGCACTGTTTACAATAGCAAAGACCTGGAACCAACCCAAATGCCCATCCATGATAGACTGGATAAGAAAAATGTGGCACATATATACCATGGAATACTATGCAGCCATAAAAAATGATGAGTTCATGTCCTTTGTAGAGACATGGATGAATCTGGAAACTGCCACTCTCAGCAAACCGACATGAGAACAAAAAAATCTAACACTGCATGTTCTCACTCATAGGTGGGTGTTGAACAATGAGAACTCATGGACACAGCAGAGAAGCATCACACACTGGGGTCTGTTGAGGGGGAATAGGGGAGGGACAGTGGGGGTAGGGAGGTTGGGAAGGAATAACATGGGGAGAAATGCCAGATATAGGTGATGGGGGAATGGAAGCAGCACACCACATTGCCACGTATGTACATATGCAACAATCCTGCAAGTTCTGCACATGTACCCCAGAACCTAAAGTGCAATAAAATATATATATACAAAAAAAAGCCAGTTACAATTTGCCATTATTTGCCAGTTCCAGTCTAGAAATGGCATATTACATATATGTGTGTGTTATTTATGTGTGTGTGTGTATATATATATACATATATATATCATATAGATACCTGTGTGTGTTATATGTCTATGTATATATATGTGCATATAAATACCTGTGTGTGTGTGTCTATGTGTGTGTGTAGAGAGAGAGAGAGAGAGAGAGAGAGAGAGAGAGAGAGAGAGAAAGAGACGTTTTTAAATCAATGAGAGCTTTTTCTACATAGAGGTGATGACCAATCAAGATTCCTCCATGACTCAAGGCAAATTGAAACTGACTTTTAAAACAATCCAGTCACTTCCACTCTTACCTTTGGAGTCACACTGGGTATTCTAAAAACCCCATAAGGTGATTCTTACATCTTACATTTGTCAAATAAAATAAATAATGTCATTCTTTAAACCAATACTCATACACCCCATCCTTCCTAGGCAAATCTGGGCACTTTGATAAGCATTCAGTCTTCAGAGAATTAACAGCCAGCTATGTACAGCTAATTGAGCACAGTCATGGGAAAAGTACATTTTACCTCTACCCCAAACAAAGCCATTATATTTACCTTCAACTTTGAAGATAGTAAAATGCGGTCGGCAATGGAAAGAACCCAACGCGTTACCTGCGCAGTTCATCCACAGACCCTGGTAAACCCAAGTGGCAGTTATCACCGAGGAAGCCCGCGTAGTCACTTTCCACTCATTAGATGCAGTAGCAGCAACGAGAGCTCCAAACCCTCCGACACCGGACACCAGACCCCAGATCTGCGCCCTGGACATGTCGTGCCGCCTTCTCCAGTGACACTGTCCTGACAGAACGCCTTGGTGGTCTAGGCATGCAGCCGATAAAGAACACTTGGACAAGCGTCACAGCCAGTGGATGTGGGTAGATGACAGCGTTTCATGCTCGGGTGGCCTGAGGAAGTACAGGAATTTAGGATCAAGTATGGTTTACCAATGACAT
Organism: Saguinus oedipus; assembly: GCA_031835075.1. Classification (NCBI taxonomy): domain Eukaryota; kingdom Metazoa; phylum Chordata; class Mammalia; order Primates; family Cebidae; genus Saguinus; species Saguinus oedipus. The sequence goes on from CM063169.1 coordinate 19,099,014, forward strand.
TTTAAAGATGGCCCGAAAGAGTCGTTCTGATTTTCTACACAGGTATTTGTTAAAATTTCGTAGACGAATTTTAAGGGTTTTGATTTCGCAGATTTTTTTTTAACTTGGCACCATAGTTAATGCTTAATTTTCTGTTAGCCTGAAGCTTAACGAACCATGCATCTGCCAGATATTACAAAGTACAAATTATACAGTAACAGTTAAAGCTTATTTGACCAATTGCTTTAGTCTTGCCGCTTTTGAATCTTTACATAATTGGATCATATTGTAGGAATTTTTCTATAACCTGTTTTTTCAATGTAACACTATATTTGAGGGATTTGTCCATGCTCAGGAATATAGCTGCCATTCATTAAATATGACAGCTGAATATGGTATTTCATTAAATGCAATTTAATGAACACAATTTATTCATTTTCCTGGAGCTGAACGTTCGTGTTGCTCCCTTTTCTCCCTAATAACCGTTGGTTCAGCTATAAACATTCTTGGGAATTTCTTCTTGTGCATGTGAGTGAGAGTTTCTCTAGGGCATATCCTAGAATCAGAATTGCTAGGATGTAGGACACACTCCTCTTTAACTTTATAGATATTGCTAAATTGTTTTACTAAGTAGTTATAGCAATTTAGAGTCCCACCAGCAATGGGTAAGCCCTCCTTGTTCCGCGTCATAACACTTGGTATTGTGGGGTTGTTGAGATTGCTATTTTTTCTTTTGGCCAGTCTATGGGTATAAAGGTGTCACATTATGATTACTAACCTCATTACTGGGTATATATCCAAAGGATTATAAATCATTCTACTATAAAGACACATGCACAGGTATGTTTCTTGTAGCACTATTCACAATAGCAAAGACTTGGAACCAACCCAAATGCCTATCAGTAATAGACTGGATAAAGAAAATGTGGCACATATACACCATGGAATACTATGCAGCCATAAAAAGGATGAGTTCATGTCCTTTGCAAGACCTGGATGAAGCTGGAAACCATCATTCTCAGCAAACTGATACAGCAACAGAAAACCAAACACTGCATGTTCTCACTCATAAGTAGGAATTGAACAATGAGAACACATGGATACAGGGAGGGGAACATCACACACTGGGGCCTGTCAAGGGGTGGGGGCTAGGGGAGGGATAGCATTAGGAGAAATACCTAATGTAGATGATGGGGTGATGGGTGCAGTAAACCACCATGGCACATGTATACCTATGTAACAAACCTGCACATTCGGCACCTGTATCCCAGAACTTAAAGTGTAGTTTAAAAAAAAAAGTAATCAGTGTCTTTATTCTCCATCTGAACAGTCTGAAGAACCTTAAGCTGTTTCAACACGAACTACTCCTCTTCTGGCTTATGTTATTACTTTACTTCTATCTTGTTGGATGTTTAGCCCCACAAACTGGATTTTTAGTCATACAAATGTTAGCCCCGCAAACATGATTATAATTACATACTGTCATTGTTTATCTTCTCCTTTTTTTTCTTTCACTTGCGATTCCCTTTTGTATCTCAAATCTTCCTTGTCAGTTTGTTTTTCATCTTCCTAAAGTCCATTCTTGAGAAGTTTCTTTAATGAGCAACTTGCTTGTCAGATAATCTTTACTCAGGCCAGGCACTACAGCTTCTGCCTGTAATCCCAACACTTTGGGAGGCTGAGATAGACAGACTGCTTGAGCTCAGGAGATTGAAACCAGCCTGGGAAATGTAGTGAGACCCCCATCTCTACAAAAAATATATAAATTAGCCAAGTGTAATGTGTATCTGTAGTACCAGCTACTCAGGAGGCTGAGGCGGGAACATCACTTGAGCCCAGGAGGCGGAGATTTCAGTGAGCCAACATCATGCCACTGCACTCCAGCCTGTGTGACAGAGTGAGACCTTATCTCAACTATCTATATATACATATATAGAGATAGATGGATGTATGTCTACATAGAGATAGATATCTATATGTATGTATATATGTATATGTATAGAAATATATCTATACCTACAGATACAGATCTTTACTCAGAGCTTATTTTTGTAAGGTAATTTTCCTAGGTATTAACAAAGATTCTCTCTTTAACAAAACCTTAGTCAGGCTTCCCTGAGGTCTTTTTCAAGTAAGTCTTGACTTTTAGACTTCCGTGTTTGTCTCTGAATTGTCTAATTTTTGGCAAGAATTCTGCTAAGTCAGTTGAGCTAGAATCTCCCATCTTTGATACCTGATCACCCTCAGTATCTGGTTGGGTTCCTCATGCTCCACCATCCCACAGGTGGCATCTCATCAACCCAGACTGCCTTCAGCAAGAAGCTTGTCACAATGGCTTAGCTAGCATCCCCTTCCCCTGATGTTTTCTCTAAGTCATTTCCATCTGCTAGCCTCTACCCTATCCTTGGCTATAAATTCTCACTTGCCCATGCTGTATTCAGAGTTGGGCCCAATCTTTCTCTCTGACTGCAAAATCCCATCGCAGTGGTGCCTATACCTATTGCAATAGTCCCCTAGGAGTTTGAGGCCAGTCTGGGCAACCTAGTAAGACCTTGTCTGCACTAAAAAAGAAAAAAATTAGCCAGCCATGGTGGTGTGCACCTATAGTCCCAGCTACTCAGGAGACCAAGGCAGGAGGATTGCTTGAGCTGGAGAGGTTGTGGCTGCAGTGATCATGCCACTGCATTCCAGCCTGGGTGATAGAGCAAGAGCCTGCCTTGAAAGAAAAGGAAGGAAGGAAGGAAGGAAGGAAGGAAGGAAGGAAGGAAGGAAGGAAGGAAGGAAGGAAGGGAGGGAGGGAGGGAGGGAGGGAGGGAGGGAGGGAGGAAGGGAGGGAGGGAAGGAAGGGGAAGGGGAAGGGGAAGTGAAGAGAGGGAGGGAGGAATTTATTTATTTATTTATTCATTCATTCATTCATTCATTCATTCATAGGAATTCTTATGCTTTTTCCCCTTGATATGGTTTGGCTGTGTCCCCACACAAATCTCATCTTGAACTGTAGCTCTCATAATTCCATGCATTGTGGGAGGGAACCCAGTGGGGGCCAAGGTGGGTAGATCACCTGAGGTCAGGTGATCAAGACCACCTGGCCAACATGGAGAAACCCTGTCTCTACTAAAAATATAAAATTAGCCGGGCATGATGGCAGGCGCCTGTAATCTCAGCTACACAGGAGGCTGAGGCAGGAGAATCGCTTGAACCCGGGAGGCAGAGGTTGTGGTGAGCCGCGATCGCGCCATTGCACTCCAGCTTGGGTGACAGAACAAGATTCCGTCTCAAAATAAAATAAATTTTTTTAAATGTTGTGGGAAAAAAAAGAAATCATAGAACATTTAACAATGTGTATTGAGAATTGTCTAAATGGGTTTTTATCTCCTCAGAAGCAAAGCAACCAGCCTTCTAGGGGCATGAGTGAAGACTACCTTCCATGATCCCTCTGCTTCCCTGAGAGGAGCAAGAGTTGTCCACATCTGGGGGTCCCTGAAAGTAGCTGGGGGTCACAGAATGTTCTAGGTGGGGAATGAAAAGTAAGTTGCAGGCCGGGAATGGTGGCTCACGCCTGTAAGTCCAGCACTTTGAGAGGCCAAGGTGAGCAGATCACTTGAAGCCAGGGGTTCAAGACCAGCCTGGCCAACATAGCAAAACCTCATCTCTACTAAAACTACAGAAGTAATTAGCCAGGCATGATGGCACACGACTGTAATCCCATCTACTTGGGAGGCTCAGGCAAGAGAATTGCTTGAACCAGGAAGCAGAGGTTGGCGAGACTGCTTGACTGTACTCCAGCCTGGGTGACAGAGCAAGACTCTGCCTCAGAGAAAAAGAAAAAACAAAAATTTGGAATAACTTGACTGGGGATGGTGCTTTCCTGCCACGTTGAGCTGCATGAGCCATGCAGGCAGCTTCTGTTGTAAGCCTGGAGAAGCCTAACAGCCTCTGGCTTTCTTTGAGTTGCAGAGCTTGAGTTTTCAGAGTAAAGTAAAAAGAGCTTAATTCTTCCTCACCTTATTTCTAGCTGACCCCCCAATATACATATATATATTGGAGACAGTCTTGCTCTGTTGCCCAGGCTGGAGTGCAGTGGCATGATCTCAGCTCACTGTAACCTCTGCCTCCCAGGTTCAAGCGATGCTCTTGCCTCAGCCTCCTGAGTAGCTGGGACTACAGGTGTGCACCACCACACCCAACTTAGTTTTGTATTTTTAGCAGAGATGGGGTTTTGCCATGTTGGCCAAGCTGATCTCAAACTCCTGACCTCAGGTGATCTACCTGCCTTGGCCTCCAAAAATGCTGGGATTACAGGTGTAAGCCACCATGCCCCGAGAGATGCTTACAACTTTTAAATAGAGTGAAGATTTATTTTTATTTACTTATTTTATGTTTTGAGACAGAGTCTCACTCTGTTTCCCAGGCTGGAGTACAGTGCTGTGATCTTAGCTCACTGCAGCCTCCACCTCCCAGGTTCAAGCAATTATCCTGCCTCAGCCCTCCAAATAGTCAGGATTACAGGTGCACCCCACCATGCCCAGCTAATTTTTTTGTATTTTTAGTACAGACAGGGTTTCACCACATTGGCCAGGCTGGTCTCAAACTCCTGACCTTATGATCCACCTCCGTTGGCCTCCCAAAGTACTGGGATTACAGCCATGAGCCACAGCACCCAGCCAAATGTAATGCTCTTAATTGTGCTTAGATTTAAGTTTAGGCCAGGAGTGGTGGCTCATACCTGTAATCCCAGCACTTTGGGAGGCTGAGATGGGAAGATCGCTTGAGCCCAGGAATTCCAGACCAGGCTGGGCAACCGAATGAGATGAGACCTCATCTCTAGAAAAAATAAAGAAATATTTTAAAAATTAGCCAGGCATGGTGGCACACACCTGTAGGTCTAGCTATTTGGGAGGCTGAGGCTAGAGAATGCCTTGAATCCAGGAGTCTGAGGCTTCAGTGAGCTATGATCATGCCACTGCACTCCAGCCTAGTTTGTAGAACAAGACCCTATCTCGAAAAGAAGTCCAGTTAAAACACAGAGAGCTTGCTGACAGTGGGCAGAGAAGTAGAGGTTTACAATATTATCCATGCATGTGCCTACACATCCCTTGAAGAAACTCATCATTTAACAGTAACTGCATTTCTTGCTCTGTGTCACTGAAATCTAACATCAGGAAGTATTGCTATCCTGCATCTATTTCTCTGAGATTACGCTAATGTAATCACAAGTCATGATTATAGTTTTCCTGCAGGAAATTATAAAATGTATTGCCTTGCCAAATGTGTTTTCACTTTGGCACACTTATTTTAAAGTGGCTTTCAAAACAAATATAATGGACTCATTATAGACAGTAAACTGAATAGAGGTCTGCTGAAGCAACCAGTGCAGGGATCAATGAACAACCATCCAAGAGTGCGCTGTTTTAAAACATGCTGATGAATATTCATCGTGTTAGTCAGCAAATCTGATGCATGGTACTAGGCACACAGGAAGAACCAGAAAGTTTGAATAGTTCAGATTTATAGGTCTGAACTGAATATTACAGAAAACTATCATCTTCACACAGTTCCTTCCTTTTTAAAAAAATTTTATGTTATTTATTTTTGAGGCAGAGTCTTTCTCTGTCACTCAAGCTAGAGTGGAGTGTTGCAATCCCAGTTTACTGCAAACTCAGCCTCCTGGGTTCAAATGTTTCTCCTGCCTCAGCCTTCTGAGTAGTTGGGGCTTCAGGCATGTGCCACCATGCCTGGCTAACGTTTTTAGTAGAGCCAGGGTCTCACCAAGTTGCCCAAGCTGGTCTCAAACTCCTAAGCTCAGGCAGTTTGCCCACCTTGACCTCCTAAAGTGCTGGGATTACAGACATGAGCCACCGCGCTCGGCCTTCACCCAGTTCTTATTTCCCGATTTCAAGTTGGCCAGTGGCACCATGAGTAATGAATCAAATTGCTTGATTTGGCTTTTACCCTGGATGGAAAGACTCATGCCTTTCTACCTATAAATAAACAAAATTAGGGCCGGGCACGGTGGCTCAGGCCTGTAATCCCAGCACTTTGGGAGGCCGAGGCGGGTGGATCACAAGGTTAAGAGATCGAGACCATCCTGGTCAACATGGTGAAACCCTGTCTCTACTAAAAATACCAAAAAAATTAGCTGGGCATGGTGGCGCGCGCCTGTAATCCCAGCTACTCGGGAGGCTGAGGCAGGAGAATTGCCTGAACCCAGGAGGCAGAGGTTGCAGTGAGCCGAGATCGCGCCATTGCACTCCAGCCTGGGTAACAGGAGCGAAACTCCGTCTCAAAAAACAAACAAACAAAAAAACAAACAAACAAAATTAGGAGCAATCATTCCAAGCACTCTTGTTTGCGTTAAGTTTGGGCAAGAGCTTTCACTGGGTCCAGACAAGTGTGAGCTCTGCTGGTCTCTTGATGTTTGCTGTTGCCCATATCTGCCCTGGAATGTGCAGGATGGAGAGCCTTGTGGGATATTCCTCCTGTGCATCCCCAGAAGGGTAGGTAGGAGCCAGGACTTTTGCTGACATTTCAGGCTTGCAGTTTCAAACCACAGCATTAACATAACCACCCTGCAACTTCAGAGAAGGCAGAACATTAAAACAGCAACCAGCCTTCATCTTCAGCTCCTAATTAAACTGCAACATGGTGAAGACCAAACACAGCAGGGATGGCTGCATGAAGCAATGATAGACATACTTCCTCCCACACTTTATGCTCAGATGGTGTACTTTTTCCCGTCTCTCTCTCTCTCTCTCTTTTTTATTTGGAGACTGAATTTTGCTCTTGTTGCCCAGGCTGGAGTGCAATGGTGCAATCTCGGCTCACTGCAATCTCCGTCTTCCTGGTTCAAGCAATTCTCCTGCCTCAGACTCCTGAGTAGCTGGGATTACAGACATGCACATCACGCCTAGCTAACTTTGTAATTTTAGTAGAGACGAGGTTTCTCCATGTTGGTTGGGCTGGTCTCAAACTCCCAACCTCAGGCGATCCACCTACCTCAGCCTCCCAAAATGCTGGGATTATAGGCATTAGCTACCGCGCCCAGCCTGTATTTCTCTTGATTGTGAAATATAACACACATACAAGAGTGTAACTAAAACATAATGTACAACACTATTGAGTGTGGATAACATGCTTACTAGGAGAATTTCAGCTGTCTCCACTCAGAGAGCTACTTTACTCAATTCTCATTAACGACCTGCAAATTTATATTCAGGACTTGTTTTCAAATTCCAAGTCTATTTCCAAATTGTTCTTTTTAAAAAATAAAATGTTTAAACCACTTTATTGGTGTATGACTGACATGTAAAAAGCCGCACATATTTAATGTATACAACCCAATGAGCTTAGGGGTAAGCATGCACCCATGAAACCATCATCACCATCAAGGCCATAAACATATTTGTCATCTCCTGAAGTTTCCTTCCACTCCTGTTATGATTATTATTTGTATGTATGTATGGTAAGAGCATTTAACATGAGACCCACCCTCTTAGAGAATTTTAAGTATACAACACAGAACTGTTAGCTATAGGCACTATGTGTACAGAGATCTCCAGCATTTATTTATCCTGCATAATTAAAACTTCATAGCCTTTGACCATTACCTCCACGTTATTTTTTGATGTTGTCCTTTTGTTTTGTTTTGACAAGGTCTTGCTCTGTCACCCAGGCTAGAGTTCAGTGGCGTCATCATGGCTCACTGCAGCGTTGACCTCCCAGACTCAAGCCATCCTTCCTCCTCCCTCCTGAGTAGCTAGAACTACAGGCATGCACCACCACACCTGGCTAATTTTTGTACATATATATTTTTTTAAGAGACAGTCTTGCTCTGTCACCCAGGCTGGAGTGCAGTGGGGCAATCTCGGCTCACTGCAACCTCCGTCTCCTGAGTTCAAGCAATTTTCCTGCCTCAGCCTCCCGAGTAGCTAGGCCTACAGGCACACACTGCCACAACTGGCTATATATATATTTTTTGTATTTTAGTAGAGATGAGGTTTCACTATGTTGCCCAGGCTGGTCTTGAACTCCTGAGTTCAGGCGATCCGCCCACCTCCGCCTCCCAAAGTGCTAGGATTACAGGTGTGAGCCACTGCTCCTGGCATTTTTGTATTTTTTGTAGAGACAGGGTTTGCCATGTGGCCCAGGCTGATCTTGACCTTCTGGGCTCAAGTGATCCGCCAGCCTTGGTCTCCCAAAGTGCTAGGATTACAGGTGTGAGCCACTGCTCCTGGCATTTTTGTATTTTTTGTAGAGACAGGGTTTGCCATGTGGCCCAGGCTGATCTTGACCTTCTGGGCTCAAGTGATCCACCAGCCTTGGTCTCCCAAAGTGCTAGGATTACAGTCATCAGCCATGGCGCCCAGGCTAGATTGTTAGTTATCTCACCCAGGCATCTATCTTCTTGTTTCTCTGTATGGACGTGGGGTTAATTTTTTTTTTAACGCATTCCAGACCTCTTTCCCAGAATCCTCTCTTGTTATTGGTGGGCATATTATTGGATCTCACTTCAGACTGAACTCACCCCAATAGGATCTAAACCTAGAGAGATTACTCCAGAATCATCTGTGGCATCTACACCTCCTGGGCAGAGGGACAAGCATGTGAATTATGGCATGAATTGAGGTCGGCTTGCTAGTCTGTCACAAACCTCCCTAACTCCCCTCGAGAAAGTTCTCGATGTCTTTAGGAAGGTGAAAGATCATTCAAAGCAAAGTTTTATGCTAGGTCAATATTTTATACCCCTCAGCAGCTCCTTCCAAAGTGATTCCTCATCTCAAGAGTACATGTCAAAACCTCATCCTCTCTCTACGTCTTTCCAGATTAATATAGATTTCAGTACATTCTAGACAGGATTTCGGATGACAATTTCATAACTATATCATCATTTTGTGCCACGGCTGCCTTTTCTTGATTATTTTGCAATGATTCAAAGCTTAACCTAAAATTTAAAAAACATAATTATATTTTATATGGAGTCAAGTTGCCATTTGGAGCTGGCCCCATTGTCAAAAATACCTACTCATCTCAAGAGTACATGTTAAAACCTCATCCTCTCTCTACGTCTTTCCAGATTAATATGGATTTCAGTACATTCTAGACAGGATTTCGGACTATGAGCAAGAGGCTGGGGACGCTCTAGTGAAGAAGAGGAAATGACGGGTCCTGTCAACCCTCTGCTTCTATGAATGGGGCCTAAGTCAGACGCTGCCGTTAAGGAGTGGGGTATTGTGGTGACAAAGAATGAGTAGGAGTTTTGGAGCCAGGCAAAGCTGTGTCGGCCAGAAACTTTTCTGCAGGTGCTATCTAAGACAAAGTTACTTATTTTAAACTTAAAAATATATATTGTGGGCCAGGTGCAGTGGCTCACACCTGTAATCCCAGCACTTTGGGAGGCTAAGGCAGGAAGATCAATTGAGCCCAGGAGTTTGAGACTAGCCTGGGCAACAAAGTAAGATCCAGTCTGTACAAAAAAATTTAAAAATTAGCTGGCTGTGGCGGTACATACCTGTAGTCCCACATACATGGGAGACTGAAGTAGGAGGATTGCTTGAGCCCAGGAGGTCGAGGCTGCAGTGAGCTGTGTTCCTGCCACTGCACTTCAGCCTGGGTGACATAGTGAGACTGCCTCAAGAAAAAAGGTGGGGGGAGGGCGGTGCTGGGAGCAGTGGCTCAGGCCTGTAATCTCAGCACTTTGAGAGGTTGAGACAGGAAGATCGCTTAAGGTCAGAAGTTCAAGACCAGCCTGGCCAACATGGTGAAGCCCCCATCTCTACTAAAAATACAAAAGTTAGCCTGGTGTGGTGGTACATGCCTGTAATCCCAGCTACTCAGGAGCCTGAAGTAAGGGAATCACTTGAACCTGAGAGGTGGAGATTGCAGTGAGCCGAGATCATGTCCCTGTACTCCAGCCTGGGTAACAGAGTGAGACTCAAAAAAAAAAAGAAAGAATTATGGTAAAATACACGTGACATAAAATTTATTATTGAGACAGGGTCTCACTTTGTTGTCCTGCAGCCTCAACTTCCCAGGATCAGGCGATCCTCCCACCTCAGCCTCCGGAGTAGCTGAGACTACAGACATGCGCCACCACACCTGGCTAAATTTTGTATTTTTTGTAGAGACGGGGTTTGGCCATGTTGGGCAGAGTGCATATGGGACCACACTGGGTATCACCAATATATGGTTGATTTAGGTACGACATGACACAGCTGTCAGCTTACAGGATGCATAGTGATTTTCTATCTTTGAGGAACATTACTGTTTGTTCCATTATATATTCTGTTTATTCTATTTATCTTAATATGGCTCACAGATCACCAATTTACTTATTAACTATACTGAACATATTCTTTTGGTTTTGTGTACATTATATAACTTGCTTCCTTACAGAAAGAACAAAGCACCTTAATATTGTCCTGAAATCATACCAGGTGGGAAAGTCAGCCACAGCTTCTGCAAAGGAATTACCGAACACTATGAGATGCACAAGTAAGAGCTAGCAGATACATAATCTTATTTAGACATTACTTTTACAGCTGGACGCAGTGACTCCTACCTGTAATCCCAGCACAATGGGAGGCTGAGACAGGCGGATCACCTGAGGTCAGGAGTTCAAGACCAGCCTGACCAATGTGGTGAAACCCCATCTCTACTAAAAATGCAAAAATTAGTTGGGCAAGGTAGCAGGCGCCTGTAATCCCAGCTACTTGGGAGGCTGAGGTAGGAGAATCGCTTGAACCTGGGAAGTGGAGGTTGCAGTGAGCCAAGATCACGCCACTGCATTCTAGCCTGGGCGACAGAGCAAGATTCTGTTCTCAAAAAGAAAAAAAAAAAGATTACTCTTACATAGACATTTATTGAAATGAGGAATGTATATTTGGAGGGGTCTGCTTTCATAATGCTATATATTTTTGAAAAGGGCTACTGTCACAATAACTCATGCATGATTATTCTACTGTGTCTTTATAATGCTGGAAGAAGAGGCACCAGGATTGCCTTACTCATAATGCCCCTGGCAACCCATCTCGATCCCACAGTCCTCTGCCTTTCTATTTCTTTCGGCATGTGCACTTCTTGTTCCTTCCATATAAGTCTGTTAGAAAAGGAACATAAATTATTTTGAGCAGATGTGAACTAATGTTACCCTACTTAAAGAAAAGAAAGGAAACCCCTGGCTGGAGAACTCTGTTGTCACCTAAGAGAAAATGCACAGACGCGCGCCAAATGGATGGAACGTGGATTCCTACCGTAGTCCTGTTTTGCCACGCGGTGGCGCCCACACACCAGGAAGACACCTCGGCTCTGGGGCGAGAGGCTGCTCGGCCGGCTTGGGTCTGCTCCAGAAAGGTCTGAGAAAGGTGGTGACCCTGCGAAGGGAAACGGACAGGATGATGAGCCAGAGAAAGTGGATGAAAGCTAAGAGCATGGAGAGAGTGTAAGGCAGAAGTTAAGAATGTTGACTCTGGAGCCTGACACGGAGGCGCACACCTGTAAACCCCGCACTCGGGAGGATCGCTTGAGCCCAGGAATTCGAGACCAGCCTGAGCAATATCGTAAGACACCCCTCAACTCCTCCAATCCCCACCCCGCAAAAAGGAATGTTGACTCTGGGATCCACTCTACGTTGCTTTCCAATGCCAGCTCTCCGATCTCAGTTCCCACTTTCTTACTGAAAAAGTCAGAGGGACTGGCTAAGAGTGGGAAGCAAGTGGTGATATGATTTGGATGTGCGACCCCGCCCAAATCTCCTGTCGAACTGTAACCCTTAGTGTTGGAGGTGGGGCCTGGTGGGAGGTGATTGGATGGATGGCGGGGCGGGGGAGTGGGTTTCTCCATAAAGGCTTAGCGCCATCCCCTTGGCGCTATCCTGGCGGATAGTGCATTCTCCTGAGACCTGGTTGTTTCAAAGCGTGTGACATCTACACTCTCTCCTTTTGCTCCTGCTTTTGCCTTATGAGGCGCCTGCTCCCGCCTCACCTTCCAACATGATTGGAAGCTTTCTGGGGCCTCCTCAGAAGCAGATGCCAGTATCATGCTTCCTGCATTCCTGCACAGCCTGCAGAACCATGAGCCAATTAAAACTCTTTTCTTTGTAAGTTACCCAGTTGCAATTCGAGAATGGACTAATCCAAGTGGAATTACTCTGCTGAGCACAGTTCTAAGCACACCGTACTCACCTGGGGGTCCAGAACACATCATGTTGGTGGAGGGGGAAAATTCAGTGAGACTTGGTATGTACAAAGGGTCTTCTAGCTTAATTATCTCTACTATTTCTTACTTTGTGGAAAAAGGAAATGAAAAATCCATTGAACTGATTTATCCACAGCCAGTACGTAAGCCACTAAAATTTGACCCCTGTTTACTCCTTCTCTCTCCCCACCCCTGCAACTTTCACTTGTCACCGACACTACTGGATGAAGTGTTGCCACTAATTCACCAGGAACAGCCCACAACGGCTGAAGACTGAGTTTTTGCTCCCCTCTCCCTAAGCAACCTGACACCAATTAATCTGTTATTATAGAAAATTGAGGCTGGGCATGATGGCTCACACCTGTAATCCCAGCACTTTGGGAGGCAGAGGCGAGCAAATCACCTGAGGTCAGGAGTTTGAGATCAGCCTAGCCAACATGGTGAAACCCGTCTCTATTTAAAATACAAGAATTAGGCCAAGCATGGTGGCTCACACCTATAATCCCTGCACTTTGGGAGGCCGAGGCAGGTGGATCACTTGAGGTCAGGAGTTCGAGACCAGCCTGGCCAACAAGGTGAAACCCCTTCTCTACTAAATATACAAAAATTAGCTGGGTGTGGTGGTGCATGCCTGCTGTCCCAGCTACTCGAGAGGCTGAGGCAGAAGAATTGCTTGAACCTGAGAGACAGAGGTTGCAGTGAGCTGAGATTGCATGACAGCACTCCACCCTGAGCAACAGAGCGAGACTCTGTCTCAAGAAAAAAAAAAAAAGTTAGTCGGGCAGTGCATGCTTATGATCCCAGCTACTTGAGAGGCTGAGGTGGGAGGATGACTTGAACTTGGGAGGCGGAGGTTGCAGTGAGCCAAGATCGCACCACTGCATTCCAGCCTGGGTGACAGAGCAAGACTCTGCTCAAATATATATATAACTGAAAATATATATATATATATATATGTTTTTCAGTTACTATTAATAATTGAGCGGTACTGTAGGCTCTAATCATAATAAAACAGAGACTTATAGGCAAAATGAATCTTAGCCATAATTTGGTTGGCATTCTAATATGCCATTCATTTTGAATGAAAGCTGGGGCTTAGGAAAGATGTTACATTTCCTCCAAAATAAATAGGTAACAATTTTTATTTATTTTTTATTGTATTTTAATTTTTTTTTTAAGACAGAGTCTCACTCTGTTGCTCAGGCTGAAGTGCAGTGGCGTGACCTCGGCTCACTGCAATTTTCATCTCCCAGGGTCAAGTGATTCTCCTGCCTCAGCCTCCTGAGTAGCTGGCATTACAAGCATGCACCTCCACAACAAGCTAATTTTTGTATTTTTAGTAGAGACGGGGTTTCACGTTGGCCAGACTAGTCTCAAACTCTTGACCTCAAGTGATCCGACCTCCACAGCCTCCCAAAGTGCTGGGATTACAGGCATGAGCCACCCACCTGACCCTAGGTAACAATTTTTATATTTCCAGTTGCTTATTTTCTCAGCTGTAAGGACTGCAGTGCTTACATGAGTGCTTGGTACAAGAGTCTTCTCTGTGTGGTAGAGGCAATAGAAAAATGGTACCCAATGACAGTAGTTTATGTAGGAAAAAGAATAATCTTAATCTCCCCCTCCTACAACTCAACATCACCTCCAAAATTACTGAAGGAAACGAAAATAGATTTCCTTGACATAGTTCAAGATGGCTATTCAGAAGGTCGGGAAATACAGGAAGAGCTGCAAAGCTATCCTTTGTTGGGGAGATTTGCACCTGTAGAGAAAATCTATATGGAGACAGTCAGACTTTCTCTGACGCCTTCCCTTGTCCAGTCTGGGAAAGATGAACTGAGTCCGACACCTTTAAACAACTGAAAAGAACATTCACCATCTGTTCTCTCTGAGGTCTGCTACCTGTGAGTTTTTTTTGTTTTGTTTTGTTTTGTTTTGTTTTGAGACAGAGTTTCGGTCTTGTTACCCAGGCTGGAGTGCAATGGCGCAATCTCGGCTCACCGCAACCTCTGCCTCCTGGGTTCAGGCAATTCTCCTGCCTCAGCCTCCTGAGTAGCTGGGATTACAGGCACGCACCACCGTGCCCAGCTAATTTTTTGTATTTTTAGCAGAGACGGGGTTTCACCATGTTGACCAAGATGGTCTCGATCTCTTGACCTCGTGATCCACCCGCCTCGGCCTCCCAAAGTGCTGGGATTACAGGCGTGAGCCACCGCACCCCGCCCGAGATTTTATCTACATAACAAGGTGACCTTTGCTAGCCAAACCCCCTCTTCTCTCCTTCCCATAACCTGTCTTGCTTTGCTCCAAGCCCTCATTTTTTCTGAAACCTCAAGATTGTTACAGAAAAGCATCAACCAGGCTGGGCACAGTGGGACTGTAATCCCAGCACTTTGGAAGGCTGAGGTAGGAGGATTGCTTGAAGCCAGGAGTTTGAGACCAGCCTGGGCAACAAAGTAAGACCCCGTGTCTACCAAAAAAATATATACATGTATATAAGCAACATGACAAATCCCTGTTTCTACCAAAAGTATAAAAATTAGCCGGGTGTGATGGTGCATGCCTATAGTCCCAACTACTCAGGAGGCGGAGGTAGGAGGATGCTTGAGCCCAGGAGGCTGAGGCTGCAATGAGTCATGGTCAAACCACTGCACTCCAGACTGGGTGACACAGTGAGACCCTGTCTCAAAAACAAGGAACAAAAAAATTTTGTTTCTTTCAGTGAGCTATGATTGCACCACTGCACTGCCTTCTCAGCTCTTAACTTGCCTTTTGTCAGTTGGTTTTTCCATGAGACTTCAGAGGGTAAACGGGAAGCTTGCCCTTGGCCCCTAAAGTACTGTGAGTTTTGTTTGAGAATTACCCAGAGGTCAGGGCAAAGATGGACGCAGAGAACTCCATGTGGTCTGAGGTCAACCTGCAGCCAGGATGCCAAGATCCTTGCCAGGGTAGGGTGGGCTTCCCAAGATCACAGGGGAAAAGCCCAGAACTACTTCCTCTCCTTTCCAATCCAACACAGCCAGAATTCTCCCTCTTAAAGACTTGTTTCAAATAGAAGCTATGCCTAAAGTACACAGCTGTATATGTCTGTGGGTAGGTGTCTTCAAAATATGTTTTTTTTAATTAAAAAAATTTTTTTGAGTCAGGGTCTCAGTCTATTCCTCAGGCTGGAATACAACTCACTGCAGCCTTGACCTCCTGAGCTCAGCCATCCTCCCACCTCAGCCTTCCAAGGAGCTGGAACTACGGGCACACACCATCATGCCCAGCTAATATTTTCATTTTTCGTAAAGATAGTGTCTCACTACGTTGCCCAGGCTGGCTTCAAACTCCTGGGCTCAAGCGATCCTCCCACCTGGGCCTCCCAAAGTGTTGGGAACACAAGCTACCAAGTTACCTCCTTTAAAAATATTTGTTGAGCTGCTATGCCTGGCCCAAAATACGTTTTCAAAGCAGCTAACTTGGGCTGGGTTTGGTGACTCATGCCTGTAATCCTAGCACTTTGGGAGGCCAAAGTGGCTGGATCACTTGAGGTCAGGAGTTTGAAACTAGCCTGGCCAACATGGTGAAACTCCATCTCTACTAAATATATAAAAATTAGCTGGGCATGGTGGCACATGCCTGTAATCCCAGCTACTCAGGAGGCTCAGGCAAGAGAATCACTTGAACCCAGGAGGCGGAGGTTGCAATGAGCCAAAATGGTGCCACTACACTCCAGCCTGGGCAACAGAGAGAGCCTCTGTCTCATAAATAAATAAATAAGGGAGCGGGCAGGTATGGTGGCTCACACCTGTACACCCAGCACTTGGGAGGCCAAGGCAGGTGGAGCATGAAGTCAGGAGTTCAAGATCACCCTGGCCAAGATGGTAGAACCCCCTCTCTATTAAAAATACAAACAAATTAGCCAGGTGGCAGGCACCTGTAATCCCAGCTCCTCAGCAGGCTGAGGCAGAGAATTGCTTGAAGCCAGGAGGGGGAGGTTGCAGTGAGCGGAGTTAGCACCATTGCACTCAAGCCTGGGCAACAGGGCGAGACTCTAACTCAAGAAAATAATAATAATAATGATAAAATAAAGGAGCGAACTTGGTAGCTTCAGCAGAAATTATTGAGCAAAGTACAACTTTGTTTAATCCTTGGTTCCAGTTGCAAATTCAAAATAGTGATATTATTGAAAGCTCCTCAAAGTATGACAAGAACAAATCTCTTCGAGATTTCAACCTCCTTCTCACTAATAGTTAAACAAGTCCTTTATTTTGATTGTTTTGAGACAGAGTCTTGCTGTGTCACCCAGGTTGGAGTGCAGTGGCACAATCTCTGCTCACTGCAGCCCCCACCTCCTGGATCAAGTGATTCTCCTGTCTCAGCCTCCTGAGTAGCTGGAATGATAGGTGTGTGTGCCACCACACCCAGCTAATTTTTGTATTTTTAGTAAATACAAATACTCTGTTTACTCACGTAAACTTTGTGCTGGATGATCCTCTCAGGGTGAGACAGAGGAGCATATGGGTGGGAAATATGAACTAGTGGAGATGGGTGAGACAGATGAGCATATGGGTGGGAAATATGAACTAGTGGAGATGGGTGAGACAGATGAGCATATGGGTGGGAAGTATGAACTAGTGGAGATGGGTGAGACAGAGGAGCATATGGTGGGAAGTATGAAGCCTGTGCACTGCATGTCTGGGTATGTGGAAGTGCCACTGATAAGAGGAGGAAAGGCAGTGAACAAGGGTGGGTGGACACCAGATCACATCCAGATTTAAGAAGACCTGGAAATGCCAGTATCATAGCCAAGTGGATGTATTAGATGATCAGTTGAATATAAATGCCCAATGCTTAGAAAAGATGTCAGTGCTCCCAAAGAGTGACCAGAAGAGTCACTGGGAAGGGAGAGTGAGGAGAGTCGAGGAAGCTAGGAGAAGAGCGTATCTCAGTGGAGGCTGCAGACAAAGCATTGAATGCCGTGAAGAGGCCTGTATATGAGAAATAAAAAATGTCTACTGAATTTAGCAACAAAGAGGTTTCCAGTGATCTAACAAAAACCCGGGTTTTGTGGTGTTGTGGAGGAGAAGGCCAGGCTGAAGTGGGTTAGTCGTGAAGGACTAGATGTAAAGTGGAAAGAGCAAGTGCAGAGAATTCTTTCGAAAAGCTTTTTCGGGAAAAGAGACAGACAAGCTGAACGTTTGTTTTCGTGACGCTTTCCATGCCCCACCCCACAGCTGAAAAGCAGAGAGATGGGGCTGGATATGGTGGCTCACGCCTGTGGTCCCAGCACTTTGGGAGGCCCAGGTGGGAAGATTGCTTGAGCCCAGGAGTTTGAGACCAGCCTGGGCAACATAGCAGGACCC
This sequence comes from Saguinus oedipus, assembly GCA_031835075.1. Classification (NCBI taxonomy): domain Eukaryota; kingdom Metazoa; phylum Chordata; class Mammalia; order Primates; family Cebidae; genus Saguinus; species Saguinus oedipus. Next base: position 19,116,533 of record CM063169.1, read on the forward strand.
CATCTCAAAACAAAAAAAAGTTTAACAAAAGTATTTTATTTTTGAAAAGAAATTATATTGCTGTCCAATTGCTCAAAAACAAATATCATGGCAAGTTTTTTTTTTTCTTTTTTTTTCTTTTTTTTTTTGAGATAAAGTCTCACACTGTCTCCCAGGCTGGAGTGCAATGGCACCATCTTGGCTTACTGCAACCTCCACCTCCTGGGTTCATATGAATCTCCTGCCTCAGCCTCCTGAGTAGCTGGGATTATAGGCACACACCACTATACCCAGCTAATTCATTTTTTAGTTTTAATAGAGATAGGGCCTCACTATGTTGGCTAGACTGGTCTCGAACTACTGACCTCGTGATCTGCCCACCTCGGCCTCCCAAAGTGCAGGGATTACAGGCTGGAGTCACCACCCCCGGTGAACTTTTTTCTTAAACTGAGTATAAAGGGCAACCAATTTTGGATGAACTTACTAAGGTACACATCTCATGCAGAGAAAAAGAGAAAGTACATTATTGTTTTCTTTAATTATAAGCCACTTGAAAAAAATAAGACTAGTCAGTACATGAATCCTGAATAGTTAAGACCTTTTTTCTCAGCAAATATGTATTACTTTTGAAGTCAGCAGATGTGCTAATGGTAGAAACATAGAACATAAGTATCAATCATCCAAAGTTAAATCAAAATGTTCACTTGCAATTGAATGACTTTTATTAAGTATATGCACTCAAGACTGGAGATAGTACATGAGAGGTCAGTTCAATAAATTTTCAATTACAAAAATGTAAATTTTAAAAAAAGGAAACAGACATAAGGCAGTCAACAAAGAGGGTTGTACATTTAAAATAGTTTGTTTTTGTTTTAAGATGAGAAATATTTCTGCATGTTTATGTGCTAATGGGTAAGATTCAGTAAAAAGGAAGAATGTGATGATCCAGAAGAGAGAGTGGGGAAAATGGAAAAAGCCAAACTTTTTTTTTTTTTTTTTTCCTGAGACAGAGTCTCACTTTGTTACCCAGGCTGGAAGTGCAATGGTGCAATCTTGGCTCACTGCAACCTCCACTTCCTGACTTCAAGCGATTCCACTGTCTCAGCCTCCCGAGTAGTTGGGATTACAGGTATGTGCTACCACGTCTGGCTAATATTTTGTACTTTTAGTAGAGATGGGATTTTGCCATATTGGCCAGGTTGGTCTTGAACTCCTGACCTCAAGTGGTCCACTCACCTCAGCCTCCCAAAGTGCTGTGCTGAGATTACAGGCATAAATCACCCGCCCTTTCTCTCTCTCTCTCTCTCTCTCTCTCTCTCTCTCTCTCTCTCTCTGTAGCAGTGGGATTCCTACTGGGAACTTTTGTGGAGGCAATGGGCCTTTGTTGAAGAATCCGGGGAGGGGCTGTGGCAAACTCCCCTGAGCCGGTTGGTTATGCACAATCTTGGTTCAAAGAAATTACACCAGGTCAGGGCTAGCCAGCTGCCTACCACCACCCCACACAAAGACGGAATGAAAGCAAGCCTCTGATAGAGTTATTTTTAGACAGTTGTTAGCCAAGCAGGCACAAAGCAGCTCACCCCACCAGCTCTGCAAGCTCAGTCAGACTCTAAGCTCCTTGGCCCCATAGGATTAGGAAGCAGCATTTTTGTCTATGTTCCTTGCTACTGGCCCATCAACCCCAGGCTTGGGTGTGGTTTGCTTTGGCCAATGAAGTGTGAGTGCAAGTGATATGTGTAACTTCCAAATGGAGGCTTTAAAGTCCTCTTGGTTCCACCATCATGCTTGCCCTCAGCCTTGAGACCAGCATATCCCAGGGAGGGACTGCTCACTCAGCCTTGGTTGCGGAATGAAGAGGACACAGAGTAGGGCCTCAACTGACCTGTGGTCAGCATGCAATAAACTTTGGTTGTTGTAAGCCGCCTTGAATTGGAGGACTGTTTGTTACCACAGCATGAGCTAGCTAAGGCTGACTGATACATAGGAATTCCAACCTGTATATTCCAACTCCATGAAGGATTCACTTGAACAACTTTCTGCAGGCAACATTCTGTGCCTTCTATTTGGTGTCATGAAATCAGAAAGCCTCCTGCACCATTGGCCAAACACAGCAATGTCTCCTCTTACAATGGTTCTTTTTACAGGTACCCCATCTATAATAGGTATAGGCTGAAGGCTCAGTGGATGCTTTTTTTTTTATTGCATTTTAGGTTTTGGGGTACATGTGCAGAACGTGCAAGATAGTTGCATAGGTACACACATGGCAGTGTGTTTTGCTGCCTTCCCCCCTTCACCCACATTTGGCATTTCTCCCCATGTTATCCCTCCCCAGCTCCCCCCCGCCACTGTCCCTCCCCATTCTTAGTATATTCATGTAAGGCATATAGGTGTGAATGTCGGGGGTCTTTTTTAACTGTTTTACTTGGTCCACACATCTTGTATACCCTTAATGTCACCCCAAAAGTAGACCTTTCTAACATCTATCACTCACAAGCCAATAGCTTTGCCAACAAAATCCCATTTCTTAACATCAAATACATTAGCGAAGGGTCAGCTCTGGACTAAAATAGGGACAATATAACAATGTGATGTAGTCACCCTGGAGTATGGTCCTCTGGAATATCTTTCTGAGCCTGCTGCCCTGGGCCTTTTTGCTTAGGAGCTCTGGAACCCTTTATTAGCGACAAAGATACAAAGTATCTATTGGTTGGGAGTGGTGGCTCATGCCTGTAATTCCAGCCCTTTGGGAGGCTGAGTATTCCTTGAGACTAGAAGTTTGAGATCGACCTGGGCAACATAGCAAGACCTGTCTCTACATAAAATAAAAAATAAAAAAGAAAGTATCTATTGTACAACATGGGTAAGAGTTGGCAAACCGAAAATGTATTCTATGTTGACACAGATAATTGTATTTATTATTATTATTATTTTGAGATGGAGTTTTGCTTTTGTCATCCAGGCTGGAGTGCAATGGCATGATCTTGGCTCACTGCAACCTCTACCTTCTGGGTTCAAGCAATTCTCCCTGCTTCAGCCTCCCAAGTAGCTAGGATTACAGGTACCTGCTACCATACCTGGCTAATTTTTTATTTGTGGTAGATATGGGGTTTCACCATGTTGGCCAGGCTGATCTGGAACTCCTGACTTCAGGCGATCTGCCCAGCTCAGCCTCCCAAAGTGCTGGGATTACAGACATAAGCCACTGTGCCCGGCTGACACAAATCATTTTAAAATGCCATTTCTTTGTTAAAATGTCTATCCCAGCTGGGCCTTTACACCTTTATGCCATCATTTAAAAAATGGAAATATTTTGATGCTGGTCTTCCTTTCCACTGCCCTAAATAAACGTTTTTCTAATGAGTTGTCATTAAAAAAGGATTACATCTTGAAAAGAGAATATTTCCATTAGTTTGAGGCTTCAGCATCCTCCAGGAGCAGCACCAGTGCCTCTGTGAGGGTCAGGCTGGGACTTGTCTTGGCATGGGGTGGTGCAGGTGGCATTCCATAAGGATCAGCGCCTTTATGGACCCGTTCCAGCCACACAACTCACAGAATTCTCTTGCCATTTTCTACATAGACTTGATAGGCATCATTCAAAAAGGAGAAGCTCATGTTGGGGGTCAAAAACCAATGCCCCAAAATAGAGTGCTTTGTACATGCTGAACTGAAAAAAAAAATTCAAGGTCTCTGTCCTCTCCCCCAACCTTCCTCCATCTCTCTCAAAGCATTGGGTGGAGTTGTTCTCCAGAGTTCCCCTATTTGCCTAAACTCTGGACCTAACAGAAAAGGAAACAATGAACTCTAGTCCTTTCCCTGAATGTTTTTCCCCTCAGAAGCATTCTGGTTTTCTTTTTCTTTTCTTTCTTTTTTCTTTGTTTTTTTTTTTTTTTGAGATAGAGTCTCACTCTGTCACTCAGGCTGGAGTGCCATAGTGCAAACATGGCTCACTGCAGCCTCGACTTTCCAAGCCCAAGCAGTCCTCCATGTCAGCCTCCCAAATAACTGAGACCACAGGTTCATGCCATCATGCCCAGCTAAGTTTTTAAGTTTTCTGTAGAGACAGGGTCTTGCCATGTTGCCGAGGCTGGTCTCAAATTCCCAGGCTCAAACAATCTTCCTATCTAAGTGTCTCAAGTGTTGACATAACAGGTGTGAGCCACCACACCAGGGCCCTTCCCTCGATTTTCATTAACCGAACCCATAGAACAGGAATGAAGATTCAACAAACCTGGGCAGACTTTTGTCACCAACCAGACTTTGCCCAGACTACCCTACACTCTTGCAGCCTGCTGAATCCTCCTTAGGAATCATGCATTGCCTGCAACAGAATTCCCCTTCTCCTCGTCCCATAACCTGTTTTATCAGGATCCAAGCCCCCATTCTTTCTGTAACCTCAAGATGGGATCTGAACTTCTAGACTCCACTTGGGGCGGGGCGGGATTGGGTCTTCATTCTAGAGGCTTCTATGTCACATAAAACTGTGATCAAATAAGTGTTTATGCCTTTTTTCCAATGGACCTGCCTTTTGTGAGTTGGTTTTTCAGCAAAGCTTCCGAGGGTGAAGGGCAAACCTTCCCTTCACCTCCACATTCATATTCACACCATTCATTCTTCTGGAGCTCCATGACAACATATAATAACATCCACGGGAATGGCCTCCGTAAGTTATATTATGGGATTTCTTCAAGTAATTGCTCAAAGACATGGAGTCCAATTTTCCCCTAATACCAATACTCATTCTATTTAGATGTCCAGTGGGTCATCAACTCTCTCCCTGGGTTTCATTTTAATAGCTGTGCTGGAACCTTTGAGCCCAATGATAAATATCAGAAGAGCCCCAGAGAAATTGTTAGGATCTCTAGGTATTAACTGAAAAGTTTCGCCAGATTTTGCTCTGCCGGTTCACACTGAGCAAGTTCAGGAATAACAATAAATTCACTTTTGTGGCTTTCCACAGCTTTAGCTGAATAAGAAAATGTACTTCAATGGTGTATTCAGCTCTGTAATGGGTTGCATTTGTGTCTCTATAGAAAACACATCAAGGTCCTAGCCCCCAGTACTTCAAATGTGACCTTATTTGGAAATAGGCTCATTGCAGATGTAATTAGGTAAAATGAGGTTATACTGGTGATATTGTTAAGATCTGTGTACCTGCCCAAATCTTATATTGAAATGTAATTCCCAATGTTGGAGGTAGGGCCTGTGGGAGGTGATTGGATCATGGGGGCAGATTCCTCATGAGTGATTTAGCTCCACCCCGATTGGTACTGTCCTTGCCATAGTGGCTGAGTTCTTCTGAGATCTGGTCATTTAAATGTGTGTAGCTCCCACCTCACTCTCTTGCTCCTGCTCTGGCCATGTGATTGGCTGGCTCCCACTTTGCCTTCCACCAGGACTGTAAGGTTCCTGAGGCCTCCCAAGAAGACAAGCACATACCAGCATCATGCTTCCTGTATAGCCTGCAGAACAGTGAGCCAATTAAACTTTTCTTTATAAATCGTCCAGCCTCAGACCAGGCACAGTAGCTCATGCCTGTAATCACAGCACTTTGGGAGGCTGAGGCAGGCAGATCACTTGAGGTCAGGAGTTTGAAACCAGCCAGCCAACATGGCAAAGCCCCATCTCTACTAAAAATACAAAATTAGCAAGGCGTGGTGGTGCAGGTCTGTAATTCCAGCTACTCAGGAGGCTGAGGCATGAGAATAGCTTGAACCTGGGAGGTGGAGGTTGGCAGTGAGCCATGATCATGCCACTGCACTCCAGCCTGGGTGACAGAGCAAGATTCTGTCTCAAAAAAAAAAAAAAGTTAAGTAAATAAGTAAATTACTCTGTCTCATGTATTTCTTTATAGCAATGTGAGAACAGACTAATGCAATTGGAGTAGGGAGGTGCCTAGTCCAGTATGCTTGATATCCCTCTAAGAGGGAAATTTGGACCTAGATGCACACAGGGAAGATGATACATTGAAACAGGAAGAAGATACCCATGTGAAGATGAAAGCAGAGACTGGATTGAGGCAGCTACAATCCGAGAAACACAGAGAGATACTAGAAACCAGGAGATGCAAGGACCTTCCCTCTAGATTTTAGAGGAAGTGTCATCTGCTGACACCTTGATCTCAGACTTTTAGCCCCCCAGAAATGGCAGATAACTCCCTGTTCTTTGTTTTGTTTGAGACAGGGTCTTGCTCTGATACTCAGGTTAGAGTGCAGTGGCGTGGTCTCAGCTGATTGCAACCTCCACCTCCCAGGCTCAAGAAATCCTCCCAAGTAGATGGGACTCCAGGTGCACACCACCACACCCAGCTAATTTTCATTTGTATTTTTTGTAGAGGCAGGGTTTTTTCATGTTGCCCAGGCTGGTCTCTGTTGTTTTAAGCCATCCAAATGTTTGGTATTTTTGTATAGCAGCCACAGGAATAGGATATGACCTTCACTGATCTGCAGAGACGTGGGTCTGTGCTTTCCATGGTTCACCTAAACCATGATCAGTAGGAAGGCCATACAGAGCAACACATGGAGGGAATGGGGATAAGGGAGGGAGTGAAGACGGTAAGGCCAAGAATAAAAATCCTCCAGGTAATGGACGAAGACACTCAAATGTAAACATCAGCAGCACAGGAGTGTGAAGACTCCCGCAGGGTTTGGAGGTCCTGAAGCGACACCAGCTTCTGGAGACCACACGGTGTGTGTCTTGGTGTCTGCATGCCTCCTTCTCTCCACCACACCCCCATAGCACTCCGGAGCACCCAGGCCTTGGTGCCTTGACTGTGCAAGATGGCATGTTACTAACCATACTTTGAGTGAAGTTTAAGCTGACAGGTACATGCATATCACATTGATCATATGGGAGTTTTACAATGTGAGTTGTAGACATCACTATAAGTGAGGAAGGGGATGGGGTGTGTGTGAAGGCTTGAGGAGAGAAAAAAGGCCTGAGAGAATGACTTTAGGGAGTGGGAGAGTCAACTTATTAGTGAAGCATGGTACAATTTCTGGCTACTTAAAGTCCATGTAAATCTAGATAAGATGAGTCTGCCCAGATGGGTGAATTTTTCAGTAAAGTTCATCTACAGGCATAGACACAGTGGAGATGCTATTATATGGAATAGGGTTTTTCTTCCAGAGGGAAAGACAGGGAGTTGAGAGTGTTTGCCAGGGAGTGATTATAACTCTGGGCTGGACACTGGAGAATGAGATGATGGATCCATGAGGAGACATCTCAATGAGGCCCCATAATTGTTCCTGTGGGTATCCTGGAGCAAATAAACTGGAAGGATAGGAGATGGGATTAAAGAGGGAAATGTCTGACTTTGAGATATTGGAAGTGGCACACTTTCCGGTGATGACAAGATCTGGGCTTTTGGCCTTGGCAGTGGGCGGCTGAGATAGATGGAGTGATGGAAAAGGTTGCTATTGATGAGATGGCGAAGGAAAGGAGGGGCTGGCATGTAAACAGTGGCAGAAATTGGGGCAGAAAGACAGTCAGGAGCATATTTTTCAGTGATCGGGGTAGTGGCTGGGAAGCTGCTTGATGCAGGAGGTGGAAGGTGAGAGGAGGATGTAGCTGATGGTCTGAGCATTAGGGGAGCTGGATTCATTTTGCAATAAGAAAAGGAAGAGGCCAGGCATGGGGCTCACCTCTGTAATCCCCACACTTTGGGAGGCTAAGGAGAGATTGCTTGAGCCCAATAGTTTGAGACTAGTGTGGGCAACATAATGAGACCCCGTCTCTACCAAAAAAAAAAAAAAAAAAAAAAATGAGCTGGGCATGGTGGCAAATGCCATCCCCCTGTCATTTTCTGAGGTTTTTTTCTTTTTCCACATTTATACATCCACACTAACAGGTTATATGGTATCCATATAAAAAGAGGGAAATTTGAACACAACACACACAGAAGGAAGGCGATACAATGAAACAGGAAGAAAATGCCCATATGAAGATGAAGGCAGAGAGGAGACACATGCCTGTAGTCCCAGCTACTTGGGAGGCTGAGATGGAGGATCACTTGAGCCTGGGAGGTTGAGGCTGGAGTGAGCTGTGACCACATCACTGCACTCCATCCTGAGTGACAGAGGAAGACCTTGTCTTCATAAATAAATAAAAATTTTAAAAGAGAGAAAGGTCTGGAAGGCTGGGAGGGAGGGTGCTGAGCCTATCTTGGGACCTGAGATGAGTATGTGTATAAAAATGAAAGATAATCTCTTGAGATGATTATGAAGGAAGTAGTTGTTCTGGAAGGGAAGTGGGGGCTCCATGGGACAAATGGTGGGAGTGTATAGAAATTCGCTGGTCATAGAGCAGGTATTCCAGGAACTTAGCCGATGGGTTTGAGAGTGATGAGGATGGGAACTGGATCACCTCAGAGGATGAATGGGGCAGTCTGAGGATGACACTTGCTTGTCTTAAGAGACACCAGGATGTGAGTCCTGACTTATTTTTAGCCCAGTTTCTTAAAAGATTTTTCTAGAGCCATGATGGCACCAAGGGACGGGGATTCTGCTCTTCAGGTTGCTCGGCAGTCAGGCAGGTGATGAGGAAGATCTCTGACTCTGAATTTTCTTGGGGACATGGTGGTCGGTGGCCCTTTCTCTCACTCCCAATTCTCTTTGCTTCTCCCTCCATCCCATTTCTGCCCCTCCACTGTGCACTTTCTAATTTTCATACCTGCTTTCTTTTTCTAGCTCGTCTCATAAATAAAACTTTTTATTTTCAGTTCTCTTGCTTCCTCCTCTTGATAAGAACAAATAGAGTAGTAGATTTATCTGTTGTTAGTTTGGATGTGTGACTGTGAAAAAAGGAAAAAGCTCAGAAAAAGTGAGGAGTGGGGTGATAGAAAAATCTATGGAGAATGTACAAATGGCCACAAACCTATGAGAAGATGCTCAACATCACTAATCATCAGGGAAATGCAAACTCAAATCACAATGAGACATGACCTCATGTACGTTAGGATGGCCGTTTTCAAAAGCATAGAAAATACCAAGTGTTGGCAAGGATGTGGAGAAATTGAAGCCCTTGGGTGCTGTTGGTGGGAATGCAAAATGGTGCAGCCACTATGGAAAACAATATGGAGGTTCCTCAAAGAATCAAACATAGAATTACCACATGACCCAGCAATTCTACTTCTGAATATTTTTCTTTTCTTTTTCCTTCCTCCCTTTCCCCTTCCCCTTTCTTTCTCTTTTGTTTCTTTCTTTCTCTCTCTCTCTCTCTCTTTCTCTCTCTCTTTCGACAGAGTCTTGATCTGTTGCCCAGGCTGGAGTGCAGTGGTACAATCTTGGCTCACTGCAACCTCCACTTCCCAGGTTCGAGTGATTCTCCTGTCTCAGCTTCCTGTGTAGCTGGGACTACAGGTGTGTGCCACCACGCCCAGCTAAGTTTTGTATTTTTTTTTTTTTGGTAGAGGCAGGGTTTCTCCATGTTGGCCAGGATGCCAATCTCTTGACCTTGTGATCTGCCCACCTTGGCCTCCCAAAGTACTGGGATTACTTCTGAATATTTTTCAACAACAGGATCTCAAAAAGATATCTGTACACCCATGTTCATTGCAACAGCATTCACAAGAGCCAAGAGGTGGAAGCAACTCAAATGTGCACTGATGGTTGAATGGATAATGAAAATGTGGTATGTCCATACAGTGGAATAATATTCAGCTTTAAAAAAGAAGGAAATCCTGTCATAAGCTACCACATGGATGAAGCTTGAAGGCATTAAATGAAACAAGCCAATCACAAAAACATAAATCTGCAGAAATCCACTCACATGAGATGTATTAAAAAATCAAACTCAGAAACAAAAGTAGAGTGGTGGTTTCCAGGGGCTGTGGGGAGAGAAACAAGGGAAGTTGCTCAATGGACATAGAGTTTCAGTCATGCGAGATGAAGAAGTTCTAGAGATCTGCTTTACAACCATGTGCCTATCGTTAATAATACTGAACACTTAAAATTGTTAAGAGGATAAATTTTTATTGTGTTCATTACTGAAATTCCAAAAAAAAAAACAACAAAGGCTCATACTACAACATAGATGAACCTTGATGTCATATGTTAAGTGAAATAAGCCAGTCACAAAAGGACAACACTGGATGATTCTACTCACAGGAGGTACCTAAGAGCAATCAAATTCATAGAGACAAAGGAGAAGCATGATTACTAGGGATTGGAAGAAGGGATAATGGGGAATTATTTATGCAGGGAAGTGGGGATGGGGAGTTAACAGGCATAGAGTTTCAGTTTGGGAAGATGAAAATGTTCTGGAGAGGGATGTGCTGGTGGTTGCATAACACTGCAAATACACTTAATGCCACTGAAACAAGCTTAAAATGGTTAAAATGAAAAATTGTATTATGTATATTTTACTATAATTTTTTTAAGAAAAAACAAAATGTAGAGGCTCTCTAGAAAGCCTAGATGAGATGATTTATAGACGGCAGAGAAAATAAAATATAGTAGGAAGAAACAAGGTGTAGACACCACAATCTGTCCATCCCCATCACTTTCCATGTCTGGTAGTTCCTTGTCTTGAGCTCATTCAGTTTAGAGCCAGAAGACCCATTAGATTCCATGGGCACTAGCTTCCCAACCCCACCCCTGGTCCTTTTTTTTTTTTTTTTTCATTTTTTTGTGCAGACATCTTTTTTTTTTCTTGCAGGAAAGCTTGCCAAACCATAAAATAAACAACAAACAATTAAGAACTGGTGTTGTTAACAAGTTATATCTGTTTTCATTCATAATAACACAGCTTCCAATTTCAATATGGAAACGACATCTGGATTTCAACACAATGAATCCAGAACACAGAAAGAATGGAATTAATTGAAGATCTCCTTTGGCCTTTGCCCAAGTTGGCAATGGGAGAGTTTGGCAGTGTACAGGAACACCTCTTGGAGAAATCAGCTTACACAAAAAAATCCATGCAGCTGAGCTCCCTAGGAAAGGAGATCAAAGAATCCAGATCTTGACTTAGGCCAGGCGTGGTGGCTCACGCCTGCAATCCCAACACTTTGAAACACTGAGGAGGGCGGATGGCTTGAGCTCAGGAGTTTGAGACCAGCTGGGAAACAAAGCAGACCCCATCTCTATTAGATAAAATTAAATAGATAAATAATTTTTAAAAGAAAAAAATTGTAAACCTAGACTGGAATAAATATAATTATATATGTGTGTAATAATTATATATATAATTGTACTTTTTTTTGGACACAAACTAAAAAAAAAAAAAAAACTGAAGCTGTGTTTCCAGTATTTTTTTGTTTGTTGTTTGTCTTTCGAGACAGAGTTTCGCTCTTGTTGCCCAGGCTGGAGAGCAATGGCGCCATCTCAATTCACCGCAACCAGCAACCTCTGCCTCCCAGGTTCAAGCCGTTCTCCTGCCTCAGCTTCCCGAGTAGCTGGGATTACAGGTGCACACCACCACACCTGGCTAATCCACTGTTTAAAAAAGAAGAAAATACTTTCCAGAGACTCATCATGTAAGATTTCAAGGTGATTATGAAATTGATGGTTTATAAAGATTTAGAAAAGAATGCAGTGATCATTGCACAGCCTCCTGGGCTCAATAAATAAATGCAATGACAAATCAAATACATTTTCTTAAAAAGGCTTCTGGATTAGAATAAATAATCACGAGATTCTGCTTTAAGATTTTAGCAGGGCCAGCCTCGGCAGCTCATACCTGTAATCCCAGTATTTTGGAAGGCCGAGGTGGGCAAATCATCTGAGGTCAGGAGTTTGAGATCACCCTGACTAACATGGCAAAATCCCATCTCTACTAAAAAATACAAAAAATTAGCCAGGCGTGGTGGTGGGCACCTGTAATCCCAGCTACTCAAGAGGCAGAGGTTGCAGTGAGCCAAGGTTGTGCCACTGCACTCCATTCTGGGGAACAGGAGCAAAACTCTCTCTCTCTCTCAAAAAAAAAAAAAAAAAAAAAAATTTTAGCAAGAATCTGACAAAGGTTTCTCAAGATATTCTTGAGATGACAGTATTGAATATATATCCATATATGCTTATATATATACACACACACACACACACACAGAGTATTAGCCTCTATCCACGCACCCAGAATAACTGAGTATTAGGTGATGTTAAGGTGATTATTTTGATGTGATAATTGCACTGTATTTCTTTTAAGTTTCAGTTTTTATAGATGCATACTAAAGTATCCAAGGGCAAAATTATATGTAACTGGGATTTGCATTAAATACTGGAGTGACCTCAGCAAAAGTCAAGAGTCTATTAAAACAAAATGAGCAAAACGTTATGGAGCATGTGCCATGGAAGTTCATGGTATGATTCTTTCTTCTTTTGATTATGTTTTAAAATTTTTATATTAAGACATATTTCCCATGATAGGATACAAATGAATGTTTGTTGCATGTAAAAAATACATGAAATGAATTCTCTAGGCTTTAAAATTGCAGTGTAATTTTGTCTCTACCCACATTTCTAAAATGTTGAACAATTTTATTAATTATTGTTTCTTGGATCTGATTTTTTTCCTGTTGGATCCATTTTTTTTAAAATCAAAGTATATTTGTAGGTCTATTGAGGGATTGGTGAGCCTTAACTCAGGATTTTAAAGCCTTTGTGCTATTCAGGAAGAAGATACAGATATTCAGTGAATGTGGTGATAACGACCATCCTCGTCTAGTTCCTGACTTTTTTTTTTTGAGACGGAGTTTCGCTCTTGTTACCCAGGCTGGAGTGCAATGGTGCGATCTCGGCTCACCGCAACCTCTGCCTCCTGTCTCAGCCTCCTGAGTAGCTGGGATCACAGGCACGCGCCACCATGCCCAGCTAATTTTTTTGTATTTTTAGTAGAGACGGGGTTTCACAGGTATGTAGACGGCCAAGAGGGGAGTTCTGGGCAGGGTGCAGTGGCTCATGCCTGTAATCCCAGCATTTTGGGAGGCTGAGGTGGGCAGATCACTTGAGCCCAGGAGTTCGAGACCAGCCTGGTCAACATGGTGAAACCTTGTCTCTACTAAACAATATAAAAATGGCCAGGCACGGTGGCTCATGCCTGTAATCCCAGCACTTTGGGAGGTGGATGGATCGTGGTGGGTGGATCACGAGGTCAAGAGATTGACCATCCTGGTCAACATGGTGAAACCCAGTCTCTACTAAAAATACAAAAAAAAAAAAAAATTAGCTGGGCATGGTGGCACGTGCCTGTAATCCCAACTACTCAGGGGGCTGAGGCAGGAGAATTGTCTGAACCCAGGAGGTGGAGGTTGCAGTGAGCCGAGATCGCGCCATTGCACTCCAGCCTGGCTAACAAGAGCGAAACTCCATCTCAAAAAATAAATAATTAATTAAAATACACACACACACACACACACACACACACACGCACATATGTGTGTGTGTGTATATATATATTTATATAAATTAGCTGGGCACGGTAGCCTGCTCCTGTATTCCCAGCTACTCAAGAGGCTGAGGCAAGAGAATCGCTTGAACCTGGGAGGTGTAGGTTGCAGTGAGTCGAAATCGTGCCACTATACTCCAGTCTGGGCGACAGAGCGAGACTCCGTCTCAAAAAAAAATAAAAGAAAAGAGATGAGTTCTGGAAGAACCACAGGTGTGGACCCAGGTCAGAAAGCTCAGCTCTGCTGGGGCTCCGACTGCTGGCTGCTCCTGGTACCACTAGAGGGGCACAGCTGGAGCTGCCCCAAGAAGGGCGAGGAATGCTGACAGAAACCAAACAGGAAGAGTCTCCTTTCCCTCCTCCAGGCTTCAAGTCTCCCTCCCATCTCTTCTGACAATCTAACGGGAAATAGCAGTGGGCCCCCTTTTTGGCAGCAGGACTGGTTTCATGGAAGACAATTTTTCCATGGATAAGGGCGGGGTGATGGTTTGGGAATGATTCAAGTGCATTATGTTTATTGTGCACTTTATTTCTGTTATTATTACATTGTAATATATAATGAAGAGGGGCCTGGTGGCTCACGCCTGTAATCCCAGCACTTTGGGAGGCTGAGGCGGCAGATCACTTGAGGTCAGGAGTTCGAGACCAGCCTGGCCAACATGGTGAAACCCTGTCTCTACTAAACAATACAAATTTAGCCATGTGCAGTGGCGTGTGCCTATAATTCCAGCTACTCGGGAGGCTGAGGCAGGAGAATCACTTGAGCCCAGGAGGCAGAGGTTGCAGTGAGCCAAGGTGGAGCCACTGCACTCCAGCCTGGATGACAGAGTGAGACTCCTTCTTAAAAAATAAATGAATAAATAAAAAGAAGAAATTAGCCGGGTGTGGTGGTGCACACCTGTAGTGCCAGCTACTTGGGAGGCTGAGGCAGAGAATTGCTTAAACCCAGGAGGCGGAGGTTGCAGTGAGCTAAGATGGCACCACTGCACTCCAGCCTGGGTGACAGAATGAGACTCTGCCTCACATAAAAATAAAAATACATTGTAACATTTGGTGAAATAATTATACAACTTACAATAGTGTAGAATCAGTGGGAGGCCTGAGCTTGTTTTCCTGCAACTAGACGGTCCTATCTGGGGGTGATGGGAGACAGGAACAGATCATTAGGCCTTAGACTCTCATAAGGAGCAGGGAACCCAGATCCCTCACATGTACAGTTCATAGTAGGGTTCGTGCTCCTATGAGAATCTGATGCCCCTGCTGATCTGACAGGAAGCAGAGCTCAGGCAGTAATGACAGTGACGGGGAGCTGCCGTAAATACAGATGAAGCTTCGCTCACTAGCCCACCACCCACCTCCTGCTGTGTGGCCCAGTTCCTAACTGGCCAGGGACTGGTAACTGGTTTGTGCCCCAGGGACGCCTGGTTACAGAACACCAGCCTCAGCATGCTAGAGAGGGTAGCAGAGAGAGAAAGATGGGTTTTGGGCTGAGGCATTAGTTTACTAATTGCCCTTGTCCTTTGACTGTGCCACACTCTTCTACTCATTTTTCAATCCCAGTTAGCATCCTATAATAGTTTTGTGCTTTTTTAAAAATTGTAGCAAATTATACAGCACATAAAATTTGCCCTTTTAACCATTTTTTTCTTTTTAGAGATGAGGTCTTGCTATGTTGCCCAGACAGGTCTCCATCCTCCCCACCTCAGCCTCCAGAGTAGCTGGGACTATAGGTGCACATGACCATGCCCAGCTCATTTCAACCATTCTTGAATGTTCATTTTAGTGGCATTAAGTACGTTCACATTGTTATACAACCATCACCACCATCCACCTCCAGAACTTTTTTATTTTCCCCAACTGAAACTCTGTGCCCATTAAACCATGACTCAGTCTGTCTCTAGTTTATGTCAATTCTTTTCTAGTTCAGCCACAATCCCACTGGAATATTCATATTTTTTGTTGTTGTTTGTTTGGTTTTGTTCTTTGAGACAGTCTTACTCTGTCACCCAGGCACAATCTTGGCTCACTGCAGCCTCTGCCTCCTGGGCTCAGGCAATCCTCCTATCTCATCCTCCCTGAGTAGCTGAGACTACAGGCATGTGATACCATGCCCAGATAATTTTCGTATTTTTAGTAGAGATGGGGTTTCACCATGTTGGTCTCAAACTATTAGACTCAAGTGATCTACCCGCCTTGGTCTCCCAAAGTGCTGAGATTACAGGCATGAGCCACAATGCCCAGCCTGGAATATTGTTTTACCTAAAGAATAGAACATAAATTTAAACTCCATCAATAATCCTTATATAAATAATAAGTATATAACAAGCAAAGTAGAAAATATCTCTAGCTGCTACAGTCCTCATTTTTGTAACTGAGCATAAGGCTTTAGTTGATATTTATAATTTTTTTCAACTACCCATTTTGTCTTCCCTTTGGCCACAGCCAGAAACACAGCCAGCTGGGATTCTGTACCTTACGGTGTGACCTAAACCTTCACTCTTGATGGATCAGAATCCTAGTCACTCAGTCTTCATTAAGTTGATGCAGTCATTCTTTTAACTATTACTCCTGGACTTGGAGGTATTAAGAATCATTCAGAGAGTTGTTTTGGACTGAGTCTTCCCTGCTCCTCTGTGTAGTGACAACGCTACATCTTCTTGTAATTGGAATTAGTTACTCCCGTCAGTAATTTGCCTCTTTCTTTGCATACTGGTTCAGTGGCATAAAGAGCCCCTAATAGTTGGTTCACTTGGAACCAATAATGTGTCCCTTGGTGGAAGCATTCTTTGCCTGGAAATAAAGAATGACCTGTAAGGCCAAGCACAGTCGCTCTCACCTGTAATCCTAACACTTTGGGAGGTCAAGACAGTAGAATTACTTGAGTCCAGGAGTTTGAGACTAGTGTGGGCAACATAGTGAGACCTTGTCTCTACAAAAAAATTTAAAAATTAGCTGGGTGTGGTGGTGTACCTGTAGAGTCCCAGCCACTTGGGAGGCTGAGGTGGGAGGATCACCTGAGCCCAGGAAGCTGAGGATGTAGTGAGCCAAGATCATGCCACTGCACTCCAGCCTGGGAGACAAAGTGAGACCCTGTATCAAAAAAGAAGAAAAAAAAAAAGATTTAAAAAAAAGATTTAAAAAACATAAACACACACAAAAAGGCTCAAGCCTGTAATCCCAGAACTTTGGGAGGCTGAGGCAGGTGGATCACAAGGTCAGGAGTTCAAGACCAGCCTGGCCAAGATATTGAAACCCCATCTTTATTAAAATACTAAAATTAGTCAGACATGGTGGTGGGCACCTGTAATCCCAGCTACTTGGGAGGCTAAGGCAGAGAATTTCTTGAACCCAGGAGGTGGATGCTGCAGTGAGCCGAGACCACACCATGGCACTCCAGTCTGGGCAAAGAAGTGAGACTCCGTCTCAAAAAACAAACAAACAAAAAACACACCATAAAAATATTCAAGAGCAGGAAGCAAAACTTAGGACCACTAAATTTAACAGTGGGAGGAGCTATTCCAACTTGTACCACTTGATTCCTGAACCTGTGTTCTGACTATGAGATAAATATTATTTTGATTGCTGGTTCAAAGCAGATTCCCCATCACATAGAACAGATTCCAATTAACGTTGTATTTTCACCCTGGAAAAGGAACCTAGTCTCCTCAGAAATGGAGGATAGAGTGATTCCACCTGCAATGGGTATTCAGGGACCTTGGGTGTTTCAGTATTGTTATATGCATCCAAATCCACACAAATGTCTCCAATTCTCAGCCAGGTACAGTGGCTCACACCTGTAATCTCAACACTCTGGGAGGCTGAGGCAGGAGGATCACTTTAGCCCAGGAGTTCTTTAGGCCAGCTAGAGAACTCTCCCTCTGTTCTCCCTCTGTGTAACAGAGGGAGACACTGTCTCTACGAAAAAAAAAAAAAAATTTGGCCCAGCGTGGTGGCTCATGTCTGTAATCTCAGTACTTTGGGGGACCGAGGCAGGTGGATCATTTAAGGTCAGGAGTTCGAGACCAACCTGGCCAACATGGTGAAACCCACCCTTTATTAAAAATAAAAAATTGGCCAGCCGTGGTGGCACGCACCTGTAATCCCAGCTACTCGGGAGGCTGAGGGAGAAGAATCACTTGAACCCAGGAGGCGGAGGTTGCAGTGAGCTGAGATCCCACCACTGCACTCCAGTCTGGGTGACAGAGTGAGACTCCATCTAAAAAAAAAAAAAAGAAGAAGAAGAAAAAGAAAAAAATCAACATCTCAGTTCTCAATTTATGCCCCAGGTTCCACGTTAGAAAAAAGGGAGAAGCTTAGAGGTGGGAGATCAGCAGGACTTATTTCCCTGTCCTGAGAGGAGGACGCAGTGAAGAAATTAGCAGGAACCAGCAGGAGGCACCAAAGGAAACCGCTGGCCGCCCTGGATGCTCATTTGCATAAGACACTCCCATTAGCCCGTGACAGTTTACAAATGTCAGGGCAACGACCCAAAAGTTACCGCCCCTTTCCTAGAAAGTTCTAAACAATACTCTTCTCAATTTGCATTAACCCACTCCTTAATTTACATATAGTTGAAATTGGGCATAAATATAGTTGCCAACAGCCCACACTGCAGAGGCTGGACACATTGCCCATGAGTTAGCTCTGCTCCACAAGGAACAAGACCATTCAATAAAAGATCGCCATCTGACACCACTGGCTTGCCCTTGAATTCTTTCCTGGAGGAAGCCAGGAACACTCCTAGGCTAAGCTCCAGTTTTTGGGGTTGCTTGTCCTGCATCAGCGTCTAAATCAGCTTATTTTATCATTCTGCAACCTCAACCGAGCGAGGTGGCTGTAATCCCAGCACTTTGGGAGACTGAGGCGGGTGGATCACCTGAGGTCAGGAGTTTGAGACCAGCCTAGCTAACATGGTGAAACCCCAACTCTACTAGAAATACAAAAATTAACTAGGTGTGGTGGCATGTACCTGTAATAACAGCTACTCTGGAGGCTGAGGCAGGAGAATCACTTGAACCTGGAAGGCAGAGGTTGCAGTGAGCTGAGATTGTGCCATTACACTCCAGCCTGGGTGATAGAGTGAGACGATGAAATAAATAAATTAAATAAATAAATAAATAATTTAAAAAATTAATTCTGCATATATCAGTCTTACGGCTATGAGAAACCAGATATTACTTTTTTTTTTTTTTTTTGAGACCAGGTCTTGCTCTGTTGCCCAGGCTGCAGTGCAGGGGCACCATCTCAGCTCAACTTCTCAGGCTCTCGAGCAGCTGGGACTGCAGATGTGTGTCCCTATGCCCGGCTGATTTTTGTTATTTTTTTTGTAGAGACTGCATTTTACCATGTTGCCTAGGCAGGTCATGGACTTCTGGGCTCAAGTGATCCTCCCACCTTGGCCTCTCAAAGTGCTGGGTGTACAGTTGTGAGCCAACATGCTTGGCTGAAACCAGAGATTATTTTAGGGCCACTGCAGAAGTCCTCTGGTTCTCTGATTGCCTTGGGCTGAGAATTTAAAGTCCTGAGTTTGTCATCTTCTTTCCCTAAGGCTCTTTGAATTAGTCAGAGGGAACCATCCAACTTCATGGTCCTCGTGTCATCATTCCCAACATAAATGTTAAGTGCAGCAGACACTTGGTGTTCTAAAGCATTGTCTTCAATAAGCATTTGATCCCAGGCCACCACATTCTGTAATTAATATCTGGTTTTGGCACTATATGTCATAGACTACCTGCATCCTATTTTTCATTGGCTAAGAAGTCACCACTATATTCCAGACCAATCAAGTTAATAACCAAACTCTGATTCCCAACTTTGAGGCTCATTTCTGTTTTTTGAGACAGTCTTGCTTTTGTTGCCCAGGCTGGAGTGCAGTGGCACAATCTCAACTCACTATAACCTCCACCTCCCAGATTCAAGTGATTCTCATGCCTCAGCCTCCTGAGTAGCTGGGACTGCAGGTGCATGCCACCAACCCTGGCTGATTTTTGTATTTTTTAGTAGAGATGAGGTTTTGCCATGCTGGCCTGGCTGGTCTTGAACTCCTGACCTCGGATGATCCGCCCGCCTCGGCCTCCCAAAGTCCTGGGATTACAGGTGTGAGCCACCACGCCTAGCCAGTCATTTCTTTTTATACCATTCTGGTACCAAACACTGTATCAGTCAGTATCCAGTCCAGAAAAACCTGACTACATTTCAAAAACCTTTCTTTATATTAAAATTATATTATATTAAATTCCCAAATTATGTTAAATTATATTAAAATCCCAGGTTTCTTAAACACTGCAGCAGGGGTAGGAGAGTGTGAATGAAGTTATTTCAAGCAGAGCAGGGTACACTGGAACTTCTGGTTAAGAGTAGGTGGGTACTCAGTGTTTTGATGGAGAAACGAAAGTGGAGTGACTGTATTTGTACTTGGACTTGATGCCTTCAATATCTTGCCTCCTATACAGGAGGCCCACTGAGAGCTCTTTCATATAAATTACTCCTGCTGGCCGGTCACAGTGGTTCACGCCTATAATCCCAGCACTTTGGGAGAAAGAGGTGGGTGGATCATGAGGTCAGAAGTTCAAGACCAGCCTGGCCAAGATGGTGAAACCCCGTCTCTACTAAAAACACAAAAATTAGCCAGGTGCGGTGGCGGCACCTGTAATCCAGCTACTCAGGAGGCTCAGGCAGGGAATTGCTTGAACCCAGGAGGCAGAGGTTGCAATGAGCTGAGGTCGCATAACTGCAAATCAGCCTGGGCAACAGAGCGAGACTCCATCTCAAAAATAAAAATAAAAATAAAATAAAAAATAAATTACTCCTGCTTTTTGTCTCATCCAGACTTTGGTGCCTGACCCATATGCCTTTCAAGCATAGGAGCACTTGAAACAGGGAAGTGGTTATAAAAATGGTTAGGAAACCTATGGGAACAAACAGGGAAGGGTGGGGTTACCCTGCAGCGGCTGCTACTGCTCCTGGGCTGGAGGAGCTTACAGAGACAGTTGTGATATCCAGGGCCCTAAGCCCACAGCCAGGCTAGAGCTGCCCTTGACAGGGCAGGACACTTTGGAGTCTGGGATTGTTCCCTGTTCCTGATAGCCAACAGCAATCCACCGCCCAGCACTCCTGCCAATACCTCTGCCAGAAACAATTGCACAAACTTCCTCCCACCTTCTAATCTGGATGGATGCCTCCCGTGGGTGGAACGCAATCACAATTCAACTGTCAGGTGAGTCTGAGAAATGTAGTTTGCATACTTTCAGCATCAGTGGTAAAGGAAAGATTTCAACATGGCAGTTATGAGGTTGAATATCAGCAATTTCTAGCATGCAAGGCAATTCAGGGCATGTCCACATTTATTTTGTGTAGAGATGGTGGGCAATGTGTAAATGGTTTACAATGGCAGTATATTAGTATATTTTGATTAAAAACAAATCACTGTGGCCAGTTCTTATGACAATATGGATTAGGATCTTGCAAAATGTTGATAATAAATTTTAGAAGTGTTGATAAGGCAGTCTGTAAAGCTGGCAATTTAGCCACTTTGCTGATAAATTACCTTTTAATTTCTTCGGTGATAAATAACTAGGCAAGTCCACGATCATGGAAGGGACTAAATTAATGAGGTCGGACTGGGCATAGTGGCTCACAGCTATAATCCCAGCACTTTGGGACGCCTAGGGGAGAAGATCACTTGAGGCCAGGAGTTCAAGACCAACCTGGCCAACATAATGAGACTGTCTCTACAAAAATAAAAAAACCTAGAGGGGAGCAGGGGGATGGTGGCTGGTGCCTGCAGTCCCAGCTACTCAAGAAGCTGAATGGGAGAGGATTGCTTGACGTGAGCCCAGGACTTAGAGGTTACAGTGAGCTGAGATCACACCACTGCACTACAGCCTGAATGACAGAGTGAGACCTTAGCTAAAAAAAAAAAAAAAAAAAAAAATGTGCAGTTAGAAAAGACAGTATAAAAAAGAATAAAAAGCCTGGGCACAGTGACTCACACCTGTAATCCCAGCACTTTAGGAGGCCAACTCGGGTAGATTGCTTGAGTTTAGAAGTTTGAGACCCACCTGGACCACATATTAAGACTCTGTCTCTACAAAAATACAAAAATTAGCCAGGTGTGGTGGTGCTCACCTGTTGTCCCAGTTACTTGGGGTCTGAGGCAGGAAGACTGCTGAAGCCTGGGAATTCAGGGCTGCAGTGTGCCATTATTACACCACTGCACACCAGCCTGGGCAAGAGTGAGACCCTGTCTCAGAGAAAAGAACAAATAGATTAATAAAAATAAATTAATGAGATCAAAATGGAGCAAGAGTCATCTAATTTGGCAGGAAAGTCATCCTTAAACCAAGTTCCCAAACATTATTTTATTTTTTGAGACGGAGATTCTTTTTTGTTGCCCAGGCCAGAGTGCAATGGCACATTCTAAGCTCACTGCAACCTCTGCCTCCTGGGTTCAAGCAATTCTCCTGCCTCAGCCACCCAAGTAGCTGGGATTACAGTCATGTGCCACCATGCCCAGCTAATTTTTTGTATTTTTAGTAGAGACAGGGTTCCACCATGTTGGCCAGGATGGTCTCGATCTCTTAATGGATGGTCTCGATCTCTTGACCTCATGATCCACCCACCTTGGCCTCCCAAAGGACTGGGATTACAGGCGTGAGCCACCATACCTGGCTCAAACATAATTTTATAAAAGATTATGCCCTTGCCACTCTCTGGTCCTTGAAGAGAATAATGAAGAACAATTATCAAATGCTTTACTGTCATCTGGGAGGGATCCAATCCGACATTAAATAAGTGTCATCTTGGCAATTTGTGGCAACCAGATATTTTAGGCAATGCCTTGTGCTTTTTTTTTTTTCTGAGATGGAGTCTGGCTCTGTCGCCCAGGCTGGAGTGCAGTGGCGTGATCTCAGTTCAGGGCAACCTCCACCTCCTGGGTTCAAGCCATTCTCCTTCTGCAGCTTCCCAGGTAGCTGGGACTACAGGCGCATGCCACCACACCTGGCTAATTTTTTGTATTTTTAGTAGAGACGAGGTTTTGCCATGTTAGCTAGGGTGGTCCCGATCTCCTGACCTCATAATCCACCCACCTGATACTCCCAAAGTGCTGGGATTACAGGCATGAGCCACCGTGCCTGGCCATTGTGCTCTTTATTCTAAAGAACTGTTCTGGATGTCTTCCTCAGACTTAGTGACACACAACCTCTTGTAGAAATGGTACTACAAATTTTATCACTGAAACCACGTATGAAAGTCACAGGTAATGAGTGAACAAATCAAGGACTAGAGCATTCAAATATGTGAAAGACAAAATTCAATCTAACAATCCATTTTTTTTTTTTGAGACAGAGTGTTGCTCTTGTTGCCCCGGCTGGAGAGCAATGGCACCATCTCGGCTCATCGCAACCTCTGCCTCCTGGGTTCAAGTGATTCTCTAGCCTCGGCCTCCCGAGTAACTGGGATTATAGGCATACACCACCACACCCAGTTAGTTTTTATATTTTTAGTAGAGATAGGGTTTCCCTATGTTGATCAGGATGGTCTTGAACTCCTAACCTCAGGTGATCGACCTGTGTCGGCCTCCCAAGTGCTGGGATTACAGGCATGAGCCACCGTGCCCGGCTGATTGACCTGTTTTTTAAAATGTCACCTTTATTGGTCAACTATATTAGGTTGGTGCAAAAGTAATTGTAGTTTTTGCCATCACTTTCAAATGGCAAATACTGCATTCACTTTTTTTTTTTTTTTTGAGACAGAGTCTTACTCTGTCACCCAGGCTGGAGTGCAGTGGCACAAACTTGGCTCACTGCAACCTCTGCCTCCTGGGTTCAAGAGATTCTCCTACCTTAGCCTCCTGAGTAGCTGGGATAACAGGCGCCTACTACCACACCTGGCTAATTTTCCTACTTTTAGTACAGACAGGATTTCACCATGTTGGCCAGGCTGATCTCAAACTCCTGACCTCGAGTGATCTGCCTGCCATGGCCTCCCAAAGTGCTGAGATTACAGGTGTGAGCCACCACACCTGGCCTGCAATTACTTTCGCACCAACCTAATACTTAAACCAATAGTCTGGATTTTTTAGATGGTGATCACCTAACTTTACCTACTGTATTTATGGCACTGGCTAATGCCCATGCCTTTCTTTCATTTGTATTTTACAATTAACTCGGAGCCATACTTGGTGAGTTTTGCTTGTTTTTATTTTTTGAGACAGAGTCTCGCTCTGTCACCCATGCTTGTGTGCAGTGGCATGATCTCGGCTGGCTGCAATGTCAGACTCCCAGGTTCAAGCAATTATCTGCCTCAGCCTCCTGAGTAGCTGGGATTAGAGGTGCCCCCATTACACCTGGCTAATTTTTGTATTTTTAGTAGAGACGGGGTTTCACCATCTTGGCCAGGCTGATCTCAAACTCTGGACCTCATGTCCACCCTCCTCAGCCTCCCAAAGTGCTGGGATTACGTTGAGCCTCCGTGCCTGGCTGAGCTTTTTTTTTTTTTTTTTTTAAACCAACTCCTGAAAAGAAAATTTGTAAATGTGTTTCCAGAAGGTAATTTTTCATCTCTACTAATTGGAATGATAATGTAAAATGCTATTATGAAGAAAAGGCAGGTCATAAAAATAGATGCAAAAGAAAATGAAGTCATTTCTGATAACCAGATATAATAACCTGATAAGTGTGATGAACCCCAAAAATCATGTGTGTGCATTATAATTTAGCAGTATCTAACAGAAACCACAAAAATGTTCAAATCCCAGTAGTTTTTGGGGAAATCAATAAAATAAAACATCCAATATATGAAATAAGCTAGGCATATCAGATATACACAGATAACTCCTACACATGAGTGTCTTTAGCTCTGGCCTCTCACAGACTTGAACATGCCTGGTATCCACTGCATGTACGATGATCTAAAACGACTCAAACTCACCATGTCAAAAAAGGAAGTTTTGATATTTTCCCTCAGACTTATCCTTCTATCAGTTTTCCTTATTGCAATACACATGACACCACTATTTAACTGCTCAAGCCAAAACTCAGGAGCTATCCTCAGTTTCTCACACTACTATACTTTTTTTTTTTTTTTTTTTAAAGAGATGAGGTTGGTTGGGCACAGTGGTTCACGCCTGTAATCTCAGCACTTCAGGAGGCCAAGGAGGGTGGATCATGAGGTCAGGAGTTCGAGACCAGCCTGGCCAATATGGTGACACCCCAGCTCTACTAAAAATACAAAAATTAGCCAGGTGTGGTCCCTACAGTCCCATGCACACCTGTAGTCCCAGCTACTCAGGAGGCTGAGGCAGCAATTCTTGAACCTGGAAGGCAGATATTGCAGTGAGCCGAGATCACACCATTGCACTCCAGCCTGGGCAATGGAGCAAGACTCCATCTCAAAAAAAAAAAAAAAAAAAAAAAAAAAAAATGGAACCAAAGACAAAAACCACATGATTATCTCAATAGATGCAGAGAAGTCCTTCGACAAAATTCAACAGCCCTTCATGCTAAAAACTCTCAATAAACTAAGTATTGAGGGAACATATCACAAAATGATAAAAGCTATATATGACAAACCTACAGCCAATATCATACTGAATGGGCAAAAGCTGGAAGAATTCCCTTTGAAATCAGGCACTAGACGAGGATGCCCTCTCTCACCACTCCTATTCAATATAGTATTGGAAGCTCTAGCCAGAGCAATCAGGCAAGAAAAAGAAATAAAAGGTATTCAATTAAGAAATAAAAGGTATTCAATTAGGAAAGGAGGAAGTCAAACTGTCTCTATTTGCAGATGACATGACTGTGTATCTAGAAGACCCCATCATCTCAGCCCAAAATCTTCTCAAACTGATAAGCAACTTCAGTAAAGTCTCAGGATACAAAATCAATGTGCAGAAGTCACAAGCATTCTTATATACCAATAACAGACAAACAGAGAGCCAAATCAAGAGCGAACTACCATTAACAGTTGCTAAAAAGAGAATAAAATACCTAGGAATACAACTAACAGAGGATGTAAAGGACCTCTTCAAGGAGAACTACAAACCACTGCTCAATGAAATAAGAGAGGACACAAACAGACGGAAAAACATTCCACGCTCATGGTTAGGAAGAATTAATATCGTGAAAATGGCCATACTGCCCAGAGTAATCTACAGATTCAACACGATCCCCATCAAACTACCAATGACCTTCTTCACAGAACTGGAAAAAACCACTTTAAACTTCATCTGGAATCACAAGAGAGCCTGCATAGCCAAGACAATCCTAAGCAAAAAGAACAAAGCTGGAGGCATCACTCTGCCAGACTTCAAACTATACTACAAGGCTACGGTAATCAAAACAGCATGGTACTGGTACCAAAACAGAGACATAGACCAATGGAACAGAGCAGAGGCCCCAGAAGAAACACCACACATCTACAACCATCTGATCTTTGACAAACCTGGCAAAAACAAACAATGGGGAAAGGACTCCATGTTTAATGAATGGTGTGGGGAAATTTGGCTAGCAATGTGCAGAAAGCAGAAACTGGACCCCTACCTGTCACCTTACACTAAAATTAACTCCAGATGGGTTAAAGATTTAAACATAAAACCTAACACCATAAAAACACTAGAAGAAAACATAGGCAAAACCATCCAGGACATAGGCATAGGCAAGGACTTCATGACCAAAACACCAAAAACAATGGCAATAAAAGCCAGGATAGACAAATGGGATCTAATTAAAATTCAGAGCTTCTGTATAGCAAAAGAAACCATCATTAGAGTGAATCAGCAACCAACAGAATGGGAAAAAATTTTTGCAATCTATCCATTTGACAAAGGGCTAATAACCAGAATCTACGAAGAACTAAAACAGATTTACAAGAAGAAAACAAATAACCCCATTCAAAAGTGGGCAAAGGACATGAACAAACACTTTTCAAAAGAAGACATATATGAGGCCAACAAACATGAAAAAATGCTGATCATCACTGGGCATTAAAGAAATGCAAATTAAAACCACATTGAGATAGCATCTCATGCCAGTTAGAATGGCGATCATTAAAAAATCTGGAGACAACAGATGCTGGAGAGGATGTGGAGGAATAGGAACACTCTTACACTGCTGGTGGGAGTGTAAATTAGTTCAACCACTAAGGAAGACAGTGTGGCAATTTCTCAAGGATCTAGAAATAGAAATCCCATTTGACCCAGCAATCCCATTACTGGGTATATACTGAAAGAACTATAAATCATTCTAGTATAAAGACACATGCACATGTATGTTCACTGCAGCCCTGTGTACAATAGCAAAGACCTGGAACCAACCCAAATGCCCATCGATGATAGACTGGACAAAGAAAATGTGGTACATATACACCATGGAATACTATGCAGCCATAAAAAAGATGAGTTTGTGTCCTTTGCAGGGACTTGGATTAATCTGGAAACCATAATTCTCAGCAAACTGACACAAGAACAGAAAGCTAAACACTGTATGTTCTCACTCATAGGTGGGTGTTGGACAGTGAGAACACATGGACTCAGCAGGAGGAGCATCTCACAGAGGGGGCAGTTGAGGGGGTAGGGGAGAGACAGTGGGGGGTGGGGAGGGAGGGGAGGGTGGGGAGGGATAACATGGGGAGAAATGCGAGATATAGTATGCACTTAAAGTTAAATAAATAAATTAATTAAAACAAAATAAATAATAAAATAAAATAAAAAAGAGATGAGGTCCCACGATGTTGCCCAAGTTGGCCTCCAACTCCTGGGCTTAAGCAATCCTCCTGCCTCAGCCTCCCCAGTAGCTGGGACTACAGGTGCTCACCACCGCATGGAACTCTCAACATCACAACTATAACCACTCTGGTTTATCATACTGTGATCTGGCACACTGAACGTGCAATTGCTTCTTCATGGTGTCTGTGTACACTCTTGTCCTCCCAAAATTCTTTTTTTTTTTTTGAGATGGAGTCTTGCTCTTGTCACCCAGGCTGGAGTGCAATGGCACAATCTCGGCTCACTGCAACCTCTGCCTCCTGGATTCAAGTGATTCTCCTGCCTCAGCCTCCTGAGTAGCTGGGACTACAGGCACTCACCACCACACCCGGCTAATTTTTCGTGTTTTTAGTAGAGACAGGGGTCTCACCATGTTGACCAGGCTGGTCTCAAACTCCTGACCTCAGGTGATCCACCCGCCTTGGCCTCCCAAAGTGCTGAGTTTACAAGTGTGAGCCACTGCACCCAGTCTAAAATTCATTCTTTAGAACAATCAGAATGTTGTTTTAAAAAACACGTAAAATAGGCTGGGCATGGTGGCTCACACCTGTAATCCCAGCACTTGGGAAAGGCGAATTTTGTGGGCAGATCACCTGAGGTCTCTCATAGTTTCACCATGTTGGCCAGGATGGTCTCGACCTCCTGACCTTGTGATCTGCCCACCTCAGTCTCCCAAAGTGCTGGGATTATTGTTTTCGTTCAGTCAGCAAATATTTAGTAATCTCCTTTTCTGTACCAGGCTCTGCTGTAGTTGGCAAAGAAAACAAGGCAAAGTCACACCTTCTATAGAACTCACATTGTAGTGGAGAGACAGACAGTAAAGAAGATGCACTGACAGTTTCAGATAATAAGTAGAGATTGAAGAAAGTAACATTGGGTGGTGAGGTTATGGATGTGGTAAGGCATGGTCAAGGAAGGCTTCTCTGAGGAGGTGACTTCGTACCTGTGACCTGAATGAGAAGGAGGTTAAGGATCTGGGTGAAGGGCTTGCAGGCATGCAGTTGGAAGAGACAGTGATTCCACAGGCCAGATGCCAGCATCAAGCTTGCCAAGAGTGGGAATAGAAAGAAGGCCCCAAGTGACTAAGGCCAATGGTAAATAACAGAGGGAGGCAGCAGGCTCTGGTGAGAAACTACTTCTCTATCCATACAACAGATTATGATCTCACTGTGAAGAGAAATGAAGTGCTGACACATGCTACAACATGGATGAAGCTTGAAAACATTAGGCTGAGCGAAAGAAGCCACACACTAAATGCCCCATAGCGTATGATAGGAAGTGTTCAGACTGGGAAAATCTATGGAGACAAATAATAGAGTAGTGGTCTCTTGGAGCTGGGGTGGAGGGACGCCGAGTAGGGGAATGACTGCAGAAGGTGTTCAGTCTCTCTTTTGGAGGTGATAAAAATGTTTTAAAATGGACTGTGGAGCCAGGCACAGTGGCTTGCACCTGTAGTCTCCGCATTTTAGGAGGCTGAGGGGACAGGATCCCTTGAGCCCAGGAGTTCAAGACCAGCCTGGGCAACACAGGGATACCTTGTCTCTACAAATAAAATAAAATTAGCCAAGCATGGTGGCATGCACCTATGGTTCCAGCAACGTGGGAGACTGAGGCAGGAGAGTTGCCTGTGCCAGGAGGTCGAGACTGCAGTGAGCTATGATCACACCACTGCACTTCAGCCTGGACAACAGAGTGAGACCCTGTCTCAACATAAATAAATAAAAGGATCGTAGTGATGGCTGTACGTATCTGTGAATATACTAAAAACTATTTAATTGTACACTTTTAAAAGGTAAATTGTGTGGTATATGAACTATATCTCAATAAGGCTGTTAAAAAAAAAGAAGGCTGGTTGCTGTGGCTCATGCCTGTAATCCCAGCACTTTGGGAGGCTGAGGTGGGCTGATCGTGAGGTCAGGAGTTTGAGACCAGCCTGGCCAACATGGTGAAACCCCATCTCTACTAAAAACCCAAAAAATTAGCTGGGCATGGTGGCAGGTATCTGTGATCCCAGCGACTCGGGAGGCTGAGGCAGGAGAATCACTTGAACCCAGGAGGTGGAGGTTGCAGTGAGCCAAGATCGCACCACTGCACTCCAGCCTGGTGACAGAGCAAGATTCCATCTCAAAAAAAAACAAAAAACAAAAAAGAAACTACAACTAGATTCTCAACTTCTCCTCTCTAGAGATGGAGACTGAAAGTCACCTCAGAAGTGACTGTGTTGATCCAAGTTCTCTGGGAAGCAGACATGAGGTAGAGTTACAAGTGCAAGAGATGTATTAGGGGCAAGCCGGCCAAAACAAAGGGAATCGGAGCAAAGGAAACCTTCAGGCCATGATGCAGGTTTGAGAACTGTGGAAGGAGAGGGGAAAAGGAAAGGAACTGGGTAGGAAAAGTTTTGGATGGCTGTGCAGCAATGAGAGACATAGCCCATTGGAAAGCTCCCGTGCAAAGATCACCGTCTGGGGAGTTGTCTTTTGGCAGAAATCACCCAACCGTAGAAGCCCACATGCTCAGTCATGGCTAGAAAAGCATGGCCTCGGTTCCAGTCCTGCCGCAGATTCCGAAGCTGCTGCAGCTGTAGGCTCTCGGCTCCCTGGACTCCTTGCTGTAGCTTCTCCCTGGAAGGAGGGCTGTGTAGTGCACCTCCGTGGCTGCCCAAGACCTGGCTAGTCAGTGAGGAGTCATTTGAGAGTCCCTGCTGGATTAGGTGAGGAAGGACAGGAGGGAGAGGGTGACAATACCTTTTATGATGCCTTCAGTCCTGCCAGTCCCCAAAGCCCTTATAAAGAAGAAGGTAATCACTTTCAGGAAGGCACCCAGGTACCCACATGAGGAAAATATTTGTGAGGGTCCACCAAGTGACCTAGACCATGACCCCACACTAAACAAGCACCTGGGTGCAAAAATGAAATGATCTTCCAGAAAGGGGGAATCTGCGTGATGACCTGGTTCCACATAAGTGTTACAGGAGAGTGTTCTTGGATCTCATGCAAGAAAGAATTCACACCTGGACTCGGCTTAGGCCTCTAATCCCAGCACTTTGAGAGCCCAAGGTGGGTAGATCGCTTGAGCCCAGGAGTTTGAGACCAGCCTAGATAACATGGTAAGACCCCATCTCTACAAAAAATACAAAATATTAGCTGGGCATGGTGACACACACCTGGAGGCTGAGGTTAGAGGATCCCTTGAGCCCAGCTGGTTGAGGCTGCAGTGATTAGTAGTTATACCACTGTATTCCAGCCTGGGCAACAGAGCAAGACCCTGTCTCAAAAAAAAAAAAAAAAAAAAGAAGAAGAAAAAAGAAAAGAAAGAATTTGAGGCAAGTCTATGGAGTAAAGTGAGTGAAAGCAAATATATGGATGGGTGCAATGGCTCACGCCTGTAATTGTAACACTTTGGGAGGCTGAGGTGGGAGGATTGCTTGAGCTCAGGAGTTTGAGACCAACCTGGGAAACATACTGAGACCTGGTCTCTTAAAAAAAAAAAAAGAAAGAAAGAAAAAAGGATGACCAGAGGTCATTTTTGTTGCCGTCTTGAATGCAGTGGGTTTTGGCCAGCTTCTTTACCACATCCTATTTTATCAGCAGAGTCTTTATCTTGTGATACCAGTCCCGCTGATTTCCTCTCTCATCCTGTGATTAAAAATGCCTAATCTCCTGGGAAGGCAGCCCAGCAGGTCTCATTTTCATTTTACTCAGCCCATTCAAGATGGAGTTGATCTGATTCGAATGCCTCTGACATGAATCCCTCTGACACAAGGACTTGAGGACGTTTTGGGCATATCATCCTGTTCCTCTCAGCCAGCCATTCTGGCGTGGGTTGTGCTTTGGGTGACCATGGCAGAGCATGGATGGGTGCACACTAAAGACAGCACCATCTGCAGAGACTGGGCAGAGACCCGGGCAGCAGAGTATCCCAGCCATGGAGGACAAGCTCTGTCAGTCACCCTGCAGGTCCAGCCTCCAGTGGTACCATAGTGACACCATCTGGCAGTAAGAAGTCACAGTAGCTGGAATCTGATCAGACTCAATTATTCCTACTTTGCTTTTGCAGACAGGATGAATCGTTCTTTTGCACTGAGAAAGACTGAGTAAGACCTCAGATCTCTTAAACAAGGCAGTAGGATTGGGGGTGTTTGTAAACATGCTCCAAGGAGCTGGGCACAGCAGACTTCTAGTTAATGGAATATGTGGGTGCACAAGTGGTCTGTGGAAAAAATGAAAATAATATGACTGCCTTTGTTCTGGGACTTGATGAACTGGATCATACTGATGGCCTTCAATGACCTGTCTCCTACAATGGAGCCACACAGTTGGCTCTTTCATGTCAATTGCTCCTGCTGTTTCTGTCTATGCCAGACACTGGTGCTTGACATATGTTTACTTATCTTTCTATGAACTTATATTATCATCTCCATAGGATTTCAAGCTCTAAAGATGAGTCATGAATCATTTCTCTTCCTAGACCTGTGACCTTAAAGGATAATGACAGCTGGGTACAGAGGTTTGCACCTGTAATTCCAACACTTTGAGAGGCGGAGAAGGGAGGATCCTGCTTAAGGAGGCCAGGATGTCAAGGCTGCAGTGAACTATGATGTCACCACTGCATTCCAGTGGTGATGGAGTGAGGCCCTGTCTCTATAGCCAAAAAAAAAAAAAAGGAAAGAAAAAGAAATTTTAAAAAATAGTACAATGGGCTTGGCAAGGTGGCTCATGCCTGTAATCTCAGCACTTTGGGAGGCCAAGGTGGGTGGATTACTTGAGATCAGGAGTTAGAAACCAACCTGGCCAACATGGTGAAACCCGTCTCTACTAAAAATACAAGAAATTAGCCAGGCATGGTGTCACATGCCTGTAATCTCAGCTACTCGGGAGGCTGAGGAAGAGAATCACTTGAACCTGGGAGGTGGAGGTTGCAGTGAGCTGAGATCCCGCCATTGCACTACAGCCTGGGCAACAAGAGTAAAACACCAACTCAAAAATAAATAAATAAATAATACCACGATGGTGCCTGAGGGGATCACAAAGAGGTGCATTCACTTGCCCCATTGGTCACCCCTTTGAACTCAGAGAAGGAAATTATAGATTTAAAACAAATTAAGCAACAAAACTCTCCAAGCAGTAAATACTACTACTTACAAATGGCAAGTCTAAAATGGATTATTAAAGTCAAAATATGGGCGACTGAGGTGGGCAGATCCCCTTGAGCTTAGGATTTTGAGACCATCCTGGGCAACATGGCAAACCCTGTCTCTACTAAAAATACAAAATTAGCTGGGTGTGGTGGTGTGTGCCTGTAATCCCAGCTACTTGGGGCGATGAATCAGGAAGACTGTATGAACCTGGGAGATCGAAGCTGCAGTGAGCCAAGATGGTGCCACTGCACTCTATCCTCGGTGACAAGGTGAGATCCTGCCTCAAAATTAAAAAATAAAAGTAAAATATTATTACTGTGCGCAGGGGTGCATGTCTGTAGTCTCAGCTACTCGGGAGGCTGAAGCAAGAGGGTCACTTTAGCTAGAATGAGCCCAGCCTGGGCAATGTAGTGAGACTATGTCTCTACAAAAAGAACAAACAAATTTAAAACATAGTAATAAAGTCAAAATGTCAGGGTTTTTCAGCGGGAAAGAAAAGTCTCAATTCTTGCCTGCTTTTTGTGTCTACTCATTAACTTACCAATTAATATTGCACAATTGGTTCTCAAGTGCTCGGTTTCTCTTTGCTAAGCGGATACAGAGGCAATTTCTGTAACTTCGCTCCTTATGCTGGCAGGAGCAGTAAAACACGTTAAATATTAGCCTTTGAGTTGACACGGTACAGCCTCAGTGTCAATTAGTTTAAAAAGTACATGACCAGGTGCAGTGGCTCACACCTGTAATCCCAGCACTTTAGGAGGTCGAGGCAGGTGGATTACCTGAGCTCAGGAGTTTTGAGACCAGCCTGGCCAACATGGTGAAACCCCATCTCTACTAAAAATACAAAAATAAGCCGTACATGTGGCATATACCTGTAATCCCAGCTACTTGCGAGGCTGAGGCAAGAGAATCATTTGAACCCAGAAGGTGGAGGTTGCAATGAGCCAAGATCACGCCAGTGCACTCCATCCTGGGCAACAGAGAGAGACCCCATCTCAAAAATAAATAAGTTAATTAATTAATTGATTAAATAAAAAGTACAGAGTAATGATTTAGTCATTTTAAGGAATACAGATTTTAGGCTGGGTACAGTGGCTCACACCTGTAATCCCAGCACTTTGGGAGGCCGAGGTGGGCAGATGACGAGGTCAGGAGATCAAGACCATCCTGGCCAACATGGTGAAATCCCATCTCTACTAAAAATACAAAAATACAGGTACGTGGTGGCACACACCTGTAGTCCCAGCTATTCAGAAGGTTGAGGCAGGAGAATGGCTTGAACCCAGGAGGTTGAGATTGCCCTGAACTGAGATCACGCCACTGCACTCCAGCCTGGGTGACAGAGCCAGACTCCATCTCAAAAAAAAAAAAGAAAAAAAGAAAAAAAAAAATCACAAGGCATTGCCTAAAATATCTGGCTGCCACAAATTGCCAAGATGACACTTATTTAATGTCAGATTGGACCCCTCCCAGATGACAGTAAAGCATTTGATAATTGTTCTTTATTATTCTCATTTTTCTCATGGACCAGAGAGTAGGAAGGGCATAATCTTTTATAAAATTATGTTTCGGCTGAGCATGGTGGCTCACGCCTGTAATCCCAGCACTTTGGGAGGCCAAGGCAGATGGATCATGAGGTCAAGAGATAGAGACCATCTGTCAAGAGATTGAGACCATCCTGGCCAATATGGTAAAAACCCATCTCTACTAAAAATACAAAAAATTAGCTGGGCATGGTGGCACATGCCTGTAGTCCCAGCTACTCGGGAGGCTGAGGCAGGAGAACTGCTTGAACATGGGAGGTGGAGGTTATGGTGAGCTGAGATCACGCCATGGCACTCCAGCCTAGCAACAGGAACAAAACTCTGTCTCAAAAAAATAGCAACAAACAAACAAAAATAAACTATGGTTTAGGAGTTATATAGCCAAGGGCTACAAGATTCTGACCCTCCCCAAATTGCTCCTGGGGATAGCATCACTATTATAAAACCTAAGATTAGTGCCTGAGATATTTTGCAGACCCTGAACTTGATGGATCAGCTAGCATCACCCAGATCAAGAAACTGGCTCATCTGGTCTTGTGGCCCCCACCCAGAAACTGACTCCACACAGGAGGACAGTTTTGACTCCCTATGATGGTTTTTTTTTTGTTTGTTTTTTAATCTTGCTCTGTCACCGAAGCTGGAGTGCAGTGGTATATGATCTTGGTTCACTGCAACCTCTGCCTCCTGGCTTCAAGCAATCCTCCTGCCTCAGCCTCTCGAGTAGCTGGGATTACAGGTGTGCACCATCACACCCTGCTAAAAATTTTTGTATTTTTGGTAGAGATGGGGTTTCACCATGTTGGCCAGGCTGGTCTCAAACTCCTGACCCCATGATCTGTCCACCTTGGCCTCCCAAAGTGTTGGGATTACAGGTGTGAGCCACCTTGCCTAGTCAACTCCCTGTGATTTTATCTCCAACCCAACCAATCAGCAATTTCAACTCAGTGGTCCCGACCCAGCAAATTATCTTTAAAAACTCCAATCCCCAAATACTCAGGGAGACTGATTTGAGTAATTATAAACTCTGGTCTCCCATCTAGCCAGTTCTATGTGATGACTCTTTCCGTACTGCAATTCCCCTATCCTGATAAATTGACTCTGTCTAGGCATCAGGCCAGATGAACCCACTGGGCAGTTGAAACACCTGTAATCCCAGCACTCCGGGACACAGTTGGATAACTTGAGCCCAGTGTTAGCAGGACAGGTCTGCAGTAACTCGATTCTTGCCCCTCTGAGGAAAGAATTCATCTGAGAGGCATAAGGCAGAGTGAGAGACTGAGGCAAGTTTCAGAGCAAGAGTGAAGACCTATTAAAAAGTTTTAGAGCAGGAACAAAAGGAAGTAAAGTACCCTTGGAAGAGGGCCAAGTGGGTGACGTGAGAGATTCAAGTGCCTGGTTTGACCTTTTGATACAGAACAGCTGTGCTCCTGGCTAAACCTCTCCCTTAAGCCTGGAACTGCAGCCCTAAGTGAAAAAAGCTGACCCTTGTTTTTCTATCCAAATGTTTACTTTTAGGCCTGCCATGCCCCTATCCTGTGCCCATAAAAAGACTTCAACTGGCAGAGCAACACAAGTGTCTGAGTGTCAAGCAGAGAAGCAACTGAGCCATGGAGACTGTGGATAGACACAGCTAACCTCAGATGGTGCAGCTTCAGGGAAAGATCACCTTCCTGCACCATCTGCTTTCCACCTCCTATCCCGCTGAGAGCCACTTCTACCACCAAATAAAGTACTCCGCATACACTACCTTTCAATCAATTTGCGTGACCTGATTCTTCCTGGACACTGGACAAGAACCCGGGTGCTGAGAGGGCAGGGGCTTGGATGTTGCTGCGGGGCCTGCACAGAGCCTGCTCCTGCCAGAGACAAGCAACCAGCCAGTTCCAGCGTTCCTTCCCTCCGGTTCCTTCACTCCCTTGCCCACTCCCTCTCACGAGGATTGGCCCGCAGTGGGCCCAGTGGAAGGAGCCACTCCGGTTCCTGCCCACGAAGAGGGTCAAGGTCAAGGGAACTATCCTGTCTCACTTTAGGGGTTTTATACGTTGGCATGCTTCTAGGGGTTGCATCTCTCCTCCTTTTACTTTTCCCTTGGGGTGGGCCATCTGCATGCACAGTGGCCTGCCAGCACATGGGAGGGGCCACATGCAGTGTGTTTACTGGCGTTGTACATAGGCTCACTTGAGCCGTGTTCCCCTTTCCAGTGGAGTATTCCTAGAGGAAGGTCATACACTAGTTAAACTCCATTTTCCTCTTAATGCGCATGCTTGAACCCACTCACCCAACTTCTGAGATCTTCTCAGGAACTTCAGATCACCAGCTTCAGGTGTTTTCTATTCACTGGAAGACTGCCTTTCTCTGGCAGTGGTTGCAACCAAGTATTATTTTAGAGAGACAGTGTGACAACCACCTGACCATCACCTGATGGTTGCCTGACGTTCCTGATGGCCGGGGGACCTCTCCTGCCCTGCTCATGTCTGCCTAACTACCTACTCTAACACTGGGAGTTCAAGACCAGCCTGGGAAACAAGGTGAGACCCTGTGCCTACAAAAAACTTAAAAATTCACCAGGCATGGTGACATGTGCTTGTGGTCCCAGCTCTTCAGAAGGCTGAGATGAGAGGACCACTTGAGCCTGGGAGATGAAGGCTATAGTGATGTGTGATTGCCCACTGCACTCCAGTCTGGGCAACAAAACTGTAACTGCCTAACAGTTTCTTCTTGTCCAGTGCCTAGACAGAGCCGACTTATCAAGACAGGGGAATGGCAATAGAGGAAGAGTGTATTTCACACAGAGCTGGCTGTATGGGAAATTAGAGTGTTATTACTACTCACATCAGTCTCCCCCAAAATTCAGGGATTTGTTGTTGCTGTTATGAGACAGAGTTTTGCTCTTGTTGCCCAGGCTGGAGTGCAATGGCACGATCTCGGCTTACTGCAACCTCCACCTTTCAGGTTCAAGCAATTCTCCTGCCTCAACCTCCCGAGGGATTACAGGCATGCACCACCACATCTGGCTAATTTTATATTTTTTTTAGTAGAGATGGGGTTTCTCCAAGTTGGTCAGCCTGGTCTCAAACTCCTGATCTCAGGTGATCTGCCCACCTGGGCCTCCCAAAGTGCTGGGATTACAGATGTGAGCCACGGCGCCCAGCCAAGTGATTGGGATTTTTAAGAATAATTTGGTGGGTAGAGGGTTGGGAAGTGGAGAGTGCTGATTGGTTAGGTCGAAGGTAAAGTCACGGAGAGTCAAAGCTATGCTCTGGCACTGAATCAGTTCATGAGTGGGGGCCATAAGACCAGATGAGCCAGATTACCAATCTGGGTGGCATCAGCTGGTGCATCAGAACCAGAATGAAGGGTCTGCAAAGTATCTCAAGTACTGATCTCAGGGTTAAACAGCGATGTTAGTCTCAGAATCAATTTGGGGAGGTTCAGAATCTTGCAACCTCCAGATATATGACCCCTAAGCCATAATTTCTAATCTTGAAGCAAATTTGTTAGTCCTACAGAAGCCAACTGGTCCCTAGCAAGAAGCGGGTTTGTTTTAGGAAAGGGCTGTTACCTTCTTTGTTTCAAAGTTAAACTATAAAGTAAGTTCCTTCTAAACTTAGTTCAGCTTATGCCCAGGAATGAGCAAGGACAGTTTGGAGATTAGAAGCAACACGGAGTCGGTTAGGTCAGCTCTCTTTCACTGTCATAATTGTCTCAATTACAATTTTTGCAAAGGCAGTTTCTTTTTTTTTTAATGGTAAAAAGATACGTGTAGCTTTAGAATTAGCCAGCTGGAATCAGTTTAGATGATCCAATTTTGGTGGCAACATCCAAAGATCGTAATCAGGAGCCAGTGGAACACACGCCTTCTTCCCTCCATCAGGCCGAATCAAGGTGTCGACCTTGGCCACATGAGTGTCACAGAGCGTCCCCACAGCCTGTTTGAGCTGGGGCTTGTTGGCTTTAACATCCACAGTGAACTCAAGTGTGTTACTGTCTTCTGTCTTCTTCATGGCGGACTCAGTGGTCAGCGGAACCTTGATGATAGCATCGTGGTCAAGCTTGTTTCTCCTGGGGACGCTCTTCCCCGGATATTTGGGCTGCCTCCAGAGTCGCAGTGTCTTGGGCCGCCGGAAGGTGAATGACGTGCGGATCTTCTTTTTTTGTGGCTGTGGACACCTCTCAACACTGACTTCTTGGCCTTTGAGGCCTTCACTTTGGCTTTGGCTTTAGGAGGGGCAGGAGCTTCCTTCTTTGCTTTCGGCGCCATCTTGCGAAAAAGGGCAAAGGCAGTTTCAAAGCAAGGCCCTGTCTCAAAAATAAAAACAAAAACAGTTTAATTGGCTGGGTGCAGTGCCTCACACCTGTAATCCCAGCACTTTGGGAGGTCGAGGCAGGTAGATCACCTGAGGTCAGGAGTTTGAAACCAGGCTGGCCAACATGGTGAAACTCTGTCTCTGCTAAAAATACAAAAAGTAGCTGGGCATGTTGGTGTGTGGCTATAGTCCTAGCTACTTGGGAGACTGAGGCAGGAGAATCACTTAAACCCGGGAGGCGGAGGTTGCAGTGAGTAGAGATCATGCCACAGCACTCCAGCCTAGGCAACAGAGTGAGACTCTGTTGGGGTGAGCTCTGGGGCAAGCAAGCTATAGCATCTTGCAGTTCAGAGAGTACGGGCTTGGCCCAGACTAGAACATAAACATTCAGAGTCCAATGTGCCGCCATGGGTCACTGCGCCTTGCAGCCAACCCCTCTCCTCAGTATGTTCTGAAGGACTGCAGCTTAAAGTCAGAGCCTTTTCATTTTCTCCATTCAATCTGAAATGCAAGGTAATAAATGTGTTATGGGCAGGGCTTAGTGGCTCATGCCTATAATTTCAGCACTTTGGGAGGCCAAGGCAGGCAGATCACCTGAGGTCAGGAGTTCAAAACCAGCCTGGCCAATGTGGTGAAACCCTTTCTCTACTAAAAATACAAAAAATTAGCAGGCTGTGGTAGTGCATGCCTGTAGTCCCAGCTACTCATGATGCTGAGGCCGGCTAATTGCTTGAACCTGGGAAGCGGAGGTTTCGGTGAGCCAAGATTGAGCCACTGCACTCCAGCCTGGGCAACAGAGCAAGATATTGTCTCAAATAAATAAATAAGGCATTCAAATGAAACAAACAAACAAAACTAGAAAAGAAATTTTTCAAGAAAAACAACAAAAAAAGGAACAAAAATATAAGGCATTCAGTAGTCCCACAGATGGGTAGGGCTGGCAGAAATATGGCACATAGGTCAAATCCAAAACCAGAATGTATCTATTCCACAAAGGACAAATTGCTGCCCTAGCTATGATGGAATGGTCCAAGTTACCAACGTGTCACAAGGTTGCTGGCTGACTCCTTCAAAATATGGTGTCATTGAGGTGTCAGGGTTGGTGGCTGCTGGGGGCAAGCTGGACACTCAACAGAGACAGCAGCCAGGTGAGTTTGGTGAAAGGGAATTTGTGATTCAGAGTTTATGCCTGGCTTCCACATCCAGCACCTTTGTCACTTTGCTCCAAAACTCACTGAGCCAGCCTTGGAGTGGCTGATGGACAGGCTGTCATGGAGTGGGAACACCTGATGTGAAACCATTCTAAGCAGTGAAGAACGTCCAGCAAGCAATCAAGCCAGACAAACTAAGTCTCACCGTGGGCTGATGGCAAGAGATTCATCCATTCCTCCATATATCTCTTCCCTATAACTGGTTATAAATCTTCCAATATTAATTTCTACCATTTGGCTCAAATTTTAGCCATGACAGAAAGAAAAAAGAAGAAAGAAAGGAAGGATATATAAATATGAAAAGAAAGAGGGAGGGAGGGAAGGAAATGGCACAGACCCTTAGCTCAGGCCATGCTTTCTGGGGAAAGTGGATAATGGTATGTTTATATTACTCACATTTTTGCCCACAGCGAGGATTTCCCATCAACTCATTCTGTTCTTCCCTAACGGTGTCTGATGATACTAAAGCAGTTCACTGCTCCCTGCTGTAAGCATGCCATGCAAAGCCTGTTTATTCCTCCTCCACTGGTCCTATCAGCATGATGTTATCTACATAATGGACCAGACTGATATCTTGTGCAATAATGAGACGATAAAGGTCTCTGTGGCATAGTGCCAGAAGATGTGTCATCCTGTATTGAAGTTATGAAGGAAGGCTATGTCCTCCAGATAAGAGCCAACTGCCTTTAAAAATAATAAGAGGGAGAGAGAGAGAGACAGTCTCACTCTGTTACCCAGGCTGGAGTTCAGTGTATGATTATGGCTCACTGCAGCCTCAGTCTTCTGGGCTCAAGTGATCCTCCTGCCTCAACCTCCTGAGTAGCTGAGACTATAGGTGTGCACCACCACACCCAGATTTTTTTTTTTTTGGTGGGAATGGGGGTCTTGCTATGTTGCCCAAAGTGGTCTTGAACTCCTGAGCTTAAGTGGTCCTCTTGCCTTGGACTTCTAAAATGCTGGGAATTACAGGTGTCAGCCACTGTGCCCCTTCATCTGCCTTTTATGTTCTCTGTTTATTGGGTTACAGGAAAGGTATTGTCAGTTCAGTAGGTACAAATCAAGTATAGGAGGCCGTGCTGATTTTCTCCAGGAATGAATTATATCTAGAACAGCAGCTATTACTAGAATTAGCATCTGATCAGGCTAGGCGCAATGGCTCATGACTGCAATCCCAGCACTTTAGGAGGCTGAGGTGGGTGGATCGCAAGGTCAGGAGTTTGAGACTAGCCTGGCCAACATGTTGAAACCCTGTCTCTATTAACAATACAAAGATTAGCTGGGCGTGGTGGTGGGCACCTGTAATCCCAAATACTCAGGAGGTTGAGGCAGAAGAATCACTTGAAACTGGGAAATGGAGGTTGTAGTGAACCGAGATTGTGCCATTGCACTCCAGCCTGAGCGACAAAAGCAAGACTCCATCTCAAAAATTAAAAAGAAAGAATTAGCATCTGATCAAATTTATAATAATTCACTATTTTTATTCTAGATCCATCTGACTTCTGCACTGGCTACCCTGAGGATATAATAAGAATGACCACTTGGCTAATACTGTTGCTCACACCTGTAATCCCAGCACTTTGGGAGGCCAAGCTGGGAGGATTGCTTGAGCCCAGAAGTTTGAGATCACCGTGGACAACATACCAAGAACTCATGTCTACAAAAAATTAGCTGGGCATGGTGGCATGCACCTGTGGTCCCAGCCACTTGGGAAGCTAAGGTGGGCTATTGCTTAAGCCTGGGAGGTGGAGGTAGTAAGCCATGATCATGCCATTGCACTTCAGCCTGGGCAACAGAGCAAGACTCTATCTCAAATAAACAAAACAAAACAAAATGATTACTTGTAGAAGAGTCTATTCATTATTTCCCAGTGTGTGTCCTTCTCTTATTCCACAATAATAGAACCCTGGTTTGCAACTTGACATATGGCCAGCCTCACTTATTACTAAGAGTGGCCACTTACTACTAATTCTGGCTGATGAGTTGTAAGTGAAAGAATTGTGTGCTTACATTTAAGAGTGTGTAGGCTGGGCATGGTTGCTCATTGCCTGTAATACCAGCACTTTGGGAGGCCAAGATGAGAGGATCACTTGAGGTCAGTAGTGCAAGACCAGCCTGGCCAACATGGTGAAACCCCATCTATACTTTAAAAATTGCAAAAATTAGCCAGGCATGGTGCATGCCTGTAGTCCCAACTACTTAGGAGGATGAGGCACAAGACACTCTGGACTTCAGGAGGCGGAGGATGCAGTGAGCCAAGATAGCACCACAGCACTCCAGCCTGGGTAACAGTGTAAGGCGCTATCTCAAAAAAAGAAAAAGTGTATAAGAGGGCAGAGGGGCTTGTCCCCCGCTTTTGTTTCTTGTCGGCTGGAATGAGCCACAGGAATGTTTGCATTCCTGTGGCTGCAAATCCACGAGAGTGGATAAGATCACCTTAGGGATCAGTATAGATGATGAAAAGAAAACTTTGTGGTTGGGAAATAAAAAGAAATCCAAAAAGTTGACTGAGAAGAAACATCCTGTAAGGTACAGGTAGGAGAACCGAAAGACAGGTACACCCTAGAGAACAAAAAGAAAAAAGTGATATAAGAATGGGTGCTCAATGAGATTACAACATGCTGACAGGCTGAGTGAAACCCAGACTGAGGAATAACTATTGAATTCTGCAACACGAAGGTGATAAGTTTAGCCTAAAGCTGCCTCCTCCCATACTTTAAGTTGGACCTAAATGTTTCTCTGTACATGGTGAACTGTAACCTAACTGGATATATACACAGGCTAAAACCAACTCTTGTGCCAATAACAGTTTTTGGCCAGTCACAGGTGGCCAACTGTTCAAACCATGTTCAAATAAGGTAAAAGCCGAAAGGTAACCAATCCATCCCCACAGCAGCCCGGGTTCTGCCCGCTATGGGTTGGGTGGGATGCTTCATTTGAGAATTGTTCTTTGCTTAATTAAACTGTGTTAAATATATTCTTATATTTTATTTTACCTTTGAGTCAGAGCTTCACTTTGGCAACCAGTAGTGCAGTGGCATAACCATGGCTCATTCCAGCCTTGACCTGCCCAGCTTAAGTGATCTTCCTGCCTCCGCCTCCTGAATAGCTGGGACTACAGGCTCACACCACCAAACTTGGATAACCTTTTTTCTTTGAGACAGAGTTTCACTCTTGTTGCCCAGGCTGAAGTGCAATGATGTGATCTCAGCTCATTGCAACCCCTGCCTCCCGGTTGAAGCGATTCTCCTGCCTCAGCCTCCCTAGCAGCTGGGAGTACAGGTGCCTACCACCATGCCCAGCTAATTTTTTGTAATTTTAGTAGAGAT
The DNA here is from genome assembly GCA_031835075.1 of Saguinus oedipus. Classification (NCBI taxonomy): domain Eukaryota; kingdom Metazoa; phylum Chordata; class Mammalia; order Primates; family Cebidae; genus Saguinus; species Saguinus oedipus. Next base: position 19,159,179 of record CM063169.1, read on the forward strand.
GGGGTTTCACCATGCTGGCCAGGCTGGTCTCGAACTCCTGACCTCAGGTAATCCACTCGCCTTGGCCTCCCAAAGTGCTGGGATTGTAGTCAGAAGGTACCACACCTGGCCAATTTTTTTATTTTTTGTAGAGATAGGGGTCTCACTGTGTTGCCTATGCTGGTCTCAAACTCCTAGACTCAAGTAGTCCTCCTGCCTTGGCCTCTCAAGGTGCTGGAATTATAGCCATGAGCCACCATACCTGGCCTGTTAAATTTAATTTGTCTAATTTTTTAAAATTTATTTTTTGAGACAGAGTCTAGCTATATTGCCCAGGCTGTTCTCAAACGCCTGGGTTCAAGTGAACCTCCCAACTCAACCTCTCAAGAAGCTGGGACCATAGGCATACACCACTGGACCTGGCCTAAAGTTCTAATGTTTTTTCATGATTAAATTCAAGGTTATGGCCTGGTGCAGCTGCTCACACCTATAATCCCAGCACTTTGGAATGCTGAGGCGGGAGGATCACCTGAGGTTGAAAGTTCGAGACCAGCCTGACCAACATGGAGAAACCCCTTCTCTACTGAAAATACAAAATTAGCTGGGCATGGTGGCACACACCTTTAACCCCAGCTACTCAGGAGGCTGAAGCAGGAGAATTGCTTGAACCTGGGAGGTGGAGGTTGTGGTGAGCTGAGATTGCACCATTGTACTCCAGCCTGGGGAACAAGAGCAACACTCCATCTCAAATAAATAAATAAATAAATAAAATACAAAAATTTGCCAGGTGTGGTAGTGAGTGCCTATAATCTCAGCTACTTGGGAGGCTGAGGCAGGAAAATCACTTGAACCTGGGAGGTAGAGGTTGCAGTGAGTCGAGATCGCACCATGGCACTCTAGTCTGCAACAAGAAATGAAACTCTGTCTCAAAAAAAAAAAAAAAAAATTCCAGGTTATGGGTTTTTGGCAAGAATACCACAGACATGAGGAGAGAGATCCAAGATGGCTGATCTCTAACAGCTCGGGATTGTAGCTCCCAGTGAAAGCCCAGAAAACGAGAGGACGCCACACTTTCAGACGAATTTTCACCGCTCACGGACCAGAAGATTTCCAGTGGAGGAGCCCCCACAGGTCGCCAGCGCAACTCTTGTGGCCGGTGCAGCGGTTTTGCCAGCGGCTCGGCGCGGCAGCTCTTCATGCAGAGTAAACGGGAATGGTTCCCCTACTGACCGGTGTTTGGAGCTCTGGGAAGGCAGAGCCGCTTGTTACAGACTCAAGAAGGAAGCCAGACCGGAGATTCCCAGGCAGAAGAGCACCATCAGTCTTATCGCTGCTGTTTTGGCCGGCACAGTGGGTTGCTCGGATTCCAGCACTGGGAATCAATAAATTGGACGTTCACTCAGAAACCTAATTAGAAAGGCGGTAATTGTAAAGACAACAGATGGATACATTCATAATAAAGGGAAAAAAACAGCCTAAAAAGGCTGAGAATACCCAAAATCAGAATCCCTCTCCTTCTACAGGGGATTGCAATTCCTCATCAGTAACGGAACAAGCCCTGATGGAAAAGGACTGTGTTCCATTATCTGAAGTAGGCTTCAGAAGGTGGATGATAAGAAACTTTTGGGATTTGAAAGAACCTGTTCTAACCCAATGTAAAGAAACTAAGAACTTTGAAAAAAGGTTTGACGAAATGCTAAAAAGAATGGACAATATAGAGAGGAATATAAATGAACTAACGGAGTTGAAAAATACAACAGGAGAACTTAGTGAAATATGCACAAGTTTGAATAGCCGAATTGATCAAGCAGAAGAAAGGATATCAGAGGTTGAAGACCAACTTAATGAAATAAAACCAGAAGACAAGAATAGAGAAAAAAGGATAAAAAGGAATGAGCAAAGTCTCCAAGAAATATGGCACTATGTGAAAAGACCTAATCTACGTTTGATAGGTGTACCTGAATGTGATGGAGAGAATGAATCCAAGCTGGAAAATACTCTTCAGGATATTATCCAGGAGAATTTTCCCAATCTAGCAAAGCAGGACACTATTCAACCCCAGGTAATACAGAGAACACCACAAAGACATTCCTCAAGAAGAGCAACCCCAAGGCACATAATCGTTAGATTCACCAGGGTTGAAACGAAGGAGAAAATACTAAGGGCAGCCAGAGAGAAAGGTCAGGTTACCCACAAAGGGAAGCCTATCAGACTTACAGCAGATCTCTCAGAAACCCTACAAGCCAGAAGAGAGTGGGGGCTGATATTCAACATTCTTAAAGAACAGAACTTTCAGCCCAGAATTTCATATCCTGCCAAACTAAGCTTCACAATTGAAGGAAAAATAAAATCTTTTATGAACAAGCAAGTACTCAGAGATTTTATTACCACCAGGCCTGCTTTACAAAGACTTCTGAAAGAAGCATTACACACAGAAAGGAGCAACCAGTATTAGCCTTTCTAAAAATATACCAAAAAGTAAAGAGCATCAACATAAAGAAGAATTTACATCAACGAATGGATACAATAGCCAGTTAACATCAAATGGCAGTAACCCTAAATTTGAATAGACTAAATCCCCCAATCAAAAGATACAGCCAAAACCTCACGGTATACTACATCCAGACCCATTTCATATCCAAAGATACACAAAGACTCAAAACAAAGGGTTGGAGAAAGATTTACCAACCAAATGGAGAGCAAAAATAAATAAATAAACAAAAAGCAGGAGTTGCAATTCTCGCATTTGATAAAACAGATTTCAAAGCAACAAAGATACAGTGGTAAAAGGATCAATGCAATAATAAGAGCTAAGGATCCTAACACCCAGATACATAAGACCCATAAAGAGATTTAGACTCAACGAGACAGAAAATTAATAAGGATATCCAGGACTTGAACTCAGATCCGGAACAAGTAAACTTAATAAGTATTTATAGAGCGCTCCACCTTAAATACACAAAATATTGATCGGCCATTATTAATACCCATTTTTAGAATAAAGCAATATTCCTGTTCTCTCTCCCTCTTTTTCTTCCTCTTTCTTCCTCTCCTTCTCTCCAAAAAAAAAAAAAAACCACAAAACAAGATGATCAAGTAAAAGCATTAACTAACAATATTCATTTCAAAGGTAGTCCAGGCTGCCAAACACTGCTTAAAAAGAAAAAAAGAAAAAAAAAAGAATACCACAGACATGATGTTGTGTCCTTGTCAGTATATCATATTAAGATATATGACGTAGATATGTTTTAATACTGGTGATGTTAACTCCATCACAGATTCCTCCACTGTAAATTTACTATTTTCCCTTTGAATTCGGGAAGAGTCTTATGGGGTTATACTTTGAGTCTATTCAAATATCCTGTTTGCCATCATGGTTTCACTTACTAATAACTTTACCATTTACTCTTGCCAGCAACTATTATTATTATTATTCTTATTTTGAGACAGGTTCTTGCTCTGTTGCCTAGGCTGGAGTGCAATCATGGCTAATCTCAGCCCCATAAGTATTTGAGACTACAGACATGTGTCACCACACCTGGCTAATTTTTGTAGAGTTGGGATTTTGCCACGTTGTCCAGGCTTGTCTAGAGCTCCTGAGCTCAACTGACCCTCCTGCCTCGTCCTCCCAAAATGCTGGGATTACAAGCGTGAGCCACCACACCCAGCAGCCTGCAACTATCATTATGTTGGTATTTGCCACAGGTGGTTTTAAGTTTCTGTCATCTTTTCTTTCCAGATACTTTTGAGTTCATCTCCTTGTCTTTTAATCCCATTTGCATAGCCCCAGCTCCGCCTCTACATTCATGAACTGGAATTTCCTGTATAAAGGAGCCTTCTGCTCACTTTTAAGTGACAGTAGGGATGCTGTGTTCCGGCTGTCAGCTGTCTGGTTTATGATGATGGTTCATGCCTGCCTCTGTCCAGGGGAGAAATTAGGAGGTCCGTGGAAAGGTAGCAGCCTTCTGACCCTGAAGAAAGGAATTGGATTTCAGTTTTTTGTCATTTTCTATGAGTTTTGATGTGCTTACATTGCCATGAACTTATATAATGATAACACTTTTAAAGTAAAATAGATTATAAAGTGACTGACTACCTTCTGGGTGATTAGATATACATTAAGTCAGAAAAAAAGGAAAGAGAATTGGGTAGAAGTAAAATGAAAACTTAGCATTAAATTCCAGCTGCTTGTCAGAAGCAGAGAAAGAATACTGTCCTCAAACTCAGCATGAATGAAATGTTGACCTTTCTGAACTGACAGTTTTAGAGAATCAAACAAAGCCTTTTCACTGGGCTTGGCAGGAGCCTCAGGAGTGCCTTTGACTCAAGAACAAAACTTTGGTTCGAAAAGGGGCTATGGCTTCTATTTTTCCTTCATATAAGTGAAAAACGCAACCTTTCCTTTCTTACAGAAAACGGCACTCTGTAAGTAATGAAATAAAGGCAGGATGTTTTGTTGAATGAATTCCAAGTGTTTTAGGGCTGGGAGCTCACCATTCCTCACAAGGCTTCCTTATAGGCAGGCAAGGAATAGGGAATTATTATTTTGTGTAAAAACTGAGGAGACGGGGTACTGCTGAAATAAAAGAGAGCAAGCTGGCCTCTGCGGACAGACAGGCTGATGGTTGAGAGGCTGCTGGACAATTGCAGCCCTCACGGGTCCAGATTTGTTGGCAGTCGCTCATATAACTTCATTCCAGAACCCTCCCTCCACTATTGCTACCTCTTAGGGTTTGCTATTCATATATCTAGACTTTCCCTTTTTCAAATATAAGCCTGGAAATGCATGGCCTGGCTGATCTTCAATCAATTCCTTGGTCAGACTTTAACCTTTCATGCACGTTGCATCAACCAACCGCAGGAGGGTGGAAGTGAGCTCTCTATTCCTATCCTTTTTGCCATCCAACTATAAGGATTTCTCAAGGCAAACTAGACTGGATTCTTTTTTCAAAGCAGGCAGAATGCAGAAGGAAGAAAGTTGGCCATGCGCGGTGGCTCATGCCTGTAATCCCAGCACTTTGGGAGGTTGAGGCGGGCAGATCACGAGGTCAGGAGAATGAGACCAGCCTGACCGAAATGGAGAAACCGCATCTCTACTAAAAATACAAAATCAGCCAGGCGTGGTGGTAGGAACCTGTAATCCCAGCTGCTGGGGAGTCTGAGGCAGGAGAATCACTTGAACCCAGAAGGCGGAGGTTGTGGTGAGCTGAGATTGCACAGCACTGCACTCCAGCATGGGCAGCAAGAGTGAAACTCCATCTCAAAAACAAACAAACAAACAGAGGAGAGGACAGGGCTGCGGTGATGGCTCTGTCTACCCAGAATCTGCTAAGTTCATCTCCTGGTCTCTCAAATCCCATCTGCTTATCCCCAGCTCCACCTCGGCCACTCAATTCCAAGCAATCATTATTTCTCTGCTGGATGACTGTGATAGTGAGAGAGAAGCCCTGTATTCACTCTAGCACAATGGTTCCTAGTCGGCAATTTGATCTCCCTGGGGACATGTCCAATGTCTGGACAGTTTTTTTTTCATTTTTTTCAGAGACAGTTTCTCACTCTGTCTCCCAGGCAGGAGTGCAGTGGCATTGATTATGGCTCATTGCAGCCTCGACTTGGTGGGCTTAAGCAATCCTCTCACCTCAGCCTCCTGAGTAGGTAGGACCTACTAGGTGGCAGGCACCACCACGCTGGGCTAATGTTTTTTTGTTTCTGTTTTTTTTTTTTTTACTTTTTGTAGAGATAGGATCTCATAGCCAGGCACCGTGGCTTACGCTTGTAATCCCAGCACTTTGGAGGCCAAGGCAGACGGATTATGAGGTCAGGAGTTTGAGACCAGCCTGTCCAATATGATGAAACCCCATTTCTACTAAAAAATACAAAAATTAGCTGGGCATGGTGGTGCACGCCTATAGTCCCAGCTACTTGGGAGGCTGAGGCAGGAGAATCACTTGAACCTGGGAGGCAGAGGTTGAGGTGAGCCAAGATAGTGCCACTGCACTCCAGCCTGGGTGACAGAGTGAGACCCCATTAAAAAAAAAAAAAAGAGATAGGATCTGGCTATGTTGTCCAGGCTGGTCTTAAACTTTGGGGGTCAAGCAATCTCCCTCCCTCGGCCTCCCAAAATGTTGGGATTACTAATGTGAACCACCATGCCCAGCCTGGACACATTCTTGGTTGTCACAGCTAAGTGGGGAGAGGTGCAAATGCCATCTACTGAGTAGAGGCCAGGGATGCTGTGAAACATGCTGCAAAACGCAGGACAACCTCGCATAGTGAAGCATTGCCTGACCCCAAGTGTCAGTAGGGCTGAGGTTGAGAAGCTCTGCTTCTGGTTCCCCTGCAATGCCTCATGTACAGAACCATGACGTTTCCTGAAAGGGCAAGTCACATCATGTCACTCTATTGCTTATGTTAGGGCACAGAGAATGATACCCCAAAGTATGATACTTGGGCATGCTGAGCATTTTTAAATGAGTGGAAATCCGAGGGCCTTAGAAGCTGCTCAGAATCAAGGCCTCTCTAACCTCTCGTTTCTCTCCCCCAGGCAGAGAAAGGAGCTCTCCTGGGAAGTTATCTTATCTCGCTGAGGAAAGCTTTTTTCAAAAGAAATACAATTATCAGTGGCTCACAGCTGTAATCCCAGATTTTTGTGAGGACAAGGTAGGCAGATCACCTGAGGTCAGGAGTTCCAGACCAGCATGGCCAACACATGGTGAAACTCTGTCTCCACTAAAAATATAAAGATTAGCTGGGTGTGGTGGTGGTGCCTGCCTGTACCCCAGCTACTCAGGAGCCTGAGGCATGAGAAACACTTGAACATAGGAGGCCTGGGAGGCAGAGGTTGCAGTGAGCCAAGATCATGCCACTGCACTCCAGCCTGGGCAACAAGAGTGAAACTCCATCTCTAAATAAATAAATAAACCTCTCCTTAGGTAACTCTTCAGATAGCCTGCAATGATTGACCACCAGAGAAAAGACTGTAAGTGATCACCATCACCATATCTGACAGACTTTTCATCTATTCTCCTGAGGGCAGCTCTAAGAGATTACCTGGGGACTTTATCTACACAATGGGACAACCTTAGTTCTCAGAGAAGTTCCCTTCACCTTCCCACAACCTCCCTCAGAGCTCAGGAAACCTTTGTCCAAGACATTTTCTATTGTTTGGGCTCATTCCTTATTCCCTCATTATCATCTCCATCCTCCATCTCCCTTTCCCCCATGAAAAGGGTGCTATTTAAGTCTCAACTCTCTGGCCCTTCTTTGAGTCTCTTGTGTCCATGAGCACTTGAATAAATTTGTATGTGGCTGAGTGCGGTGGCTGGCTCATGCCTGTAATCCCAGCACTTTGGGAGGCTGAGGTGGGCGGATCACCTGGGGTCGGGAGTTAGACACCAGCCTGACCAACATGGAGAAACCTCGTCTCTACTAAAAATACAAGAAATTAGCCAGGCGTGCTGACAGGTGCCTGTAATCCCAGATATTTGGGAGGCTGAGGCAGGAGAATTGCTTGAACCTGGGAGGCAGAGGTTGCGGTGTGCTGAGATTGCGCCATTGCACTCCAGTCTGGGCAACAAGAGTGAAACTCAGTCTCAAAAAACAAACAAACAAAAATTTCTATGCATTTTTTTCCTCTTAGCTGCCAATTGTCAGTCTGTCTGAGCCTTTGGAGGGAAAGTTTAAACTTCCCTACACTCAAAACCTTTCAGGCTGGACACACACTATGGCATGTGCCTATAATTCCAGCACTTTGGGAGGCTGAGGTGAGCAGATTGCTTGAGCCTAGGAATTTGAGACCAGCCCTGAGCAACATGTCAAAATCCCATCTGTCTTAAAACAAACGAATAAACAGCCTCTCAGTGGTTTCCCATTATTCTTAGTGCCAGAGGTGTTTGAACCAGAGCAACTTCATCCTGAATAGGGGCTGGGTAATATAAGCCTGAGACCTACTGGCTGCATTCCTAGGTTAGGCATTCTTAGTCACAGGATGAGGTCAGAGTTTGGCACAGGGTACAGTTCAGAAAGACCTGCACGCAAAGATCACGAGGTCAGGATATTGGGACCATCCTGGCCAACATGCTGAAACTTTGTCTCTACTAAAAATTCAAAAATTAGCCGGGCATCATGGTGCGTGCCTGTAGTCCCAGCTACTCAGGAGGCTGAGGCAGGAGAATCGCTTGAACCCAGGAGGCAGAGGTTGCAGTAAGCTGAGATTGCACCACCGCCCTCCATCCTGGTGACAGAGTAAGGTTCCGTCTCAAAAAAAAGAAAAAAGAAAAAGCCAGCCAAAACCCATCAAATCCAAGATGGTGACAAAAGTGACCTCTGGTCATCCTCACTGCTCATTATACACTAATTATAATGAATTGGCAAGCTAAAGACACTCCCACCAGTGCCACGGCAGATTACAAATGCCGTGACATCAGGAAGTTACCCTATATAATCTGAAAGGGGGGAACCCTCATTTCCAGAAATTGCCCACCCCTTTCCCAGAAAATTTATGAATAATCTGCCCCTTATTTAGGGTGTAATCAAGAAATAACCATAAAAACAGCCAATCAGCAGCCTTGGGGCTGCTCTGCCTACGGAGTAGCCATTCTTTATTCCTTTTCTTTCCTAGTAAACGTCCTTTCACTTTATCCACCCAGATACTCTTGAGTTCATCTCTACTGAGGTTTTGCCTTGAATTCTTTCCTGTGTGAGATCCAAGAACCCTCCTTTGGGGTCTGGATTGGGACCCCTTTCTGGTAGCATTAGTATGAGATTTAAAACAAAAAATCCATAGTTCCTTGAACATGTGCGATCCATCCTCCATGCTCCCTCTTCTCTTGTGTCTAGTAGCCAAACTGACTATTCCCTTATTTCTAGAAACCATCATCCTTCTTCCTACCTCATGGGGTCTCGTCCCATGATTCCTTCTTGTAAATAAGTTCCCTCCTTCTTAACAGCCTCTCCCCTTTTGCCTACATACAACTGCCTTTGACCTCCTTAGAAGACCTCAGCTCAAAGGTTACTCCATCACAGAATCTCTCCCTGACCACCACACTGTGAAGTAGCCTGGAAGAAAGGTCATCTCAGCAATTCCAGCCCTCCCACCTGAAGCCTGAACACGTGAGTGAGACCACTGCGGACTCCCAGCTCCTGCCGAGCCTTCAGCTTTCAGTAGCTGCAGGAGTGAGTTCTCGTGAGGCCAGTGGCAGAGCTACCTGATCAACCTTCATAATTGTGCTAAATAAATAAATAATTGATGACTTTTTAATCACCTGCGTCTTAGGGTGGATTGCTATGTAGTAATAGACACCTGATTCATTCTTACTGGAATCCTTGATTGGAGCTCTAAGGAAGCTTCTGGATATTGTATGGAATTTTCCCTTCATCTCCTGGCTCTGTCATTCCTCACAGGACTGCTGGTGGAGACCCACGTTGCTGAGTCATAGTGCACTTGAGAAGACGATGAATGCTGCCTTCCTACCAGACCAGTGGAGGGGATGCTGTGGGGGTGGGAGGAGGCTGTCTGTCCTCCCACTTTATCATCCTGTCCTATTAGCTTCACTTAAATAGCAACAGCAGCAGCAGATTGGACACAGGCTGGGATATTCTAACTTAGTTAACTTGAGAGTTGGGATATTCATGACCAGCCTAGGCCACATAAGGGGACTCTATCTCGATAATTTTTTTTTTTTTTTGATGAATTTTTGCTCTGTTGCCCAGGCTGGACTGCAATGGCGTGATCTCAGCTCATCACAACCTCTGCCTCCTGGGTTCAAGCGATTCTCCTGCCTCAGCCTCCTGAGTAGCTGGGATTACAGGCATGTGCCATTACACCAAGCTAATTTTTGTATTTTTAGTAGAGATGAGGTTTCTGCATGTTGGTCAGGCTGGTCTCGAACTCCCGACCTCAGGTGATCTTCCAGCCTCAGCCTCCCAAAGTGCTGGGATTACAGCCATCGGCTACCATGCCTGGCCTTAAAAAAATTTAAAAATGACTGGGAGCAGTGGCTCATGCCTGTAATCCCAGCACTTTGGGAGGCCAAGGGGGATGGATCACGATGTTAGGAGTTCAAGACAAGCCTGGCCAACATAGTGAAACCCTGTTTCTACTAAAAATACAAAAATTAGCCTGGTATGGTGGCATGTGGCTGTAGTCCTAGCTACTCGGGAGGCTGAGGTGGGAGAATCTCTTGAACCTGGGAGGCGGAGGTTGCAGTGTGCAGAGACCTCGCCATTGCACTCCAACCTGGGTGACAGAGTGAGACTCCGTCTAAAAAAAAAATTAAAAATTATATAAGAGTTGGTATAGTCTAGGAGCAGTGGCTCAGCACTTAATCCCAGCACTTTGGGAGGCCAAGGTGGGCAGATCACCTGAGGTCAGGAGTTTGAAACCAGCCTGGCCAACATGGTAAAACCCTGTCTCTACTAAAAATACAAAAAATTAGCCAGGCCCTATGGCACATGCTTGTAATCCCAGCTACTTGGGAGGCCGAGGCAGAATTGCTTGAACCGGAAAGGTGGAGGTTGTGGTGAGTTGAGATCACACCACTGCACTCCAGCCTGGGCAACAAGAGTGAAACTCTGTCTCAAAAAAAAAAAAAAAGATTTGGGACATATTCAAAAGGGCAATGCAGGAGGGGAATGTCTAAAGTTTTTGACAAGTTGTCTTTTCCCAAGTTCCAAGAGAGAAGTCACTTAAAGTGTTGGGCCTTTCACAAAACGTTTCTTCCATGGGAACTTCCTATATCTCTCCCTTTGCCCTCGTTTTCTAATTCAGGGCCCCCTTCAGCTCTTTTCCTGTGGAATCTCTACCTCTCTTTCTTGGGTAACCATCCTTCTGGGGAAGGCTCATTCTCATGAAGGGTCTCACCACAAAATCCATCTCCTTTCCCCCAGCAAGCCTAGATCATGGTGGCGGGGCACTCCTTGGGGCATAGATCAGTAGGGTAGAGGGTCTGACAGGGAACATGCTCTCATGCTATCAGCTCCTTGGTTTAGTGTGAGTGTGGGTCTCCAGGATGATGTATTTCCTCCAAGAATCTTGCCTTTGAGCAGTTCATGAATCTGATCCTTAAGACTCAGATCTAAAGAATAAGTAGGTCTATGAAACTCACCTGGCTTCTATTAGGAGGTGAGGCAAGCAACCTCCTTGAGGGGCCTTCAGCCAGGAAGTTTGGAGTTAGTGACAATTCAGATGATGGAGATCCCAATCATATTTCACTCTTTGCCTGTATTCCCCAAACCTTTGCTGTTGTCCAGTTTGGGAAGGTTTTCATCTCCTCTTCCATGGAGGGAAACTCGGTCAGCTGAGTATTCTTAATTCCAAAGTTTATGCAAGCACTAGTGCCCTCCAGACTAAAAATCCAGAATTCCATTCTTTCATTCTTTTTTTTTTTTTTGAGCCAGAGTCTCACTCTGTCGCCCAGGCTGGAGTGCAGTGGTGCTATCTCAGCTTACTGCAACCTCTGCCTCCTGGATTCAAGTGATTCTCCTGCCTCAGCCTATTGAGCAACTGGGCTTACAGGCACCCACCCCCATGCCTGGGTAATTTTTAGTAGAGACAGGGTTTCACCATGTTGGCCAGGCTGGTCTCAAACTCCTGACCTCAGGTGATCCGCCTGCTTTGGCCTCTCAAAGTGCTGGGATTATAGGCATGAGCCACTGCATCTAGCTATTCTTTCATTTTTTTCAGCACTTTGTGTGGCCTCCTATGTGTTCCATACCAAGTGATTTTTTTTCAAAAAGGGCCAGGCAGAGCTGGGGCTTAAACCTGAGAGGCAGAGGTTGCAGTGAGCCAAGATCACACCATTGCACTCCAGGCTGGGTGACAAAGCAAGGCTCCCTCTCAAAGAAAAAAAAAAGGAGGGGGGGCCGGGCACAATGGCTCACACCTGTAATCCTAGCACTTTGGAAGGCCAAGGTGGGTGGATCACGAGGTCAGGAGTTTGAGACCAGCCTGGCCAACATGGTAAAACCCGGTCTCTACTAAAAAAAAAAAAAAAAAAAAAAAAAAAAATTAGCCGGGTGTGGTGGTGTGCATCTGTGATTCCACCTACTTGGGAGGCTGAGGCAGGAAAGTTGCTTGAACCCAAGAGGCTGAGGTTGCAGTGAGCCAAGACTGTGCCACAGTACTCCATCCAGCCTAGACAACAGAGGGAGACTGTCAAAAAAAAAAAAAAGGAAGAGCAACAGTGGAACAAGGGGATTGCAGGGGTGAAAAATGATACCATGCTGTTATGTCATGAACGCAGGTTCTGCACCAGGGCATTCCCATTGCCACCCAAGAAGACAACAGACATGATGTGGATGAGTGTGAAGCACACGGGGCCAAATAACAGGCCCGGGAACTTCAGAACCTGTGCGAGGAGGCAGAAGAGCCATCAAAACTGCGGAAGGGGAGAAGAAAAATCCTCTATACAACCACACGCACATCACAGGAAGCTGCTGAGCAGGATTTAGCCCACCCAGGTCTTCGGTGCCCGCTCAGCACTGTGTGTATGTGAGCACGATGTGGACATCAGCCATTGGGTCCTGCCAGGTTGGAAGTGAAGGAACTGATCCAAAAAAGAAGTTGCCTGAAAAGTGTATTTATTCTGGAGTTTGCTAGCCTACCTAGCAGCGAGGATGGCAAAGCTACCAAATTGCCATGGAGACCTAAATCAGCTTAAGAGAAGAGGACCCTGGCCTGATTTCTGGAGATCAAGTGAACAAAGGCTGTCTTTATTAGATAGTTTAACATTCCCAGAATCCTGTGCTAATAAGTGCTATTAATCTAGACAAGAAGACTGATGACTACATACAAACAGAATATGCAATATATTGTAAGCAACATAAGATTCTAGCAGTAAGAGGAAAACATCAATAGCTGTCATTTTAATTTTTGGAGAGATTTTTAAAAAATCACTTGATTAATAATTACAGGTAGATAAAGTGTTCTATACCCCATTTGGTCTGTAAGCCAGCAGCACCATCAACATCTGGGTGGTGTAAGAAATGCAGATTCTCAGGCTTACCCCAGGCATACTGAATTGGAATCAGCTTTTTTTTTTTTTTTTTTTTTGAGATTAAGTCTTGCTCTGTTGCCCAAGGCAGACTGCAATGGTGTGATCTCAGCTCACTGCAATCTCCACCTCCACGGTTCAAGCAATTCTCCTGCCTCAGCCTCCCAAGCAGCTGCGACTACAGGTACACACCACCATGCCCAGCTAATTTTTGTATTTTTAGCAGAGATGGGATTTCACCACATTGGCCATGCTGGTCTTGAACTCCTGACGTCGTGATCCACCACCTCAGCTTTCCAAAGTGCTGGGATTACAGGCGTGAGCCACCGCACCTGGCTGTTTCTGTGTTTTTATTAGAGATGGGGTTTAACCATGTTGGCCAGGCTTGTTTGGAACTCCTGACCTCAAGTGATCCATCCACCTCAGCCTCCCAAAATGGTGAGATTACAGGCAAGAGCCACCTTGCCCAGCCTGGAATCAGCATTTCAACAAGACTCTCAAGTGATTCATGTGAGTGTTAAAGATTGTGAGGCACTGGCCTAGGCCACTTAAAAATTATTATAAATAGGCTGAGCATGGTGGCTGAAGCCCGTAATTCTAGTTCTTTGGGAGGCCGAGGCAGCCGAATTCTTTGAGCTCAGGAGTTCAGAACTAGCCTGGGCAACATGGTGAAACCCTGGCTTTACTAAAAATACAAAAATTAGCTGGGCATAATGATGTGTGCCTGTGGTCCCATAGCTACTCAGGAGGCTGAGGTGGGAGGATTGACGCTGGGAGGTTGAGGCTGCAGTAAGCCACGATCACACCACTGCATTCCAGCTTGGGTGACAGAGATCTTGTCTCATTAAAAAAAAAAAAGTTATAAATAATGGGGGCCCAAAGTGGCTCCGGCCGGATGTTGTGGCGCTTGCGAAGGCGAGGCCAAGAGTTCAAGGCCAACCAACCTCAGCAACCTTACAAGCTCTCATTGATTGGCAAAAAAATAATAATAATAATAAGAAGAAGAAGAATAATGAAGGCACAAGAGAATCGCTTAAACCTGGAGGCAGAGGTTGCAGTGAGCCAAGATGGCCACTGCACTCCATCCTGGGTGATAGAGTGAGACTCCATCTCAAAAAAAAAAAAAGAAAGAAATTGAAGAAAAATTAAATGGCCAGGCATAGTGGCTTATGGCTGTAATCCCAGCATTTGGGGAGGCTCAGGTGGGAGGATTGCTTGAGCCCTTGAGTTCAAGACCAGCCTGGGCAACATAATGAAACCTATTTCTATTTTTAAAAATTAAAATGCTGCTTATTTTCTTTACTTGAGAGGAGAAACAAGGATTTTGAAGGTCTTGAAAAGCTGAAATTCCAACAATAACTCAAGATAAGATGAAGGTTGAAATTCAATATTGAGCTCAGGTAGGGTAGACAAGGATTTTTGCTAATAGGAAGAGGCAAGTCTTGCTCTGTATGACAGCTGGATGTGTTCAGGCAAATCAAATGCCTCCTAGTTACCAACTCCACCTCTCCCTTTTTTATTTTTCAGACGGAGTCTGGCTCTGTCACCCAGGCTGGAGTGCACTGGTATGATCTTGGCTCACTGCAACCTCTGACTGCTGGTTTCAAGGCATTCTCCTGACTCAGCCTCTGGAGTAGCTGGGACTACAGGCATGCACCACTACACCTGCTAATTTTTGTATTTTTAGTAGAGACGGGGTTTCACCATCTTGGCCAGGCTGGTCTTGAACTCCTGACCTCATGAACCGCCTACCTTGGCCTCCCAGAGTGCTGGGATTACAGGCGGGAGCCACTGTGCCCGGCCTGCACCTCTCACTTTATATGTCATTGTTCACAGAAGGGGTGTGTTTCATAACACAGCTGTTACCACAAATTTAAAAAGTAGCCAGTGTGGTGGCTCTCGCCTATAATCCCAGCACTTTGAGAAGCCAAGGCGGGTGGATCACCCGAGATCGGAGTTTGAGACCAGCCTGACCAACACGATGAAATCTCGACTCTACTAAGAAATACAAAAAAAAAAAAAAAAAAAAAAGTAGCTGGGCATGGTGGTGTGCACCTGTAGTCCCAGCTACTCAGGAGGCTGAGGCAGGAGAATCGCTTGAACCCAGGAGACCAAGGTTGCAGTGAGCTAAGATCCTGCCATTGCACTCCAGCCTGAGACTGTGTCTCGGGAAAAAATGACACAAAAAAACCCCATATCTCACAGAGGTAGCCCTTATGGTTAATCGAAAGCTGAAGATCATTCAGGTTGTAGCACAGCTGAGCCACCCGTTGAGCTGTTACACCCCATCAACAGGTACCTACCGCTTCTTAGTTCCTCACCTCCTCTATTTTGACTGATTCTACTAACAGACTCAATGTATGTCCACTGAAAGAGAACAAATGGTCCCACCAGTACATAGGGACTCTATAAGGAAGAGCCTTCAGGCCACTGTACCCATAGGCTACTGGCCACCCCATAAAGGATGAGGAGTCAGGTCCTCTCATTGTCTGGCTAGGTGGTGGTCCACCCGGGATGGCCATCCCTGTGTAAAGACCCACTCGGAAGGGGCTGTTGGCATTGTTGGTACTTTGAGGCTTCTAGGAAGGGAGTTGGGCTGGTCATGGAGGCTCACACCTGTAATCCCAGTGCTCTGGGAGGCTGAGGCAGGAGCATTACTAGAGCTCAGGAGTTCAAGACTGCCCTGGGTAACAGAGTGAGACCCTGTCTCTGTAAATTTTTTTTTTTTAAAGAAAGAGAGTTGGCCTCTCCAGCAGAAATGTTCTTAGCATGTCATTCAATTGCCTTAAAAATCTAGTTTCAGCCCACTTTCCCTGTCTTTGTTGTCATTCCTCATTCTTTTTTTTTTTTTTTTTTTTGGTTAAGAGTCTCACACTGTTGTCCAGGCTGCAGTGCGGTGGTGTGATCTTGGCTTGCTGCAACCGCCACCTCTCGGGTTCAACTGATTCTCCTGCCTCAGCCTACTGGGTAGCTAGGATTATAGGTGCCCACCACCATGCCCAGCTAATGTTTTGGATTTTTAGTAGAGAAGGGATTTCACTAGTTGGTCAGGCTGGTCTCCAACTCCTGACCTCGTGATCTGCCTGCACTGGTCTCCCAAAGTGCTGGGATTACAGGCGTGAGCCACTGCACCCAGCCTTTTTTTTGAGACACAGTCTAGCTCTGTCCCCCAAGCTGGAGTGCTGTGACACAGTTTCAGCTCTCTGCAACCTCCTCCTTCCAGGTTCAAGCGATTATTCTGCCTCAGCCTCCCAAGTGGCTGGGATTATTGGTGCCTGCCATCATACTTGGCTAATTTTTCTATTTTTAGTAGAAACAGGATTTCAGTATGTTGGCCAGGCTGGTCTTGAACTCTTGATCTCAGGTAATCAGCCCACCTCAGTCTCACAAAATGCTGGGATTATAGGCGTGAGCCACCACACCAGGCCTGTCATTCCTCTTTCATCAATACTCTACATTTCAGTAAAAGGTGTACCAATTAGCGTCCCTGTAAAGGCTCTCCCCTTCGCACATGCTGTTCTCTTCCCCAGGATGCCATTTCTCTACCATTACATTTAGAAGGTGTCCCATCCCTCAAGGCTCAGCACATGAATCTTCCTTTCTATAAGCAGGGTAGGAATGATGACCCCTGTTTTACAGGCATGAGATTGAAGCACAGAGTATTTGATGCCTTGCCAAAGTTATGTTATTGCCAAAACACATCAGCATTTAATCTCAGGCCCCTTGATTCTCTAGTCGATCAATGCTCACCCAGAAGTTTGGCAGAGGACCATGAAAACTTAACTTGAGTGCCAAATCTGCCTTTGCACCAAGAAATTCAACCTGCTGTATTACTAGAGACAATACAAGGAAATGATGGATGACTATACAGACATGACGTTTCTGTTAAAGATTTAATTAACTGATGGTGGTATGGAAAGGTGAATACCCAACAAACATTTCAAAAGTAAAAAAGTGGCTCATGCCTGTAATTTCAGCACTTTGGGAGGCCTAGGTGGGTGGTTCACTTGAGGCCAGGACTTCGAGACTAGCTTCGAGACTTGGCCAACAGTGTGAAACCCCTTCCCTTTTAAAAAAATTAGCCAGGCATGGTGGCACACGCTTGTAGTCCAGCTACTCAGGAGGTTGAGGCAGGAGAATCACTTGAACCCAGGAGGCAGAGATTGCAGTGAGCTGAGATGGCATCCCTGCACTCCAGCCTGGGCAACAGAGCAAGACTCTGCCTCAAAAAAATAAAATAAACAAAAGTTTAAAAAGCAAAAATTAGATAAGAGTTTCTCTAACAGTTTAAAACTTAGATAAATCAGAGTTAGTCATGAACAGAAATTCTGAAAGAGGGAAAAAATAAGGTGTTTATTATATATTGGGAATAAACATGTTTCAAGGAATATAGCTGGGTCAGGTGTGGTGGCTCACACCTGTAATCCCAACACTTCGGAAGGCCAAGTCGGGTGGATTACATAAGGCCAGGAGTTTGAGATCAGCTTTGCTAACATGCTGAAACCCTGTCTCCACTAAAAATACAAAAAATTAGCTAGGCATGTGGCTACTTGGGAGGCAGAGGCATCAGAATCCATTCAGTCTGGGAGGGGGAGGTTACAGTGAGCTGAGATCACGCCACTGCACTCCAGCCTGGGTGACAGAGTGAGACTCTGTGTCACACACACACACACACACACACACACACACACACACAATTGCAATCTAGCTATCTATTTCTTTTATTTGCAGTTGGAGAAGAGGTAGGATGAAGATTTAGGAACAACTGAATTTAATATTTTGATAAATTATTTTGCCATAATAGCTTCTTCCCATTAAACATCTTTTATGTGCCAGGAATTGTATTAAAAACACTGTCACATAAACAATAACCATATGAATTAGGTACTACTTTTTGTATCCATATTACAGATGAGAAAGCAATTTCAGCAAATATAAGTGAATTTCCCAGGGTGGTCCAATGGACTCGGAACAGCTGTAAAAGATAGAAGATATGAATATGAATCTAGACAGTCTCGGTTACAGGGCACACACTATTCGTCTTCAACTTGGAGTTCAGCTTCTGGAATGCAAGGTTGGAGTAACACAGGTGAACTGGGAGAGATTGGCTTATGTGTGTTAGGCCCAGGCCAGCACGTGTGATGCTTCACAGGACCCAGTGGGTAGAAGGGAGGTCCAAATCATACATGAGCAGCAAGGGCCTATCTGGGCAATATTCTGGGGAGGCTCAAAGCAGCAGAATGATGACCAGCAGTTATTTGTTTCTTTCTTCATTTGCAATCCTATTTCTTCCAACCCTCCCTGACCCAGGAACCCAAGACAGGTATCCTGCACTCCTCTGACCTCTGTCTCCATTTTCTCTGCATCTTGTTTGAAGCTTCGATGACAAATCTCCTCAATCGGCCAGGTGCAGCGGCTCATGCCTGTAATCCTAGCACTTCGGGAGGCCAAGGTGGGAGAATCACTTGAGGCCAGAAATTCAAAACCAGCCTGGCCATCATAGTGAAACCCCATCTCTACTAAAAACACAAAAAATTAGCTGAGCTTGGTGGTGCTCGGCTATAATCCCAACTACTCAGGAGGCTGAGGCAGAGAATCTCTTGAGCCTGGGAGGCAGAGCAGGCAACACAGCAAGACTGCACTCCAGCCTGGGCAACACAGCAAGACTCTGTCTCAAAAAAAAAAAAAAAAAAAAAAAAGCCAAAATACTCCTCAACAAAATTTACCCTCTGATTTCCTTTTTAACCTAATCCGAAAAGTGATAGTAGCCTCCGATGTTAATGCTAGCTTGGTCTCATATGAAACTGACCATCGCCAAGGTAATGCAGCCACATCTGGATGGTGAACAGCCTACTGGCTGGTGAAAAGCCAAGATGTCTGGCTTTGAATCAAAGGATGCAGGTGTATGTCCAGCTCTGTCACTGTCACTGAAAACACGTGTGGCCTCAGCAAATCACGGACCCTCTCTGAGCCACAGATTATTTTCCTATAAATTTGGACGATATCTCCCACCTCACAGAATTGTGTGGGGGATTAACAGAAATTTCAAACCTTAGAAAGCCAAGCACAGTCCCTGAATTCTATGAATTTAGTAAAAGTTAGTTGAGTCTGAATCAATCCACAGGAGGGGGAGTTTTAAAGCTGCATCAGTCAGTAATAGATACAGTGAGCAGGAAGCACATTCACATTGCTGGGGGACAATACAGGCTGACATTTCAAAAAGAAGAACCAAAGGGCTCAGGTTAAATCACCCAGTTCTGATGGGGTAAGAAAGAAAATGGCATTGAAGATAAAAGAGGAGCTCTAAGCTTTTGTATCATTTCATCTGCAAAGAAGACAAATTTACAGCAATGCTGGGGAACTTAGTGTGTGCACAGACATATTAGAGCTGTTAATACGGTTTGCTTGACTTTAATTTCCTAGCGTTATTGCTATAGTTCCTCTTTGGTCGAGGCTTCTAGATGGATTACACGAAGAATGAGAACATTTGTGGAACTCAGAGCTCCAAATGAGTATTAGCCAGGTGTCCATGCCTGATGGCAAATCTAAACAGTTTATTCAAAGAATGAGTCTTGTGACTTTTATAGTTTTGGGAACTGTTTTTCTATGTGGTTCCTCTGGAACAGAGCAGAGATTTCAAACAGCAAGGAGACACTGTTATCATCACCAGACATCAGGCCAAGATAGGGAAAGAGGATGGGTTTAGGGATTTGAGCCCTGAAAGTTCCTTCAAAGTAAAACTTTATGTCCCTGCAGCACAAGAGACTCATGACCTTACCTCTAAAGCATAAGCAGGCATCCTTGCCCTTCAACCAAAATCCATCTTATAATAAGTCCAGATGCCTGAAGACTTTCAGGTATTCTATAGCCTTCTCTTTCTTTCCTTCCCTCCCTCCCTCCCTCCCTCCCTCCTTTCTTTCTTTCTTTCTTTCTTTCTTTCTTTCTTTCTTTCTTTCTTTCTTTCTTTCTTTCTTTCTTTCTTTCTTTCTTTCTTTCTTTCTTTCTTTCTTTTTCTTTCTTTCTTTCTCTTTCTTTTCTTTCTTTCTCTTTCTTCTTTCTCTCTTTTCTTTCTTTCTTCTTTTCTTCTTTCTTTCTTCCTTTCTTCTTTCTTTCTCTCTCTCTTCTTTTTTTTTAATTTCTCAGCCAGGCACAGTGGCTCACACCTGTAATCCCAGCACTTTGGGAGGCCAAGGTGGGTGAATCACCTGAGGTCAGGAGTTCGAGAGCAGCCTGGCCAATGTTGTGAAACCCCATCTCTACAAAAAATATAAAAATTAGCTAGGCATGGTGGTGGACGCCTATCATCCCAGCTACTCGCGAGGCTGAGGCTGGAGAATCACTTCAACCCAAGAGGCAGAGGTGGCAGTGAATCAAGATAGTGCCATTGCACTCCAGCCTGGGCAACAGGAATGGAATTCAATCTCAAAAAAACCAAAAAACAAAAAAAGTCTTTCTGTTTTCTTCTCCTTCTTCTTCTTCCTCTCCTTCTTCCCCTTCCTCCTCCTCCTCCGCTGCTGCTGCCTTCTTCTTCTTCTTCTTCTTCTTCTTCTTCTTCTTCTTCTTCTTCTTCTTCTTCTTCTTTTCTTCTTCTTCCTCTTGTTTTAGAACAAGTCTTACTCTGTCACCAGGCTGGAGTGCAGTGGCGCAATCTCGGCTCACTGCAACCTCCGTCTCCCAGGTTCAAGTGATTCTTCTGCCTCAGCCTCCCAAGCAGCTGAGATTACAGGCATGCGCCACCATACCTGGGTTATTTATTTGTATTTTTAGTAGAGACGGGGTTTCACCATGTTGGCCAGGCTGGTCTCGATCTCTTGACTTTGTGATCTGCCTAGCGATTTCTGTTTCTTTAAAAGTTAAAAAAAAAAAAACGATGAAATTATGCCATGTTGCCCAGGCTGGTCTTGAACTCCTGAGCTCAGGCAATCCACATACCTTAGTCTCCCAAAGTGCTGAAATTACTGAGATGAGTCACCATGCCTGGCCTCTTCTTTTTTTTGAGATGGGGGTCTTGCTTTTTCACCCAGGCTGGAATGCAGTGGCAGGGTGACGGCTCACTGCAGCCTTGAACTCCTGGGTTCAGCGATCCTCTCACCTCAGCCTCTTGAGTAGCCGGAACTACAGGCATGTGCCACTATGCCTGACTAATGTTTTTACTTCTTGTAGAGACAAGGTCTCACTCTGTTGCCCAGGTTGGTCTCGATCGCCTGGACTCAAGCAATCCTCCCACCTTGGCCTCCCAAGATGTTGGGATTAGCAGTGTGAGCCACCTCTCTCAGCCTCACTATAGCCTTCTAGAGGTCCCTGTGACCATTCCATATGGGTAGCTCTTCATGGGTGTAGGGTTTGCCTCCTACTCTTATGACATTCCACCAAGATCACCTGAGAATGCCAAATCAAGACTACAGCCCATAAAACTCATGGATGAATGCCAGTGGTCAGTAGAGACTTCTATCTTGTTCTATTATTGGTACAGTGTTTCCATAAGTCTGCCCATACTACAGCATATTTCTCAAAAGCATCTAAACACCAACAAATACACAGATTCATCATACCCTGAGATGCCCAAACAACCCACATATGAGAAAAATGCAACCACATCTTTGCTGAGTGGGTCAAGTAACAATGGGAACCTGGCTTTTTTTTTCTTTTGAGATGGAGTGTCGCTCTGTTGTCCAGGTTGGAGTGCAGTGGCACTATCGTGGCTTACTGCAACGTCCGCCGCGTTCAGCTGACTCTCCTGCCTCAGCCTCCCATGTAGCTGGGATTATAGGCGCCTGCCACCAGGCCCAGCTAATTTATATACATATATATATATATATATATATATATATATATATTTTTTTTTTTTTTTTTTTGAGGCAGAGTTTCACCCAGGCTGGAGTGCAAATGGCAAGATCTCGGCTCACCACAACCTCTGCCTCCTGGGTTCAAGCAATTCTTCTACCTCAGCCTCCCAAGTAGCTGGGATTACGGGCATGTGCCACCATGCCCAGGCTAATGTTTTTTATTTTTAGTAGAGATGGAGTTTCTCCATGTTGGTCAGGCTGGTCTTGAACTCCCAACCTCAGGTGATCCGCCCACCTCGGCCCCCTACAGTGTTAGGATTACAGGCGTGAGCCACCAAGCCCGGCCAATCTTTATATTTTTAGTAGAGTTGGGGTTTCACCATGTTGGCAAGGCTGGTCTGGAACTTCTGACCTCAGGTGATTGATGTGCCTTAGACTCCCAAAGTGTTGGGGTTACAGGCTTGAGCCACCACGCCTGGCCAGGACTGTGTGTTTATTATGAAACAGGAAAAGCTTGTCTCCAGCTACAGTGGAACTTTTTTTTTCAGTACGGAACTTCCCCACCTTGCTTCCCAGGAGACGTCCCCTAAGGCCACTCCCAAGGACAGGGAGGAGAGGAGTTACAGAGCAGGAAGGAGTTGTTTTGCTCAGAACACAAGGCCACTCTTTTCTTTGCAGGATTTAAATCAAAACTCCCACAAAAGCAGAATGGAAGCTTCCAAGATCAGCTTCCTGCTATCCAAGCGAGAATGTTAAAGGTCAAACTCAGGAGGTCCTGGATAAGCAAGCTGTAAAATAGCATCAGTGACAGGAAGTTTCCCTTGCTCATCAAAATTCTGCAGGTGTTTTCACAGGTGGCAACCCATCTCTGCCTCCCACCTCTAATAGTAGAAAGAGACTGATAATTAAGTTCAGAGTCACAAGAAACAGAATCCAATCCTGACTACCTTAAGCAGGAAAAACATTAAAGGCTTTCATGGGCAGGTGCGGTGGCTTACACCCTGTAATCCCAGCACTTTGGGAGGCGGAGGTGGGCAGATCACTTGAGGTCAGGAGTTCCAGACCAGCCTGGCTGACATGGCAAAACCCTGTCTCTACTAAAAATACAAAAATTAGCCAGGCGTGGTGGTGATCACCTGTAATCCCAGCTACTCAGGAGGCTGAGGCAGGAGCATCACTCGAACCCAGGAGGTAGAGGTTGCAGTGAACTGAGATCACACCACTGCACTCCAGCCTGGGCGACAGAGTGAGACTCTGTCTAAAAAATAAAAATTAAAAAAAAAGCTTTTGCATAGCTCACAACATATCCAGAAGGGGGTATAACCAGGATCAGAGGCTATGTCCACAGGAAAAACAGCCCAGACTGAGCTACCAAATGGCTAAGGAAGATTCCCTTGCTGCTGACATTAGATACAGACATGGTCCCTTGCAATGCTGCTGGCCCCCAGATCCTGTGGTCAGTGTCTCTACCTGCACACCTCTGGAAACTGGCTCTCGTACTGCCACCCACACCAGGAAGATGCCACCCACAGCAGTTAGTTTCCATCCAGGCACTGCTCTTTGCAGCACTCATTCCTGAGTCAGAATCCTATGTGTGACTGGTCCAATGGTAGTGAGTTATCAGAACTTACTAACATTCATGCCCCTAAAGCTGGTATACAACCCACTACTGCTAAATTTGACTGGCTTAAAAAAAAACAAAATAAAATAAGCAAAATCCTACATGGGTAAGTCCAATTGGCAGAGTCTGGCTTTGGGCAGGCGTCTGGGATTACAGGTGTGAGCCACCGCGCCTGGACAATTTTTAAATTTTTTGACGAGACCAGTCTCCCTATGTTGCCCAGGCTGGTCTTGAACTCCTGAGCTCAAGTGATCCTCCTGCCTCAGCTTCCCAAAGTGTCGAGATTACAGGCATGAGCCACCATACCCAGCCAGCATTTGGGCATTAATACCGGAAGCTTTACAGTATTGAAAAGCATACTCATCCATGAGAAGTTCTGGAAATGGATAGTGGTGATGGTTGCACAACACTGAATGTACTTATTGGTACAGAATTGTACACTTAAAATGGCTACAGTGTGAATTCTTTTTTTTTCTTTTTTTGAGATGGAGTCTTACTCTGTCTTCCAGGCTGGAGTGCAGAAACGCAGTTTCAGCTCACTGCAACCTCTGCCTCTGGTTCAAGCAATTCTCCTGCCTCAGCCTCCCAAATAGCTAGGGTTACAGGCACATGCCACCACGCTAGGCTAATTTTTCTGGTTTTGGTTGAGACAGGGATTCACCATGTTGGCCAGGCTGGTCTCAAACTTCTGACCTCAGGTTATCCACCCGCCTTGGCCTCCCAAACTGCTGGGATTACAGGTGCAAGCCATCATACCCATTCATAAAATGGTGAATCTATGTTATGTATATTTTATTATTACTATTTTTAGATGGAGTCTCACTCTTGTTGCTCAGGCTAGAGTGCAGTGGCATGACTTTGTATCGCTGCAACCTCCACCTCCCGGATTCAAGCAGTTGTCCTGCCTCAGCCTCCCTGATAGTTGGGATTACAAGTGCCCACCACCACGCCCAGCTAATTTTATATTTTGTGGGAAGTAGAAAAGTTCCTTTTTAAAGTTTCCTTTCTTATCAATGAATAAGTGTGTTAATAACTTTGTTAAGCCCTATTCTATATAGCTGTTAAACATGCCATGCTTACAGGCATGTAGTACATTCTATGTCCTTGTACGTTAACCAAGATATCTGTGCTGGATGTGCTCACAGGCATGTCCCTTCTACTCATTGCTTTTACCTGTTTATAAAACTTTTAAGTTGTTAGTCAATTGAGTTTTAGTTTAGATTGTGAGGTCTGGCTCCAACCAACGGAGATCAGACACAGCAGTAAGGATGACCCCAAATGCATAAGGGATAAATTTGTGTGTTTTCCTTTGTTCTTTGTACGCTCGTGGCAGGATGGCTAGCAAGGATACCCTTCTTGCAGTCCAGGAAGTGAAAATTGCATTGCTGAAAGATCCTTTGTCTTAATGCTGATTTTTCTTTGCGGCACCGAGCATCTATTTCCAACATATTTTTAGTAGAGATGGGGTTTCACCATGCTGGCCAGGCTGGTCTCGAACTCCTGACCTCAGATGATTTGCCTGCCTTGGCCTCTCAAAGTGCTAGGATTACAGGTGTGAGCCACCATGCATGGCTTTTCTTTTCAAAGCACACTAAATGGAACCACCCTACTTGCCCCAAGTCCAGCCTTACACATGGGGTCCATGGGGCACAGCAGCTATTCCATATCCCTCCTCTCCCACGGACCTGCCCACAGGCCACAGGTTGGCCCAGAGTGTCCCTTGGTACCATGGTCACTGCACTAGAATAGAGCTCCCTAGATTTCCTTCCACTCTGTTCACATTTGACAGGCATTCATGAATAACAGCAATCATTAGGGAGCTGGACTGAATTCAAATCCTGTGTTACTTAACTGTGTAACCTTGGGCGAGTGGTTTAACCTCTTGGTGATTCCATTTTCTCATTTAAAATGTAATTATAACACTCATTTCTTTTCTTTTTTTTTTTTTTGAGACCAAGTCTCGCTCTGTGGCCTAGGCTGGAGTGCAATGGCACATCCTCAGCGCACTGCAACCTCCGCCTCCCAGGTTCAAGCAATTCTCCTGCATCAGCCTCCCGAGTAGCTGAGACTACGGGTGCGCACCACCACGCCTGGCTAATTTTTTGTATTTTTTAGTAGAGACAGGGTTTCCCCATGTTAGCCAGGATGGTCTCGATCTCCTGACCTCGTGATCCACCAGCCTCCACCTCCCAAAGTGCTGGGATTACAGGCGTGAGCCACCGTGCCTGGCCAACACCCATTTCTTAGGGTTGTTGTAACAAGTTGGTATGTGTAGGGCACTTACCACAATGCGGAGCACATAATCAGTGCACAGTAAGGTAATCTATTATTATTATTATTATTTCTTCTATAAACTAGCACCAGGCTGGGTGCAATGGCTCATGCCTGTAATCCCACCACTTTGAGAGGCCAAGGCAGGCAGATCGCTTAGCTCAGAAGTTTGAGACCAGCCTGGCCAACATGGCAAAATCCTGTCTCTACTAAAACTACAAATATTAGCCAGGTGTGGTGGTGCAGACCTGTAATCCCAAGAAACTCAGGAGCTTGAGGCAGGAGAATCACTTGAACCTGGGATGTGGAGGCTGCCGTGAGCTGAGTTCACAGCACTGCACTCCAGGCTAGGGGACAGAGCAAGATTTGGTCTCTAAATAAATAAACTAGCACCAGAGTTTTATGATTTTCTTTCTCTTAAAGGATAAGTTGTTGGCTCACACCTGTAATCTCAGCACTTTGGGAGGCCAAGGCAGGCGAATCACTTGAGGTCAGGAGTTCGAGACAAGTCTGGCAAACACGGTGAAACCTCGTCTCTACAAAAATACAAAAAAAAAAAAAAACTAGTTGGACATGATGGTGGATGCCTGTAATCCCAGCTACTCAGGAGGCTGAGGCTGAAGAATCACTTGAACCTGGGAGGTGGAGGTTGCAGTGAGCCAAGATCGCACCATTGCACTGCCTGTAATCCCAGCTACTCAGGAGGCTGAGGCTGAAGAATCACTTGAACCTGGGAGGTGGAGGTTGCAGTGAGCCAAGATCGCACCATTGCACTCCAGCCTAGGCAACAGAGTGAGATTCCATCTCAAAAAAAAAAAAAAAAGTTGGTTATCTATTGCTGCATGACAAATAGTTAGGGTACTCCAGAGAAACAGATCCAATGATGGGGGCAAGGGAGAGGGGAGAGAGAGAGAGAGAGAGAGAGAGAGAGAGAGAGAGAGAGAGAGAGAGAGAGAGAGAGAGAGAGAGAGAGAGAGATTGAGAGAGAGAATGAATTTCTTGTAGGAATTGGCTCATGCAATTATGAACTTCAAAGGTGGCAAACCAGGAATGCGAGAGGTGCAGTGCCAGTGTGAGTCTGAAGGCCTGAGAATAGGGAGAGGGCAGGAGCAACGGTATAAGTCCCAGTCCAGGTTCAAAGGCCCCGAGAATCAGGAGCATTCATATCTGAGGGAGGAGAAAATGGATGTCCCAGCTCACGCAGGGACAGCGGAGTTGCCCTTCCTCCACTTTTTTGTTCTATTTGGACCCTCTGTGAATTGGAAGATGTCCACCCACGTTGGTGAGGGTGACATTCCTTACTTAGTCTACTAAGGATAATATTTTCTGGAAACACCCTAACAGACACACCCAGAAATAATATTTTACACCTATTGGGGCATGCTTTAGCCCAATCAAGTTGAAAATTTTTTTTGGGTGGGGGGACAAAGTTTTGCTCTTTCACCCAAGCTGGAGTGAAGTGGCACAATCTCAGCTCACTGCAACCTCTGCGCCCCTCCCCACCCCCACTGGATTCAAGCAATTCTCCTGCCTCAACCTCCTGAGTAGATGGGATTATAGGCACCCACCACCACACCAGGCTAATTTTTGTATTTTCAGTAGAGATAGGGTTTCACCATGTTGGCCAAGCTGGTCTCCAACTCCTGACCTCAGGTGATCCACCCACCTCGGCGTCTCAAAGTGCTGGGATTACAGGCAACAATCACTGTGCCCAGCCCAAGTACAGTCATTCTCATGTTCACTATAGGAAATTCAAGATAGGATAATTCTGGGTGTTGAGAGAGAAAAGGATTTATTTGATGCAGATTTTCTTGTGTGTACATGGTTATGGGCTCATGCTTTTCATAAAAATATCTCACTTTCAAGCAATTCTGTAAGGTAGGTAAGAAGACACTGCTGGCCCAGCCCCCAAATTATTTGATTGATTGACTGATGGACTGATTTTTGAGATGGAGTCTGGCTCTGTTCCCCAGGCTGGAGTGCAGTGGTGCAATCTTAGCTCATTGCAATCTCTGCCTCCCAGGTTTAAGCAATTCTCCTGCCTCAGCCTCCTGAGCAGCTGGGACTACAGGTGTGCACCACCGAGCCCAGCTAATTTTTGTATTTTTAGTAGATATGGGGTATCACCATATTGGCCAGGCTGGTCTCAAACTCCTGACCTCGTGAGCCACCTGCCTCAGCCTCCCACAGTGTTGGGATTACAGAGGTAAGCCACTGTACCTGGGCTTTTTTTTTTTTAGAGACAGAGTCTCACTCTATCCCTCAGGTTGGAGTGCAGTGGCATGATCTTGGCTCACTGCAGCCTCAACCAGCTAGGCCTAAAGGTACAGACCAGCACACCCAGCTAATTTTTAAAGTGTTTGTAGAGATGGAGTCTGGCTATGTTCCCTAGGCTGATCTCAACCTTCTGGCCTCAAGCAATCCTCCCACCTCAGCCTCCTAAAGTCCTGGGATTACAGGCATGAGCCACTGTGCCTGGTCTTCCAATTTTATTCTGGTGGCTACACTTCATGCAGTGCTAAGCTTCAGAAGGGGTGGCTCTAACTACTTCAAGAGATAAATCTAGGCCTTGCGAAAATCCTTTTCCCTTGCCAGTGACTGTTTTAGGAAGGGACAGGTGATCTAATCTCAACCAATAAAATGTGAGAATAGGCCACATCCACAAAACAGATTTGAGAGTAAGTTTGTTATGGGGGCACTTCTCAG
Source organism: Saguinus oedipus (assembly GCA_031835075.1). Taxonomy (NCBI): domain Eukaryota; kingdom Metazoa; phylum Chordata; class Mammalia; order Primates; family Cebidae; genus Saguinus; species Saguinus oedipus. The sequence goes on from CM063169.1 coordinate 19,187,534, forward strand.
AAAAGTTTTTGTTTTTAAAAAAGACACAAGTAAGAAGTAGTGGTTCCTTTCCTTCCCCTTTTCTTTTCCTTCTCTTTCTTCCTTTCTTCTCCCCTTATCTCTTCTTCCCTCCTTTCCCCTCCCCTTCCCTTCCCTTTTCTTTCCACCTCCATATATTGGTGTGAGTGGATGTGGTGCTTGGTGCTTTTGCAGCCATTTTGTGACCAGGAGACAAAGTAACTGAAATTCTTAGGATGACAGAGGAAAAGCAGAGAGGACCGGGGTTTATTCAAAGAGCTTACTGAACAATCCCCATAATAATTGTGCCTCTGGGAATAATATATTCAATTTAAGTCCATTAATTGAGTTAGCATAATTTGCAGCCAAAAGCATTAATCCAATATAAGAAAACTCACCCTTTCCATCCTGCAGACAGAAGACTAAGATGTGTTGAATGACTTGCTAAAATCATCCAGAATTGTTTTAATACAAAGAAAACTCCTTCCTTTAATAGTGGTATGTGCATGTGTTCTTGATGAAGTCTCCTCTGAGCATCTGAGCCCCTGATCATCACTATTTCCTTTAGTAAAACCCAACAGTAGGCAGCACCTGCACCATACTGCCTGGCATTTGTAAATACACTGGGCCACACTGTTCTCTGATCGTGTTTCCAGTGTGCAGCTCTTTGAGAGCAGGTTCATAGCTCCACTGATTTATCACAGTATGAGGTGGACAATACCTGCATAACACAGACAGGAGGGTGGGCACGGTGGCTCACGCTTTGTAATCCCAGAAGTTTGGGAGGCCAAGGTAGGTGGATCATGAGGTCAGGAGATCAAGATAATCCTGGCCAACATGGTGAAACCCCATCTCTACTAAAAATACAAAAAATTAGTTGGGCGTGGTGGGATGTGCCTGTAGTTCTAGCTACTCGGGAGGCTGAGGCAGAAGAAGTGCTTGAACCAGGGAGGCAGGGGCTGTAGTGAGCCAAGATCATGCCACTGTACTCCAGCCTGGTGACAGAGCGAGATTCTGTCTCCAAAATATATATATATATAGACAGGAAAAACTGACACATGACTGAGTTTTAACTATACTAACAAATAAATAATCTATTCTGCCTCTTGGTAGCAAACAAATTAACAATCAAATTTTATGGGGATAATATAAGTTTTGTTTTTTTGAAACAGGGTCTCGTTCTGTAACCCAGACTGCAATGCAGTAGTGTGATCATGGCTCACTGAGGCCTTTGCCACACAAAGATTTGTTTTAGGTCCTATGTTTAATTCACTTGAAAAGTGTGTGAGATTTTGTTTTTTTTTTTTTACAAGGTAGCTCGATTTTAAAAGTTAGGGCATTATTGTACTTTCTAGAAAGACAAAACTTCCCTAAGCAAAGATACAGACCTACATCACAAGGCATCAGAAACAGTGCCAAGAATTTACGAAAAATAAAGTGTACTTCAAAATTAAATCCAGGCTGAGCACTTCAAAAGGCATTGGATGCCAAATGGCTTCTAGGCTACAAACCAGGAGTGAACAAACATTACCTCCACAAATTAAATCTGAAGTGGCTGCAGGACATTTTCATCTAGATTAGATAAAGTTTTAAAATGGTCCTATCCACAATCCATCAAAGCACTGTCTAGACAAAGGCCAGAGTTTTCTGCTTGGGGAAACCAGGGGAGGAAAAACCTTCGGGCCACATCCTGCTGATATCCTTGAGAGCCTCAATGGCAGGATAAGGTCTGAGTGTTCAGGTCCCTCACCACTCAGTCCTGACTCGCCCCTTTCCTCCCACACCCTGAGGAGTCACCAGGGCCAGGTGGGGACACTGCCATTTGTTGGATCTGAAAAGAAAGCTCTGTGTAGGGCTTGGTGAGTGGGTACCCCCTCTGGACAAAGTCCAAGTGCTCCTCGGGCAGTATGAAGGGAAGGCTGGGCATTAGAAAGATGTGGGCTCACCCAGTGCGATGGCCCACACCTATAATTCCAGCACTTTTGGGAGTCTAAGGAGGGTGGATCACAGAAGTCAGGAGCTCAAGACCAGCCTGACCAACATGGTGAAATCCTGTCTCTACTAAAAATACAAAAATTAGCATTAGCAGGCATGGTGGTGCATGCCTGTAGTCCCAGCTACTCAGGTGGCCGACACGGGAGAATTGCTTAAACTTGGGAGGCGGCGGTTGCAGTGTGCAGAGATTGTGCCACTGCACTCCAGCCTGGGCAACAAGGCGAGACTCCGTCTCAAAAAAAAAATGTGGGGGGATTGCGGGGGATAACATTAGGTAGATGTAGATGACAGGGGATACATGCAGTAAACCACCATGGCATGTGTATACCTATGTATATGGCGATCTTGGCTCACTGCAACCTCTGCCTCCCAGGTTCAAGTGATTCTCCTGCCTCAGCCTCCCAAGCATCTGGGATTACAGGCACCTGCCACCACGCCTGGCTAATTTTTGTATTTTTAGTAGAGACAGAGTTTCACCATGTTGGCCAGGCTGGTCTTGAACTCCTAAAATCAGGTGATCCACCTGCCTCAGTCTCCCAAAGTGCTGGGATTACAGGGGTGAGTCACTGCGCCCGGCCTTATTTATTTATTTATTTATTTTTGAGACAGAGTCTCGCTCTGTCTCCCAGGCTGGAGTGCAGTGGCATGACCTCAGCTCACTGCAAACTCCGCCTCCTGGGTTTAAGCAATTCTCCTGCCTCAGCCTCCTGAGTAACTGGGATTATAGGCAGGCACCACCATGCCCAGCTAATTTTTGTATTTTTAATAGAGACGGGGTTTCACCACATTGGTCAGGCTGGTCTCCAACTCCTGATCTTGCAATCTGCCCGCCTTGGGCTCCCAAAGTGCTGGGATTACAAGTGTGAGCCACAGAGCCTGGCCTACATTTTATTTGTAAATAAAATCGTGAGTGATGGCTTCCTGTACACATTCAGCAAAGACTGCTGATGGGTACATAAGAGCTGTTGTTTTCATGTAACATGTCATCGAATAATTCTAAACTAATTTTTCTCTACAATAGGTATATATGTCCATTTTTAATCCTTTAAGGTCAAATATCCTTTATTTATTTTTATTTATGGAAGTGGAACTTAGCTCTTGTTGCCCAAGCTGGAATGCAATGGCACCATCTCAGCTCACTGCAATCTCAGGCGTCCATCATCATACCTGGCTTATTTTTTGTATTTTTAGTAGAGATGGGGTTTCACCATGTTGGCCAGGCTGGTCTCGAACTCCTGACTTCAGATGATCCACCTGCCTCAGCCTCCCAAAGTGCTGGGATTGCAGGTGTGAGCCACTGCACCTGTCCAAGGTCAGACATCCTTTAAAATTACAATTTCGTAGCTTTAGCAGTTTAAAAAATGGATGTCTCTCCTAAACAAGTTGATTTTTCTGCTGCTCTGAGTATAATGTCTGTACTGCAGGTTTTGAAGGGCCAAGGCCTTCCTGCCTGTCATTCTACCCAACATAGCTGTGGTGACCCCATTTCAACTTGCCCTAAGGCAAAATACTTCTTTTTTTGCTCCTGCAGTCTAGCTTCATACATGCCCAGCCTCGTGGTGCTAGGTTACATCGACCACATCAGAAATGTTGACTCACTGACTGTTCCTTGACCTGCTGGTGACTCTAACATGACATCTGAAGATGGAGAGAGAGGCAGATCAAAGTGGTCCAGTGTTTGTGGGCATTGGCAAATCTTATTTTTTTCCATTTTGGAGAATGTACTGCACCTTTCTCTAAGCTTTGTTATCTGTCAAAGGACAGCAGTACATTCCTCAGAGTAGCATTGCAAGGACTTAGTGAAATAGTAAAAAGGTACAGTTACCCATTCAGTGAAGCATAGCTACTGAAAGAAAAAATTATATTTTGCCATACATTTGCTTCCTGTGATTTGGTATTTGGTCTGAAGCATAATTCTAAACTGATACCAATTTCTTGGGATCCTGGATTTTTTTAATTATGTTTTTCTTTTCTTTTTTTCTTTGAGACAACGTCTCATTCTGTCACCCAGGCTGGAATGCAGTGGTGCAGTCATGACTCACTGCGGCCTCGACCACCTGGGCTCAAGTGAGCCTCCTGAGTAGCTGGGACTACCAGTGTATACCACCATGCTTGGCTGATTTTTTTTTTTTTTTGTAGAGACAGGGTTTTGCTATATTGCCCAAGTTGGTCTCGAACTCCTGGGCTCCAGTGATCCTCATGTCTCCACCTCACAAAGTGCTGGGATTACAGGTGTGAGCCACCATGGCCGGCCTATTATGATTTTTATATAAATGTTCACATTTCATTTGCTATGTATTGCTGAGAAAGTTAACATCAGTGACGGGGAACAGGTTTTTTTTTTTTTGAAGTTAGACTTCTGGAATTCACAAAACCTGTTAATCAGTATATTGTAATTATAATACTTCTTTTTTTAAAATGAACAAACGTTTAATTAAATAACAAGACAAAACCCTTGTTGTAGGCCAGGCTCAGTGACTCACACCTGTAATCCCAGCACTTTGGGAGGCCTAGGTGGGAGGACTGCTTGATGCCAGGATTTCAAGACCAGCCTCACAACACAATGAGACTGTCTCTACAAAAAAGTTTAAAAACTTAGCCAGCTGCGGTGGCATGTGCCTGTAGTCCTAGCTACTTGGGAGTCTGAGATGGGAGGATCAGCTGAGCCCTGGAGGCTTGAGTGGGCTATGATCGCTCCCCTGCACTCCAGCCTAAGTAACAGAGAGACCCTGTCTCTAAGAAAATGAAAACAAAAAAACAAAACTCAAAAAACCAAAAAATGAATGAACTCAGTTGCGGTGGCTCACGTTTGTAATCACAGCACTTTGGAAGGCTGAGGACGGAGGATCCCTCGAGTCCAGTAGTTTGAGACCAGCCTGAGCAATGTGGCAAAACCCTATTTCTATAAAAAATACAAAAATTAGCTGGGTGTAGTGGCACACACCTGAGTTCCAGTTACTCTGGAGACTGAGGTGGGAGGATCACCTGAGCTCAGAAGGTTGAGGCTGCAGTGAACCATCATCATGCCACTATACTCCAGCCTGGGTGACAGAGCAAGACCTTATTTCAGAAAAATAAAAAACAAAAAAGTAAATGAACTCATTTCAGAAAAATTGGAAAGCAGAAAGAGAAAGGTTTACTTTGATTTTTAATTATCCACAATATAGAACTAACCACTGTTATCATTTTGGAATATTTTCTTCCAATCTTTCTTAGTTTCATGCATTCTTATACATAATAGGTAGAATGATTTTATATCATTATATGAATACTTTCTGTTGTCTTAGTTTGGGTCCTGAGGTCAGATCCTAAGACAAAACTTCAAACGTCAAGAAATTATTGGTAGGTGACCCCAGGGAACACCCATGGTGGAGTGGGGAAGTGAGATAGGGGAGGGAATGAAGTCAGTGAGGGTGTATCATCAGATATCTCCCCGTCTGGGCTACTGGAGAGTAATCCTGCTGAGGAAATTTAGGAGAGTGTATAAATACAGACCTCACAGTTGGCTGAGGAGTGAGTGAGTGAGGGGGGGTATTTATACACCACCTCTTGTCCATCTATGACTTGATTGTTGCTGAAGAAAGAGGGCAGAGTGAGACATTAACTCCCTGGCCTGTCTTGTACTTGGGCTAAACCAACTCTGGTGGTGGAGAAAGCCCTCAGGTAGAGATGCAGGAAGTCAGACTAGTGTGAAATGGTAAGGGCTGGTGGTTCTGGGCAGGCACTGACAACATCTACTACAGCCATCGTATTAGTTTATTCTCACCCTGCTATAAAGAAGTATCCAGCTGGGTGCCATGGCTCATGCCTGTAATCCCAACACTTTGGGAGGCCGATGCAGGCAGATCACCTGAGGTTGGGAGTTTGAGATCAGCCTGACCGACATGGGGAAACCTCATCTCTACTAAAAATACAAAATTAGCTGGTTGTGGTGGCACATGCCTTTAATTCCAGCTACTCGGGAGGCTGAGGCAGGAGAATTGCTTGAACCTGAGAGGCAGAGGCTGCGGTGAGCTGAGATTGCGCCATTGCACTCCAGCCTGGGCAACAAAAGTGAAACCCCATCACCCAAACAAACAAACAAACAAAAGAAATACCCAAGCCTGGGTAATTTATAAAGGCAAGAGCTTTATTTGACTCACAGCTCCACATGGGTGGGGAGGCCTCAGGAAACTTACAATCACAGCAGAAGGTGGGGAAGCAAGGACCTTCTTCACGTGGTGGCAGGAGAGAGGAGAGCAAGGAGTGAAGGGGAAAGAGCCCCTTATAAAATACTCACTACCACCATAACAAGGGGGAAACCACCTCCATGATCCAATCACCTCCCCCCGGTTTCTCCCTCAACACGTGGGGATTGTGGCGATTACAACTCAAGATGAGATTTGGGCGGAGACGCAGAGCCAAGCCTATCACTCATGTTGTTAAAATTGGCTATGGAATAGTCCACAGTGTGAAGGACTACTTTCCCAAGGATTTGTCTCCTGCAATTGTGTATTTTCTCTCTCCTCACAGCAACATTTCTCAGAGAAGTTGTGCATAATCACTCTCTCTACATCTTCACATTCCATTTTCTCCTCAATATATTTTAATTGGGGTCCATCTCCCTTTCTTTAAAATACCGATTTGATCAATTCACCAAAGGCCCCCACATTGTTAAATACAGTGGCTGCTCTTCTGTCCTCAATCTTCCAGCCTCTCAGGAGCATAGGCTCCAGCTTTCCTTTCTTGAAACATTCTCTTCACTTCTGTGATTCTATTTGTTCTTCTCACTTCAGTCTCATTTGATAGGTTCTCCACCTGGAAATGTTGAGGGGCTGACTTTCTGTTTCTAACTAATGCATCCAAAATATTATCATTTTAACATGTAATACATGTACAAATCATTCATGAGACATTAAACACATTTTTGTTGATACTGTCTTTGAAGTTAGTGTGTTTCAGACTTACAGAACATCTCAATTGGGACCAGCCACATTTCAAGTCCTCAAAATGCCTATGTGGATAGTGCTACCATATTGGACAGCCAAGGGTCTACAGTATTAGTAAACACTTTTATGGGTGCAAGCAAACATAGTTTTTGGTAATTGGAAGGATATATATACATATATATATATATATTTTTTGAGATGGAGTTTCACTGTTGTTACCCAGACTGGAGTGCAATGGCACGATCTCAGCTCACCGCAACCTCTGCCTCCTGGGTTTAAGCAATTCTCCTGCCTCAGCCTCCTGAGTAGCTGGGACTACAGGTGCGCACCACCATGCCCAGCTAATTTTTGTATTTTTAGTAGAGATGGGGTTTCACCATGTTGACCAGGATGGTCTCGATCACTTGACCTTGTGATCCACCCGCCTCGGCCTCCCAAAGTGCTGGGATTATAGGCGTGAGCCACCGCGCCCGGGTGGAAGGATATTTTTTGAAGGTGTCTTAGTTTGGATTCCCACAGTAGCAGACCTTGAGACAAGGATTAGATTGCAAGTAGTTTATTTGGAAGTGATCCCAGGAAACACTCGTAGGGAGCAGAGAAGTAAGACAGAGGAGGGAAGCAAGCCAAATACAAGGCAATTTCAAAAAGTTCATGGAATCACAACGAGTTACAGATTTCTTTGTTCCTTTTCCACTCCCACTGCTTCTTCACTTGACTAGCCTAAAAAAAAAAGTTCATGAAAAAATGGACTTAAAAGATAAAAATAAAAATATAAACTATTTCTCAATATAAGCTCTGTCAAGGTCAAGACAACTTTGTAAGAGATGATACCAGTCATTAATCCATCCCTGAAGAATTGAGAGTCCTGGCTGGGCACAGTGGCTCACGCCTGTAATCCCAACACTTTGGGAGGCTGAGTTGGGTGAATCATATGAGGTCGGAAGTTTGAGACCAGCCTGACCAACATGGAGAAACCCCATCTCTACTAAAAATACAAAATTAGCCAGGTGTGGTGGTGCATGACTGTAATCCCAGCTACTTGGGAGGCTGAGGCAGGAGAATCACTTGAACCCAGGAGGTGGAGGCTGCAGTGAGCTGAGATTGTACCACTGCACTCCAGACTGGGCAACAAGAGCAAACCTCTATCTTTTTTTTTTTTTTTTTTAAAAAGGCAGTCTTTATACAGTATTAACTAAAGAAAAATGGGTGCCCTTTTCAAGACTACGAAGCAAAAAGAAGTCAGAAGGCATGAAATCAGAACTGTAATGTGAACACTAGCGATTTCCCATTGAAACTCTTGCCCTTGTTTGATGAGAGGAATGAGCAGGAGCATTGCCATGGTGGAGAAGGACTCTGGTGAACCTTTCCCAGGCAATTTTCTGCTAAAGCTGTGGCTAATTTTATCCCATAGCATGAAGGTGTTATCATATTTTTGGCCCTCCAGAACATCAACAAGCAAAATCTCTTGAGCATTTCAAAAAAACTGTTGTGTTGCCCTTGCTCTGGTCCATTTGTGCTGTGACTGGGCCCCTTCCACCTCTCAGTAGCCATTGTTTTGATTGCGCTTTGTCTTCAGGATTGTACTGGTAAACCCATGGTTCATCTCCTGCTACAATTTGAAAAAAATACTTCAGGGTCTTGATCTCACTTGTTTAAAACTTCCACTGAAAGTCCAGAAAGCTCTGCTCTTCTTTGTAGCTAATCTGGGCAAAGCAGTTTGACACCTATTGAGTGAAAAGTTTGTTCAACTTTAATTTTTCAGTCAGAGCTGTGTAAGCTGAACCAATTTAGATGTCTGTGGTGTTTGTTATTAATATGGCATTGGCTGCTGTTAATTGTTGGTCTTCTTCAATTAGAGCACAAACAAGATGATTTTTTTTCTATGAAAGTTGATGTGGATGGTCTGCCACTGCAGGCTTCATCTTGAACAGCTTCTCATCCCTCCTTTAACAAGCTATTCACTATTTCTTTCTTTCTTTTTTTTTTTTAAGACAAGTTCTCACTCTGTCACCCAGGCTGCACTGCAGTGGCATAATCACAACTCACTACAGCCTTGACCTCCTGGGCTAAAGTGATCCTCCTGCCTCAGCCTGCCAAGTAGCTGTGACTCCACCACTATGCCTGGCTAACTTCATTAATTCTTTTGATAGAGATGGGTTTTCACTATGTTGTCCAGACTGGTCTCAAACTCCTGGGCTCAAGCAATTCTCCCACCACAGCCTCCCAAAGTGCTGGGATTATAGGGGTGAGCCACCATGCCTGGCCAAGTTATTAATTTGTAAATTGCTGATTTCTTTGGGGCATTGTCTCCACAAACTTTTCACAAAGCGTCAATAATTTCATCATTTTTCCATCCAAGCATCTCCATAAATTTGTTGTTTATTCTTGCTTCAATTTTAGCACAATTCATGTTACTCTGATAGTGGCTCTTTTTAAATTGATATCTTCTTCTTCTTTTTTTTTAAGCCTTGATTTGAAATTCAGTATTTTAACATTTTTATTCAAATACCTACTCAAACTAGAGAAACTCAGTCTTTTCTTAGTGCCCCAAACTAGATTCTGTTCAGATGTGAACAAGTTTATTTTGGTGCAAAAAAAAAAAAATTAAAATTCATGCATAGTTTTTTCATAATATACATTTCCATGAAGTTTTGGAAGACCCCTCATATAGGATGTGTTGGTAAGCTTAGACAATTGGACTCGATCCTGCTGGGGAACCCTGGGAGACAGAATTATACCAACTGACAGACAAGAAACCTGGGGTAATTGTCTGCCTGCTCCCCACCCATCATGGGTTGAGGGTTGATTCCAGGGGCTATGACTGACCTTGTATATGAGCCCAATGTGCTTCCATAGCCAGAAAAAGGCCCTTAAGCAGGGAGATGCCGATAACCGATAACAGTACACTGCTTTGTCCTGGGGAGGTGCCAGAGGATATGGGCTGGAAAGAGACAGCTTCTGCTATGGCAGGTCACACTATTTAAGTGGGCTCCTATTAGCTTGTAGGACCCCAGAGACTTAATGCCACCAAACCTTTTCTTTATACAACTCATCTTACTCATTTATCTATCCTTTAATCCTGGAATAGTTCTTGGCACACAAAAGATGTTTAATGAATGGTTGTTGATTGTATGAATTTTCTTGAGTAGCTGCTTTATTCTTTCAGGGTTTTCAAGGTAAATGGAACATGGTTACCAGCAGTTATGGGTCATATTGTTTTTCTTTTTCTTTCTTTCTTTTTTTGAGATAGAGTTTTGCTCTTATCTCCCAGGCTGGAGTGCAGTGGCACGATCTTGGCTCACTGCAACTTCTGCCTCCCAGTTTCAAGGCATTCTCCTGCCTCAGCCTCTGGAATAGCTGGGATTGCAGGCATACACCACTATGCCCAGCTAATTTTTCTATTTTTACTAAAGATGGGGTTTCATCATGTCTGCCAGGCTGGTCTCAAACTACTGACCTCAGATGATCCACCTGCCTCAGCCTCCCAAAGTGCTGGGATTACAGGCGTGAGTCACCATGCCCAGTCATGGGTCATATTCTTGCAACTCCATGATCAAATAGGTAAGTGAGGCTTTCTCTTTCTAGCTTCAGCTAACAGTTCCCAGGAAAGCAAGCCATCTGGCTTGGGCCAAGAGCTTATCTCTGTGCTTATCACTTTTTTTTAATTTAAATTTTTAAATTTTTGTGAGCACATAGCAGGTATTTACGGGTTACATAAGATATTTATGGGTTATATAAGATATTTTGATATAGATATGCAACACATAATAATCACATCAGGATAAATGGACTATCCATTACCTCAAGCATTCATCCTTTGTGTCACAAACAATCCAATTATACTCTTTTAGTTATTTTAAAGTGTTTAATTAAATTCTTTTTGGCTATAGTTACCCTCATTGTTTTCTTCATTTTTTTTTTTTTTTGAGATAGAGTTTCACTCTGTTGCCCAGGTTTGGGAGTGCAGTGGCACGATCTCGGCTCACTACAACCTCTACCTCCTGGGCTCAAGTGATTCTCATGCTTCTCATGCCTCAGCCTCCCAAAAAGCTGGGATTATGGGCATGCACCAACACACCTGGCTGTTTTTTTCTATTTTTAGTAGAGACAGGGTTTCAATGTGTTGGCCAGGCTGGTCTCTAACTCCTGGACTCATGTGATCCGTGTGCCTCAGCCTCCCAAAGTGCTGGGATTACAGGTGTGAGCCATTGCGCCTGGCCTTATTCATTCTAACTATATTTTGTACCCATTAACCATCCCCACTTGCCCCCCAAACCTCCCCCAACCCCACTACCCTTCCCAGACTCTGGTAACCATCACCCATCACTTTGGACAGAGCATGGCATGTTATGACTGGCTACTTTTTTTTTTTGAGATGGAGTTTCTCTCTTGTTGCTCAGGCTGGAGTGCAATGGTACGATCTTGGCTCACTGCAATTTCTGCCTCCCAGGTTCAAGTGATTCTCTTGCCTCAGGCTTCCAAGTAGCTGGGATTATAGGCATGTACCACCACACTGGCTAATTTTGAATTTTTTTTTTTTGACAGAGTCCTGCTCTTTTTGCCCAGGTTAGAGTGCAATGGCATAATCTTGGCTCACTGCAACCTCCAGGTTCAAGCAATTCTCCTGTCTCAGCCTCCCAAGTAGCTGGGATTATAGGTGCCCAATACCACACCCGGCTTATTTTTGTATTTTTAGTAGAGACAGGGTTTTGCCATGTTGGCCAGGCTGGTCTCAATCTCCAGACCTCGTGATCCATCTACCTCAGCCTCCCAAAGTGCTGGGATTACAGGCATGAGCCACTGTGCCTGGCCTAATTTTGTATTTTTAGTACAGATGGAGTTTCTCCATGTTGGTCAGGCTGGTCTTGAACACTTGACCTCAGGTGATCTACCCACCTCAGCCTCCCAAAGTGCTGAGATTACAGGTGTGAGCCACCTTGCCCGGCCATGATTGGTACTTTTGAGTCAGGTGCCAATCCCTGAGGTTATGGGGTGGTTGGAATCTATTACCTGAAGGTGGAGTGACAGTGCAATTGTCACCATTTTGGGAAATACTGATCTTCATGATAATATGTTTAAATTGTGAATGTCATTTGTCCCTTTTGTTTTGTAGAAAAACGCTTGAAATGGCTTGGTATGTTGGCTCATACTTGTAATTCCAGCACTTTGGGAGGCTGAGGTAGGCAGATCGCAAGGTCAGAAGTTTGAGACCAGCTTGGCCAACATGGTGAAACCCCATCTGTACTAAAAATACAAAAATTAGCCGGGCATGGTGGCACACACCTGTAATCCCAGCTACTCAGCAAGCTGAGGCAGGAGAATTGCTTGAACCTGGGAGGGGGAGGTTGCAGTAAGCCGAGATCATGCCACTGTACTCCAACCTGGGCAACAGAGTGAGACTCTGTCTCAAAAAAGAAAAGAAAAGAAAAGAGAAGAGAAGAGAAGAGAAGAGAAGAGAAGAGAAGAGAAGAGAAGAGAGAAAGAAAAAGAAAGAAAGAAAGTAACAGAAATCACACAGAAAAGAAGAGAATTTTTTGAAAGAAACAGAAATCACACAGAAAAGAAGATAATTTTTTTTTCTGAGATGTAGTCTAGCTCTGTCACCCAGGCTGGAGTGCAGCAGCGTGCTCTTGGCTCATGGCTCACAGCTCACTGCAACCTCTGCCTCCTGGGTTCAAGCAATTCTCCTGCCTCAGCCTCCCAAGTAGCTGGAACTACAGGCACATGCCACCATGCCTGGCTAATTTTTTTTTTTCTTTGAGAGGGAGTCTCGCTCTGTTGCCAGGCTGGAATGCAGTGTCATGATCTTGGCTCACTGCAACCTCCAACTCCCTGGTTCAAGCAATTCTCCTGCCTCAGCCTCCCTAGTAGCTGGGATTTCGGGCACGTGCCACCACACCCAGCTAATTTTTGTATTTTTAGTAGAACAGGGTTTCGCCATATTGGTTAGGCTGGTCTAGAACTCTTGACCTCAGGTAATCCACCTGCCTTGGCCTCCCAAAGTGCTGAGATTATAGGCGTGAGCACTGCACCTGGCCCCAACCCCATTTTAGAGCTAAGAAAAATAAGGTTCGGAAAGGTTAGGTAATAAGTGAAAAGCCTGGAGCCCTGGTTCCCCTGGCTCCATAACCAGTCCTCTCTGCAGTCAGTCACTGCTTTACAGAAGTTCTTCCAAATACCACATTGTTAATGTTCAGAAAAGAATGTTAAGAAGTTCCAAAAGATCTTAATTAAGAAAAAAATAAGCCTCTGCAGGAGCCGAAGGGACTGAGCACTTTGGCAGTTTGGAGATGGCTAATTAGGGTTCTTACACAGTTGTTGGGGGTAGAGAGAGCATTCTGGGACAGTCCGACAAGGGAAGTCACTAGACTTCTAACTTCAGCAAACAGACTCTCTAGCTTGGAAGAAGAACTGGTAGCTCAGCATTTACTGGGCTAGAAAGCCTAGGGAGTTTCAAAGGGTACTACAAATCAGGTGAGGGCTGACTATTTTGGTTTATAGCTTGCATTTCTCTGAGGAAGAGCTATCAGAAAGGTAGGTCATTGAATGATCATAGCTTTCCTATAATAGTCAAATTAAAATATTGTGTTCCTTTTTGTGACGGAAATTCTGATACACGAGCTGGTATGCTGGCGAGTGCCTACAATCGCAGGTACTTGGAGGGGCTGAGGCAGGAGTACAGTCTGAGAAACATAGTGAGACCCCATCTCCAAAGAGAAAACCAAATTCTTAAACATGCATGAAATAAGAAGAAAAGAAACCCCCATGTCACATCATCTGCCTTCAAAAATTATCAATATTTTGCCATTCTTATGTGCTTGACTTTTTTTTTTTGAGACAGAGTCTCATTCTGTTGTCAGGCTGGAGTGCTCTAGTGTGATTATAGCCTACTGCAGCCTCCAACTCCTGGGCTCAAGCAATTCTCCCACCTGAGCCTCTAGCTGGGACTATAGACTCATGTCACCACACCCATCATATTTTTAATTTTTTTAATAGAGATGAGGTCTCTCTATGTTACCCAGGCTGGTCTTGAATTCCTGGGCTCAAGCAATCCTCCCACCTGAACCTCCAGGGTAGCTGGGACTACAGACTCAAACCATCTAATTTTTACATTTTTAGTAGAGATGAGGTCTCCCTATATTGCCCAGGCTGGTTTAGAACTCCTGGGCTAAAGCAATCCTCCTGTCTCCACCTCTCAAAGTGCTGGGATTGCTCACTGCAACCTCTGCCTCCCAGGTTCAAGTGATTCTCCTGACTCAGGCTCCCGAGTAGCTAGGATTACAGGCATCTATCATCACACCCAGCTAATTTTTTGTAATTTTAGTAGTGATCGGGTTTCACCATGTTAGCTAGGCTGGTCTCACACTCTTGACCTCAGGTGATCCACCTGCCTCAGCCTCCCAAAGAGCTGGGATTACAGGCGTGAGCCATTGCGTCTGGCACTGTGGGCACCTTCTTAACTCCCTGCAGCCTGGAACTCCTGGGCTAAAGCCATCCTCCTGTCTCAGCCTCCCAAGAAGCTGGGACTACAAGTGCACGCCACCACACCTCGGCTAATTTTAAAAATTTTTGGTGGAGACAGGGCCTCACTCTGTTGGCCAGCCTGTGCTTGACTTTTAAAAATGTGTTTGTGTAAGGCTTTCTTTAAAAGATATTAATGATGCTATCTTAGCAAATATACATGGGAAATTAACAAGGAACAATAAAATGATCTTGTTCCAAGAACCATGAATTTGGAGCCTTTCATTTTTCTTTATTCAGAGTGGAAATGAAGAACAGCTGCTGAGCTTGGTAAGGTAGCCACAGGAATAACTGAAGACTTACGGGTGGGAGTCCAAAAGCTTGGAACAAGATTTTGTTCATTCATTCTTACAGCCATTCAACCAGCATATTCTGGGTGCTTATGCACCCTGGGCATCCACCAGGGAGACAGGCCATGCTCAGTGCCATTTGCTTAGTGCAAATCACGTTTTTATCCTTTCTTGGCTCTAAGACCTTGGACAAGTTCTGCTTTTCAGCCTCACCTTCCTCATCTATAAAATAAGGAAAACGTTGAGTGGGGCACTGATAGAATTAATAGGGAGATGATTGGTCGGGTGTAGTGGTATATGCCAGTAATCCTAGTACTTTGGGAGGCCAAGGTGGGAGGATCACTTGAGCCTAGGAGTTTGAGACCAGCCTGGCAACAAAGTGAGAAATTATCAAGGAACAATACAATGATCTTGTTACAGCATCATGATCTTGGAGCCTTTGATTTTTTTGTGTCTCTACAAAAATTACAAAAAATTAGCCAGGCGTGGTAGCTGGTGCCTGTAGTCCTAGCTACTTAGGCTGAGTTGGAAAGACTGCTTGAGTCTTGGGAGGTGGAGGGTTCCCTGAGCCATGATCCTCCCACTGCATTCCAGGCTGGGCAGCAGAGTGAGTCTCCCTCTCCCCTCTCCCCTCTCCCCTCTCCCCACTCCCTCTCTCTCCTCTCTCTCTCTCTCTCACACACACACACACACACACAAACACACACAACACACACACACACACACACACACACACACACACACACACGTGCCGTTTACCATGGTTATCTGTTAGGCTTTAGGGCTTTAAGACAGAAATCATAAGGCAGTCTGTCTTTTATCTTCCTTTCCCAATCTAAGAGGGCAGCAAAAAGCTCAGAGGTCCACCGTAGCATGCAACAAGTGAAATGCTGAAAGCCCGCCCCAGTCGACGACAGCATTCACTCAGCTCTACAAATCCTCTGGGTCCTACTATGGAGTTACCTGGCTTTCTTGAGGTCTTGCAGCTCTGTAAGGATAATCTGTGCTAAACCTTGCTGTCGTCCGAGGTCAAATGTTTGGCTCACAGGTTGGAGAGCTTCCCATGGCACCCTCGTTTGGTCCTGAGGAGGGCAAGTCGCCCAGGGGACGGGCTGCTGGAGCGACAGGCAGCTGCCTCCCAGTGTCCCCAAATCCGTGGCCGAGGGGGCGTTTCTACGTCGAAGGGGCGGGCACAGTCGGCGCCTCCCTGCTCCACCTTCTGGGTCGGCGCCTAGACTCGGAGGGTGAATTTCGGAAAGTTTCCGTCGGGTGCGAGCACGTGGGCACCTCCGGACCCGGCCTCCGCGCCGCGCTCTCGGCTACCCCGTCCCTCCAGCGGCGCGCGCCGCCCTCGACTCACCCCCAGGCGTAGCTCCGGGCTTCCTTTGGCGTCGCCAGCTCGGCCTCCTACCGCCGCGTCACCCGTCGTCCCCGGCCGCGCTCGCACGCGGTGCGCGGCTCCCGGGCTCCAGGCGGCAGCGCGTTAAACGGCGCCCCCGAGGAGGCCCTGCTAGCGGCGGGCCTGAGAGGCGGTGACGGGGCGTGCCGCCGGCGCCCGGCTCCCGGAAGCGGCTGCCTCACAGGCTCCCACCGAGCGGACCCGCGCGGCGGCCGGAGCTCCAGCATCCCTGCTCGCGGTCCAGGAGCGGAGCCCGCCGCCATCGCCGCCTGATCAGCGGGACCTCGGTCCGCGCCCGCCCCGCCCAGCGAGATGCTGCCAGTGTACCAGGAGGTGAAGCCCAACCCGCTGCAGGACGCGAACCTCTGCTCACGCGTGTTCTTCTGGTGAGTGTCTCCGCCCGAACCGGGTCACCCTGCAGCCGCCGGCCTCGCGGACGGGCTGTCCCACGACCGCTCCCGATGCTGCCCGCGCCTTCTGCGGCCGGGGCGACGGGAGCGATTTCCTGTGTCACGCGGTCAACGCTGGGGTTTTCTGCTGCGGGTGGCACCACGCCTGCCGCGTGGGGCCCGGCTGCGCCCCTGCGCGCGGGGCATGGGGACGCGGGGGACGCGGGGACCCGGCACTGGTGGCGCAGGGTCGGCGGCTTTGTTGCTGGAGGCCTGGCGGGCCCTTAGGGCTCGGGGAAGGAAGAGCTGGAGGTGGGGAGGCGGGGAACCCAGGCTGCCGAAAGGGGGAGTCTCTGGCTCAGCGGGAGAAGCGGCTGCATCGCCAACACGCCCACCCTTCGCTGGCTCCCCACCTCCTGCTCCCGGACTCGCTGTCTCCTGAACTCAAACGCACCCTTTCCTTTCTTTTTAAGTAAGCAGCTTACGGACATCTTCCTTTATTTAATCTCAGCCAAAGCCTAATTAGTGTCCTGGACCTATGCCATTTCCCTCTAGTGTCCCCACCCCTTTTGATATTCCTTACCAGACAGCACCATCCAACTCCACGTCCCGCTGTGTCTCTCTGTGTCCAGGTGTCTCTGCATCGTTTGTGTCAGTGACCAGGACTCTCTTGCCTCTCTGTGTGAATCTCACTCTGTGTGTCCATGTGGGTTGTGGTACCTCGTTGTGGCAAGTTTCGTGTGGGTAAAATAACACTAGCATTATTTTTTTATTTATGAATGGGGACACTGTTCTTGAACGGGACCTCCCAGGTTTTGCTTTTAACTGGGACATGCACAGCCACGACTGGAGTCTCTCTTTGACCAGCTTCTTTCCCTGTTTCCAATATTTTCACTTCTACCTAGGAGGACTGCTCCTGGGCGGGGTCCCTGGAATCGCTAACCTTCAGAGAGTTCATCTGTGGTCTTGATGCAGGTGGTTCCTACCAGGCTTTCTACCATCCTAAAACCACCTGAGGGCCCCTGAGCTGGGAGGGCCCCTGAGCTGGGAGGTCCCACAGCCCTGCCCATCTTGTGCAAGGAACAGGCAGAGAAAGACTCAGGTGACAGTCATACCTAAAATTTCCATCTTAGCCGGGCGCTGTGTGGCTCACCCTGTCATCCCAGCACTTTGGGAGGCTGAGGTGGGCGGATTACGAGGTCAGGAGTTCAAGACAAGCCTGGCCAACATGGTGAAATCCTGTCTCTACTAAAAATATGAAAATTAGCCAGGTGTGGTGTCGGGTGCCTGTAATCCAAGCTACTTGAGAGACTGAGGCAGGAGAATTGCTTGAACCTGGGAGGCGGAGGTTGCAGTGAGCCAATGGTGCCACTGCACTCCAGCCTGGGCAACAGAATGAGACTTTGTCTCGCAGAAAAAAAATCCGTCTTGTACCTTGGACTGCTAACTACATGACCCTGAATCTTTGAAGAACTTCAGTCTCACTTGGTTGATTATTAGATCTCTGTTTCTTGACCTCTGTCGCTTCATCTTTCCCACATGCTATTGCCTTTTATTATGGGGCAACCTAGGCCAGGGGTCTCCGATCTTTTGAGTTCCCTGGGCCACCCTGGAAGAATTGTCTTGGGCCTTACGTAAAATACACTAACACTAATGATAGCTGATGAGCTTAAAAAAAAGAAAAGAAAAATCACAAAAACCTCATGCTGTTTTAAGAAAGCTTAGAAATGTGTGTTGGGCCACATGTGGCCTGTGGGCCTCAGGTTGGACAGGTTTGACCTAGGGGATTGCAAGAGGATGAGTCGCTCACTCTCGTTTCAGTTGTGGTGCACTCAGTGGGTATAGGAGCCTTTCTTGGTTGGTTGGCCGCCCTTCTCTTTAGGGGAGAGGCCCTTTCTCTTTAGGGGAGAGGCGCGTGGAGGAGGAAGGAATATGGGTGTGGTTGCTGTAAATAATAACTTGAAGTAGACAAATGGTCTCCTCAACTTCAGGCAGGGCAAGGAACTTTTTTTTTTTCTTTTTTTTGAGACAGGATCTTGCTCTGTGACACAGGCTGGAGTGCAGTGACACATTCATAGCTTACGGCAGCCTCCAATTCCTGGGCTAAAGCAGTTTTCCTGCCTTAGCCTCCTGAGTAGCTGGGACTCCAGGTGTGTGCCACAACACCTGGATAATTTAAAAAGTTTTTTTTTTTGTAGAGATGGGGGTCTCTGTGTTGTTGCTCAGGCTGATCTTGAACTCCTGGGCTCAAGGGATACTCCTGCTTCTGCCACCCAAAGTGCTGGGATTACAGGTGTGAGCCCTGCCCCCCTACATTTTCAAAATGTAGGTGGCAGGGAAATGGGAAAGTGATGCCTTCCCGTTCATGACTTGAGTAGGTTGTTCATTCCGGTTTCCCTGCTGGAGGGGAAGGGCTAGTATGTCTGTTTTACTCTGAGGACACTCAAGCTGAGAGAGTGGTTGAGTACGTTGCTTGGACCCACACAGCAATCCAGTGTCAGAGCAGGCTGCTCTCCAGCCTCTTTGGAGCTGCTATACTGAACTGCTCCCAGTTTAGGTGCTTTTCGGAAATGCATGGAGAAGGCACCCCCTGTTCTGGCAGGTTAGAGTTTCTCCAGGGAAGCTGTTAAAGTACTTGCAGTTGGAGATGATGCACGTGTAACAACTATTACCGTGCTTTAGGGCAGCTGTTCTCAAAGCATGGTACTCAGAGCGGCAGCATCAGCATCATTTGGGAGATTGTAAGAGATGCAGATGCTCCAGCATCCACTCCGGACTGACTGAATAAAACTGGAAACACCGGGTGTGTGGGTGGGGGTGGTGAGGTTTCAGGTGCCCCAGTGACCCTGATTTGAGGATCTTACTGCTTCCAGCTATTCCTCTCATTGTCACGTATGTTATTGTACTATTATGCTTTTCTTTAATTTTTAAAATTTCTTTTCTTTATTTCTTTATTTTTTTTGAGATGGAGTCTTTCTCTGTTGCCCAGGGTGGAGTGAGATGGTGCAATCTCTGCTCACTGCAACCTCTGCCTCCAGGGTTCAAGCAATCCTCCTACCTCAGCCTCCCGAGTAACTGGGACGACAGGCGTCCACCCTCAAACCCAGCTAATTTTTGTATTTTCAGTAGAGCCGGATTTCACCAGGTTGGCCAGGCTAGTCTTGAACTCCTGACCACAGGTGATTCTCCCTCCTCAGCCTCTGAAAGTGCTGAGATTATAGGCGTGAGCCACTGCGCCTGGGCCAGTTTAAGGAATTCTAAAGTCTGAGGCCTCTTAGTGAGACAGGAACTATCTGAGGAATGTGGAGTTCTTTTAAATTATCAGGCCCAGAGAGACATTAAAATGACAGAGCAGTCACCTTGGACTTGCCACCCCACTTCCCACTCCTTGAGCTATTTACTTATAACTTGAAAGTACCTCATATTGCCACATAGCTATAGATTAACCTTACAATGCCCCATGGACACTGTAATGCACACCCTCTAGTTTAAGAATATATAGCAAATGTCTAATCCATGGGAGTTCCTGACAGACTTTCTAACAGCCCACTCCCTGTTTTCTTTCCTTCTTTCTTTCCTTCTTTCTTTCTTTCTTTCTTTCTTTTTCTTTTGCTCTTTCTCTCTTTTTCCTTCCTTCCCTCCCTCCCTCCCTCCCTCCCTCCCTCCCTTCCTCCCTCCCTTCCTTCCTTCCTTCTTTCTTTCTTTCTTCCTGAAGACTTGTTTGTAACAAATTCCCAAGGTAGTTCACCAGAGCTCATATACAATGCTATTTGGGTCTGAGTCTTCTGGGTGTCTGTCCTGACTTTGGCCGTAGTAAATTCTGCAACCTCTGCCTCTTGGGCTCCAGCGATTCTCCCACCTCAGCCTCCCGGGTAGCTGGGATTACAGGCATGTGCCACCACGCCTGGCTAATTTTGTATTTTCAGTTGAGACAGGGTTTCTCCATGTTTCTCAGGCTGGTCTCGAACTCCTGACCAGGTGATCTGCCCACCTCGGCCTCCCAAAGTGCTGGGATTACAGGTGTGAGCCACCGAACCTGGCAGTAGTTTCTCCTATTTTTTTTTTTTCTTTCTTTTTTTTTTTTTTTTTGAGACAGCGTCTCATTCTGTCACCCAGGCTGGAATACAGTGGTGCTATCTCGGCTCACTGCAACCTCTACTTCCCCAGTTCAAGCGGTTCTCCTGCCTCAGCCTCCCGAGTAACTGGGATTACAGGTACTCGCTACCACACTCAGCTAATTTTTGTATTTTTAGTAAAGACAGGGTTTCACTATGTTGGCTAGGCTAGTCTTGAACTCCTGACCTCAGGTGATCCACCTACTTTGGCTCCCCAAAGTGTTGGGATTACAGGCATGAGCCACCATGCCTGGACTCCCATTTTCTTTTAGCTATTGTTTCATTTCTTTTTTTTTTTTTGAGATGGAGTGTTACTTTTGTTGCCCAGGCTGGAGTGCAATGATGCGATGTCAGCTCACCGCAACCTCTACCTCCCGGTTTCAAGCGATTCGCCTGCCTCAGCCTCCTGAGTAGCTGGGATTACAGGCATGCACCACCACACCCGATTTTTAATAGAGACAGGGTTTCTCCATGTTGGTCAGGCTGGTCTTGAACTCCCAACCTCAGGAGATTCGCCCACCCTGGCCTCCCAAAGTGCTGGGATTACAGGGATGAGCCACCGCGCTGGGCCTATTGTTTCATTTCTAACAATAAAGGCAGCTAGAATTTCTTTAGGTGTTTGATATGAGATAGTCCCCATTTTTTCTCCAAACAGATTGTTTTCCCCATCATCATTAACTGAATAATTTCTCCTCTCCTCCATTAGTGGAAATAAGTGGCATAGCCTATGAACCGTGGCCAGCGGGGTGCAAGATGGACCAGTCCCTGAAACTCTCCTGGGATTGTCCTGCTGCCCCCTGGTGCCCAGAAGGCACTTTGCATTCCTCTGCCCACACCTCATCCAGAGGAGATCTGGGGTAAGCAGCAGGGTGGAGGCTGATGAAGCATTTTCCCCCAATATGGGCATTGAGAGGGATCGGCCAGATGCATCTGGCTCATAGAGAGTGGTTAAATCCTCACTCCCCTGTTGCTAGCCATGTCTCAGTGGGTGAAGTGTCATTGTGCAAAGCCTGTGCTGCTGTGGAAACCGCCACTAGTGACAGACAGACTCTCTGGAGACCTGCCCTAGAGAGCTGATGACATGACTATAGAAGCAAATGCAAGTGGCTGAGGGCAGGGGTGGCTCAGAGAGGATGGGCGTGTGAGGCCCTTAGTCAATGCATCAAATGTTTAATTTTATATTTTCTTTTTCTATAATAATAATAATAATAATAATAATAATAATAATAAACATTTTTCTGTAGAGACAAGGTCTCACTATGTTGCCCAGGCTGGTCTCAGACTCCTGGGCTCAAGTAATCCTCCTGTTTTGGTTTTCCAAAGTATTGGGATTTACAGGCATGAGCCACAGCTCCCAATCATTTAATTTTGTGATGTGTGTTTGTGTGTGTGTGTGTGTGTGTGTGTGTGTGTGTGTGTGTGTGTGTGTGTTGAGATACGGTCTTACTCTGTTGCCCAGCTGGGAGTACAGTGGTGCAATCACGGTTTACTGCAGCCTCAAATTCCTAGGCTCAAGTGATCCTTCCAGCTCAGCCTCCCAAGTAGCTGAGCTACAGGTGCATGCTACTGCACCTAGCTAATTTTTATTTTCTTTGAGACAGAGTTTCACTCTGTCACCCAGGCTGGAGTGCAGTGGCACTATCTCGGCTCACTGCAACCTCTACCTCCCAAGTTCAAGTGATTCTCCTGCCTCAGCCTCCCAAGTAGCTGGGATTCCAGGTGCCCACCACCAGGCCTGGCTAATTTTTTTTGGTATTTTTAGTAGAGACAGGCCTTCACTACGTTGGCCAGGCTGGTCTTAAACTCCTGACCTCGTGATCTGCCTGCCTCAGCCTCCCAAAGTGCTGGAATTACAGGCCACTACACCTGGCCACCTACCTTTTTTTTTTTTTTTTTTTTTTTTTCAGATGGAGCTCTGTTGCCAGGCTGGAGTGCAGTGTTGTGATCTCAGCTCACTGCAACCTCTGCCTCCTAGGTTCAACTGATTCTCCTGCCTCAGCCTCCCGAGTAGCTGGACGTGCATCACCACGCCCAGCTGATTTTTGTATTTTAAGTAGAGATGGGGTTTCACCATGTTGGCCAGGATAGTCTCCATCTCCTGACCTTGTGATCTGCTCGACTTAGCCTCCCAAAGTGGTGGGATTACAGGGGTGAGCCACTGCACCTGGCTGCTAATTTTTATTAATAAACTTTTGGTAGAGACCAGGTCTTGCTGTGTTGCTCAGGTTGGTCTTGAACTCTTGGCTTCAAATGATTCTTCTACTTTGGCCTTCCAAAGTGCTGGTATTATAGGCATGAGCCACTGTGCCTGGCCAAATTGTAAATTTCTGTGTCCATAGAATTGCAGTCTCTTGGGGTTGAGGTGGCATCCTGACATCTGTGTTTTTTTAAAGCTTGCTTCTTGGGTGATTCAGATACTGAAGTTTGGGAGTCACTTTTCTCAGGTCTTTCTCAGCCCTTAGCATCCAGCTCTACTTGATCAGGGTCTGGGAGGCCAGGGTTACTGAGTTGACGCTCTGTGGTTTAGATGATTCATTTGGCAAACATTTCAGTGCCTTCTTTATTTTATTTTTTGTTTTTGTTTTAAAAAATATTTTTTTTTGAGATGGAAAGTTTTGCTCTTGTTGCCCAAACTGGCCTGATCTCAGCTCACTGCAACCTTTGCCTCCCTGGTTCAAGCGATTCTCCTGCCTCAGCCTCCTGAGTAGCTGGGATTACAGGTTCCTGCCACCATGCCAGGCTAATTTCTTGTGTTTTTAGTAGAAATGGAGTTTCACCATATTAGCCAGGCTGGTCTCGAACTTCTGACCTCAGGTGATCTGCCCACCTTGGCCTCCCAAAGTGCTGGGATTACAGGCATGTGCCACCATGCTTGGCTTTATTTTATTGTTTTTGAGACAGAGTTTTGCTCTTGTTGCCCAAGCTGGAGTGCAGTGGCATGATCTTCGCTCACTGTAATCTCTGCCTCCAGGGTTCAAGTGATTCACCTACCTCAGCTTCCCTAGTAGCTAGGACTCTTAACCCCAGGTGATCGATCTGCCCTGGCCTCCCAAAATGCTGGAATTACAGGCGTTAGCCACCGTGCCTGACAGAGTGCCCTCTTTCTTGCCAGGTTCAAATCCATTACAATAAAGTACCATTCCTGTTCTCAAAGAGCTCACACGATGAGGTAGGCAGCCATTGTATTATGCAAATGATGCTAGCTGATAAAGAAAACCCCAATAAGCCCCCATTCTCAGTGGCTTCATTAAAAATCGCCGGCTGAGGGAGGTGGATCACATGAGGTCAGGAGTTGGAGACCAACATGGCGAAACCCCTTCTCTACTGAAAATACCAAAAAAAAAAAAAATTACCCAGGCTTGGTGGCATGTGCCTGTAATCCCAGATACTTGGGAGGAGGCTAAGGCAGGAGAGAATTGCTGGAACCCAGAAGGTGGAGGTTGCAGTGAGTGGAGCACCACTGCACTCTAGTGTGCGCCACAGAGAAAGACTCCATCTCAGAAAAAAAAAAAAGAAAACTTGAAATAACCAAGACCATGTCCATTCTCATGCTGTAGTCCCCTTCGGGCCATCTAGGGTGGGGAACAACACTGTACAGTTACTCCTAGCTGGACTTTCTCCATCTTGTGGCTCAGCCTCTTTTCAGTCCTCCTCCTCTCCAGGAGGCCTCTTTATTCAGCTGGAGAGGGCCTGTATGGGGCTGGTTTTGTGTTCCAGGCATGGAAGCCAGACACCTTTTGCAACCACTTTCTGTTGACCAGGTCTCAGTTTCATGGTCACTTCCGACCACAAGGAGGGGTAGAAAATGTAGTCCAGGCCGGGCGTGGTGGCTCACGCCTGTAATTCCAGCACTTTGGTATGCCTAGATGGGTGGATCACCTGAGGTCAGGAGTTCAAGATCATCCTCCCAAACATGTTGAAACCCCATCTCTACTAAAAGTACAAAAATTAGCCAGCCGTGGTCTTGCATGCCTGTAATCCCAACTACTTGGGAGACTGAAGCAGGAGAATCACTTTAACTTGGAAGGTGGTGGCTGCAGTGAGCCGAGATCATACCACTGCACTCCAGCCTGGGCGACAGAGTGAGACTCTGTCTCAAAAAAAAAGATCAGCCTGGCCAACATAGTAAAACCCTGTGTCTACCAAAAGTACAAAAATTAGCTGGGTGTGGTTGCAGGTGCCTGTAGTCCCAGCTACTCAAGAGGCTGAGGCAGAAGAATCACTTGAACCCGGAAGGCAGAGGTTGCAGTGAGCTGAGATCGCGCCATTGCACTCCAGCCTGGGTGACAGAGTGAGACTCTGTCTAATAACAAAAAAGAAAGAAAACATAGTCCGCGTGTCCAGCAGTCCCTGCTGCAGGAGTTAATCCCGACCCGGTGTCAGGGGTGCTGGAGTAGAGGTAGAGAAAAGCTGTGTCAGGGTGGACTTTTTTTTTGGTTTTGTATTTTTTGAGATGGAGTCTCACCCTGTCATGCAGGCTGGGGTGCAGTGGCGTGATAATGGCTCACTGCAACCTCTGCCTCCCAGGTTCAAGCGATTCTCCTGCCTCAAGCTCCAGAGTAGCTGGGATTACAGGTGTGCTCCACCAGGCCTGGGTAATTTTTATTTATTTTGGTAGAGATGGGGTTTTGTCATGTTGGCCAAGGTGGAGATCTTTTGGGAGGGGTTGACCCTCCTCTGGAGCTTGGATGGAGAATGTAGGGAGGCATCTCTGGCAGGGGATGAGATGTCCAGGTCACAGAACTGCAGACGGAGATAGTGCTGCCTGAGACATGTGGTGAATGACCACCCCTCGGTCTCTGTGCCCTCCCTGCTAGCTGGTGGTATTGGGTACGCCCAAGGTCGCCCTCCCCTCTTTCATCCCAGTGGACATTCAGACTTTGCTTCTCCCAATTCCAGCTCCTACTCCTGAGTACTTACAGCTACTCTGTGGCCTGCAGCGTAGCTCCGTGTTCCATTTCTGGGTTCCATGACCACTTTCGTGCTAGTCTGTTTCAGGCTTAGTCCCCGTCTGCTCTTTTCTCCGGGCTAGCTCCTGTCTTCCCCTTTTCCTTAGTGTCATAGAATTAGAGGGTTAAAAGGAAGAGATCTTTTATTCCACACACAGTACAGAAATATCTTCCAGATATTGGGCAATGGGGAAATGCATTATGTGACTCTCATGACTTCAGATTAGAATTCCAGAATTATGTTGTATTAAGCCACAGTTTTTTTTTCCATGCAGTTTCTACCCGTGTTTACCTACTTTTATTTATTTATTTATTTTTATTTATTTAGTTTTTGAGATGGAGTCTTCCTCGGTCGCCAGGCTGGAGGGCAGTGACCCAGTCTTGGCTCACTGTAACCTTTGACTCCCTGGTTCAAGCGATTCTTCTGCCTCAGCCTCCCAAGTAGCTGGGATTACAGGCATGAACCACCATGCCCAGCTAATATATGTATTTTTAGTAGAGATGGGGTTTCACCATGTTAGCCAGGATGGTCTTGATCTCCTGACCTCGTGATTCGCCCGCCTCAGCCTCCTAAAGTGCTGGGATTACAGGTGTGAGCCACTGTGGCCTATTTATTTTTTTGAGATGGAGTTTCGCTCTTGTTGTCCCAACTGCAGTGCAATGATGTAATCTCGGCTCACTGTAACCTCCATCTCCTGGGTTTAAGCAATTCTCCTGCTTCGGCCTCCCAAGTAGCTGGGATTATAGGCATGTGCCACCATGCCTGGCTAATTTTTTTATTTTTAGTAGAGATGGGGTTTCTCCATGTTGGTCTTGAACTCCTGACCTCAAGTGATCCACTCACCCTGGCCTCCTGAAGTGCTGGGATTACAGGTGTGAGCCACCATGCCTGGTGTTATTTACCTACCCTTTTTTTTTTTTTAAATTTGAGATGGAGTCTTCTCTGTCACAAGGCTGGAGTGCAGTGATCCGCTGACTGCAACCTCTGCCTCATGGGTTTAAGCAGTTCTCCTGCCTCAGCTTCCCAAGTAGCTGGGTCTATAGGCGTGTGTCACTACACCCAAGTAATTTTGTCTTTTTAGTAGAGATGGGGTTTCACCATGTTGGCCAGGATGATCTCGATCTCTTGACCTCGTGATCCACCCACCTTAGCCTCCCAAAGTGTTGGGATTACAGGCGTGAGCCACAGCGCCTGGCCTAATTACCTATTTTTAAGAAAAAAAATTATAGAATTTAATGAAGCCAAGAACGATGTGTGAATCAAGCAGCTCCTAGAACCAAAATAGTTTCAGAGCCGCTCTCCTTCTTTGTTTTTTGTCAACACACAGAGCAAGTTCGGTACCTTCTTTCATACGCTTGCCCCATAGTATTCAAAGACAGTTATCATGGCCACATTAAATCTTTCTTTGAGACAGAGTGTTGCTCTGTCACCCAGGCTGGACTGTAGTGGTGCGATCTCAGTTCACTGCAATCTTTACCTCTTTGGATCAAATGATTCTTCCACCTCAGCCTCCTAAGTAGCTGGGACCACAGGCGTGTGCCACCATGCCCAGGTAATTTTTTATGTTTTTTTGTAGAGATGGAGTTTCACTATGTTGCCCTGGCTGGTATTGAACTCCTGGGCTGAAGCGATCCTCCCACCCTAGCCTCCTACGTTTTGTGATTACAGGTATGCACTATGGTGCCTGGCCAGGAGCTTATTTTTGACCCTGTTAAGTTTGAGATGCCTGCTATACATTCAAGTAGAGATGTTGAATAGGCACTCAATTGTTTGTGAGTTTGGGGCTCATGGAGAGGTTTATCTTATTATTTTTTCAGATGGAGTTTTGCTGTGTTGCCCAGGCTGGCATGCAGTGGCATGATGTCAGCTTACCGCAACCTCCACCTCCCAGGTTCAAGTGATTCTTGTGCCTCAGCCTCCTGAGTAGCTTGGATTACAGGCATGCGTCACCACGCCCAGCTAATTTTTGTGTTTTTAGTAGAGCCAGGATTTCATCTTGTTGGCCAGGCTGATCAGGAAGTTTATCTTAATTTGGGCATCATCAGTGGTCCATGCAGTTGAGCCATATTGGACATGTGGCCAATTGACCTCACAGTCCGTGGGGCTTATCCCCATATAACTACTCTTTTATCCCTATTTAAATTCATTTTGTGGGTGCCAAAGTTTACCAGCTCATTGTTGCTGTTGAAAGTTCTTGGAAGACTTGTGTAGTCTGAATGTTAGAAAGGACAGGTCCTAGGACTGTCTTCTAGGTTGTGGTGGATCCACTAATCAACACTGTGGTTGCTAGATTAACTCAGTCACAAGTGTCAAGAGAGATCACGTCATATGGAAGGTCTGCCTTACGGAATTCCAGAGGTATTGGATCACCCATGCACTCATTCTTTTTTTTTTTTTTTTGAGACAGGATCTTGCCTTGTCACCTAGCCTGGAGTGCAGTGGTGTAATCATAGCTCATTGCTGCCTTCACCTCCCTGCCTCAAGTGATCCTACCACCTCAGCGCCCCCAAGTAGCTGGAACTACAGGCGTGGGCCACCACAGCTGGCTAATTTTTCTAATTTTTTTTGTAGAGGTGGGTTTTCACCATGTTGCCAAGGCTAGTCTCGAACTCTTGAGCTCAAGCGATCCACCTGCCTTGGCCTCTCAAAGTGCTGGGATGACAGGGGCGAACCATCATGCCCCGTCTGGGCAGAAACTCCACCAAGGATTAAAGTCATTTGGCATGATTTCCTCTTTTTTTTTTTTTTTTTTTGGAGACAGTTTTGCTCTGTTGCCCAGGCTGGAGTGCAGTGGTATAACCTCAGCTCACTGTAACCTCTGCCTCCTGGGGTTCAAGCAATTCTCCTGCCTCAGCCTCATGAGTAGCTGGGATTATATGTGTGTGCCACCACACCTGCCTGATTTTTGTATTTTTATTTAGTTTTTTGAGATGGAGTTTCGCTCTTTTTGCCCAGACTGGAGTGTAATGGTGTGATCTCCACTCACTGTAACCTCCACCTCTTGGGCTGAAGTGATTCTTCTGCCTCAGCCTCCCAAGTAGCTGGGATTACAGGCGTGCACCACCACACCTGGCTATAATTTTTGTATTTTTAGTAGAGATGGGTTTTCATTATGTTGGCTGGGCTATTCTTGAACTCCTGGCCTCAAATGATCCACCCACCGCAGTCTCTCAAAATGCTGGGATTACAGATGTTAGCCACTGTGACTGGTCTCATGACTTCCTCTTCTTTTTTGAGATGGAGTTTTGTTCTTGTTGCCCAGGCTGGAGTGCAATGGCATGATCTTGGCCCACTGCAACCTCCGCCTCCCAGGTTCAAGCAATTCTCCTGCCTCAGCCTCCCCAGTAGCTGGGATTACAGGCATGTGCTACCACGGCCAGCTAAGAGATGGGTTTCACCATGTTGGTCAGGCTAGTCTTGAACTCCTGACCTCAGGTGATCTGCCAGCCTCGGCCTCTCAAAATGTTGGGATTATAGGCGTAAGCCACTGTGCTTGGCCATGATTTCCTCTTAATGAACACAGGCTGGCTCTTGGTGCTGCTTTTAATGAATATACTCTTGAATTGCTCCCTTCAAATGATTGTTGATATGCATTATTTCTGCTAACCTTACTAGCTCTATTTTTTGTAAATTCTTTCTGGATTACATAGCAGTTTCTTAGCCCTCCCCATGATTGGGTCACCTGGACAGCCATAAAAATATGGTTGTCTGTTCCCCTTCTAGACCACTTTGAATAATAATTTCTGGGAGTGGAATCCATGCATCAATATTTTAAAATGGTTCTGTACGTTTCTGATGGGCACTGAAGCCCAAGAACAACTGATGAGCTGCTGGCCAAAGATATTTCTGTGCATATTTCAATTTTTCTTGTCAAAGGTTCACCACCCCCTTTTCAGGTTTCTCTCAAAGGACTTGGCTGATCTCAAAGCATGAGAGCCATTACCACCATAGGACTTAGTCCCCTCTGTCGGTGCTCAGCCAGTGGCTGAGGGAGAAGTGGGCTTGCTCTGTGCCAGGCATGTTAGAGATTCTGGGTCTTTTGATTTTTATAGTAACCCCTTGTTGAGGGTGGCTCTGCTCTTGTGTTACATAACAGGTGAAGGAAACTGAAGCTGGAGAGGCCAGGTAGCATAATGAGGGTCACTCAGGCAGGACATGATAGAGCTGGGAATTGAGTCAAGTCTGACAAATTCCTAGTATATATTAGGCCATATACTAGGCCTAATAAACATGATGATGAGGGTTCTTGCTAAATTTACCCCCCCCCCCATTTTAGACAGAGTTTTGCTCTGTTGCCCAGCTGGAGTGCATTGGTATGATCTTGACTCACTGCAACCTCCACCTCTCAGGTTCAAGCGATTCTTCTGCCTCAGCCTCCCGAGTGGCTGAGATTACAGGTGCTCACTGCCATGACACCTGGTTAATTTTTATATTTTTTGATAGAAACCAGGTTTTTTCACCATGTTGGCCAGGCTCAAACTCCTGACTTCAAGTGATCTGTCCGCCTCAACCTCCCAAAGTGCTGGGATTACAGGCATGAGCTACTGTATCCAGCCTAAATTTACCCTTTTATCATGCCTTTCTTATGGTCTTAAGTCTTATTTAAGTCTTGACTCATTTGTGACTTTTTTTTTTTTAATACTAAATTGTTAGCTCTTTTAAGGCAGAAACCAGTATCTTCAATGTCTTAAACTCCTAGTGTCTGGCTGAACATCTTGCACTTAATATGCTTAATTAATGATTATAAGCTATTCCTTTAGACTTAATCTCAATTTCTTGAACTGAGAGTTGCTGACACCTGTGTCTTAGGTAGGAACAACTGAAAGCCTCAGACTGGAGCCAGAAGACCCATGATGTTGTATGTATTAGCTGTGTGTGACTTTAGGCAAGACGCATGACCACTCTCGGCCTTGGTATTCATTCTACAATTTAGAAAAATTAAACCTACGCATGTCATGTTTTAAGAGCTGTATTTTAAAAATACATTAAAAATATTTATTTATTTATAAGGTCTTGCTGTGTTGCCCAGGCTAGAGTATAGTGGCTATTCACAGGCACACTACAGCCTTGAATTTGTGGCCTCAAGAGGTTCTCCTGCCTGAGCCTCCTAAGTATTCGGGATTGGCTCCAAGAGTATTTTAAAGGTAAAGTTCTCCTTTTTTGGAGACGGAGTTTTGCTCTGTGGCCCAGGCTGAAGTGCAGTGGCACAATCTTGGCTTAATGTATAACCTTCCGGGTTCAAGTGATTCTCGTGCCTCAGCCTCCTGAGTAACTGGGACTACAGGTGCGTGCCACCATGCCTGGCTAATTTCTTGTATTTTAGTAGAGACAGGGTTTCACTATGTTGGCCAGCCTGGTTTTGAACTCCTGAGCTCAAGCAGTCCGCCCACCTTGGCTTCCCATAGTGCTAGGATTACAGGAATGAGCCACTGTGCCTAGCCAATAAAAAAATAAAGTTCTATACACTTCTTTTTCTTTCTTTTTTCTTTTTCTTGAGACAGAATCTTGCCCTGTCACCAGGCTGTAGTACAGTGGCACAATCCCGGCTCACTGTAGCCTCTGCCTCCTGGGTTCAAGTGATTCTCCTTCCTCAGCTTCCTGAATAGCTGGGACTATAGGCGCGTGCCACCACATCCAGTAATTTTTGTATTTTTAGTAGAGACAAGGATTCACCATGTTGGCTAGTATAGTCTCTATCTCTTGATCTTGTGATCCACTTACCTCAGCCTCCCAAAATGCTGAGATTACAGGCATGAGCCACTGCGCCTGGCCCCCCCCCCCCTTTTTTTTTTTGAGATAGAGTTTTGCTCTTGTTGCTCAGGCTGGAGTGCAATGGCGTGGTCTCAGCTCACTGGAACCTCCACCTCCCGGGTTCAAGTGATTCCCCTGCCTCAGCCTCCCAAATAGCTGGGATTACAGGCATGTGCCACCACACATGGCTAAGTTTTGTATTTTTAGTAAAGAAGGGGTTTCACCATGTTGGCGAGGCTGGTCTTGAACTCCTGACCTCAGGTGATCCACCTGCCTTGGCCTCCCAAAGTGCTGGGATTACAGGCATGAGCCACTGCACCCAGCCTTACACACTTATTTTTCTCCTTCACCTTCAATCAAGTAGGGCAAGTTAATATGGAATTGAGTCAGTATATAATGTCCCATCCCTGATGAGTGGAGAAGTCACCTATTAGTGCCCTCAGAAATGAAGATCTATTAAAAAAACAAAAGAAAGGCAACAAAGGGAAATTTAATTCATACTTAGAAGTGGGCCACTATCTATGGAAGTACTTGGAAAATTATAAGGTGTGTTATTATTACATCTCTAAGAAGTTTTCCTGGGCTGGGCGCGGTGGCTCATGCCTGTAATCTCAGCATTTTGGGTTGCCAAGGTGGGTGGATTACCTAAGGTCAGGAGTTCAAGAGCAGCCTGGCCAGCATAGTGAAACCCTGTCTCTACTAAAAATACAAAAAATAGCTGGTAGTGGGCGCCTGTAATCTCAGCTTCTGGAGAGGCTGAGGCAGGAGAATCGCTTGAACCTGGGAGGTGGAGGTTGCAGTGAGCCGAGATCATGGCACTGCACTCCAGCCTGGGTGACAGAGTGAGACTTTGTCTCAAAAAAAAAAAAAAAAAGAAGAACTTCTTTGGAAAGCAATTTCACAGCAGAGCAACAAGGGTGAAATTGCCCCAGTCATCCTTTGCTGGCTGACTTCCCTCTTTCGTTAATAGCACCACTGCACCCGGTAGCTAAGGCTTGTATCTTCAGTTATCTGCATGCAGGGAGGTGTCTGGTCAGTGATAAAAGGTAGTTGGTCAGTAGCCACATCTTGACTGGAGGCACGCGATTCCAGATTCCAACCCAGTCAGTACACTGCAGGCTTCATCTTTACAAGGCACAGCTCTGCTGCTTTCTGCTCCAGAGCCTTTAGTGGCATCTTCTTTGGCATTTGATGCTCTCCTTTTTCTGGTCCTAACTTCGTTTTGCTACATTCTCAGGTGTCTGTTGTTCTTGGGCAGGCAATATATGATACCTTTCCCTGATCACACCTCATATTTGCTGTCCAGTTCCCTTAGCTCATGCCATCTCCCCTGGCTAGAGTACCTTCCCTTAGCTCATGCCATCTCCCCTGGCTAGAGTACCTGCCTAGAGTACCTCCCTTAGCTCATGCCATCTCCCCTGGCTAGAGTGCCTTCCCTTAGCTCATGCCATCCCCCCTGGCTAGAGTACCTGCCTAGAGTACCTCCCTTAGCTCATGCCATCTCCCCTGGCTAGAGTACCTTCCCTTAGCTCATGCCCTCTCCCCTGGCTAGAGTACCTTAGGTTTGTTGCTAAAATTCTCCCTGAAAACCCATCCATCAACCAACCTCTAGTCCATTATTCAGAGGATGTATAAATAAAGATCTGCTCTTTATTTATTTATTTGAGAAGGAGTCCCGCTCTGTCTCCCAGGCTGGAGTGCCGTGATATGATCTCGGCTCACAGCAACCTCTGCCTCCTGGGTTCAAGAGATTCTCTCGCTTCAGCCTTCAGAATAGCTGGGATTACAGGCACCTGCCACCACACCCAGATGATTTTTGTGTTGGTCAGGCTGGTCTCGAACTTCTGATCTCAAGTGATCTGCCCACCTCATCCTCCCAGTGTGTTTGGATTTACCGGCATGAGCCACCATGTGTGGCAACTATTAATTTATGTAAGAGACAGAGTCTCACTCTGTTGCCCAGGCTGGAGTGCAGTGGTGTGATCTCAGCTCATTGCAGCCTCTCTACCCCCTGGGCTCAAGTGATTCTCCAATCACAGTGTTTTGAATAGCTGGGACCACAGGCGTGTGCCACCATGTCTGGCTAATTTTTGTTTATTTTTTGTAGAGACAAAATCTCACTATGTTGTCCAGGCTGGCCTCAAACTCCTGGGCTCAAATGATTCTCATTCTTCCTCAGCATGCCTGGCCTGGAACTACCATATATTTAGACATTACAATTTTGTAGTGCTTCTTCTAGGCAGGGGGGCTATTCTAAGCACCTCACAAATAAATATTATTGAATCCTAATAACAAACCTATGGGCTGGGTACTCTTATTTTCCACAGTCACACAGCCTTTGAGTGGCAGAGCCGAGGTTCAAAGCAGATAGGTAACCTAGCACAAAGGCCTTGCTCTCAGCTACAGTGTCATGTACCTTTTGGTTAAGGGTGATGGGAATTCAGTGACCCTAGTCCCTGCCCTAAAGAGCTTATGTTCCAGTGGGAGGCAAACCATATATATTTTTGAGTCTCTGCTGTGTGCTAAGCACCGGGGTAGTGCTGTCTGCTGAAAAGGCTGTGTCATCTGTGTAGCTGCTAGACACGGTCAGCTCCATGTGGGCAGTGTCCTTGCTTATACATGTCCTGAGTACCTGACCCAGCCGTGGCACAAAGTGGCTCAGTTGGCTAGGTGAGGTGGCCCATGCCTGTAATCCCAGCATTTTGGGAGGCTGAGGCAGGTGGATAACTTGAGCCTAGGAGTTTGAGAATAGCCTGTGCAACATGGCGAAACCCAGCCTCTACAAAAAATACACAGATTAGCCAGCCATGGTGGTGCATAGCTGTAGTCCCAGCTACTAAGGAAGGCTGAGGTGGGAGGATCACCTGAGCCCAGGAAGTTGTGGCTGCAGTGACCCATGATGGCACCACTGCACTCCAGCCTGGGCAACACAGTGAGACCCTGTTTCAAAAATAAGGCAGAAAATCGCAACCAAAAACCCAAACCAAAACAAAACCAAAAAATAAAATCCCCAAATTGCTCAGTTACTATTTTGGAATGAACACACAGGATCAACTTTGATATCATTCCTATTAATTGTGATTACACCTTCTGCTTTCTCTTTGGTGAAAGGGACGATAATTACAGTGATGAAATAAATACTTAATTTACCTCTTTCTTTCCCTGTAGGTCTAGAAAATTTTCATCACTGCAGAAAATTCTGTTGCAGCTGGGTGCTGTGGCTCACACCTATAATCCCAGCACTTTCAGAGGCTGAGGTGGGAGGATCACTTGAGGTCAGGCGTGTAAGACCAGCCTGGCCAACATGATGAAACCCCTGCTCTACTAAAAAGTTAGCTGGGCGTGTTGGAGTGCACCTGTAATCCCAGCTACACGGGAGGCTGAGGCATGAGAATCATTTGAACCCAGGAGTCGAAGGCTGCAGTGAGCCTAGAGTGCACCACTGCACTCCAGCCTGGGCGACAGAGCGAGAGTCTGTTTAAAAAAAAAAAAAGAAAAGAAAATTCTGTTGCATAGCAGTGCTCTGGTTTAGAGGATTAGATCCCTAAACAGTGAAAATCTTTTTTAAAAACTTGATCAAAACCAGACGTGCCAGTTGGCCTTCACTTTCAGATTAGCAGAGGCCTGGGCTTGGGGGTGAGGAACAGGAGCCAGGAGTGTGACAGTGGGTGGCTAGCCTTAGGTGAAAGGGACCTGGGATAGAACCTCAGGGATGACGATATCGTCATCGAAAGTAAATCCCCATACAGCCCTTGCCGTGTGCTTTATGCATATTTGATCCTCCCAGCAACCCTGCTGAGGTTCATAATTTATCATCCATAGTTTAAACATGAAATTGAGTTATAGAGAGCTTAAGACATTCGCCCAAGGTCACACAGCTAACAAGTAGCAAAGCCAGGATTGGAATTCAGGCAGTCTGGATTCCGAGTTGCCACTCAATCTGTGCTTTCTGCTGCCACTCAGTGTAGATACTCATCAGAAAAAAAGACCCTTCTGGCTACAATATAAAGTTAGAGGAAGGCAGGAGTGGAGGGAATGAGTTAGGAGCTAGCTACAGTCCGAGCTGAGATGCAGGCATTGCTTGAGCCCAGGACTTCAAGGCTACAGTGAGCTATAACTGCACCACTGCACTCCAGCCTGTGAGATAGCAA
This sequence comes from Saguinus oedipus, assembly GCA_031835075.1. Lineage (NCBI taxonomy): Eukaryota > Metazoa > Chordata > Mammalia > Primates > Cebidae > Saguinus > Saguinus oedipus. The sequence continues at coordinate 19,223,020 of CM063169.1, forward strand.
GATCCTGTCTCAAAAAACCAAAAAAAACGCAAAAAAGTTCAAGGTGGTTCTGGAACTAGCAGCATCAGTAGAAGCCTGTGTTTTAATCAGTCCTCCAAGTGATTCTGATGCATGCTGAGACCTACTTGCCATAGGACCTTTTTTTTTTTTGAGACGGAATCTCTGTTTCCCAGGCTAGAGTGCAATGGTGCAATTGGATCTTGGCTCACTGCAACCTCCTCCTCCTGGGTTCAAGAGATTCTCCTGCCTCATCCTCCTGAGTAGCTAGGACTACAGGTGTGTGCCACCATGCCTGGCTAATTTTTTGTATTTTTAGTAGAGATGGGGTTTCACTATGTTAGCCAGGATGGTCTTGCTCTCCTGACCTCGTGATCTGCCCTCCTTGGCCATGCAAAGTGCTGGGATTACAGGTGTGAGTCACTGTGCCCGGCCAGTTTTTAAACGTTTTGATCATGTTCTACAAGTTTTACGTATATAATAACTCAAAAGATATGTACTCTTTCTCACACGTACATATTTAACATACTTTAATAAAAGTTTCAAGAAACAATGTCCTGTTTTAAGAAACATGGCACACTGATATTTTCTATTCTGTTTCATTGAACAAAGTCACAGTCATGACTTACTTTGGGACCTGTCAGAAACTCTGCTCTTGAGCAATCAAGAAGGCTGCTGTGCTGCAAGGTTTCACTTCCAGAGCCTCCTTCAGTGGGTCTTTCCTGTCTTTGAAGAAGCTTCTAAGCTCCAGAGCTTGACCCAGGGAGTCCTTGTTTCTCTAAGTCTGGACCTGCTCCTTTATCACCCATGTTATGGGCTGAATTGTTCCCCCCAAAATTCAAATGTTGCAGTCGTAACCTCTAGTACTTCAGAAAGTGATTGTATTTGAAGATAGTTGTTTTGTTTGTTTGTTTGTTTTTGTTTTTGTTTTTTTTGAGATGGAGTCTCACTCTGTTGCCCAGCTGGAGTGCAGCAGTGCAATCTCAGCTCACTGCAACCTCCGCCCCTGCCAGGTTCAAGCTATTCTCCTGCCTCAGCCTGCTGAGTAGCTGGGACTACAGGCATGTGCCACCACGCCTGGCTAATTTTTGTATTTTTAGTAGAGACAGGGTTTTGCCATGTTGGTCAGGCTGGTCTCGAACTCCCAACCTCAGGTGATCCACCTGCCTCAGCCTCCCAAAGTGCCGGGATTACAGGTGTGAGCTACCATGCCTGGCCCGTATTACAGCCCACAAGCCTCACAGAGGTATTGGCTGGAGTCAATGCCATTGGTTGTCATTTTCCAGAGCTGCATTGTGTGGCAGTAATTTTACCTCTGTCAGACTGAACTTGCCAAGGAGTTTGACCCTAGACTCCACCTGTTCATTATAGACCCGCCCCCTCTTTTCCTCGTATTTTTTGGGTTGAGTTCGGGTAAGATCCCTGAAACTCGTCAGATGTGGAACCAATCTCCATAAACCCTTCAGAATACTTCACTTCCTTCTGAATTACTGTAGACAAGCAGTCTGGGAGGTCTAAGTGTGTATAGTATGAGCAATTACTGTTTTTAACATTCTGTCACGCATTATTGTTGGTGTTAGTTCCTCAGTGCCAGATGGGTGTGTCTTTGCCATAAGCCTGTCTGGTATAAGCTGTTCTGTTCTTTCAGGCTTACAGAGTCACTCATACTCATGCTCTGAACGTTCTCTCTCTCTCTCTTTTTTTTTTTTGAGACAGTCTCTCTCTGTTGCCCAGGCTAGAATGCGGTGCTGTGATCTTGGCTCACTGCAACCTCTGCCTCTTGGGTTCAAGTGATTCTCCTGCCTCAGCCTCCCAAGTAGCTGGGATTATAGGCCTGCACTACCATACCCAACTAAGTTTTGTATTTTTAGTAGAGACAGGGTTTCACCATGTTGCTATTGTGCCTGGCCTGCACTTTCTCTTTTACATCTACATGCAAATTACCTAAACTACCTTGCTTTTGGGAAAACCCCTGCAAGCCCTGAGCATCCAGTATTTAAAAAAAGAGGTGGGTCTGTTCTCTTAGCAACTCAAAATCTCTTTATTCTCCCCCTTTAAAATATAATGTAGTCCTTGTTTTTCCTTAAAATAAATATTTTAAAGAGAAAATTAGTCCATTTGAATAAGCCAAAATAGAATCTCTTCCCCTCTCCTTGTCTCTGTCTCTCTTGAGTGGATTTTGGTCATTTCTGCGAGGAGTTGCCCAGAAAATAAGCTGAAGTCTGTGGAAGGGAAATTCCACAAAGCTGCCTCATGTCCACAGTTCCTCGGGAGAGATTCCTTTCCTGTAAGGAGTAGGCACATTTTCTGAGAGTCCCTTCCAGGAAGGATGAGGTGCAGCAGGAAGGAATCCTACAGAGAGCCGTCTAGGGAAGGAATTGCCTTTGACTTCTGGGAATTGGGATGTATGTGTTGTTTTTTATAGAAAGCAAAACAAAGTGAGCAAATGTCAGCTACTAGTGACTATCAGGCTGTGGAAAAGTGGGCGTTGGGAGTTTTGTTGATTGGATTGAACTCTGCTTGGCAAACTGTAGATGACCCTAAGGAAGCCTTAGCCCTTTTTTTTTTTGAGATGGAGTCTCACTCTGTCACCCAGGCTGGAGTGCAGTGGCACAATCTTGGCTTGCCATAACCTCTACCCACTGGGTTTAAGCGATCCTCCCACCTTAGCCTCCTGAGTAGCGGGGATTACAGGCGCCTGGTCAGGATGGTCTTGAACTCCTGACCTCAAGTGATCCGCCTGCCTTGGCCTCCTAAGCCTTAGCCCTTTTGATTCCCTGTTGTCAAGTTTACTTCTCTTGGAGGGTAATACTGTGAGAAGTTGGTGACGGGCAAGACGGGGGCCCAGGCAGGTGTCAGTAACTCGCCCAGAGTTGCAGCGACAAAGCTATTGTGTGGGTTCCTCCCTGTCACGTATTTAGATTGAGTTCCTGGCGAGAATGTTAAGGACGGAAGAGGTGAGCAGGAACCTTGGCATTTAAGGACTGACAGTGCTGAGATGATGTGGTGGCTTCTTAAGTAGGGCTCAAGTGTCCTTCCAGGGTAGTTGTCCCGGGGAATTGTGCCGGAAAAAAAGCCACCCAGTCTCAGCCCTGTGGTTCCTGGGGGACCTGTGGCTCCAGGAGCTCGCAAACATGGCCAACACCACTTCCCTGTCCCCTTTCTGCTTTCTCTTCTGTTCTTTTGACACTCTATTTTCTGTCCACTGGGGTTAGCAAATCAGCCCCATTTACTGTTTTCCATAAAAATCCATGCAGGACTTGGGGATTTCTTGAAGATTTGGGTTGAAGTATTTCAGGAGGGCCTTGCCTTGCCCCTTTCCCTTCCATCTTCCTCTGCTTACACCCCCCAACCCCCTACCCCCTACCCTGGAGTAAGAAGTACTACCCTCCTTCATCTCAGCCCTGTCATTCTGATCACTCTAGGATTGGCTGAGACTTTTTCCGTGAGCAGTTTCCTACCTTTTTAGGCAACCATCTATAAGACAAGGTAGAATGCTACCCTAACCCCGATTAACATTTGCAAGCACTGTGCCACAGTGCAGCCACTTTCTTTGTCTCCAGCTGAAGAAATTGAGGTGCACAGAGGTTAAATTTTGTGCCCAAAGCAACATAATTAGTAAATGTAGGAGGCTGGGCTGCCTGGTTGATTCCCAGCTTAGAGGTTGAAAGTCACATGCGAAGCGCTTTGGCAGGTAGAGAAGGGGTAGTCATATTCCAGTTTGTGTCTTTCTGTCCTTGAGTTAAGATGTGTGAAGTGTGCCTCCAAAAGCATATCACGCTACAGCAATGGATTTTTTTTCCCTGGGTTAAGAATCTGCTGCCACATCTTTATCTCTGTAGTATCCTGTGTTTCCTGATGCATTTTAGTATTTGGTTAAATTGTACAGAAAAAGGTTTGTGTTCTTTATATCTGGATTTGTTTTGTTTTGTTTTTATTTATTTTTATTATTTATTTATTTATTTTAATGGAGTCTTACTCTGTCACCCAGGCTGGAGTGCAGTGGCACGATCTCACCTTCCAGGTTCAAGTGATTCTCCTGCCTCAGCCTCCCCAGAAGCTGAGACTACAGGCACCTGCTATCATGCCTGGTTAATTTTTATATTTTTACTATAGACAGGGTTTCACCATATTGGCCAGGCTGGTCTCAAACGCCTGACCTGTGATTCAACCACCTTGGCCTCCCAAAGTGCTGGGATTATAGGAGTGAGCCACCACTCCTGGCAAATATCTGTATTTTTTATTTGGCCACGTTTCTATGTGTTGTACTTGCATCTTTTTTTTTTCTTCCAGAAAGAAGTGATTGACTGTAACAGTTTCTCTCCAATTCTGGTCTCTAAAGAAGGGGAAAAAAAATACCTTAGTTTGATATGAAATTAGACTATTAGAATTTCTAATTACCTGAGTTCATTGAGCTGTTGTCAGTTTTTTTTTTTTTTTTTTTAGACAGGGTTTCGCCCTGTCTCCTAGGCTGGAGTATAAGTATAGCTCATTGCAGCCTCGACATTTCTGGGCCTGGGCTCAGGTGATCCTCCCACCTCAGCTTCCTGAATAGCTGGGACTATAGGCATGCACCACCATGCTTGGCTAATTTTTCTTTTTGTTTTGTAGAGGCAAGGTTTTACCATGTTGCTCAGGCTGGTTTCAAACTCCCCAGGTCATGCAATCTGCCTGCCACAGCCTCCCGATGTGTTGGGATTATAGGCGTGAGCCACTGCCCTTTGTCTCTCTGTCTGAGCTTGATCTTCCTGGGAAACTCTGCCTTGATCACCTGTCTAGAGTAGCAGAGGACCTCTGTCTTTTTTTTTTATTTTTTTTTTGAGATGGAGTCTTGCTCTGTTGCCCAGGCTAGAGTGCAGTGGCGTGGTCTTGGCTCGCTCCAACCTCCACCTCCTGGTTTCAAGCGATTCTTCTGCCTCAGCCTCCTGAATAGCTGGGATTACAGTAGCCTGCCACCATGCCTGGCTACTTTTTTGTATTTTTAGTAAAGACAGGGTTTCACCATATTAGCCAGGTTGGTCTCGAACTCCTGACCTCGTGATCCGCCTGGCTTGGCCTCCCAGAGTGCTGGGATTACAGTGTGAGCCACTGCACCAGACCTGGACCTCTGTCTTTTAAGTCATCCTTTTCCCCTGTACCAGTTGGCCCAGGACAATCCTGGTTTATATCTCTTATCATGTTGCGGTTATTAAGCTCCCCCTTTCACTCCTAAGAGTATCCCAGGTTAGATGATATAACCGTGAACGGAGCTGAAGTTCATGTTCCATGAGATACATCAGCCCCCTAAAGCCATGGAGCATAAGCATGAACTGTGGACAGAGTGATGTAAATATTTGCTAAACTTTTATCCCAAGTAATGATTGGTAAAAGCCTATTAGTATCCCCACTTGAGCAGACATCTTCAGAAATAACCTGTAACCTGTGCTTTATACCTAAGAAGAGTGGCATGTGGCCTTCTCTCCTCTGTCCCTGGATTGACTATGGGGCGTGGGGTTGAAAGTCTCCTCCAGTGGCATGAGCCCTCTTGGTGGTGACTGTCCTGGCTCTTGTTCCAATCTGAGCTAGTTTCTTCATAAGTCAATTGAAGATGCACCATTAACCTGCAGCGTGCACAGAAGAATGTGTTAGTCATGCTTTCTCCAGGACCTGAAGCCCCACCACCCTCTCCTAGGGTCCCTTTTTTCTCTTCCTTCTGCAGGACACATTTTGTGATCTCTGCACAAATAGAGGCAACATACTTAGTCATGAAGGATTTTTCTGTAAGTGCATTAGGCCTTAGGGCTTCAGCACTCGCTGTTCTCTTTGCTTGGAACTTGCAGACCCTGCTCTTGTCACTGGGGGCTTAGTCCTTCCTCCTGGGAAACTCTGCCTTGATCACCCATCTAGAGTAACTACTCCATTCACTACCATGGCTCCCTACATTCTGTGTGGATCTTTTTTATTTATTGAGACAGAGTTTCCCTCTTGTTGTCAGGCTGTAGTGCGATCTCAGCTTACTGCAACCTCCACCTCCTGGGTTCAAGCAATTCTCCTGCCTCATCCTTCCAAGTAGCTGGGATTCCAAGTGCTCGCCACCACACCCTGCTAATTTTTGTATTTTTAGTAGAGACGAGGTTTCATCATGTTGGCCTAGGCTTGTCTCAAACTCCTGACCTCAGGTGATTCACCTGCCTCAGCCTCCCAAAGCGCTGATGGCGTCTTGCTTGTGTTGCCCAGGCTGGACTGCAATGACATGGTCTCAGCTCACTGCAACCTCCACCTCCCAGGTTCGGGTGATTCTCCTGCCTTGGGCTCCCAAATAGCTGGGATTACAGGTGCCCACTACCACGCCTGGCTAATTTTTGTTAATTTATTTATTTGCTTTTTTAAAGCCTGGCTGCATATGCCCCATGTGCCCTCCGACCACTGCTGACTGGCCGAGGGAGGGGGTACCTGCTCCTGGGCAATTTTTGTTATTTTTAGTGGAGACTGGGTTTCACCACGTTGGCCAGGCTAGTCTTGAACTCCTGACCTCAGGTGATCTGCCTTGGCCTCCCAAAGTGCTGGGATTTTAGGTGTGAGCCACCACGCCTGGCCTTCTGTGTGGATCTTATTGTTACTCTGAACCCCTCTCCCCCTACCCCTCCCTGTTAAGAAGATCCTAGGTCTAGAACCCAGAAGAGTGCTTGTTAGTGGTGGGAGCTTAAGAGTTAGTTTGAATCAATGCGGTTACCAAGTCTTGTTTCCCCATAGTCCTGTTGTTGAGATTCCTGGTTTTTTAAAAAAGTGAGTTGGCCGGGCTCGGTAGCTCACACCTGCAATCCCAGCACTTTGGGAGGCTAAAGTGGGTGGATCACGAGGTCAGGAGATCGAGACCATCCTGGCCAACATGGTAAAAACCCACCTCTAATAAAAATACAAAAATTAGCTGGATATGGTGGCACATGCCTGTAGTCTCAGTTATTTGGGAGGCTGAGGCAGGAGAATTGCTTGAACCTGAGAGGTGGAGGTTGCAGTGAGCCGAGATCATGTCATTGTACTCCAGTCTGGGTGACAGAGCGAGACTCCATCTCCAAAAAAAAAAAAAAGTGCCCTGCGATTGATTGTGGAGTATTCATTCTTGATTTATTTCCTACCAAATAAGCCCTTTAACAGACCATGTATGGCCGCTTTCTGAAGAATGTTTTTGGTCTTTCTAAATATGCAGCTATTTGGGGTGAGGATTGGTATATTCATAATGGACCTAATACTTCAATTAATGAACTGGTTCAGCTGGAATTTTTCTAAAATCTGTAGTATTGCACAATTAGAAAACTATATGATTTATAATTAGCTTACCCACGGTTGACATAGTGTACAGTTAGAAAACTATATGATTTATAATTAGCTTACCCACGGTTGACATAGTGTACAGTTAGAAAACTATATGATTTATAATTAGCAGGCATAAAGGTTATTACATTTTAAATCAGTGTTAACAGTTTTAGGCAGTTGTTCTTTGTTACTTGCTCCCCCCAACTTTTTTTTTTTTTTGAGACAGAGTCTTACTCTGTCACCCAGGCTAGAGTGCAATGCAGAGATTTCAGCCCACTGCATCCTGTATTTTAAGGGACATTTGTTTTTGCTCATTAGAGTGCTGCTGAGAGAGTCAAAGTCCTAGCTCGAGAGTCACTGCCAAGAGTTCTAAACATTTGCCTAGAAGAGAGATGGTAAGGGTAGTTACAAAGCAGCAGGACTGATTTGGTGTAGAAACTGGTTTCATGTTCAAATCCAACATGGGGATGGGGGAGTTTTGGTTTGGTGCTCTATCAAAGTCTTAGGACATACCTTTGTACAAAGTAAAAAATATAAACTGTACAAAGGCCCTGAACAGGGTCACCTGCTGGATGAGGCATCTGATGGTCTGGCAAAAGAAGAAAGTTGCTTGAGCAAAACAACAAAAAGCTAAAGCAGGCTTGGTAGTTGTATTAGTCTGTTTTCATGCCGCTGATAAAGACATACCTGAGACTTTGTCTAAGGCTTTGACATCACACTGCTGAGAGAGACAGATCTTTGATTCTGGCGCAGAGCCACGTAGGGTTTGTGTATTTTGTTTATGGAGCTTAAGCAATCTCAGTTATTAGCTTGTGGATAATTACCAGAAATGTGAACTTAAATCCGTGCTTATTTGTTTAACTCCTTGCCTTTTTTCTTAAGAATGTAGGGTGGTGGCATTATAAAAATGAAAGAAAAAGCAAGGCTCCACCACTTTCATATCGATTCTACTTTACTTACAGTAAAATCACAGCATGATGACCACATTGGCCTTTCTCTCCAAGCTTCATACCATTTACTAAAAAAGACTTTGGATCATTGAGTGACGTAGGCCAGGGGCTGAAGTCTGTGTCAGAATGTTCCTGTGGAGCCTTAAATGTTAAAAATTAAAATGAAAACCTGCTTTATTTTATTTTTTGAGAAGGAATCTTGCTCTGTTGCCAGGCTAGAGTACAATGGCGCAATCTCTGCTCACTATAGCCTCTCCCCCCAGGTACAAGCGATTCTCCTACCTCAGCCTCCTGAGTAGCCGGGATTACAGGCACCTGCTGCCATCATTGGCTAATTTTTATGTTTTTAGTAGAGACAGGGTTTCACCATGTTGGCCAGGCTGGTCTCGAACTCTTGACCTCAAGCGATCTGCCCACCTTGGCCTCCCAAAGTGCTGTTTTTTGTGATGGTCTGTCAGATGTGGCCACAGGAGGAGGCAGAAGAGGTGCTCAGAAAGGCCAAGGTTATTATACTCACAGGTCCTAGAGGCAGGAAGCATGTCATGCGCTGTAGGGCCACATAGGGAAGCATCAGTCTTGGTCAGGAGCCTGAAGGGGCAGGAATGAGGGGAGAGCCTGGGCTGCGGTCTTTCTTGGGATTTCCTGGACGGGTCAGGGGGGTGCGTGTGAACAGTTTAGAGTTGGCTGGTTTGAATAATTTTGGCAGGCTCTAAGCTACAGGCATGGTTTCTAGTTGCCTGTTGCCAGTCCCTGGAATGATACAGGTGAAGATACAGTACTTCTTGGAGTGGTCAGGCTGGATAAAGAAGGCAGAGTTCTGGGTTGGTTGGTTTGCTTATCAGAGCTGTGCTCCTGGCTGGGGTCTGCTGGTTCTAAGAATTGGCCAGCTCTGGGAGGGACCCAGTCTGTCCCCAGCCAGAAAGGTTTTTAAAATGTCAAGATGTCATAATATACACAAAGTAAAAAATATGTTGGCGCACTGACTCACACTTGTAATCCCAGCACTTTGGGAAGCCAAGGTGGGTGGATCACCTGAGCTCAGGAGTTCGATAGCAGTCTGACCAACATGGAGAAACCTCGTCTCTACTAAAAATACAAAATTAGCTGGGTGTGGTGGTACATGCATGTAATCCCAGCTACTTGGGAGGCTGAGGCAGGAGAATCGCTTGAACCCAGGAGGCAGAGGTTGTGGTGAGCCGAGATCGCACTGTTGCACTCCAGCCAGGGCAACAAGAGTGAAACTGTGTCTCAAAAAAAAAAAAAAAAAAAAACAAATGAACACACACACACACACACACACACACACACACACACTGCAAAGCCCTGAACAGATCTTGGCCCTGCCCTGAACAGGGTATGTTATTTCTCATATAAAGGCCCTGCTGTAAGAGAAATCTGATGGCCTGGCAAAAGGAGAAAGTTGCTTGGACAAAACAGTGAAAAACTAAAGCAGGCTTGGTAGTTGTATTAGTCTGTTTTCATGCTGCTGATAAAGACATACCTGAGACTGGGCAGTTTACAAAAGAAAGAGGTTTAATGGACTTACAGTTCCACGTGACTGGGGAGACTTCACAATCATGGTGGAAAGCAAGGACGAGCAAGTCATGTCATACATGGATGGCAGCACGCAAAGTGAGAGCTTAGGCAGGGAAACTTGTTTTTAAAACCATCAGATCTTGTGAGACTTACTCACCGTCACGAGAACAGCACAGGAAAAACCTGCTGCCATGATTCAGTTATCTCCCACTGGATCCCTCCCACAACACTTGCGAATTGTGGGAGCTACAAGGTGAGATTTGGGTGGGGACACAGAGCCAAGCCATATCGGTAGTGTAAACCTGGAGCCAACAGAAAGAGGCATTTGACAGAGCAGGAGGGTCCATGGTGCTCATTCCAAGTCTTAGACAAACAGTCCCCATGGAACAGAAGGCAATGCACCTGGCTTTGTTGCATTTAATTTTAACTTTGTTGTATTTTCAATGACCTGCTCCTCCAGGGAACTGGAGGCACACCCTGAGCCTGCTAGATGGGCCGAAGACTCACAATTCAAGGGAAGGGGCCAGGAATGAAAGGAAGCCATGGCAGAGGGTGCCACTTGGGACCCTACACCCATCCAAGCCAACAGAACTGCATTAAGGCTAAGCAAAATATACACCCTGAACTTCATCTGACATTGTGAAAGGCCCTGCCTCATCAAAGCTGAAAGAAACATCAGGAAAAGAAAATGCCCAAAATAATTATAACACATGTGCTATTGGTTTGAAGACTTTGGTAAAAGGTTTGGAAGTTTTAGGGAAGATTCCAGATAAGAAGGGACCATGTTCTTCGTAAATTGCTTTTTGAATTAGGAGTAAAAAATTCAATTGCCATATATAAAGTTTCCAGGATTCTTGTGAGCCTAACCTGTTTTCCAGGTTAATCATGCCTAAATAATCTGTTCGCTTTTTTTCTTGTCTCTCTTGTCACGTAAAGTTGCTGTGTCCCATAGGGTGTGTGTGTATGTGTGTATGATTTTGTTAGGTAGCAGTAGCAGGTGTTTAGGTTTGTCCTAAACACATTTATTTTAATTTTTATTAAAAAAAGTTTTTTTTTTTTTTTGAGACAGAGTCTTGCTCTGTCTGTCACCCAGGCTGGAGTGCAATGGTGAGATCTTGGCTCACTGAAACCTCCGCCTCCCAGGTTCAAGTGATTCTCCTGCCTCAGCCTCCCAAGTAGCTGGGATTACAGGTATGCACCACCACACCCAACTAATTTTTGTATTTTTAGTAGAGACTGGGTTTTACCATGTTGGCCTGGCTGATCTCAAACTTCTGACCTCAGGTGATCCATCTGCCTTGACCTCCCAAAGTACTGGGATTACAGGCATTGAGCCACCATGCCCAGCTCTGTGTGTTTAGTACTAGATGTTAAAATCAATCTGTGGCCTCATGGAGCTTATAACCCACTGAATTAATTTAGATTATTTCAGAGGATTAATTTAGATTTCATGTTTGAATATGAAATAATTTGTGGTCATTTAAATAGAAACTGGGCTGGAAAGTACTTTTTTCCTTGCCTGTGAAAGGTTCTTTCTTAAGGCAAATGAACAGTATAAATTAGATTGCCTAGATAATGTTGTAAACACATTTTACCACAGACCCTTTGTGTGTCCAAAGAGGCCTGGCACATTAGTCACACCTATAATCCCAGCACTTTGGGAGGCCAAGGCAGGTGGATCACCTCAAGTCAGGAGTTTGAGACCAGCCTGGCCAACATGGTGAAAACCTGTCTTTACTAAAAATATGAAAAATTAGCTGGGCATGATGGCAGGCACCTATAATCCCAGCTACTCAGGAGGCTAAGGAAGGAGAATTGCTTGAACCCAGGAGGTGGAGGTTGCAGTGAGCCAAGATAGCACTTCATCCTGGGCAATAGAAGCAAAACTTCATCTCAAGAAAAAAAAAAAAGAGATGTATGCTCAAAGAACACGCTGGAGCATTTCCCCTGAGGAATTTATCTCAGGTACTGGAGATTAATCAGCTTGTACCTCTTTGTGTATATTCAATAATTTAGATTTTTCGTGAGTTCAAATTGGCTTTTTATTTTTTGAGACCGAGTTTCACTCTCTTCTTGCCCCGGCTGTAGTCCATTGTCGTGATCTCTGCTCACCACAACCTCCACCTCCCAAGTTCAAGCGATTCTCCTGCCTCAGCTTCTTGAGTAGCGGGGATTACAGGTGTGCGCCACCATGCCCAACTAATTTTTTGTATTTTTAGTAGAAATGGGGTTTCACCACGTCGGCCAGGCTGATCTCGAACTCCTGACCTCAGGTGATCCACCTGCCTCAGCCTCCCAAAGTGCCAGGATTACAGGTGTGAGCCACTGGGCCTGGCCAAACTGGCTTTTTCTTAAAGTTGGTGGGCAGATCAGACTTCTTGGGTGGGTAGGAGCTTTTATGGATTGAGTCCAGCCTGTTTTTTAGGCTGTTGGCTAGTGATGATTGAAGGCTTGGGAACCCTGCGTGCCTCCTTCCAGTTTCGTGCAGAGCTATGTCACGCTGTATGCTCTGTTTCTGTTAGGACCAATGTCTGTTTGTTATGTAACTAGAAAAGGAATATAAAGCTAAAGAACCAAGAAGGTTCCATAGCAAATCAGTGTCTCAAAGTATCCTTGAGGTTTGGTACAAGTTCTCTGCTCCCTGAAAATTTTGGACAAACATTGTGATATGCATGAATACCTGACCGCTAGGATGTTGAGGGCTGAGGTAATACAAATATTTGCTGAGGTTTTATAGAGTAATAATCTGTTAATCATAGTTGTGGCTTTAGAGAATAAACAACCTCTGTGTAGGCTTCTGCGTAAGAATGGCACAGCTGACGGGGCCTTTGCGAACCAAAGACTGGTGTGTGACCTTCTTATCCTCTGCTTCCTAGGCCAGCATTGATGCCTTTGGAGATCTCATTGTTTACAGCCCTGTCTGTGACTCAGGGGGCAGATAGTGTGTTTTTGGTAGAGTCCAGCCAGCCCTTATCACATTGCACAGGAACGTCATCTGTCTGCAGCTGTCTCTGGATTCATTACTTAGCTGCACGAACTGGAGTTAATCATAGATCTGGACTAAACTTTGTTATGGGTCAAGAGAGAAAGGCCATCTGGCTATTTCTGGCTGGGTCTTTTTGGGTGTATTTTCCACTGCCCATCATTTGACTGCCATCTTTGAGGCATTTGAAAGAAGAGAAACTCATGGGTGGTGGTTCTGTCTGTAGCTTCCCTACTCAGTGTGGTTTGCAGACAGTAGCATTGCTGTTACCTGGGGCTGGGGAGAAGCACAGGGCCTCAGGCTCCATCCCAGACTTAGTGAATCAGATTCTGCACTAGATCTCACGCATGGGCCGCCAGGCCAGTCCCCTGTTGTGTGCTAGGTTGAAGCTGGGCTGCTGCTGGTTCTCCCTTTCTCTTCTATGCCACAGGATCTCACCAAACTGCAAAGGAGCTGGGTAGTAGAGTCAAACCCTGTACCAGGAATGATGGGAGAAGGAAGGGCGAGACCTGGATTAGTTCAGCAGTCACGGTCACACCCACCTTTTCTTATTCCTTTCCTCTTGGTTTTTCTTTCCTTTTTTTCCCCCACAGCCTGATAATGTGGAATATTTACTTTTCTTAAATCACTGTATTAAAAGATGAAAAAAGTACAGTCATTATTTTCTCGTCCTTTTCCCTCAGTCATTGTTGATTAGAGAAAAATATAGTAATGAAATACATGAATTTCATTTCCAAACACAGATAACACCAATGTTAGTAGTTGGGTGACTGTCCTTCTGGTAGAGAAAAACCAATGCCTATCAAATGCCCAACACTGAAGACCTATACAAATATGGATTTTCTGGTATTTTTCCTCCCTCCCTTTCTTTATCCTCTCTTATGACAGAAAATTACAAACTTGTTCAAAAGTAGAGGGAACAGTAATCAAACCCTAAATACGTATCTGTTAATGATTATCAATTCCCAGCCAATCTTAACCCTTCTTCTACTTATTTCCTGCCCAAGAAGTGTACTTTTTTTGGCATGTCTGATGGGTTAAGTGAAGAATGAATGGTATTTCATTGCTCTGTTTTCTTTTTTTCTTTCCTTGCAAAACCTTACTTTGTCACCATGTATTTCTAATGTAATTTTCACATGTCTGTAGGAAATGGTCAGTATATGACTACATAGACACTGTTAAATTATCCATTGAAATCACACTGTGTACTTTCTCACTTTACAGTTTTTAACCTTTGTTATAAAGCAGATACAGAATATTATACAAGCAAATGTGTAACTTGGAGAATTAAGTAGAAGGTTAACATCCTGGTAAGTAGTAACCAGATCAAGAAATAAGATTTTTCTGGTCCCTTTTCTGTGTCCCGTCTCGAATCCAGGCTTCTCCCTTCCCTCAAAAAGAACTAAAAGTCAACTTCAAACTCTTTGTGGTCTATATTACTTTTAAGTCTTGATCAGTCTTGTGTTTTTTGTTTTTTGTTTTGTTTTTTTTTTTTCCTTTTTGAGATGGGGTCTCGCTGTGTCACCCAGGCTGGAGTGCAGTGGCCCAACCGCGGCTCACTGCAGCCTCCGCCTCCTGTGTTCAAGTGATTCTCCTGCCTCGGCCACCAGAGTCGCAGTTCAGCTGCTTGTGCTGCCGACAGGTTGTAGGCTCTGTATTTGGAATATCTGGATATGGCAAATCAGGGCGGCCCAGCCCACCCTGACTTCTAGTCAACCGGCTAGGAATTCTATGCTTCCCATGACCTCCTTGGGTTTAATTATCCTTTAGAATGACTCACAGAACTCAGGGAAGTGCTACACTTCCAATTACAGTTTTACTACAGTAAATGGATGCTAGTTGGAACCAAAGGGAGAGTCCCAAATACAACTCTTTCTTGTTCTACCCCCCTGGAGTTGAGACCTTTCACTTCCTAGCCTATTAGTGTGTGACAGTGCTCAGAGTGTTGTCACCAGGAAAGCTCATCCCGGTTTTGGTGTCTGGAGTTTCATTACATCGGCACGATTGATGGGCTCATTGGCCGTGAAATTGATCTCAGTCTCCTGTACCCCCTACTCTGGAGGTTGAGCAATAGCAGTTGGCTCAGAGCCCAGTCCCTTCATCACAGGATTGGTCCTTGTGGTATATGCACAGCCCCCATCCTGAGTCATCTGTTAGCATCAGGTGCTAGGGACCCACTATGTTATATTATGTCCCTGATAACTTATGTTAATGTAAACCATCAGGGACCACACTTCCAGTACTTGGGGAATTCCAGGGATTTAGGGGAACCAGGGACAAAACCCAGACAAATTCTTTATTATATGAGTTCCTTCCTTTCCACTCCTTACTCTTCATTTCTCTGGCTCTGTTTACTTTGACCACCTAGCCCCTTGTCACCATGCCTGTAGAGCTTTGCAGAAGACAAGTCAGGGGAGCTGGTGTGTTAGTCCATTTTCACACTGCTGATAAAGACATACCCGAGACTGGGCAATTTACAGAAGAAAAAGGTTTAATGGACTCACAGTTCCACATGGCTGGGGAGGTCTCACAATCATGGCAGAAGGTAAAAGGCACATCTCACATGGCAGCAGACAAGAGAAAAGAACTTATGCAGGGAAACTCCCCTTTATAAAACCATCAGATTTCGTGAGACCTATTCACTATCATGAGAATAGCATGGGAAAGACCTGCCACCATGATTCATTTACCTCCCACTGGGTCCCTTCCTCAACACATGGGAATCGTGGGAGCTACAAATCAAGATGAGACTTGATGGCTAAGTAGTCTTTCAAATCCATCTGCTCATTTGATGCTGAGTACTCCCAGCACTTTGGAGGCCAAAGTGGGTGGTTCACTTGAGGTTAGGAGTTTGAGATCAACCCAGCCAACATGGTGAAATATTGTCTCTACTAAAAATACAAAACAAATTAGCTGGGTGTGGTGGCAGGCACCTGTAATCCCAGCTTTTTGGGAGGCTGAGGCAGGAGAATCACTTGAACCTGGGAGGCATAGGTTGCAGTGAGGCTGAGATGGCACCACTACACTCCATCCTGGGAGACCAAGTGAAACCCTGTTTCAAAAAAAAAAAAAAAAAAAAAAAGAGATTTGAGTGGGGACATATTCAAACCATATCACCTGGTAATGCAGTGCACAGAAGAGAGAGCCCAGGGGCCAGTGCTACCCAGGCACCCTTGCCAAAGGGATCATGCACCACTACTAATGGGGGAAGTTGGCTTAGCCGGCTACCAAGAGCCTGTTGCTTGTTTGTGCAAGGGCTCTGAGCTCTGCTGACTGGACTGGTCTCAGCTCTGTCACATGCGAACTGCATGCCCCAGGACAGCTACATGTCTACCGCATAACCGAGTTTTCCCATCCATGGTGATAACGGGACTGTCTCAGTTTCCTGAGGCTGTTGTAACAAATTCCTACACATTTGGTGGTTTAAGACAATAGAAATTTATTCCCCTTACAGTTCAGAAGGCCAGAGGTCAAAAATCCAGGTGTAGGCAGGGCCGTGTCCTCAATATGGTGGGGAGAATATTCCTTGCCTCTTCCAGCTTCTGGTGGCTCCCGGCAGTCCCGGGTGTCCTTGGCTTGTGGCTGCATCACTTGAGTCTTTACCTGTGTTTACATCTCCTCTTCTGTTTGTCTCAGGTCTCCTCCACCTCTTTCTTAGAAGGACACTTATCATGGGACTTAGGACACACTTGGATAATCCAGGATGATGTCATCACTCCAGTATCCTCAGTTTAATTCCATGTACAAATACCCTTTTTCCAAATAAAATTCAATTCTTTACCATGAAATGTAATGCAGGTACCAGGGGTCAGGACTTGGCATATATCTGATTACAGTGGCTCATGACTGTAATCCCAATACTTTGGGAGGCTGAGGCATAAGGATGACTTGAGGCCAGGAATTTGAGCAAGTAGGACTTGGCATATCTTTTGGGGGCCACTCTTAAACCCCCTTCAGGAACCTACTTCACAGGGTTCTGAGGATTACATTAAACTGCTTGAACTGGGGCCTGGCACACACTAAGTGCTATAGTTCTGGTGATTGGTGGGGAGAGATACAGCCTGGTCTTTTGTATAATCTTGGCCCCTTATTTCTGCCCATTTTAGTCTTTTCCCTTTCAAAATTATCTAATTCTGCTTTAAGTAAGCATATTTAATTTTCATGGGAAGACATTTTTTCAGTATTTATGGTAGCCATGCACTTGCCTCTCCTTCAGAGCTGGGATTTGTTTCATTTTGCTGGCTGTGAGCACACACACGCCCACAGGTGCCTAAGCCTCTTGTATGCATGTTTTGAACTCTGTTTTTTTGCTGTGTCCTCTGAGTTATGTGTCTGGGTGCATGCGCTCTCCTCTTAGCTTGGATCTCCTTCCCCTTTGCAGCACTTCATAATGTTAGCATTTGTCTGTGATAGTAGCTGTTCAGTAATTTCCTATTTGCTCAAATTCCTGGCCTCAAGCCATCCTCACTCCTCAGCCTCCCAAAGTATTGGGATTACAGGCTTGAGCCACTGCACCCAGCTAATTTCGTGTTTTACATTGATAACCTTTTATTTTTATACTTTGAATCGGTTTCTGTTTTTTGTTTTCTTCTTGAGTCATGCTGTCAAACTAGTACTCCAGAGTTTTAATCATTGTCTTGGAAATATTTTAATATCTGGTAGTATCTTAACTTTTTATTTTGAAATAATTCAACCTGACAAAAAAGTTTTAAGGGTGGTGCCTACATGTCACTCCTGTGTACCTGTCATCCAGATTCTCTCATGTTAGCTTCTACCATAGTTATCATTGTCTCTTTCTCTGTTTATACATATTATTCCTTTGTTATCTGAACTATTCGAAAGTGGATTGTAGTCCAGGTACGGTGGCTCCTGCCTGTAATCCTAGCACTTTGAGGGGGCCGAGGCGGGTGGATTACCTGTAGTCAGGAGTTCGAGACCAGTCTGGCCAACATGGCGAAACCCTGTTGCTACTAAAAATACAAAAAAATTAGCCAGGCATGGTGGTATGTGCTTGTAATCCCAGCTACTTGGGAGGCTGAGGCAGGAGAATCACTTGAACCCAGGAGGCGGAGTTTGCAGTGAGCTGGGATCACACCACTGCACTCCAGTCTGAGCAAAAGAGTGAAACTCTGTCTCAACAAAAAAGCAAAAGCAAGTGGATTATAGACATGAGGCCCCTTAAACCTAAGGGGTGCATATTTCTTAAATAAAAGGGCACTTTCCATCATAGTTACAGAACACCCACCAAAATTCAGAAATTAATCTTTAAAATCCATATCCAGTTTCCTTATATTAATTTTTTGGGCCCAAGATCCTATGATGAATTTAGCTGTCATATTTCTTTAGTGCCCTTCAGTCTGGAACACTTCTATAGTTTTTTTCTTGTCTCTCATGTCCTTGATAGTTTGAAAAATATTCAGGTCATTACATTCCAGAATATTCTTCAAAGATACACAAAAATATGATGTGACCTCATAGCAGAAATACCATAAAAATAAATGCAGTATCCTCAGTGCATCGTATCCAGAGGCACACAGTGGTGATGGTAACTGTTATCTTGGCTGAGGTGGTGTCTGCCTGGTTTCCCTGTTCTAAAGTTGATTACAAAATACTTTATGCTTTAAAGTAAGTGTTTTGTGGGGAGATAATTGAAAGCTATGAAAATATCTTGCTTCCCACGAAACTTTTACCCATTGATTTTAGCAACCATGGATGGCTTTTGAATAACCGAATCACTTATGACTCTGGAAGTTGCCAAATGGTGACTTTTTTCCAATTCTATCATTAATTCTCTTCTTAATCAGTTGACATTTGATAGTAAGAAAAAAATATTCTATTTCTCCTGTTTATTCACTCGTTTATTTATAGCAATATCGACTTATGAATTATTTTATTTATTGGGTTTGAATCCATTCCACTCATGATTTATTTTGTTGCTCAGATTGTCCCAGGTTTGGCCAGTGGGAGCTCCTGTGTCCTTTGGACATGTCAGAATTCTTTGAACATTTCCTTTTGTGGCACAAAAAGGTAGTCTAGACATGTCATGCACTTCTTCTGTCACTACTTGGATTCAGCCACTTCTCAAGGAAGCCTCTGCATTAAAAAAATAGTTACAGTGCATGCCTGTAATCCCAGCTAAACAGGAGGCTGGGGCAGGAGAATTGCCTGAACCTGGGAGGCGGAGGTTGTGGTGAGCCGAGATCGTGCCATTGCACTCCAGCCTGGGTAACAAGAGCGAAACTCCGTCTCAAAAAAAAAAAAAAAAACTTATTACTTTTAATAAGTGGATACTATATTTAGAAACAAGGCTGGGCACTAGGTATATATATGGTTTTTTTTTTTTGAGATGGAGTCTTGCTCTGTCACCCAGGCTGGAATGCAGTGGTGTGATCTTGGCTCACCCCAACCTCTGCTTCCTGGGTTCAAGAGATTTTCCTGCCTTAGCTTCCCAAGTAGCTGGGATTACAGGCGCCCATCACCACACCTGGCTAATTTTTATATTTTTAGTAGAGATGGGATTTCTTCATGTTGGTCAGGCTGGTCTCGAATTCCTGACCTCAGGTGATTTGCCCGCCTTAGCTTCCCAAAGTGTTGGGATTACAAGCATGAGCTACCTTGCCTGGCCTAGGCATATTTATTGCTATGGGAGCTCATTGCTTTTAGGCCCTATAAGCAGACAAAGCTAGAATGTATTTGCATACACAGAGCAACACCTATTATTTCTACGTTTGTGTATGTATGTGTATATATACACATTTGGACATGTTGTTGAGATCTTTGTGTGTGTACGTGTGTATATACATATATACACATATACATATATAGTTGGTTCCTGTTACTGGTGGAGCTCAATAAAGTGTCCACAAACACAACATTAGTGAACATTGAACCACTGCTTCCAGGCAAAATATAGGGTTAGGTTCCTGTGCACCTTTGGTCACATTTTTGTCAACCAATTAATATATAACCTTGTTTTATGTATGTTTCTGTTTAGAGACACCTTGTTTAATATATGTTGTTAATTCACTAAACTTGAATTAATGGCCAACAGCACTATAGCTCATGCCTGAAGGAAGCTTCCCTAACACACGTTTTTCTGTAGGGCACGTGGCAGACCCCTTGTCCTTCGGTGTATTGGACAGCACTTCAGCATGATGCTTGGGGCCACTTTAGATAGCAAAGTTACCAACAAAAATCCCCAAAATGTGAAGAACATGGTCCTGAACAGACCACAAGAAAGAGATTTGTTTCTACTCTAAGAGCAGGAATAAGAAGTCAGAGTGTCTGCCAGGCATGGTGGCTCACGCTTATAATCCCAGCACTTTGGGAGGCTGAGGCCGGTAGATCACCAGAGGTCAGGAGTTTGAGACCAGCCTGGCCAACATGGAGAAACCCTGTCTCTACTAAAAATAGAATAAATTAGCCAGGCTATGTGGCACATGCCTGTAATCCCAGCTACTTGGGAGGCTGAGTCGGGAGAATTGCTTGAACTTAGGAAGTGGAGGTTGCCATGAACCGAGATCCTGCCACTGCACTCCAGCCTGGGTGACAGAGTGAGACTCTGTCTCAACGACGACAACTATAAAATAAGCCAGATTGTCATTTCATTTGACTTCAGCTGGAAGCATGCATGTCAGTGACTCAAATATTTCATTTTGTTGCTCTGTGCATGTTCGTGAATGCACAGAGATACAACTTAGCAAGTAGGCAAATTTGCAAGTACAGAATTTGCCACTAAAGAGGATCAAGTGTATATTGATTTCTCTATCTTTATTTAGACATCATTTATTTATATAGATCTGTATTAGGAATACAAATTAAGTGGACTTGACACCAGTGCTTCAGATCACAGCTCA
The DNA here is from genome assembly GCA_031835075.1 of Saguinus oedipus. Lineage (NCBI taxonomy): Eukaryota > Metazoa > Chordata > Mammalia > Primates > Cebidae > Saguinus > Saguinus oedipus. The sequence continues at coordinate 19,243,635 of CM063169.1, forward strand.
AAATCACATGCTTTGTTCTGGCTTTCCCTCTTACCGTATTTGTATCTTCGTTCTTCAGTAGTGAGAAACTTGGCTTCTGCTGTCCTCAACATCTTGACTTCTTGGCTCAGTCCTCTTGTGGCCCCAGCCATGTGGGCCATCTCCTTGCCAGGTGTGTTCCTGGGACCTGGTGGGTGGGACCCCAAGGCTGTGCTCCCAGGCTGCTGCTTGTGAACTTGCTGAGAGCTGCCCTCAAGGCATATTGCCCCAGGCTGGCCTCCCAACCTAGTGGATACTTCTTTTGGTCAGTGTTCACTGTAACCTCGAGCCCCTGGGCTCAAGCATTTCTCCTACCTCAGCCTCCAGAGTAGCTAGGACTACAGGTGTGTGCCACTGTGCCCAGCCAATTAACATTTTTTTTTTTGAGACGGACTTTTTTGCTCTTGTTGCCCAGTCCGGAGTGCAATCAATGGTGTGATCTTGGCTTACTGCAACCTCCCCATCCTGGGTTCAAGCGATTCTCCTGCCTCAGCCTCCCAAGTAGCTGGTATTACAGGCATGTGCCACCATGCCCCGCTAATTTTGTATTTTTAGTAGAGATGAGGTTTTACCATGTTGGTCAGGCTGGTCTTGAACTCCTGACCTCATGATCTGCCTGCCTCAGCCTCCCAAAGTGCTGGAAGTACAGGTGTGAGCCACTGTTCCTTGTGAAAAATTTTTTTTTTTTTTTGTGAAGGTGAGACCTCACTATGTTGCCCAAGTTTATCTGGAACATTTGGGCTCAAGAGATTCCGCCTGCCTCAGCCTCCCAAAGCATTGGTATTATAGGCATGAGCTACTGTGCCTGGCTTGAAGTTAATTTCTTACTAACGTCTTCAGTATCGTTAGAATATAGTGATGAAGTAGATTTTTGACTGTTTATTGGTGTTGTATATCTTGCAACTCTAATGTACCAGCGTACTGTCTTCAGCCAATGTAGCGTTGGACTTCTATTTGTGTAAAACTGTGTATTTAAGGTTTATTACTTTTCACTGTGTTTTTTTCTTCTTCAATAGCCATGTCACCATTAATACTAGTAAGTAGATGAGCCGTTCCTTTCTAATATCTTATTTTAGTGACAATGAATTTAACGTATGCTTTGCCGATACAAAGAGTTACTCATAGATACAGTTTTTTATGTTACTGCTATGCTAATTCTAGGTAATTTCAGAGTAAAAGAATCGATTTAGAGTTGCTTCTTCCTTTTCTACGAAATAGAACATTTACAAAATTGTTTTCGAAAGGATAACTTGGGTTGCAATGTTTTTCTTGTTTTGAGATCCTAATGGAAATTAGAAATAGGACACGGGATTTTAAACTGACTTCCTGTGCACCCGCTTGTTTCTGTGGTCGAGTCGCAGAGTTGCAACTGAGCAGGGGAGGTGAGATCTGTGCAGCCCGGGGACATCGGGAAGCTGAAGTGATCTAGTCTGCTTGAATGAAAGGATGTGACTCGCTGTATTGGTCAAGTTTCTTTCAAATTCAATTCCTAACTGGTTTCCTTGCCTTCTACAGTTCATTATGTACCAAGTAGCTTAAAAACATTAGCGATTTTCCTGTTATCATTAGGATAAAGTCCACACTTCTGAGTTGGGAATACAAGACCTTTGATTTACCCCAAAATCACCCTAAACCCCATGCAGCATTTTTTTCCGCTGTTTCTAAGCAATAAGTCTCGGCTGTGTGGGGGTTTTTCTAGGAAACTTTGTCCCTTCTTCCTCCTTTGTCTTCTTGGTGATCTCCACATTCTTTCCCTAAAGTTTGTTCAAACTTTGTCCCTTTCTCCAAACCCTCTCCACTTCCCAGGTACCTACACCCTCTTTCTTCTCTGTACCATACAAATGGTTCCCAGACCTGGCTGATGACCCGGATGTGCTGGATGAGAGGAGCTTTCTAAGGACCACCACTTGGGTTTCATCTTGACTTGTTCTGATTTAGTCATTTGGGATGGGGCTCCACATGTCTGTGGCTTTTGTTTTAAAACTCCCCAGGCATAGTTGGGTAATATATTGAAGTTTACCAGAAAATAAAATAGATAACTCCCCAGTAAAACTCCTTAGGCTGAGGTTGGGATTTTGCTAATGAGCCAGGGTTGGGTTGGGAGTGTTGGCCTATATGCCAGACAAGTGCTTCCCATTTGGTGTGTCAAAAAGCAAGCTGTGTGGCAGGTTCTCAAACCTGACCCTGAATCCACATCACCTGGAGAACATTAAAAGATACAGATCGTAGGGCCCTACTCCCAGAGTTCTTGATTCATAGACCTGGAGTGGGTCCTGAGAATTTGCATTTCTAACTCTTTGGGGATGGTGGTGCTGCTGGCCCAGAGATCTCACTTTGAGAACCTCTGCTGTACAGAAGATGAGTCTTTGGTGAACTGGCATGTTGATTCCTTAGCTTTGTAGAGACTTACAAAAAGCCCAGAGGTAGCATCTCTGCATAGCCTGTGAGTGCACGTTCCATCTTTTTTTTTATTAATTTCCCGAAGATGTAGCATGTCCCATCTTGCTGTAATTCTTTTTTTTTTTTGAGATGGAGTCTTGCTCTGGTGTGCAGTGGTGTGATCTCAGCTCACTGCCACCTCTACCTCCCAGGTTTAAGTGATTCTCCTGCCTCAGCCTCCTGAGTAACTGGGATTACAGGCGCTTGCCACTACGTCCGGCTAGTTTTTGTATTTTTAGTAGAGATGGGGTTTCATCATTTTGGCCAGGGCTCTTAGAGTGGAACTGAACCGGTGAATATAGTAATGGGTTTATATCCTTTTCTAATGTGGCTAAAAGACTGCTGTCACTGTCTTGTGACTTGTGTCTGGGGCCAACATTTGATGTAAGATTCTGTAGCCTGTCAGAAAGGCTATCAAAGACCTTAGTGCAGTGCTTCTGATCAATGTGATTTTGTCACCCAGGCAATGCCTGCGGATCATTTTAGTTGTCAGGATTTGGGATGGGGATGCTGTTGGCTTCTTGAGGGCAGAGTCCAGGGACACCATTAACCATCCTACAGTGCACAGGACGGTAGCCCCAACAAAGAGGTACTCTGCTCCAAATGCCAGTAGTGCTGAGGCTGAGAAACCCTGCCTTAGGGGAAGTCGTTTCTAATGAAAATGCCTAATGAGGTAGAGTGGGTCTTCCTCTGAGATCTGTCATTGTGTCTCCCTGTACCCAGCCCCTGCCATCAGAGTCCTTGACTGAGTAGCCTACCTCCCTCTCCACCCTGCCTCGATGCAGCCCCCGGCTGGGCCCAGGAGCCTCTCTCAGCCAGGGCTGGGAAACTCTTCAAGGAAAACTAACCAATGATTAATAATTTGCCACAACTGAAAGCACTTTAAAATGCATTATTCTTTTAACAATAAACAACTTACTGAGTGAGGCTAGAGCACCTGTTGAATCATTTACTGACCTCAAGTGAACTGCACATTCCCCTTTTCCTGCAGGTGCTTAAAGAGGTTGCTGGGACCCAGTTGTGGGTGTTCTCTGCCACTGCTCCTCAGCCTGGGCAGAGAGTCATCCACTCATTGATTCCACACAGTTTTGAGTGACTCCCCTGGTCTCTGGCTCAGTGAACACCATAAAAAGATCCTGCCCTCAGTGAGCTTTTATTCTAGAGGGGAAAGTGACAAGGTAATTAAGTGCATTATTTTTATCTACACAAATAGATTATAGTAAATGGGTAATGAAAGTGAGAATGAGGATATAAATTAGTGAAAATTAGGGTATGTTTGGTTTTTTATACTCAAAGGTAGGACTCTCTGGGGATTGAGACCTGCAGGAGAGAAGATCTAATTGTGGGAGAAGATGGGGAAAAGCATTTGCTCACAGGCAGGGGGACAGGCAAATAGGAGCGTGGGAGGCTGCCAGAACCACATCAGGCCAGGGTAGCTGAAACACTGACCGAGGGTGACCCAGTCAAGCACAGCACCCACCATGAGTTTCATTGTTTTCCACCGTAGGAGAGAAGCATGGTGTGATATTTTTAAGAATCCACTCTGGCTTTTCTGTTGAAAGATAACAGGGAGACCAAGGGTGAATGTGGGTAGGTCAGCTAGCAGGCTGTTGGGACCTTGAACGTTCATGGCACCTTGGGCCATGGTGATGGAGCGAAAGGTGTAGAGAGAAAGGGTTCCTGTTGGGACAAATACGATCTGGTTCTTGTTGGGTCAAATGCTCCTGGAAAGGCAGGTTGGGGCTACTGCAGGCATGTGTGGGTTCATATGGGTGAGACTTAGGTGTGAGGCACGGCTGCGTGCTGAGTAACATGACACATGTCTTCAGTTAAAGTAAAGGCACAAAACACGTGTTTATTTCTCAGGGATAAACTTTGTGCAGTCTGGGAAAGCATCAAGATAACTAAGTTTTATCAGTTGCTTACATGCATGTAATTCAGCTTCTAGAGCAATTCTTTGACCACAGTGAAGTATAGTTGACCATTGAACAACAAGGGTTTGAACTGCAAGAGTCCACTTACATGCAGATTTTTCTTTTCTCTTCTTTTTTTTTGGAGATGGATTCTCACTCTGTCACCCAGGCTGGAGTGCAGTGGCGCCATCTTAGCTCACTGCAACCTTCGCCTTCCGGGTTCAAGCAATTTTCCTGCCTCAGCCTCTGGAGTAGTTGCAACTACAGGTACAAGCCACCATGCCCAGCTAATTTTTATATTATTAGTAGAGATGGGGTTTCACCATGTTGGCCAGTATGGTCTCAAACTCCTTACCTCAGGTGATCCACCCACCTCGGCCTCCCAAAGTGCTGGGATTACAGGAGTGAGCCATCGTGCCTGGCCGTACGTGCAGATTTTCTTCAGCCTCTTCCACCTCTGAGACAGCAAGACCAATCCCTCATCTTCCTCCTTCTCTTTAGCCTACTCAACGTGAAGAGGATGAGGATGAAGACCTTTATGATCCACTTCCGTGTATATCTCCTCAGTGATTTTCCACAATGATTGTCTTAATGACAATTCCCTTTCTTTAGCTTGCTTTATTGCAAGAAAGTAGTATATAATATACAGAGCATAGAGCATACAAAATGTGTTCATCAACTTTATGTTTCTCATAAGGCTTCTAGCCACCGGTAGGCTCTTAGTAGTTAAGGTTTTGGGAGTCAAAAGTTATATGTGGGTTTTTGGTTGCATGGGGGAGGGTAGCGCCCCAACCCCTACATTGTTCGAGGGTCCATTGTATATTCTCTCTGTCCTTCTTGGTGCACAAATCCAAATGAGTAGCTTCAGATGCTCCCTTTGTTAAGCTGTCTTATTCCTTAGTCTTGCCAGTGGTTCTTTGAGCTTGGAAGCAAGAGAGAGCTATGTCATCTCTTGTGGGAGATGAGGTTTAATTGTTTAGAAGAAAGTACTTGATTTGTACAGGCACTATTTAATGTCCAGATCGGTTTTTTCTTTTCTTTCTTTTTTTTTTTTTTTTTTTTTTTTTTTTTGAGACAGGGTCTCACTCTGTCACCCAGGCTAGAGTGCAGTGACAGGATCATGGCTTACAGCAGCCTTGACTTTCCAGGTTAAGGTGATTTTCCCACCTCAGCCTCTTGAGTAGCTGGGACTACAGGTATATGCCACCACGCCTGGCTAGTTGTTTTTTTATGTTTTTGTCAAGACAGGGTTTTGCCATGTCACCTAGGCTGGTCTCAAACTCCTGGGTTCAAGTGATCTTCCTGCTTCAGCCTCCCAAAGTGTTGGGATTACAGGTGTGAGCCCCAGCCCCCAGCCAATGGCCTGATTTTCAGAGGAGAATCAACATCATACACCGATGGGTACAGAAGGACAGTGAGCTCTGCATCTAGTAGGTGGCCACGTGGGCCTTGCTGACCACATAGTATGGCATTTCTGGCTAGTCCTAAGATCCTTCATTTGCTAGTTGCAATGAATAGTGCTTTAATCTCCTTATGAGTTGGCCACATGACTTGGGCAGCAGAAATAATTAATATCCTACTCAGTCGGGCGTGATGGCATGTACCTCTAGTCTCAGCTATGTGAGAGGGTCACTTGAGCCCAGGAGTTTGAGGTTACAATGAGCTATGATTATGTCCCTGCACCCCCAGCCTGGGTGACAAAGTGAGACCCTGTCCCTTTGTTTTTTGAGAGGGAGTCTCACCCTGTTGCCAGGCTGGAGTGCAATGGTGCGATCTCAGCTCACTACAACCTCCGCCTCCCGGGTTCAAGCGATTCTCCTGCCTCAGCCTCCTGAGTATCTGGAATTACAGGTGCCTGGCACCATGCCTGGCTAATTTTTGTATTTTTAGTAGAGATGGTGTTTCACCCTGTTGGTCAGGTTGGTCTTGAACTCCTGACTTCTTGATCTGCCTGCCTTAGCCTCCCAACGTGCTGGGATTACAGGCATGAGCCACTGCACCTGGCCTGACCCTGTCTCTTTCATTTCTTCATTTTATTCTGTTAGTAAGTTGCACATAAATATGCCAAGTGCATCTTTTTTTAAGGAAGAAGACTAAGACGGTTAGTCGTGCACAATGCTATAGATTCTCGGTGCTGGTCGTTGTGTGAGAAAGTGCAGGGTAGACGGGATTGTAAGATGAGGGGCCCTGTGAAGAAGTGAAAGGCATGGATTAGCTGGTGGAAGAAGAGGGAGACAGAAAGGCTGGGGTCGAAGCAGAGAGGGCTTCGAAACTCTGTGGCGGGAAATCTCTGTGGTGCCTACAGCATGGAAGGACCCATGTTGATAGGTGTGGAGGGGGCTGGGGGGACCTGGGAGAGAGGTGGCCAGGGTCCACACTGCCTGTCACTTAGGTTGACATAGAAAGAACAGGTAGTAGAGTGAAGGGGGAAGGGATGAGAAAATGAGCTTTGAGAATGTTTTAGGAGTGGAGGAACATTAGAGGAGTGATCACAGAAGGTCACAGCTTGACAGATGCTGCCTGACTTTAACTTACTTGGCCATGGACCAAGATCAGCTGGGTAGGGACCATGTTGAGAACGCCTGTGGTATGGGTGCTCCACTCTCATGCGAGATCCATTCCAGCGATGTCTGTGCCTGGTGGGTGCTGAACTTTAGGGCATAGAGAATGGCTGTTTTGTACTTCAGAGAGGGGAAGGGGATTGAAGGAATCAGGTGTGTCCGGCTCTCCTTGGAGCCAGGCCATGGGAAACTTTATAAGGACAAAAGGCCCTGGTGAACTCGGAAGGATTTTGTTTCTTTTGGGCATGCAGGTTTCGGGGTCTGAGCAGAATTGCTGGAGAGTTATATGAGAAGATGTGCTGGTGGTGGGCTATACCATTTCTCCCCCTCCCCAGCCCCCCTGCCCAGCACTCAGTCACGTACCTTCTAGAAAATGCGCATTTGCACCTGTGTCTGTCTTTGCACCCTCTTTCTGAAACCCATTTGCAGAATCCAGGCCTTTAGGAAACCTTTGCTATAACAGACGTCTTTATATCTGTAAATTATTTAATATTTGTATCTGTAACTGAGAATCTGATACCATAGACTCAGAATGGATTTTGGAGTTTAAAGATGTTAAAATGGGTAATTTTTAGAGAATGTGTTCATTCATGTGACAAATCTGGGTGCCTCTGATGTGCTCAGCCTGTTGTAGGCGTGGGCAGCTCAGCAGCAAACAACACAGGGAAACCCCATCCTTGTGGAGCCCAGGTGCATTTGGGGAAAACATGGTTTAGAAAAAAGTGAAACATAATAGCCCTTCCAATGTTGAAAGGTGCTGAGCAGAAAATTTAAGTATGGGCAAGGGCGGAGTGTGAGCCTCCTAGGGTCAGTGTAGCTTTTTCTGGATATACTTCGCAGATTTAAATAACAGGACTTGCTGATGCTTAGATGTGTCCTATCTAAGAGTGACAAAGGAGAGATGGCCTGCAGGGTCACCTGAAGGTATTCTTTTTTTTTTTTTTTTTTTTTTTTGAAAATCTGGGCAAGGGGAAAGATGTGATGGCTGATGGCTGAGAGGGAGAAGCTGGGAGGAACCGGATTTCTTATGGGATGATAAGGTGTTCTGTTATAGACATTGTTTAGTTTCATCTGCTTATCAGACACCCCAGAGGAGGAGGTGTTCAATCAGCAGTTGGTTGTGAGTCAGGGGTATTGTATGTGCCCATAGGTACTAGCCATGTTTTTTTAGCAAAATTATGACCATCATTTCAGAAAAGTATTTCATATATATAAAGACGTTGAAAGCTTATCAAGACTAGATTTAGAAAAAAACTATAATACTCTGAGAAATTCTGTGTGCAGTGTCAGGTAGAAAGGAAAATGTTACCCAGTTCTGTCTATAAAACCCCTTTAGGCCAGGTGCAGTGACTCATGCCTGTAATCCCAACACTTTGAGGGGCTGAGATGGGAGAATTACTTGAGGCTAGAAGTTTGAGATGAGCCTGGGCAACATAGTGAGACTTCGTCTTTACAAAAATATACTTTAAAAAAATAGCCGGGCTTGGTGGCATGTGCCTTGTTATCCCAGCTACTTGGGAGGTTGAAGTGAGAGGATCACTTGAGCTTGGGAGGGTGAGGCTACAGTGAGGTGTGATTGCGCCACTGCACTCCAGCCTGGGTGACAGAGTGAGACCCTCTCTCTCTCTCTCTCAAAAAAAAGAAAAATCCACTTTATACAAAAATTTCCATGAGGACATTGCCCACATTTGGAAGGAACACTTAACCTTCCATTTATTACATTTACATGGAGACTTGTCTCTGAAGATGGGTTTTGGAGTTTAACTATATTAATTTGGGTATTTTTTTTTCTTTTTTTGAGACAGGGTCTCCCTCTCTTACCCAGGCTGGAGTGCAATGGCACAGTCTCAGCTCACTGCAACTTACACCTCCTGGGTTCAAGTGATTCTCCCTGCCTTAGCCTCATGAATAGCTGGGATTATAGGCACCCCCGTCACCTTGCCTGGCTAATTTTTGTACTTTTTTTTTGCGACAGAATCTCGCTCTCTCATCAGGCTGAAGTGCATTGGTGCTGTCTTGGCTCACTGCAACCTCCTACTCCCTGTTTCAAGCAATTCTCCTGTCTCAGCCTCCTGAGTAGCTGGGATTACAGGCACACACCACCATGCCCAGCTAATTTTTGTATTTTTAGTAGAGATGGGGTTTTACCATGTTGGCCAGGGTGGTCTTGAGCTCCTGACCTCATGATCTGCCCACCTCGGCCTCCCAAAATGCTGGGATTGCAGGAGTAAGCCACCATGCCCAGCCAAATTTTTGTAATTTTAGTAGAGATGGGGTTTCACCATGTTGGCCAGGCTGGTCTTGAACTCCTGACCTCAAGTGATCCACCTGCCTCAGCCTCCCAAATTGCTGGGATTATAGGCATCAGCCACCATGCCAGGCCACATTTAGGGATTTTTGGAGGATGTGTTCATTGATGTGACAAATCTAGGTGCCTTATATGTACCCAGCATTTTGTAGGTATGGATGGCTTGGCAGCAAACAACACAGGAAAACCCCATCTTATGGAGCCTTAGATGCTCTGGGGAGAAAACATGATTCTGAAAAAAGTGAAATGTAATAGCCTTTCAAATGGTGACAGATGCTACAGAGAAAATTTCAGCGTGGGTAAAGGCAGAGGGTGTGCCCCACGGGAGAGTCAGTGTGAAAAATGGAAACTTAGCATCATTTCTTCAACGGAGCTGTTTTGGAGAAAGCCTGGGGCAGGCATGGTTGGCTGTGCGCTAACCTTTCTATGGTGGAGGCGTGGGGAGGGGAGAGGCATTCTCAGCTGTTTTCCTTAGAAACACAGGAAGGTGAGGAGGAACAGTGGAAACTGAATGAGGAACAAAGGGTGTTCAGATTTAAAGATACCAGGATTAGAAATTCAGAGTCTAGGGTGCTCACCAGACAGCAGGTACTATTTAAAATTAGTGTTGAATTCCTGGCACCAGAACTCTAGTCCTTTACTATTTTGTGGCTCCCAAAGAGTGAAAGTTCATGAAGGAAGCATTAAGCCTATCTGCTTAAAGTCCTTTGTATCCATTTATCTCTTTCTAGATGTTCGGTAGTCTCCCCTATCCGAGGAGGTGGGGAGACTACCATCATCCAAGACCTTCAGTGACTGCCTAAAGCCATGGATAGTACTGAACCCTAGTGGATTTTTTCCTACTTAGACATATCTTTTTTTGTTTGTTTTGTTTTTGAGACATAGTCTCGCTCTGTCACCCAGGCTAGAGTGCAATGGCGTGATCTCAGCTCACTGCAATTTCTGCTTTGCAGGTTCAAGCAATTCTCCTGTTTCAGCCTCCCAAGGAGCTGGGATCACAGGTGCCTGTTACCACACATGGGTAATTTTTGTATTTTTTGTAGAGATGGGGTTTCACCATGTTGGCCAGGCTGGTCTCAAACTGCTGACCTTAGGTGATCCACCTGCCTCGGCCTCCCAAAGTGCTGAGATTATAGGCATGAGCCACTGTGCCCGGCCCTACTTACACATATCTGTGGTAAAGTTTTATTTATAAATTGAGCACAGTAAGAGAATAACCATGAGAATAATCGAATAATTACAAGAATATACTCTTTACTATTTCATGGATAGAAGTTTCACTCATTTTTTTTGTGTGTGTGAGACACAGTCTTGTTCTGTTGCCAGGTCAAGGGTGGAGCGCAGTGGCGCAATCTAAGCTCACTGCAACCTCTGCCTCCTGGGTTCAAGCAATTCTCCTGCCTCAGCCTCCTGAGTAGCTGGGACTACAGGCATGCGCTACCACACCCAGCTAATTTTTGTATTTTTTAGTAGAGACAGGGTTTCGCCATGTTGGCCAGCACGGTCTCAATCTCCTGACCTCGTGATCTGCCTGCCTCGGCCTCCCCAAATGCTGGGATTACAGGCGTGAGCCACCATGCATGGCCAGAAGGTTTACTCTCAAACCAGATCTCAACAACCTCAGCATACGATTCTTTTTTCTTTTCTTATTGGCTTGAGAACTTTCACCTTTTTGTATAAAGGAAGGCCTTTGTGGCTTCTCTTTGGCATATCCAAATGGCCAACATCCTTATGCTTGCTCTTTGGGGGCTGTTATTAAGTAAAATAAGGGTGACTTGAGCACCACTATTGTGATGCCACGGCAATAGATCTGATCACCCAGGTGGCTATTAAGTGACTAAGGGTGGGTGGCATCTGCAGCACGGAGACGCTGGACAGAGGGAATATTCCCATCCTGGGTGGGCCTGTGGGAGATTTCATCGTGCTACTCAGGACAGGCTGTGATTGAAGCCTTAGGAATTATTTCTGGGATTTCCCATTTAATCTTTTCAGTCAGCCATAGATAGCTCAACCTGTGGAAAGCAAAACTGTGGCTATGGGGTGATGACTGTATAGCATCATGAGACACGAGCGAACTCCTTCAGTGGGCTGCTGCAGGGGATTTCACTCAACGTGCCCTTAGCCTGCCTTGTTCTCTAAGCTCTCAACTAAGCTCGCAGCTTTGACCTTCACCTTTGTGGGTGTGAGCACACACCTGTTTTCTCACTGGCCTCGTGCATCTCATGTTTCCAGGGCTAAGTTCAGGAGGTATAGAGCAGACATGACCTTCCCTCCCATGTCTCTTCTTTTAGTATTGTTTATTTTTAATAAAGTTGGAGAAACTTTTCTTCTTCGATAGACTATAATTTTAGGGTTACACAAATGCATGAGCCATTGAAAAAGGTTTTACTGGGCTTGGCTTCTGAAGAATATAAAATATTGAATTTGTCCATTAAAGAGAGAACAATCTTGATTCAATGAGTATCAAGTAATGAAATAATATTTTAGTTCCATCTTGGCTAGTGGTTACAAAAAGGTCAGGAAGAAGGAGGAGAAGAGAAATAGAAGGGGCCTCAAGGAATTAAGCAGACAGAGAGAGAGCTGACAGGGAAAAAAGGAGAGAGGGAAAGGGAAAGTGAGGGGATTTACCAAAGATAGTAAATTTTATTTCCTCCTCTGCTTGTAGATATGGGGAACATGAAGCCCATAGAAACTGAGTACTTTGGTCAGTGTCACAGAGATGTGGAGCTGGGACCTGGGTTTTCCCCCTTACAACACATTAAGAAACCACTATTGGCTAAGCTTGGTTGCTCATGCCTGTAATCCCAGAACTTTGGGAGGCCGAAGTGGGAGGATCACTTGAGCCCAGGAGTTCGATACCATCCTGGTCAACATAGAGAGACCCAGTCTCTCTCCCTCCTCTCTCTCTCTCTCTTTTTTTTTTTTTTTTTTTGAGATGGTTGCTCTTGTTGCCCAGGCTGGAGTGCAATGATGCAACTCGGCTCACTGCAACCTCCACCTCCCAGGTTCAAACGATTCTCCTGCCTCAGCCTCCTGAGTAGCTTGGATTACGGGCATGTACCACCATGCCTGACTAATTTTGTATTTTTATTAGAGACAGGGTTTCTCCATGTTGGCCAGGCTGGTCTTGAACTCTTGACTTCAGGTGATCCACCTGCCTCAGCCTCCCAAAATGCTGGGATTACAGGTGTGAGCCACTGCGTCTGGCCGAGAGACCCAGTTTCTACCAAAAAAAAAAAAAAAAAAAAAAAAAAAAATCAGCCAGGCACAGTGGCATGTTCTATACTCCTAGCTACTTGGGAAGTAGACATGGGAAGATTGCTTGAGTTCAGAAGTTTGAGGCTGCAGTAAACTCTGATTGTTCCACTGTACTCCATCCAGCCTGGGCAACAGAGCAAGACTCCATCTCAAAAAAAAAAAGAAAGAAAGAAACTGGTAATCAGAACTTTTCAAATCATTGGGGAACAAAACAACAAAAACTAAATACAACCACCAGCAATAGTAAATAACAAAACTCTCTGCTAACCCTTGTCTAAGACTCCTGCTTGCTGAAAATGGTTCTGGGTGTTGTGATCCTGGGTGGAGAATGTCTCCTGTATCGCTGAAGCTGATGGCTTCCTGGTTTTAGCTTCCACTGAAAATGTTTTCTAACCCCATTGTTCTTTATCTGAGAGCTTTTTCCTTCTTCCCCCGTTTATGTCTCAGTAAGGATTTGCGGATTCTTTTGTTATTCAGTGGGTTAGAATTCGTGGCTGTCCTGACGTATTTGGATGCTTCCATTATCACAGACTTGTCTGGTGGGACTTGGTCAATCTGGCTTCTCTGTTCTTTGGGCCCATCTTCTTGATTCCTTGAATGTTTCCATGATATCTCATGGCCCATCTTGTACTTTGTCTGCCCCAGCCTTGGAATCAGCAATTTCTTCAAGGAGCCCTGGTTCCTTTTAGGGGAGAATGGTATTGGAAACTAGGATCTGGGCACCAGCATGCTCTCAGGTCCTGGTGTACCATTGCCTCTGGGGCCTCTCTGTGGATAGAGCTAGGGACTGTGTGTGTGTGTGTGTGTGTGTGTGTGTGTGTGTGTGTGTGTTTGCATACACATGTTAATTTTTCTCTTTCTCTAGCTCTGTCTATTCACATCTCTATGTCTATCTATAGCTGTATATGTTTTAAAGGTAAGTTTAAGGAAAACCCATGGAGATAGGGGTCTGCTTAAACACAGATGCGTAATTCTGGGTATATGTCTCTTCTTTTCTCTTGTTAACAGGTGGCTCAATCCCTTGTTTAAAATTGGCCATAAACGGAGATTAGAGGAAGATGATATGTATTCAGTGCTGCCAGAAGTCCGCTCCCAGCACCTTGGAGAGGAGTTGCAAGGGTGAGTGGGAGGCAAAGTGGGTGCCAAGGAAGCGTGAGAGTGTCTGTGTGCGGGGACTGGGTTTTGCCTTCCTGAGTCCTGTCTGGAGCCTCCGTTTACCCTCAAGGTGAACAATGTCACCTTCCTGAGGCTGTCCGTGGGCTCAGCCTTCTATGATGGCCTGGGGGACACTCCTATTTCCTGTGCCTCTGTAGAGGTGTGGGAGGCCAGCACCAAAGGCTGGAGATGGCTGAGGTCTGTCCCTGGAAGTGGAAATGGAATGGCTGGAGGTGCCTGTCCGGCTTATCTGTGCACCTGATGGGGCTTCATTCCAGCAAAGCTTGGCAGTAACTTGTTTCCCCAGACTTCCCCTCAAGGCCTGTTTTTCTGATGCTACATCCCCTTCAGGAACCCTGGGAGCAATTAGCAGCATTTATGAGATAGTCGCAAAATGCCCTTTCTTAAATGCCTACCTGTCACTCCGCTACCTCCCCTGTTTTACACTGTGGCAGGGTGCACTCATTGACAAAGCTTTTTCCTCATTGTAGGTTCTGGGATAAAGAAGTTTTAAGAGCTGAGAATGACGCACAGAAGCCTTCTTTAACACGAGCAATCATAAAGTGTTACTGGAAATCTTATTTAGTTTTGGGAATTTTTACATTAATTGAGGTAAAAGCTTTTACATACTGTGAATTGTTTTTCAGGACACACAGAGTAAACGAGCTCACCATTGATTGGTGCCATAATGGATGGGGGAACAGAAGGGAGATGTGGCCAGATGGGGTTTGAAGGTATTTTAAGGTCTAAGGATTAAACATGTCTAGGAAGCATTAGGTAGTTAGTTCAGTGAGTATATTTATCCGGGTGAATACTTAAGTGACTGAAGTTCAAGGTCATTATTGCTTTACGTATAACCAATTAAAATACAGTGTCATGAAAGAAGAGCATTTTATTCTATGGTAGGACAATATTGGTGCTCAGTAAATGTTCTTTTTTTTTTTGAGACGGAACCTCTTTCTGTCATCCAGGCGCTAGAGTGCAGTGGCATAATCCTGGTTCACTGCAACTTCTGCCTCCCGGGTTCAAGCGATTCTCCTACCTCAGCCTCCTGAGTAGCTGGGATTATAGGCACACACCACCATGCCCGGCTAATTTTTGTATTTTTTTTTTTTTTTGAGACAAGAGTCTCACTCAGTTGCCCAGGCTGGAGTGCAGTGGTGTGATCTCTGCCTCCTGGGTTCAAGCAATTCTGCCTCAGCCTCCCGAGTAGCTGGGACTACAGGCATGTGCCACCACGCCAGGCTAATTTTTTTGTATTTTTAGTAGAGACAGGGTTTCACCATGCTTGGCCAGGCTGGTCTTGAACTACTGACTTCGTCATCCACTGCCTCAGCCTCCCCAAGTACTGTGATTACAGGTGTGAGCCACCACGCCTGTTCAAGTAAATGTTTTAAATGCTGAGAGTCACCCCTGGTCGAAAGAGGATCCTACAGCCTCAAGGAGTATGTGCCTTGTGGTTTGGAGGAAGTGATTTTGGATCAGAGCCCAGAATAATGTTAAGACATTTTACAGGTGCTCAACAAATCACTGTTCATCAAGCCAAATCTGATAAATGCTCTCCTGGGGAGGTATTGTCACCTCTCTCCTCTCTGAAGGCCTTGCTGTTGGTGGTGCCTCAGAGGCTGGAGCTGGCTGAAGCCCCCAAGAGCTACCTGCTCCCAGGGGGCCGAGGTGCTGGGAGCCAAAACCCGCTCTGGGAAGAAGGTCCGATTACTGTGCACCACAGGGAATTCACGCAGCACCCATCCGGGGTGTCTTCCTTGTGGTTGGAGTGGATTGTTAGTTGGAAGGTAGAGTCTTGGTGCCTGGCCTTGCAGAGAGTGTATAAATGGACATTCCATGAAAAATCAAAGGCAGAGATCCAGAAGGGCCATGACCTCCATTGCTGCCAAGGGCCTCTGTCGAGATCCTGCAGCAAGCCAGTGTTCTGCCTGGGCGCAGTGCCAGGTAGCCTGCCTGTTGGTGGTGCCTCAGAGGCTGGAGCTGGCTGAAGCCCCCAAGAGCTACCAGCTCCCAGTTCTGGTCTGCGGCCTGCCAGAGGGGATGCAGAGGGTCCCGCTGGGACTTGTGCACTCTGTGCCATGAGAGTAGCAGGGGTGGACGTTGCCGTTGCTACAAAAGGGTGGCTTTAAATGCAGGGTGGGGAGTTGTCCTGGTGCATTTTTTTGGGAGTGAGGTTGGTTTGTATGTGGGGGCTGTAGCTCCTGTTGAATATGCCTTTTTTTTTTTTTTGTGGTGGAGCCTTGCTCTGTCACCCAGGCTGGAGTGCAGTAGTGCAATCTCAGCTCGCTGCAACCTCTGCCTCCCGGGTTCAAGCAATTCTCCTGCTTCAGCTTCTTGAGTAGTTGGGACTATAGGTGCACACTGCCACACCTGGCTAATTTTTTGTATTTTAGTAGAGATGGAATTTCACCGTGTTCCCAGGCTGGTCTCAAATTCCTAAGCTCAGGCAATCTGCTCGCCTCAGCCTCCCAAAGTGCTAGTATTATAGGTGTAAGCCAACGCGCCGACCTGAACGTGCTTTTTATTACGGAGGGCACAGTGGGCAGTGGGAGGCAGGTAGGTGAGCTCTGCCCTACACCTGGGGAATCTGTCAGACAACAGGGAACTGGATGGTCCTGGGAGATGGATGGTCTCATTGGTGACAAAGGTGTGTTTACCAGGGTGCCAGATGGTGAATGCCACCTTTGAAAGGGTATCCACATGCCCCCCACCGCCCCGGTGCTGCTGCGGCTTTCTGGAGGATGGGGTGGACCTGCAGAATAACCAGTGAAACTGACTTGATGGGGGAAGAGGGTGTCAGAGTCTCTCAGGTTCTCCCAGTCTGTCTTTAACCTGTGTGGGGGTGTCCCAGCGATGATGTTTCCACATGGAAGTTGGTGTCAATGTGGCTAGTGTCTACAGGATCTCCTGGCCCAGTTTGGCTGGACAACTTCAGAGAAGTTGTCCAGTAGCCATGGAGCCTCTGTAAGTGCCTAAGGCTCAGGCCAGGTGTCTGATTAGATGTGGTAGGAATGAGTGGCCTCACATAGGTTTCGAGGCAGACCTCCTACAGCTACTTCCATTTCTCTAGTTTCCCTGTGTTACCAGCTGCTTATGAAATTGAAAACAAGATGATTTAGAAGAAACTGAGCTTGTGGTGCTCAGGGCTGTCCATGCTGTCATAGGCTGCCAGCCACTTTGGGTGGGTTCTCTAACCCACAGATGGTGATAGACTAGAATGAGATTTGATAAGCTTTTGGGAGAAGCAGGCACAGGAGTAGAGGCTGTGGCAACTCGAGTTTCTCCTGAGACTTGAGGACAGGTCCTGCTCTCGTGCTGGGAGCATGGGAATCCTTACTGCTGGTGGGCATGTGGGGAGACGCCTGGATCGAGGGGAGCTTAGTACAGGTACAGTCGGTGGAGTGCTGGTCCTTCTTTTAGGGGGATGGTTACTGGGGAGTCATGGCAGAACAGTAGGGAGTGGAGGACCTGGCAGATGTGGGGGCTCATGCTCAGTCCTAGCAGCAGTGCTGTAGATGCAGCAGCAGGACCAGTAGTGGTTGGTACTCAGTAGTAGTAGCAGCAGCAATGCTAGTTATAGTAATAATGACAGTGAGTACTTGAAAAACACTATGTACCAGGAACTGCTATGAGTATTTTATATATATATTACTTTCATTCTTTTCGTTAACTTAGTAAGGTAAAAGGTAGTCTTCTTTTTTTTTTTTTGAAATAGGGTCTCACTCTGTTGCCCAGGCTAGAGTGCAGTAGTGTGATCTCAGCTCACTGCAGCCTTGGCCTCCTGGGCTCAAGCAATCCTCCTGAGTAGCTGGGACCACAGGTGTGCGCCACCATGCCTGGTTAATTTTTGTATTTTTTGTTTTGCTACGTTGCCTAGGTTGGTCTTGAACTCCCGGGCTCAAATAGTCCTCCCACCTTGGCCTCTCAAAGTGCTGGGATTACAGGCATGAATCACCATGCTCAGTCAGAAGGCATTCTTTTTACCCCTACTTTCGGGAAGAGGACACTGGGTGCCATGTAGTTATGTAATGTGCCCAGGACTACATGAAGCCTAAGTGACAAAGCCCAGATCCAGTCTCAGGTGTGCTGACTTAGGTCTCTAACCATCTCCAGACTTTCATAAAGGTGTCTTGAGAACTCTCTATTCAGGGTCTCTAGCACATGCTTCTTGACCTTGGCCTGGGGATGAGTCAGATGCTAAGAGCTTCCCGAAACAGTGGAGCACGGCTGTGGGAAATCAGATTGAGGATTATAAGTTACCTTAGGTTCCTATGTCCCTTCGGTCTGGAAAGTCGGGTGATGTTCTAGAGAGTGGCTGGGGTGCTGGCCAGGTCAGAGCACCAAGGTACCTTCACGTTGACCAGGAATGCTTTTTTTTAAAAAAAATTTTTGTTTGAGGAGGGGTCTCACTCCATCAATCAGGCTGGAGTCCAGTGGTGTGATCTCAGCTCACTGCAACCTCCATCTCTCTGGGCTCGAGCAATCCTCCCACCTCAGCCTCCTGATTAGCTGTGACTATAGGCATGCACCACGCCTGGCTTATTTTTTGTATTTTTAGTAGAGACAACGTTTTACCACATTGCCTAGGCTGGTCTAGAACTCCTGAGCTCAATCCATCGGCACACCTTGCTCTCCCAAAGTGCTGCGATTACAGGCATGAGCCACTGTGTCTGGCTGACTAAGAATCCTTTAGAAAACTGTCTCCCACTGAGTACCATCCTCCAAATGTACGAGGCGTGGCAGCCCTGCTGACCCAAGCTCCATGTCCATGCTGTGAAGACACCATTCCCAGTTGTCTCCTCCTCGGACAGATGAGGGGAAGCTTGTGGTCTTGCATGGTCATGACACTGACTGATAGTCTGGGGAGACATCAAGTTCCCTGAGAGGCACCTGGTTTTCTTCAGAGCAATGGTATCTCTGCAGTTTTAGAAGCCTTTGGCTTGAATCATGAAGTAGTTGTACAGTTAGCTTGGAAGAATGAGGACCCCAGATCAGTCACTAGTATGGGGACAGCTCTTCTGTCCTAGTATTTGGACCCTCCCACTAGCAAGGTGGGCCCCAGGTATTAGGGTGGCAGGCTAAGGTATTAAGATGGACCCATACAGTGCTGGTGACAGTCACCTCTGATAGAAAGTGGAGCCTGGCTTTTCACAAGACAGCACTTGTTGGTCCTGTGTTTATATCAATGTCTTGGTGGCTTACGGTGTAAAATTAGACAGTAGTCAATTATTCTTTAGATGAGCATGGTGACTGGTGAATGATGCTCTTTTTTTTCTTTCTTTTTTTGAGACAAAGTCTTGCTCTTGTTGCCCAGGCTGGAGTGCAATGGCGCGATGTCAGCTTACTGCAACCTCCACCTCCCAGGTTCAAGCAATTCTCCTGCCTCAGCCTCCCAAGAAGCTGTGATTACAGGTGTCTGACACCCCCCGGCTAATTTTTGTATTTTTAGTAGAGATGGGGTTTTACCATGTTGGCCAGGCTGATCTCAAACTTCTGACCTCCGGTGATCCACCCACCTTGGCCTCCCAAAGTGCTGGGATTACAGGCATGAACCACCATGCCCAGCGGATGATGCTCATTTTAACTTTGTGTCCTTAACATAGTAAGTGGTAGAACTTTTAGTTCCAGTGCAGTGAAGTTCAGGGAGCTAAAGTTCTTCCCAGCTCAACTTGAGGTAATCCTTGGATTTTTTTTCCCTCTTCCTTCTGGCAGTGAAAAGCAGCCTGAATTCTAATATAAATACTCTTGTTGTCCCAGACTTGCTGATTGACACTTTGCTGTTTTGGAGAAGTTGGAGAGAAATAATTTCGGATGATGAAGGTAGTGAGTGTTACATCTCAAAAGCATTTCAGGTGCTGTTTTGGGTTTTCAATCATTAAGGCTAGTTATTGACCAGGCGTGGTGGCTTATACCTGTAATCCCAGCATTTGGGGATTATTACCCCAAGGGATGATTACTTGAGCCTAGGAGTTCCAGCCTTTAGTGAGCTGTGATTGCACCACTGCACTCCAGCATGGGTGACAGAGCAAGACCCTGTCCCCCCTTCAAAAAAAAATAATAAAAAAATTATGGAGTTAGAACAAATGTTAGTTTTACAACTGATTTTATGAAGATGCTTTTTATTTTTTGGTCTTGTATCTATGCTGCTTGTTGGACTTTGAATTTTAGATAGTGGAAGCTCTAAACTCAACCTAGCATTTTGTTAAAAGCTTCTGTGATGACCTTCAGGCCTTTTTTAATCCATTTATGTTGGAGGTTGCCAATTTTTTAAAAAATCAGATCTTGGCAATGACCTTGAGCAGTAGGATATAAATAACTCCCACAAGCTTAGCGTTCCAATAATGGAACACTAGGCATAAGTGATTACTTCCTCTGGTTACAGAACAACTGTGCAGGAGATCCATAACTCCCTAGCCATATATTCTTAACCAAACAGAATACAAGCAGGGTCTTCCCTGGGAACTACTGGTGGCACCAGCAGGAAGAGTCTTTGAGGTTGTAATTTCAAAGTAATGCACACCCCTGTCCTGTAAGAGTTGAGGAATGATTGTAATGCTCAGAGAAACAAGTACTAGTCTAATGGTGAACACGGTGTTCTTACAGGCAGATGCTAATTAGAACAGAACAGCCTGTGAGTTTCCAGCACACCAGTCCCTGTGTGCACCTCCATGGTGACAGTGATGGAGACTGAGCAAGTCTCCACCTACTTACAGCCTGCAGGGGGCCAGGAGAAGCTTGGGAATCCTCTGTGTGAGCTGAACCATGACGCAGGCTGCCTCTCCACTCAAATCTATGCTCTCTTCTGGTCTTTCTATTTTGGATAGTTGAAGACTAAATGTTTTTCTGAGAAATGAGATGTATTTTTAATAATTCCAATTGTACATTTTTTAGTCAACTGTCTGACATGAGGGCCACGCCCAAACCTCATGTGATGTTTTCTTTCTTAGATTTTTTTTTTTTTTTGAGCTGGAGTCTTGCCCTTTCACCCAGGCTGGAGTGCAGTGGCATGATCTTGGTTCACTGAAACCTCTGCCTCCTGGGTTCAAGCCATTCTCCTGCCTCAGCCTCCCAAAGTAGCTGGGATTACAAGCATATGCAACCACATGCAGCTAATTTTTGTATTTTTAGTAGAGATGAGGTTTTACCGTGTTAGCCAGGATGGTCTTGATCTCCTGACCTTGTGATCTGCCTGCCTCAGCCTCCCAAAGAGCTGGGATCTTTCCAAAAATATAAAAATATGATGGGATATTGAGCTCCCCTCTACTCCTAAGCCAGCTTCAGTAACTATCAACTCATGACCACTCTTGATTTTTATGAAGCCCTGCTCAGTGCCCCCTTTAGATATGGGTGTATGTGTGTGTGTATTTTTTTTTTTTTTTTTGAGAGAGAGTCTTGCTCTGTTTTGCCCAGGCTAGAGTACAGTGGTGTGATCTTGGTTCACTGTAACCTCTGCCTCCTGGGTTCAAGCGATTCTCCTGGCTCAGCCTCCTGAGTAGCTGGGATTACAGGCGTCTGCCACCATGCCTGACTAATTTTTGCATTTTCAGTAGAGATGGGGTTCCACCATGTTGGCCAGGCTGGTCTTGAACTCCTGACCTCATTTGATCCTCCTGCTTCAGCCTCCCAAAGTGCTGGGATTACTGGTATGAGCCACTGCGCCTGGCCATGTGTGTATTTTTTAATTGAAGAAACCATGTTCCTTGTCCTGCACAGATTCCCATGGTCTAGACTGGGCTGACTACATATCCCCACTCCCTCTCTCATGGCCCTCTGCATCCCTGCATGCTGTGTCATTTAACATGTCCGTCTGGTACCAGCAGTCAGTAGTTAGATCTAGAAGCTTGATGTGATTCAGGTTTGATTCCCTCCACCCCTTTTGGCGGGAGTACTTTGTAGGCAGGGGTGTGTACCACCTACCACTTTGAGATACCTCACTTAGGTTTGGTTGTGTGTGTGTGATATTTGGAGCCATTCATGATCATTGCTTAAGATCCATTAATTTGTTAGGAGTTTGCAAAGTGGTGATGTTCCAGTTCCTCATTTATTAGCTGAAATAATTACATCAAGAAAAGCTTTGCCATTATCAACTCTTTGATACCCCGAGTTATAGTACACCTATAGGAAAGGCAGGCGTGGTGGCTCAAGCCTGTAATCCAAGCACTTTGGGAGGCCGAGGCAGGTGGATCATGAGGTCAAGAGATCGAGACCATCCTGGTCAACATGGTGAAACCCCGTCTCTACTAAAATTACAAAAAATTAGCTGGGCGTGGTGGCGTGTGCTGTGATCCCAGCTATCAGGCAGGAGAATTGCCTGAACCCAGGAGGCGGAGGATGTGGTGAGCCGAGATCGCGCTATTGCACTCCAGCCTGGGTAACAAGAGCGAAACTCCGTCTAAAAAAAAAAAAAAAAAAAAAAAAAAAAAAAAGGAAAGGCAGGAGAAATGGTTAGTTTTGTTACTCTTTTTAAAACCGATTTTCAAAATAATGAGTGAATCTCCATCATGTTCCTCTGGAGTTAATGGATGTTTCGTTATTGCTTGTTCTGTTTGGTTTGATGAGTATGATTGTGAGCTCATGGATTTAAACAGTTCTGATGTGCTGATCGTTACAGTTATTATCCCTGTGCCATGCTTTGGCTGTCTTTGGCTAGTGGGAGTCTATTGAAGTCAGGTCCTGAGTCTTTTGCATGTGTATATCATGCTAGCTTCCTCATTTTCTAGTGTGACAAGATATTTCAGCCTCCTTGAACAGTTTTTGCCACAGCTGTGGAATCAACCATTTTTCGTAGCAGCTTTGACTCCTTTATATGTGTATGTTTATATTTAAGGATAAACATATCATGAATTTATCTGGGTATTTCCAATCAGATTCAAGACATTAGTGTTTTTACTTCTCTCTTTACTCTTACATCTGTATCTCTTTTCTCCCTTCATCTGTTCTTTTTCTCCCTAGCCTAATCCAGCTCTTGATATCAACACACTTATTCATTTATTTTATCTTAAAGTATCAACACTATTACCCATAATATGATTTCTGAAAATAATTTAAAGTTTTTTTCATTGCTGTTTACATTGTCCATAGGGTAGACAATAATGTCCAGGGACTGTCTTTTCAAACTGTTTCATTTAAAGTCAAACAAACTAGTTAAATAAACTATTTTGTTTAAAGTTAAAAAACAAATTATGATTCATCCTTTTGTTTGGTAGGTACAGTCTTTACTGAACATTGAATTTTCCCTGCTGTGCAGAATGGAAGGTTTTAGTTCTATCACTGAAATCTCAGCATCTGTTTTTCCAAAGGGATTTTCTTAGAAGCCTGACATACGGCAGCAGCTCTGGTGAAAAGCCCTTTGTGGTCTTAAAAGTTCTTCACAGCGGGTCTCCAGCCCCTCCAGACTCAGACACAGAGATAATGCAGGAGAGGAGGATAGTGATGTGTATAGGCGTTGGTTTCTACACTTTAGAATCTTCCAGGGATGGGGAACTCAGGCCCCACCCCGATCGTGGATCCTAAATCTGGGGGATGGGTCCTGAGCATCAGTGAGCATGTAAGTCTCCCAGGTGATTTTAATTTGCAGTCAGGACTGTACTGATTCAGGGAGGACTTCAGGTATATCCAGAGTCTTAATGGTTATTATTTCCCCATTCACTCTTTTTCTTCCTTATCTCTGGATCTTTCTCAACCCTACTTTTGTCCTCTGCTCCCCCATTTCTTTTTTTTTTTTTTCTGAGACAGAGTCTTGCTCTGTCCCCCAGGCTGGAGTGCAGTGGCACAATCTCAGCTCACTGCAACCTCCACCTTCCGGCTTCAAGCAATTCTTGTGCCTCAGCCTCCCCAGTGGCTGGGATTACAGGTGCGAGCCACCATGTCCAGCTAATTTTTGTATTTTTAGTAGAGATGGGGTTTCACCATATCGGCCAGGCTGATCTTGAACTCCTGACCTCAAGTGATCCACTTGCCTTGGCCTCCCAAATTGCTGGGATTACAGGTGGGAGCCACTGTGACCCGCTGTGTTTTCCCATTTCTAAAACAAACTGTTACTCATTTTTCCACAGCTCACTCTTTTCTGCTTGAATTTTTCTTTTCTTCTTTTTTTTAAGATGGAGTCTTGCTTTGTCTCTAGGCTGGAGTGCAATGGCACAATCTCAACTTACTGCAACCTCTGCCTCCCTGGTTCAAGTGATTCTCCTGCCTCAGCCTCCTGAGTAGCTGGGACTACAGGCACATGCCACCATGCCCAGCTAATTTTTTTGATTTTTAGTAGAGACAGGGTTTTCCTGTGTTAGCCATGATGGTCTTGATCTCCTGACCTCGTGATCCACCTGCCTTGGCCTCCCAAAGTGCTGGGATGACAGGCCTGAGCCTCTGCGTCTGGCCTGCTTGTATTTTCCACTCAAACGTGTTCTTCTTCAGTAG
Source organism: Saguinus oedipus (assembly GCA_031835075.1). Classification (NCBI taxonomy): domain Eukaryota; kingdom Metazoa; phylum Chordata; class Mammalia; order Primates; family Cebidae; genus Saguinus; species Saguinus oedipus. The sequence continues at coordinate 19,267,709 of CM063169.1, forward strand.
CTCATTTCTAATTCCTGTGTTTTCTTTCCTTCTCATGCATCGGGTATGGTGCAGTTGGGCAAGGAGTATCTGAAGTGCATGAGGGAGCAGGAGCATGAAGGCCCCATCCCTGCTGGGCCTCGGCATGTAATGTGTTACTCCAAGAAAGCATGGGATGGGGCTCAGGTGTCAGGAGGCTGAGTACCAAATTCTCCATTAAGAAGTATCTGCCTTCAAGTACTCTGGGACTCCGGTAGAACCTGAAGTATGGAGCATTGAAATATCCTATTGGACTCTTAAAAGTCTCTGTGGTTTCACAGTTGAGAATTCCTGTGAAGGAGTAAGGACTGTATTGTTAGCTTGTTTGTGGAAAGACTCTTCACCGTCATGGATTGGTTGGTCTCCAAGATGGAGAAGCTATGTGAGTTACTTTTGACCTTGTTACTGATATCCAGAAAGTTTAAACTTGGTTAGTTATAATTTTGATAATGAGTATTCTCTGCATTGATTTGTTTCTTATTAGTTGAGGGCCAAGATATGGGATGGAGAGGTCTAAGGGAAGGCAGGGACCAAAAACCAGCATCACTCACCGGTGAGCCCATTTGCTTGCTTGGATTATTAAATGCTGTCTCTCAGCAAGGAAACCTGGACAGTTAGGTGGTTGTGACTCGCCTTCCTTTTGCATTCTCCTTTGCTGGGTTTATTGCATCTGTTATTTCCTCTGGTTAGGGGGGCATCCCTCTTGCCTTTTGAATCACACTTACCTCAGGCTGAAATGGAAAAGTGTGTAACCGGCAACAGTGACTCCCAGGGACTGTGAGAAGTTTCAGGAACATTTCGAAAGGCACGAGTTAGCACTGAGCTTCTGGCTGATAGCCCAGGTGTGTCTGCTGCGGCCCTGGTTGCCTTGGCACTCCTGAGCCAGGGTTGCCCATGTGAGCAGTTTGGGCTTCTTGCTTCTCAGGGTAAAATTCCAGATTTTCATCTCAGTAAACTCTAAACAGTCCATGTTATGACCCATTGTACTGGGGACTCTTCCACAAACTGCTGGTGCCTCTGATTGGGCACACCGTGAACCTCTGTGTTCTTGCTATCTGATCATCTTATTCTGAATTCTTCAACTGAATGGTATTTTCTGATTTCTGTATCATAGGGGAAAACTTCCATGACCTCACAGAAGGCAATGCGGTTGGTGAAGTCTGTGTGTGTGTGTGTGTGTGTGTGTGTGAATGTCTTCTGTAAATATCCTGATCCAGTGTTAGTTGTTTGGGCTGATAGTGTGTATTAGTTTTTTTTTTTTTTCTTTGAGATGGAATTTTGCTCTTGTTGCCCAGGCCGGAGTGTAATGGTGGGATCCTGGCTCACTGCAATCCCCGTCACCCGGGTTCAAGCAATTCTCCTGCTTCAGCTTCCTGAATAGCTGGAATTGCAGGCATGTGCCACTATGCCCACTAAATTTGTATTTTTAGTAGAGATGGGGTTTCTCCATTTTGGTCAGGCTGGTCTCGAACTTCTGACCTCAGGTGATGTGTCCATCTCGGCCTCCCAAACTGCTGGGATCACAGGCGTGAGCCACCATGCTCTGCCTGTTTTTGTTTTTTATTGGTTCTTCTTACCTCACTTCAGATAGAAAACAGCTATCAATAGCAAATCTGTCAGGTGTTTATCGTGTCTTTGTTAAGGAGAGATTGCTTAAAAGGAAAAGTTTTGTTTCAAAGTCAAAGTCTTGAAAGATTTTCAAACTTTTTGCATTTTGTCTTTGGAGAAGTCAAGAGGAAACGATGTCAAGGGCCTTGTTTACTTTTTTCCATGTTTTTTACATGTTTACTTTTGGTGACTTGGATTTGCAATGAGTGTTTGGTTTTCTTTGATGAAGGAGAAGGGTCCCTTACAAGGGGTTCTAGAGGGAGGGTTATGGGGTGAAGTGGTCATGTGGCAGGGAGAGAAAAGGAAAGGAAAGCTCTTTGCTTACCTCAAACCATGGCTCAAGCTGCATTCCGCTGTTTCTTTGCCTTTAGTCTTGGGGATTAACATTTCATTCCCTGTGTCTTGTTCAGAAGGTAAGCCCCCATGCCTCCCAGCTCATTCGTGTGGGATTTTAATTTTGCCTCAGGGAATAGCTGATTATTAATATTGTTCAAAACCAGGATCTTCAAAGTATGGCTGATATAGAGACCCACTGATGATATTACCTTTGAGCTTAATTTCTACTGTGTTTAATTTTTGACTCTGCACTACCTGAGCCAAGATGGCAGTTCTTCTGGGCACATCTGAGCTTCTAGGGGGCAGAAACATTGAAGCAATGTCCCGTGGGACCAAGAGCCTGGAATCCTCCCAAGCCTGGTTCTTTACTCCAACTGAAGCTGGACTTGGTTGTCGATTGGGAAGAATTGGAGAGTTTGGTTTTCTGATCTGGGTTTGTGCCAGTCTCCAGTTCATAAAGTCTCTTAATGGTGAAGAAGGTGGCAAGAGTGGTGGCCTCCTGTACACGAGCCTTCTCAACTTTCCCGTGTGCCGTGATGTCAAGAGTACAGAGGAAGTGGGTGAGAGCTGGGGTGTCCCTATGTAAGCAAATTCCTTTTTCCTCTTGGGCAGCTTTTTTCCTTATTCACCTTAGGCCAAGACTTAATTTGGTAGTTTGCCAAGTATGCTTTAAAGCACTGTTTGTAATACTGGCACCCACAATATACCAAGAACAATGTACTAAAACATTATTGACTTTGAAATTAGAATTGGCTTCAGGTTAAAACTTCTATCAGCTTGTCTTACAGAAGAAAACAGTTCTGCTTTTCTTTTAGATTAATGATGAATGTTGAATTTTGAAAATATAAAAGTAAAGCTTGTGTTAAGAAGACATGAGCTTGGGTGTGGTGACTCACATCTGTAATCCCAACACTTCGGGAGGCTGAGGTAGGAGGATTACTTGAGCCTAGGAGTTCAAGACCAGCCTGGGCAACATAGTGAGATCCTGTCTCTTAAAAAAAAAATTAGCTGGACATGGTAGTGAACACTTGTAGTCTCAGCTACGTGGAAGGCTGAGGTGTGAGGATTGCTTGAGTCAGGGAGTTCAAGGCTGCTGTGAGCTAGGATTGTGCCACTGTACTTCAGCTTGGGTGACAGAGGGAAACCCCATCTGAAGAAAGGAAAAGAAAAAAGAAAAAATGGTGTGGTCTATATGTCTAATTAAAGGCTTTTCTTTTTCTTATTTTAGGAAAGTACCAAAGTAATCCAGCCCATATTTTTGGGAAAAATTATCAATTATTTTGAACATTATGATCCCACGGACTCTGTGGCTTTGCACAAAGCGTACGCCTATGCTGCGGTGCTGACTTTTTGCACGCTTATTTTGGCTATACTGCACCACTTATATTTTTATCATGTTCAGTGTGCTGGGATGAGGTTACGAGTAGCCATGTGCCATATGATTTATCGGAAGGTAAGTGACATTTAGCATTAAATGTGTACCTCACCTGAAGCATCAGATGCATTCTGGGAAAGTTTTATATGAATTAAATATTGCGCAAATAGACACTGCACTCCAGCCTGGGTGACAGAGCAAGACCCTGTCTCTAAAAAAAGAAAAAAGGAGAAAACTTCTGTAAATAGAATCATTTACACCTTACTAGAGAAGTTTGCTATTTGCATCAGGCCAGTGTTCTTTTTCTTTATGCAAAATGTTTCCGGTGTATAGTGAAAGTTTTCTACTGCTGTCAGGGCACAGCTGCCTTTGATAACAGGCTGTTGTAGAACACTAAATTTATAATGAAGTCTAATTAAAAATGTCAAATTGGTTTTCAGTCTTTCTTTACCTCAATCTCACAGTTGTATTTATGGAAATTTTTGTTGCTGTTCATTAAACCCTTCACTTACTCACAGTTGTACTCAGAAGTCAACTTCAGTGAAATTGGATCTATGAAATTAAATCTAGGAGAAAAGAATGTATTTGGGAAAGTGAATTCTTATATATTTAAAAGGAACCATTTGGTCATATTCAATATAATTTTCTTAACTGAAGAAAAATGTAAATGGAATCCACATCAAATACAGGCTTTCTTTATATTCTTTTTTTTTTTTTTTTTTTTTTGAGATGGAGTTTCATTCTTGTTGCCCAGGCTGGAGTGCAGTGGCGTGATCTTGGCTCACTGCAACCTCCACCTCCTGGGTTCAGGCAATTCTCCTGCCTCAGCCTCCTGAGTAGCTGGCATTACAGGCACGTACCACCGTGCCCATCTAATTTTTTGTATTTTTAGTAGAGACGGGGTTTCACCATGTTGACCAGGATGGTCTTGATCTCTTGACCTCGTGATCCACCCGCCTCGGCCTCCCAAAGTGCTGGGATTGCAGGCGTGAGCCACCACACCCGGCCTCTCTTTATATTCTAAATCTAGTTGTGGTTGTTTTCAATGGTTTCTAAGAAAATAGTTGGGTGTTTGGGATAACACTTAGAATTTTTGATTGTTTTTCACGATTTTGGAGAGGACTTAGTGTTTCTATTTTATGTTGGTTTTCATTCAAAGTAAGTTGTTTTTTCTTTCTTTCTTTCTTTCTTTTTTCTTTTTTGAGACAGTCTCACCCTGTCACCCAGGCTGGAGTGCAGTGATGTGATCTCGGTTGGCTGCAGCCTCTGCCTCTCGGGTTCAAGAAATTCCCGTGCCTCAGCCTTCCAAGTAGCTGGGACTAGAGGCATGCACCACCACACCTGGCTAATATTTGTATTTTTAGTAGAGATGGGTTTTCACCTTGTTGGCCAGGGTGGTCTCGAACTCCTGACCTCAAGTGATCTGCCCACCTTGGCCTCCCAAAGTGTTGGGAT